>OX328102.1:23004202-24204202 GCA_946811185.2 Hippopus hippopus | reverse complement strand
TTTGAAAATACATGTATTTCCAGATCAAGAGCCAAGGTAAGATCATTTGGCATTTTTCAACATGTTCTTGAATACCAGCTTACAGCAGTTTCGAAAGCTGTCTTATGGATAAACATAAGGATCATATACAAAGAAGCTAAAGGCGATACTTATTCGACCCATACTTCTGTCTTGTCCCCACCCCCATCTTTCTCTCCGGATACGTTGAAGTGCCGTTTTAATTACATGTATTTCGAAATCTGCCAATCACTGATAATATCAATATGAATCCTTTTTTAGTTATCTATATTCCTGTTTTGAAAGCCTGGATAAACAGAGAAAAGAAAGGAAAAAAGCTAAAATTAATTATGCTATGAATTGGGTCAACGAATGATTTCAGAATTTCAACATGTACTCGCGTCAAATATGTCTTCGTATACAGTTTTGTATAGTACATTGAAACTATAGTATTTATCGAAATAAACCAAAAGGTGTATTTAAAGTAACACTGTCGATTTTGTGGAAATGTTTTTATAATGCCTTATCCATCACATTACCCAAGTTATCATTGGCTAAGATTGTATCCGGAACCTAAGAATATCTTCTCCTGCTAAATTTTGTACTTAACTAGCAAGGAGAGTCCAGATTAAAGACGGCCATATATTCAAAATTGGTGTAAGAGAAAACGGCTTTAATCAATGGCGGACAAAAACTGCTTGAACTCAACCAATTACATTTTGCACCAGGGAGAAAACTCGTACAAAATAGCACAAACAGAGTTACCGTTCTTACCATAAGACGGATACTGCGGATCCCCCCAAAAAATACGCACAAAAGAACAGACACACAAGATTATTTCGTCTATCTTTACCAATTTTACTTAAGATTTCGGTATGCTTTGAATACATACAGAGATCTGACACTTTTGTTTCAACCGGAGACGGATATGGTGGAAATAGATCTAGATCTATTATCAGAACTAGACAATTAAATCTAGATCTGCCATAAATTACATAGATCTGCCAGATGTGACAGTGCAATGAACTGACAAAATTGTAGTAGTGTGACATAATAATTGAATGTATCATTAAAAAAATAGATCTAGGCCTAATAATAAAAATGTTCTTATATATCCGAGGCTCGAACGTACAATCTTTCTGGCGATTTTAAAGCGAAACCCAAGTGCTTATCCACTGAGCCATCTCCGCTCGTAGTACTTGTATAGGCCTTACCAGTAATTATGATAATTACCCGAAGTTGGAATGGTTTTAAACTTATTCATAAAACCTCATCAAATGTGGTTGCTTATTTATGCTTTCTAATCGTTATAAGAATCAGTTAATTTTGTAGAATACGGCCGGGACTACAAGACAGCTCGAGGCAAGAGATACATCTACCCCCAATGCAACAATCCATGCTTTCCTGGAGTCTCTTTCACCAGTACTCCGCACCATTTTCTTTCCAAGCCACTGGCTGCTTTACCACACAACCATCGACGACACAATGGTCAGCGGTTGGAGAGGAATCAATCCTGTCTTAACGACTATCATCAGTCCTCGGAAAGAAGTTGGCCGAGCAAGGGATCGAACCCACGACCCCCCCCCCCTTCTCTGGTCCTGCACGCTACCGACTGAGCTACCGGGGCTCGGCCCTGGCTTTTGAAAAAAGATATTGATAGTCTTTGAATTCAGACTTAGCCCTTATCCTGCTAAATAAGTGAAATGAAACTTTAAAGCCGATAGTAAAACCCAAAGTTTGCTGTTTCAAAAGGTAAGCCTATGTTGGGGGGGGGGATATGACCTGATCGGACAGTGTACATGTATATCAAAGATCAGATTGCACATCCTGTGCAGTCTGATCTTTGATCTACACTGTCAGCGAATTTATGGTCAGTGAGTCGCACTTTGCAGCCCAAGGTTGTAATAAATTACAATAACTGGAGACTATGGCCCATATTGGCCTCATTGTTCACAGTATTTTGACTATATATCTGTCCACTTTATTTTTCCACAAAGGATAGGCCACAAACCCCTCCTCCATGAAACGTGGGCATTGGATATGTAACCAGAGGACGACGGCTGATATCCTGAAGAAATAGCTATTGGAGTTTTTCCAGTGTACCACAAGCAGGAACCCTAGAAATTTGAATGAACTAAACTGTTGCAGAGAAATATCGCCAACAATGTTGAAAATGACATTAAAAATAACAGCTATTTGCCATTTTCAAAAGTATTTTCTATTACACCAGGAAATCTAGTTTGCAGATTCATGCATTCATGATGAATCTCTTGAACACTCCCAAGCTACTGATTGCTTTTCCACATAGACAATGTTGAAACAATATTTAGTTGCGAAAGGCAAATCATTCCTGACATAACATTGCCAGGCTGTCTTCACTCCTGAAGATGTTGGCTAGGGTGATATTTGGACCTCCCAACTCCTGCTGTAGTTCTGTCCTAGGTATATAGTTGGTTGAAATATGTTTCCCATCATTCAGGAATGTGATTTTCCTTTCCTTGTATGCCATGGTTAATACATTACCATAATGCAGGAGACTTTTGGTCTTGCAGCCCACTTTTAACCCTTTACCAAATAATTCATAGAGGATAATCAACTGGTTGTGTGTCATATTAAAAATCTGTCACTAGAATAGGCGCATGATGCGGCTGAAAAACGAGTCCGAAGGACGAGTTTTTTAACCGCATCAAACCCCATTCGAGTGACAGATTTTTAATATCACACGCATCCAGTTGATTATTCTTTTTATTATATTCCTAATTCACCCTTTGTTTTCTATGAGCAACATAGGAAAAAAAGTAGTTCTGGCATACCACTCTAAAACTATATATCGTCACTGGTGATGATACCATAATTAACATCACTAATTGTGTTATCCTCTGTGAAATCCCAGTAAGTCACTGATAGGAATATAGTAATGTGTTTTAACGAAACCGAGGAGGAAACTTCTGAAGATAAGGAAAAGGGGAAAATGCAGGTAAGCAGCATTTTTCTTCTTTTCCCACAATCCAAGAGACAAATCCGATTATTTGAGCAACATTTAATCTCTCATCTGCAAATGCATTTAATATGATAACATCTGAAGCTTTATTGTCTCTCGGAGTTGACAATTAAAGGGAGAAATTGCTCAAAAAGAGCAAATATTTTCCCGTTCTCAAAATGTTTACACTTCTCAGCTATTATTACTTTATTGAAAAATACCGAGTTTTAACATCCCACAAGAAAAAGACTAGAAAACATTTTGGAAAAAGGAGACAATGCTGATTACCAGGCGACAAACTACATGTTGCAAAGATAAGGAAATGTTTGTTAAAAGGGGTAGAAAATATTGTGGGAAAAGGAGAAAATGCTGGTTACCAGCATTTTCTCCTTTTCCCACAATGTTTTCAAAAGTCCTTTTACTTGGAGTCTTTAAACCCCGGACTGACTGGTAAAAGGTTAAAGGTATGTGTTTGGGTGAGATCGACCTGTAAAAGGTATTAAAGCATTGGGATAGGGTATAGACGTATACTATTGGAGTTTAAGCATTTCCTAGACAATGTTTCAAATACCTCTGTCTGCTGCTGGCATTCAGTAAGTCATGAACTGGTTGGTTTCTAAAACTACGCAGTGCTGTAGTTAGACAATTTTATATATATGGCTGGTTGGTTTCTGTGAGAGCTGTGCATTTGTTGGTGAAAAGAAAAAGCCATAAGCTAGTTGGTTTCTAAAGCTATGCTTTTGTTGGCATAAAGACAAGCTTTTACCGACATATTTCTTTTAATAAGAAAACTGTCTCAAAGCGGACAGATACCCCCACCAGCACCTGGTCACTGAAGCAGCACAGTCAGAGAACGGATATGATTATCAAACAAAGTTCACCTGTGACTTTGACCATTGACCCATGTGACCCAAAACAATAGAGCACCTCCTTGGGCCATGAGCAAGACTTTTATAAAGTTTCAGGGCCCTGGTTCGAACGGCTTTTGAGTGAGAGCATGGAACAAAAAAGTCTACAGACAGGCGGATTGACGGAGGGATGAACGGATGGACAGACATGGCGAAACCGGTATAGCCCCCTTCTACTTCGTAAGTGGGGGGGGGGAAGGGGTATAATAAGCCTTTTATTAATTATTCACAGAACTTAAATGACACCTTCAGCATGAGACAATGGGGGATCGGCTGAATTGTTTGTTGATTGGTGTTTTATTACGTCAGTCATATCAAGGTGACAGCTCTCTTATTTAGGTGTGTCCTGGATTTCACTAGTACTGGGCTAGCACTCTATGTGTACAGTGTATAGCACAAGGACACTTCAATGAAAAATCCAGCTATTCAAGTGAGGTTTGAATGGAGGACCTCCAGGTTTCTAATCCTACACCTTCACAACTGAGCCAAGCAGGACATAGAGATCATGGAAGAAGAGCATATATGCGTTGCTTATGATTTGAACAGCAGTCCTGTGTTTTTAACAACGTCGAGGATTGATTAACTGAATGATCTTTTGAACCGCTTTCAACATTATTTAAATCATATCATGGTGACAACATATTCATATATTTCTTCAGCTTCAACAGTACTAAGTTGAGGCTCTGAAGTGTCTTGCCAAAGGACACTCCCACAAACATCCCAGTGTTTCCAGTGAGGCTTGAATCCAAGGCCTCCCAATTACAATTCCTAGACTTAAACATTGAGACACTGAAGTACCCCTAACGACCCTGAGAAAGAAGGCTTTTGAAAACATTGTGTGAAAGGAAGAAAACGCTTCTTCCCATAAAGTTTTCTAAATTTTAAAAACCGGCACAGCCATTATGTCAACAACAATAAATTCGATGTCTGTCATTCTGCAGGAGTCTAAAATTTTGTTTTCTGGTAATGAGTCAAGTTTTCCAAATAGTTTTGCTATCGTCCTATATTGCTTCTTGTTTCCTGTGTCGTTTGACCCAATCCATTCTGGAATAATTTTCATCACAAGTACCATTTCTCCAGCAGCCTTCGGGTAAGTCGCAGATGTTCTGCAGTCACTCTTAAATACCCACAGCAGTAATTTACGCCACAGGAGAATGAAAAGGTGGAGTTATAACCGTGCTGTGGCGTATCATTTTCTCCCATGGCGTACTTGTGACGTAAACTACTGCTGTGGCGTATTTTAGTGTGACCCGATATGTTAATGGTACGAAACTGTCTGTGAAATATGCTGTTGAAAGCGAAATTATGGCATATCAAAGGATCTTATCACAATGTCTTGCTGACAGAACTACGTCCAGAATACTGATAAAATACGTATGTTAACACAAATTGTTGACACTGTGCTCGGAAGTTTTAAATGCCCATCTTTGCTGGACACGTTTTCAAGTAAACTCATTCTTTAAATTCATTTTAGTCTCCGTGACGATCAGTCTAATTGAAAAAAGCAACATTGTGTGATAACGACGTTTCACCTGTTATGTCGTATTTTGTAACTTGTGTATAGAAATAAATCATTTAAGATAATGTTTTAAAATGTCTTCTGTCACGACATACATACAAAAGCTACCTTTTATTTGGTGTCACACCTGTGGTTTTTTGCCTAATTAAAAATAGAGCAAAATTGACCATATTTGAAGCTTCGCATATTGCTTGACGGCAAAATTATGGCTTGTCCGTTCGTTACTCTGAAAAGTACCACCATAGGCCTGCAAAAAAATGCAAAAAAAACAACATGTCAACCGATTGCGTTTTTCGCTAATTTCCAACCAGCACAGGCACCCTAAATTTTATCCTCTCAGGAACACCTATTCACCGCCATGACCCCAAGTTTTTGTTCCTCCATTGATACAAAGTAGTCCTGTCAGTGCACAATAAAAACACATCTTAGTGGTCCCCCATTGCCCAAATTTTAAGCAAATCTTAATTATATACCTCCAAGCCATCTCGGCTCCATGAAACAGTGCAACAAAAGTGCTACTGCAAAATTTCACATAGGACTACTTTTGATACTACGACCCGGAAGCAATCTCGCGGTGGTGCGACACCATTTGAAGAGTAATAGAGGGTAAGAAAGATAACTCACACAACGTAGTCATTTACGACTTTAAGATTACTCTCCCTTAGACCATAAAACTATCTCCGTAACCTGATTAGAGCCAAAAACGCCTACCAAAATGAAAGGCTGAGAGTGTAGACAAGATCAGATTGCAAATGCATGGATCAGCTTGTTATAGTCTATAACATCCACAAAATACATCCATAACTGCATATTTTAGGATAAGTTATTTGATCCTTTACCACTTTGACAAAACTTTTAACTTGTCCACAATGGAATCATTTGCAAAAAAGAAAGAAATATGTATCAAATGAAAGATAAGAGAGCCATGATGACCTTGAATCACTCCACTGGCTTGTACAGAAATGTAACATGTGCTTAATTGGCATTAACAGAGAAATTAATCATGAGAAGTCTATATGACAATAAGTTGTTATAGGGATAGCCACACCCCCCTCCAAGTCAATATCAATGAATACAAGCATACAAGTAGGTTTAATCAAATTTTTTTTTCATACTGAATTTCAATGAACTCTTGCAAAGAAGTGTTTTGATAAAACGATTTTTTAAACCTTTAGCAGCTGAAAACATTTTTTTCTGTGGCATGAACAGTAAAGTTCTGGAACAAAAAACTGAATGATACAAACCTCAATTCATTGAATATTCAACTCATCTGAGCATAACAATTGATATCAAAATAAATCATTCTCACTGAAAACTGAACACTTTCTATCCAAAAAACTTGAATACCCAAAACCAGTCATGTAATAGTGTAGTTTGATAATCAAAGGAGGTTAAATGTTCACAAGCAATGTATATCTGTTATGAGTGAACAGGAGATATTTCCACTAATCAAAATATATGTATATAGATTTCAGTCGTATTGACTTCATGTAATTCAGGAAGATTTTTAGAGTTCCCGTAAACTGTGTTACCCCCGTGGGCTTTCCCCAGTGATGTACTAAATCTTGCTACTGGCAAACTAGATGAAGAAACATGCCAGTTTTGATAAACCAAAATCTTAAGATTCCTTTAGTTCACAGTGTATAAGCCAAAGTAAAACTTATGACCCCTGGGGTGGGGCTGAATTTGACCTTCGAGACATGATTGGTACAATCTTGGTAGTTGACTACTTGATGAAACTGCATGCAAAGCTTGGTATCCCTAGGCCTTATAGTAAAGAATAAGAAGTTTTTTGGAGGATTCACTACATAAGCCCATGTAAAACTTGTGACTCCAGGGCTGTAATTTGAAGTACCTAGGAGTCCACTAGATAAAGCTACATGCCAAATTTTGAAGTCCAAAGCGTTATGGATAGGAACAGGGATTTTTTTCGAAGTTTTCACTAAATAAACGAATTCAAAACCTGTGACCCCCAGGGCAGGGCTAATTTTGACACCTGGGCTATAATTTGAAGAAATCAGGAACAGGTCCACTAGATGAAGTTACATACCAAATTTGGTAGCCGTTGACCTAATGGTTTGGTAAAGAAGATTTTGAAAGATTTTCAATATTTTTCAGTTTTATTGCCATGGCAACCAGAGTTTTTATAAGAATCAAATTCTTTGAAGAAATTCTGAAGTGGGCCATGGCAAATCATACCGTGAAGTTTTAATTGAAATTGGATGGGTAGGTATAGAGAAGACGTTTGAAATAAAAGTTACTGCACGCACAGACGGATGGATGCACATACGCACAGATGCACATGGGTACCGATCCATGACATAAGCTCCCTTGCCTTTGGCCAGTGGAGCTAAAAATGGGTTAAGTAATAAAAACACCCACAGATTACAAGCTTTACACTTTATTATGTTCAATGGACACAATAATACACTCAATACGTGAATGCATGTACTCTATATATATTTTTTTCTCAGATAATAATTCAACTCTACAATCATATAAACATAATAAAATGTTTAAAAACTGAAATTAAACTTTTACTCATGAAAAAGGCTTTAACCGTTTCTCTACACTGACTTAGTAATTAGTAGTATTTTTTTTTTCAGATTATTACACCAATTCCTATGATTAAAATAATCAGCTTTCAAAGCTTTTCTTTAAAACATTCACACAATAATTTTGATCATTTATACACACTATAATATTAATCTTGGCATAAAAATTACATCAAAGTCCTCTATTATAAAAGTTTTCTTACATTCCAAAAGCTATTATGATTTCAAAACCATTCATATTGTGTAGAGTTGGTGGGAGAATAGTAAGGAACTGTGTAATGAATATGAAAGTATCACTGTTGCTGCAGGTCTGTTTGACTTAACTCTTTACCAAACAACAAAATTATAGACTTAACCAAAATAGCTACATGACAACATTTGCAGACAACAAATTATATGGCTATAATAGAGGGTTTTGTCTTTGATAGGCTGAAAGCATTGTGGAAAAAGGAGAAAGTTCTGGCTACCAGCATTTTCTCCTTTCCCCAAAACATTTCCAAAGCCTTCTGTCTTGGGGTTGTCAAAACTCTTGATCGTTTTGCAACATGCTCTTGTATTGACTAATCACCTGTCTCAGTTACAATGCTTATTTCCATGTAGTCGTTCAACATGGTACAAGCTTTCCATTGTCTGCAAACTAGGGCAATAAATACTCAATGAGGTAGAATGAGGAGAACATAATGAACCTGGAACACCGGCGATAAGAACACAAGAAACAAAAAGCAATAACTAATTTCTTTCATTTACAGCTTCAGAATGTAGGCAACTTTTGCTAATTTTGTGTACAGAGTAGATCAAGATCAGATATCACAGGACATGAAGTCTACTCTTGAATCTACAGAGTCAAATTCTATTCTGGACAAAATGACTTTGATATTACAAAAACCCTAATCTGGTGACTGAAAACACTTTTTTCAAAGGGAGGCAATCTTAGGTTTCACATCTTCATTAGACCACAAAATTTTAGACTTGTCCGTTATTGGAAGCACTGGGAGATGAAAAATTGAATGTAGCTCCAATGACGCAATTTGTCTCAGAGAGGCTAGAGAGCATTGGGGGAATACTAGCACATGCTGGTTACCAGCATTTTATCCTTTTCCCTCAATGTTTTCAAATGAAAACTAAAAACTAGCCACTAGGTCCTAAATAGCATAAAATCTACTAGTAGCTGTAAATGCATAAAGAAAATACAACTAAGCATTAGCATGAAATAAAAGACGCACTGAATTAAAAGTATAAATAACAGGTGAAATTAAAACTAATAGATTAATAATTAATAGTTATAAATACAAACAAAAGCACCATAATATATTAAAACACACCCTCCTATAATGAAAACAAGTACTTTAAGATGATTTGAATTTCAGAGTTTTAAAATAAAACAATTTTGTGCTCTGCACAGTTTAAAGTTTCCAAGTAAGTACAACTTTCCTACCTTTGAATTGAACCTAGTGAGCACAGGTAGGGGTTGCAGATTTTTTTCCTATCTGCCAAAATCTGCAACATGTTTGCTTCTTCAGTTTTGAGTATTTCCTTGGACATCACTGTTATATAGAGCATTCTCAATAAATCTCACATTAGTTTAACTCCTTACCACACAACAAAATTTTAGACTGGTCAAAATTAAAAGCATTGCAGACGACAAATTAAGCTTTGTTCATATGGTTAGATGTGGCTGTGATACAATAGAAAACACAGAGGGAAAAGGAGAAAATTTCCCACAATGTTTTCAAAAGCTTTCTTTCTCAGGGCCGTTAAAAGTCAGGATTGTATGGTAAAGGGTTAAACCTCAGAGTGCAGAATAAACCCAACAGACATTTTCAGTGAAAACACAGACCTAATTAATGGAAATTTCATGGTTGGCTTTGTCTGTACTGTTCAGCAAAGAAGACAGTATAGATCAATGATCTGCACTGGCCTCAAAAGCAACTAAAGTCTTATCATGTCAATGTAATGTAGATGAATTTTACTATATTAGGCTAGAAAAGTTAGAATGATTACACAATGAAAACCATCTGAAAACAATGATCTCAAATCTACAAATGGTCTATAATAAGGAATTTCTTCCCTAACAAAAAACCTCAAATAATGCACATTTTGAAATTAATTTCAGATCTGTACCCCTTACTGCTCAGCAGATATATCCTTTTATGAAACCACAAATTTCACATAAGTATTTAACCTCTTGAGAGTAGAATACAAGATTTTCACAGGCCCAAATTCTTCAATTTTAGAAACAATATTTAGAATTTGAGCTCTCTGTCAACTAATCCCAAATCAGAATTAAACAATGGCACTGAACTATGGTTTTAAAATCATGCATCCCATTGCAAAATATTAAGAACACTTGATTCATTGCTTTAATTTGGTAACAAGTTTTCTTTCCTCCTGGACGGATGAGATGCCAAAGAATAAGGGGCACTCTTTCTCAAAATGAGGCAAATTTCATACCAATTTATGGGAACTCTTGATATAAAACAGTGGCTTACAAAGCCATTGCACAAAACTATGTTAAAAAAAATTAGTATAAAATTAAGAATATAAAACAAGAAAACAATCACAGAAAATTTTCTTTTTACACAATTACTGAAAAAACACTTGTGAAATCACAGCTACAGTGTTCCACATACCAAGGTTTTCATGTAAATCTACTTGTTATATCCCTTATATCCCTTACATTGTCTATCAAAAACAAAATTACCTTTTTCAGCCAGTACAGATCAAGATAAGGCTGCACAAAAAGGTTGCAACTTTAAATCCAAGTCATAAATAATAGATATTTTTAGTTGTATTTTATAGTCCGTGTGAGTGTCTCTTTTTTTAAAAAATTATTAATGTGAATCAATATCTAGTTTTATACAGCTTTCAAGAATAAGTTTTTATATATCTGTATGTGCAAAGTAGCTGTTATTTCATAGTCCAACAGTCTCATTTATATTCTGCTTCATTAGTAAGTAAATTATCTGATGGTACATTCTTAAACAATTTTATGTAGCAAAAGGAGTTTCTCGGTAAGTTACATCAAACTTTTAATCAATTAGAATTACATGTATTTCATAATTATAAAAAAAAAAAGAAAAAAATGGACTTTCTGCAATGTAAATTATTAGTGAAAGAAAACCTTTCGTGTCCAAATAACCATGATGTCTATGAGATTCATGAAATCAGCGCTTTTTAGAAATTACAAAAATCTCTGTCTCATACTACCTCTTTTGCTACGTGTGTGTTGATAAGCACCCTATAATACAAAATTTTCTTTATCTTAAGCTTATGATGAATATGACTGATTCAACTCTGAAACTCAATGATGTGTCTGAAACAACAGAAGCCTACATTTCCAGTTCTTTAAGCAAGCGTATAGTATTCCACAAAACCCAGAAAATGAATGTCCAAGTTTGGCTTAACCCTTTACCACACAGTTCTGACTTCTAACAACTCTGATAAAGAAAGCCTTTGAAAACACAGCTGGAAAATGAGAGAATGCTGGTAAGCAGCATTTTCTCATTTTCCCAATGTTTTCTACCCTTTTACAAACAAATCCCATCACTTGGGACAGATTTGATATTTCTTTTGCAAACGCTATCTGAAGAGACAGGACCAAAATTTTGTTGTGTGGTAAAGGGTTAATATTACAATGCTCATCTCAACTATGTTATAATATCTTAACTGTATCTGAAGCAGAATGTACAAGAGACCAGCTGTATATACACATGTATAATAAAAAAAAATTGTATACAATATACTGGCTTTAAAAAATCTACACTACCCCCAGTCTGAACCATGCCTTCAGAGTGAATCAACTTTGACTTCTATTTACCTTTTTTCCTTCATAAAATCAAAACACCAGATCAAAACACCATACACATGTCCACTTAGTTTGCATTAATGCACTTAATGATCAATTCTTGCATTACGATATAAAAAAGTTCAAAGTTGATTCAAATCTGAAAAGTTAACCTTACCATGGTATACAGAAAAGAAGACCCACATTTCCTTTCATATACCAGTAAGATTTTCCATGGATTCACTGTTCAAAAAGGTAGTATGTTTTTTTCCTCACCCACATGTGTATGCATACATGTCAGTCGGGTCACATGTAAAAAATATTGTACTCCACAAAACACACAAATATGCATACTGGAATAATATCACGGTAATCACAATGTTTTTGCACTACAAATTGACCAATCATATAGCAAGATGACAGCTTTTAATTCTGTACAAAAAACAAAATTTTAGACTTGCCCAAATGAGTAGCATTAGTAGGCAACAAATTGAATGCTGCTAAAACGATAGGTTTTGTGAAAAAGGGGGAAAATAATGGATATCAACATTTTCTAATTTTTTTTACTTGCCCTTTTCATCATAGTCTTAAAACAAAACATCTTTAGGTAAAGAGTTATCCCCTTACCAAACAATATAGAGTTTTAAAGACCCTTAAGAAGGCTTTTGAAAACACTGTTGCAAAAGGACAATATGATTGTTATGAACACTTTCTCCCTTTCCAATATTCAACCGTTTCACAGACAAAACCATCTATTAACCCTTCTCCTTCCAAATTTTATTTGTTGACCATTACATAAGTAGGTTCTGCTATGTTTATTTGCATTAAGCTGGGTTTATATGACCAAACCATCAATAATGCAGTGGAGAGTGTAGAGCAAGATCAGGCTGATCTTGCTTTACACTGTCCGCAAACTACATATTCAGTCGCAAATGGCAGGATTAGGGTTAAGCCACGTTCAATTTGATGTCTGCGAATGCTTCCAATTTGGTAGAGTCTAAAATTTTGTGTTTTGGTAAAGATTAAAGCTTCTAAAGGCATCAAACCATACACTGTCAGATGCATTCTTGAAACTATTTATGCATTTGCCATCATCTATGAGTTTAAGAAGTAAACTGTGGTTTAGACTGTGAAAATTCTCTCTCTCTGGTATTGTTCCATTAAACACTGCAGTTTAGGCCAGGAGACTGACATCAGTGAAATCTCCAAAAATGACAAAGTTTATTTCTGACTGGCATCTGTGCTGTTTAACACTGAAATAAAACAGATGTAAGATACATAAGTAATAGGCATGGATCAGAATATCATAATAATTCTAAAACAAGATCAACATTTTTCCTCATTTATGCAGAAATCTGGACATCATTCTTCAGCAAACAATATGGGAAAACAATATTGTTGACTGTATACCTCACAATCCCGAGTTTTGACGATCCTAAAAAAGAAGGAAACCAGCATTTTCTCCTTTCCCCACAATTTTTTCTAGCTTTCCACAAATAAATTTTAAGTTTTGAGTCACTTAATGTTGTCGTTTGTCGTCTACAAATCTTCTCAATTTGGACTGGACTAAACTTTTGTGATTTGGTAACGAGTTAACTCTACCAAACAACAAAATGCAAGACTGGACTGGACTAAACTGAAAGCCTTTGCAGACAACAAATCAAATGTAACTAACATGTACATGGAGTTTTCTGTATTTGATAGGGTACAAAACATTGTGAGAAAACGAGAAAATGCTGGTTACCAGCATTTTCTCCTTTTCCCATAGATTTTCAAAAGCCTTCTTTTATAAGATCGTTAAAACTCGAGACAGTGCAGGAAAGCAGGAAAATTCCTCATACTGAGCAAGTCTCCATTTGCCAACCGTATGTTTTAACAACCATCTCTAAATCAAGATATATGTGTTGGATATGTTTTTTCTCCTTGTTAAACCCTTTACCACACAATACTGAGGAAAAAACAATTTGAAAATATTGTGGGAAAAGGAGAAAACGCTGGTAACCAGCATTTTCTCCTTTTTCCACAATGTTTTCTACCCTTCCCACAAAAAAATTAAATTTGGACTAGTCTAAAATTTTATCATTTGGAAAAGGGTTCAGCAGAGAATTGCTTATAGTGAGTAAGTCCATGTTTGCCATGTTTCCTTGAGGCTTAGCAGATCTATGGTTTCAATGGGATGCAGTTATAAATTGACATTCAGTTCTAAATCCAATGGGCACATGCTACAATAACCCTTATCCAAAAGGAGCACCTTTCTGAAACCAAAGTGAACCTTCCAAAAAAAAAACATTACAGGGTGATGGAATGATTTATGCCTCAAGGTTGATGCCACAGCTTCATAGCAAGAATGCATTTTTGACTCTTTACCAAAAAGCATAATACATGTATAAAAGACTTTGCCATATTGAAAGTATTTGATCACAAATTCAATGGCTTGACCTGTTAACCATGCAGCCCTCCTTTACAGCAAGAAAAGGCAATCTATAAAAGCATTCATAGGTTGGTTGAATGGAGTTTAACATTACTTTCAACAGTATTTCAGTCATACCACCGCAGCAGCTCACTTATTGATGCATGTCCTGGGTTTCAACAGTACTATGCTAAGGCTCTGAGGTATTTTGTCCTAAGAAACTGCCCCCAAAAAACCAGTGCTCTCAGCGGGGATCAAAGCCTGGGGCTCCAGGTTTTAAATTCTACACCTTCACCACTGAGCCATGCAGGAATCCTAAGGATCTATAAAACAATTTGTTTGGTGCATACCCCTCTTTCAGGCTTTAATTCTGACTAGGCCTTTGGGATATTTTGATGCCTCTTCCAAAGGTCTACTTTTGAAGCACAGTGTGAAGCAAGGTAAAACTCATTAAATGAAATAAAACTACCCCTACATTGGAAAAATTTGGCTAAACCTATTGACAACAACGATATCCTTACTGTTTACTTCACAGTCAAAAGGTCAGTGGAAATGATAATGGCCATCTTCTGCCTTTCACAATGATATAAAACCTATGTTCATCTTTTGAGCACTAGGCAGACTTTAAACCATGACCAACCACAAAATTTTATACTAGTCAAAATTTATAGCATTTGTAGACAAAAAATTAAATGTGACAGAAATTAACAAATGAGGATAGAAAACATTGCACATCAAGGAGAAAATGCTGGTTACCAGCATTTAATGACTTTCTCCTTTTCAAACAATCTTTTCAAAAAGCAGGGACATTAAAAAAATGGAATGGAATGTTAAAGGTCAAAATACTTGTAAAGAAAGTGCCAATCAAGATCAGCTTCAGCATCACATAGTTACAATCTGATCTTTGGTATTGATTGCCTTACATTTCTTACTCGGGCAACAACAGCTATGAAAAGGCAATATAATGTTTTCTAGATGATGAAAATCATCTGATTCAGATGTAATTTGAGAACCAAAGGTGAAGAACCTGTGAGAAATTCTACACTTGCTATTGAGGGAGCCAAGAAAACATTGTGATACATGAAAAAACCATGGAGAATTTGTACATTTTCCACACTGTTTTCAATAGCTTCCTAATTACAAAATATCTCCGCAAGAAGTTAACCCTTTGCTAAAAGTCCCGTTTTATCAACCCCAACTGAGAAGGCTTTTGATAACATTGCGTGAAAAGGAAATTACTGGTACTAAAAGCCATGATTTTCTCCTTTTCATGAAATGCTTATTACCCTTTCAAAGACAAATCCAATCATTTGAGCCACAAGGAATTTGTCGACTGCAATATAATGCTTTCAATTTGGACAAGTCTGAAATTCGGTGATTTGGTAAAAATCTAAGAGACTTGATAAGTATCTCACTGTGATAGAGGACAGTTACTGACAGCTGACAACAAAATTGTTTGCCAGTATCTAACTACTTTTGTATATCCCATCCCCTTATTTATTTATTTTCCTTGCTAGATCTATTGTATTCATTTATTTTCCTTGCTAGATCTATTGAATTTTTCAGAAAAGAAAAAAAAAAAGAAGCAGTCATCAAAATTTCAAAAATGACACAACTAGCAATTTATCCTTTGGCAACAATGGTTTCAAAAGCATTTACCATTAAACCTTTTTCACATTCACTGACCAAGGATATGTTCAAGGTCATCTACATCAAATTTGTTAGGGGAGGTAATGAGTTAACTCTTTACCAAACACTAAAACTTTAGACTTGCCCAATCTGGAAGCATTTGCAGTCAATGAACTCAAAGTGGATTAAATCACTGGATATGTCTCTGAAACTTCAGAAAGGTTAGTAAACATTGCGGGAAAAGAAGAAAATGCTGGTTACCTGCATTTTCTCCTTTTCCCACAATGTTTTCAAAAGCTCTTGCTCACAGCCATTAAAACTCTGGAATGTGTGGTAAAAGGTAAATTCAAATATCATAGCCACAATTTAATTTAGAGTTTATAAGAAGAATATCTTTGCTAGGAGGAGAAAGCATTATCAAGCATGGGTGATTAAAGATAGATACTATTATTCCTAGGGTATCAAACTATTTGTAAACTTGCCCATAATTTCACATTCCCTTTCATCAGTAATACTTAAACCACAATAAGCAAACAATTCCATCCATAAGGCCCTATATAAAAGCAAGCATTGGCCCTTTCCCACATGACAAATTTTAGACTTTTAAATTAAAAACATTTACTGACAACAAATTCAGAATTGGTACAAATAACCTTAAGTTCCCTTCAGTTGTCTGATGATTAAAAATATTGAAGAAAAAGGAGAAAATGCTGTTTACCACCATCTTCACATTTTATTACCATGTTTTCTAAGATAAAATCTCTTTGGTTGTAAAAGCAACTGCTTGTTTGGTAAAGGGTAATCCAATTACATGTACTTAATGATATTCTACACTTGTCCAAGTCAAAGACAGTGGTTTGTAAGAGAAACAAGACAGCCATGATAGCTCTGCATCACCCCACTGCCTTACAGATATATGAGTCATATACATAATTGGCATAGACAGGCATAAAATGGTAAGAAGCCAGGACTGAAATAACATTTCATAGATAAAGTAAGCCTAGACTTAAAAAAGATTTTAAAAAAAGTTTTAACTGAAAAACACTTTATCTTTGGCATGAACAGTAATGTTTTGGGACAATGAATAGAATGATATGAACCTTACAACATATTAAATATTCAACACATCTGAGCATAACCTTGAACAAAAAAAAATACATGCACATAATTATGACTAAAAATGGAAAATTTTCAATCAAGAAAAACTTGTTGATATAATGCCAATCTGGTTACAGTGTGGTATGAAAAGAGAGTTCAACAGTAACAACTACCCGATATGAAAAAGAGTTATTTCACTATGAATAATGATTTGATTCCCTTATTCATTGTAAGCATAACTATTGCTTTATGAACCATGATTAAGCCCTAAACAGCCTCGTTTTGTGCTTTCTGATAGGTCAGAATCATATAAAGAAATCCTAAGAAATCCAAAATAGTGGTTCTGGAGAAGTAGAGTTTTTTCTTTTATTTCATTAGTTTCATTGCTATGGCAAGAGCAAGATTTTAGAATTAAGAAATGCCACATAAACATGCATGCAGGGATGCATACAAGTTGGCACCATGGACACCAAGCCATAACATAAGCTGGCTAGCCTTTGACCAGACAAGCTAAAATAGATAAAAGCACGCCAGGAAGAATTCCCCCGTTTTTTGGTATCAAAGGTGTTTTTTTCCACTGCTGTCTGTCTAAGATTGATGAGGTTACGAGTCATGACAAGGAGATGAAATTGAATGACATAAATATTCACAATGATGGTTAGACTTACTGTTAATACATGCCATTAGTTGACTCACAGCTGGTTGTCATAACACCTTCCGTAAGCAAGTGAAATAAAGCAAAAAATAGTGTATGAGATACATGTTTAACTCTCTACTAGACAGCAAAATTCTAAACTTGTATAAATTTAACCCTTTACCACACAATGACGACTTTTGACGCCCCTGAAAGAGAAGGCTTTTGAAGACATTGTGGGAAAAGGAGAAAATGCTGGTAACCAGCATTTTCTCCTTTTCCCACAATGTTTTCTACCCTATCAAAGAAAAATCATTTCATATGAGACACGTTCAAACTGTCATCTACAAATGCTTTCAATTTGGACAGGTCTAAAATTTTGTCGAGTGGTAAAGGGTTAAAGCATTTGCAAACGACAAATTCAAAGTTATGCAAAACATGAAACTGATCTGTCAAGGGCTAAGAAAAAGGAGAAAATGCTTGCTATTGGCATTTTCTCCTTTACCAACAATGTTTTCAAGAGCTTTCTTCAAAACTTTCTCCTCGTAATTCAAACTAAGGATTTTAAGGGAAAGGGATAAAAATGATAACTGCATTGTAATAATTCATTTGGCTACACTTTTTTGTAACAAAAAAGTTCTGCTAATCTGGTTGCAACACATGCAAGACATGTCTTGCCTATGTGATATGGTATTTCTAAATTATCACCTAGAAATTTCATAGACAATCATTTAAAACTGCTTTTACATCTATGAAAGGTGCATTGGTGTTACCTCCTCCTGATTATTAAAATCCTTTTGTATAAGCCTTGACTCTTTACCAAATGACAAAATCTTAAGACTTGTTCAAATTGAAAGCATTAGCAGATGACAAATTAGATCTTGCTCAAATAACTTGATTTTCTGTGAAATGCAAGAAAACATTGTGGGAAAAGGAGAAAATGCTGGTTACCAGCATTTTCTCCTTTTCCCAAAATGTTTTCAGAAGACTTTTTCCTTGGGGTCGTTAAAACCCAGGATTATTTAGTAAAGGGTTAAACCAAAAAGACTTTTCTATTTAAAGATAGAGGACTAATATATTACATTTTCTAGGCTTTCTCAGTCAGAATATCTCAAGAAAATATTACACAGTGTAGCTCAAAGATCACACTGCACATTCTGTATCATGGAATGTTGAATCAACACTGTCTGCAACAGCAAACTTGCATTGTACATGTACATTAATTTAGTGCTGTACGGGAATTTCCTTTACACTCTATTTTGTGCATTGATGCATTCTGTATTACATGACCCAACCAGCATATTTCTCTAGAATGCATTCTAGTAGACATGTTAATATCTTGGTGATCTTTTGAAATCATTTGTTGCTGTTTCAAGTACATGTGACATACAATAAGTGAAATGTTGAGAATTATACGGCAAGAATAAACAAGCTTTGCATGTTTTTACTTTAACATGTATCTTCCCCTTCCAAACATAGCTAATCAGTCATAAGGAATGTCCGTGACATTTTTATGACAAGTTACCAATAAAATACAAATGAAGAAAACATGGGATTAAAATTTTGCTTCCCTGTCACTGCAAAACAGTGTAATAAGTTTACAATAGTGCAAACTTTCACAAATCCATTGAAAAAATACAAGTAAGCAAGGGAGAATGAGAAATAGTGAACTTGTTCCATCAACATGTTGTCTAATGATGTACTTGCAAATAAAACATATCGGATTCCTGAGAATATCTTGAGTGAATACCCAAGCCTGAAATGTAAAATGATCATAATTTTGGACACTAAGGATAGACAGTTGCCTTTAATGTTTGTGATTGAGAGAGAACCTAAATGTACTGAGCTATGAAAATATTCGAAAATTCAATGAAATAACTAATTTTTAGGGTTTGATAGAATTTCTGAACTTTTATAAGACAAACTCGATTGAAATTATCACAGCAATATTTCAATATGACTTTAAAGACAGAATCAAATGTGAAATGAACAACAGTAATACAATACTGAAATTTCAAAATCTGAACTCAGGAAAATCAATTAAGTGCTAGACTAAGTCACACAAAACACTTGAAATCAAAACTGAAAAGAATTGTTACATCTTAATATCCTGTTAACTATCCAGCCAGAGCAAATCAATTTTTGTCTTGCAGCAAACAACTTTCACGTGCACTTATTCATTTCCTTCCTTCATGATCATAATTTGACAAGAATGCTTTCAAAGTAATCTGTTCTAAGTTTGTTTCAGTAACATACCAGCTTTTTCTAGAAAAACAATCAAATTTTATCTATCACCAAACTGTTACAATGTAAATCTACTAGAAACTGATGTAGGGTAAGAGTTCACAAGTACAAGTGATATATATTTAACAAAATCCAACTAAAACTGCTCCAAACAAAATGAGAAGACAGTGATACATAAGACAGAGATACCTACTATTACTGTGGGGGCTTGAACAACTGCCAGGAAATGAGAAACACTGGTCCTAAAAGTAGAAGAATACCTCAAACCTACTTCTTATCTCCTTGATCTTTACTTCTGAACTCCTTCATCTCTGATCATTCAATCTAAATGTGCATTCTGATTCTTTACTAATAAAAGTTTAAAATCATTTATTTATAACAGCATGCTACTTCCTAACCCTCCAGTAAATATGTTTTAATCATTCTGTCTTTGGTGACACCATGTTTAACATATTTTACAGACATATTTCTAGCAACAAGTGCAGCTCATGTATTTTTGGTGTTATCTCACAAATACTGCACACAACACTCTTTACATGTCACTGATTTAGATGAAAAAACTCATTCTTTGTCAGTTTTAAATGAAGTCATAAAATTTTAAAAAAAGTTCTCTGGTGAGAAAGGAATGATTCATTATTGTTAATACTATACTCACCCAAAAAAGTTTCTTTACACTTTAATTTTTACAAAATATAACTAATTAGAGGGTTAAAATCTTAAATTAGTCCCGCTATATTATTGGGTTATCGTCTACGTTTACAACTGTGTAATCACGCATGACCCTGTCTGCTTATCTTGGCTTGTAAACGTGTAAAAGGTGTTTCTTGCGTTGCACATGCTCAGTTGTACATGTTGTAGGTAGAGCCTCTACATGGACATTATTTTACAAAGCGAGAAGCACAGAGAGGAAAAATCAACTTTTCAAACAAATTTAAACAATGCCACGTCTTAGTGACGCTCAGCAAAACCAGGCTATTGGGATGCTACGGGCGGGGCTAAATGTCACCGATGTTGCTCGGGTTGGCTGCTCCAGGCAGACGATTCATAACCTGACAAATAAATTTAACATCACTGGGTCTGTAAGAGATCTTCCAAGATCCGGTCGTCCCCATGTAACAACGTTACGTGAGGACCGAATGATTACGATGATGCACCTACGTAATCGATTTTTACCAGCAACCGTTACTGCAAGGCGATATGGGGTTCATCCACAGACGATTATTAATCGTCTTAGAAAGAATCCTCGCCCTATACGAGCCCATCGTCCATATACTGGGCAGATTTTGACAGGGTACCATCGTGTTGCAAGGCTTATGTGGGTGAGACGTCACTTGAACTTTACACGCCGTCAGTGGCAGTCGCTGCTGTTTTCAGACGAGTCCTGTTTCACAGTAAGCCATGCCGATGGCAGGGTGCGAATATATCGTCGCAGGAACGAGCGACTCGCAGACTGCTGCATTAGAGAGAGGGGCAGGTTTGGCAGGGGCAGTGTCATGGTCTGGGGTGGTATCATGGGGAACCAGAAGACTGACCTTGTGATAATCTGTGGCAATCTTAATGCACAACGGTATAATAACATTCTGAATAACTCCATGTTACCATTTCTGCGTAATAACGCACCTGGAATTTTCCAGCATGACAATACCAGACCACACGCCCTCCAGCTGGAATGGCAGCGCCTTCCAAATAGCGTCATTCAACATTATGTACACTCCATGCGGCAATGTCTTCTTAAGTGTATTCAGGTACACGGAGGTCACACATGTTACTGATTGCGAAATGACCACATTTCATCTCATTATTTCACCCCTTGAAACTTTCTCAGTATGCCTTGACCAAACTGGGGTTTCTCTGAATTTTGCTTTTCATCCCTTAACGCTGAAATCAGCCAGAAAATAATGAAGGGATAAGGACATCGACAACAAATTCACACATTCCATTACAAAGTCCTTTGTCTATGGATTTTTGTAATAAGCATTTCATAATCCAGTGACTGGTGGGATAAATTGCCGGCTAAAGGTGGTGTAAAGAAACTTTTTTGGTTGAGAGTAGTATCAGCCTTAAATTTTGGCCCCACTGGGAATTGCTGGATTGTAAGTATTGTAAATTCTGACATTAAGTACTGAGCTACAACAGTGTAGCACTAGTGCACCAAAAGAAGGAGTTTCTTACAATAAGCAGTCTCCATTCTCAACATTATTTTCTTGATAGTGATCTAAATAATACTCCATAATTAATCTAAAAAAAAAAAAATGTATTTTCTTGTGTAGGCTGCTTTGGCATGATGTGTGTGGCATGTATGAATATGTACTGGAAAATTGACTGAGGACAAACAATCAAGACTGTAAGTTTTGTGCTGTGTGGTCATTGTCTAAACTATCCACAAAATGCAAAATAAAGTTTTGCATGGCACCTTCTGGTTTATTTTTTCATTTTGCTGCATAGATGAAGGTCTTCTCCAGCTATAGAAACTTACTTACCTGTAGGTCACAATATTGCTAAGAAATGGCTAAAGTGTCTTTAACCACACAATCACAACTTTTAACATCCCTAAGGAAAAGGCCTTTTGAAAACAATGTGGGGAAAGGAGAAAATGCTGGTAACCAGCATCATCTCCTTTTCCCACAATGTTATCTGCTCTTCCAACAAGATTTCACTATAATGTTTACCTCTTCAGAAGCTCTAAATTTGGTCAAATCTAAAATTTTATCATCTGGTTAGGGGTTAATATGATCAATGTGCTTGTAAATTGATTTCAGAAATGTACATTATCACTATCCAAATTGTGTGGGGTCCATTGTAGCTCATTCTGGGATTGGTTTGGTAATTTGGAGATTCTGAGTTTGATACCTGCTGGCAGCACAGGACAAATGGAGTGTCCTTGGTGATTGACTGACTTGGAGTTTAATGCCGTTTTAACAGCTTAGGCCATATCACGGCTGCCAGTGCACCTACACATGTGTTTCCTGGCTTTCTGACACCAGTACTGACACATCTTTCTTGCATTCTCACATCATCAACCTATCCATGCTTTCCTGGAGTCTTTTTTACCAGTGCTCTGTAGAATTTTCTTTCCGAGCCACTGGCTGCTTTCCCTCAACAATCGTCAAAAAAATGGTCAGCGGTGAGAGAGGAATGAATCCTGTCACAATGACTATCATCAATCCTCAGAAAGAAATTGGCCAAGCCAGGGATTGAACCCACAACCCCATGTTTTCATGTCCTGCACGCTACCGACTGAGCTACCTGGTCTCGGCTGCCAGAAAGAAAGTTTGCCTCGACCTGGTATTGAACTTACAACCACCAGGTCATGAGTCCAATGTGTTAACCACTGGGCTACCCATGCAGACAGTGTCCTTGGTAATGCACTGTCAAGTCCCTTCCAAGTATGTGTGAAACTCAAGAAAGAATATAAGTGAGATGTCACCATGTAACTACCGATACTTTTTTTGAAGGCAGCATAGAACACAATTCAAGCAAACATTCAGAATTTCATAAATGTTGCTTTGTAGTAACAGAACTGCAAACCGAGTACTACTCATACGAGTATCCACAGCCAAGGAGATTTTCATCTTATAGCCTTTATTAACCCTTTACCACACAATACTGACTTTTAACAACCCTGAGAAGAAAGCCTGCTGAAAACATTGTGGGAAAAGGAGAAAATTCTGGTAACCAGCAATATCTCCTTTTCCCACAATGTTTTCTACCCTATCAAAGAAAAATTGCCCCATTTGAACCACATTGAAATTGCCATCTTCAAATGTTCTCAATTTGGAAAAGGCTAAAATTTTGTCATCTGGTAAAGGGTTAAATAAGTGGGTGGTATAGATTCTGTGCAGCCTGATCTTGATTTTTGCAGTGCACAAAAGCACCTTTTTTGCCTATGATGCTTAAAGGGTTAAGAAATAATTCATTGTCTAAAAATTACCCATATATATACTAGTAAAGATGCATAAGCCAGACCATAAGACAGACAATATTGATGACAGATGCATGAATCAATACATGGAAAATACTTGCTGTATTGGTCATACAGCTTAGGTAATATTAACTCTTATAGCGCAGAATAAAGCTAACAGAAATTTTCAGTCTATGAAAAAGACCCAAATAATTGCAATTTCATGGTTGCTTATGTCAATAGGGTAAATAAAGTTTCAGTAACACAAAGAGTATAGATAAAGATCTGGCCCGATGTTTTGTGCAGTCTGATCTTGATCTAGGTTTGTCCCATAGGCAACCAAAGTCATGAAAGGTGCTTCAAGGCTAAATATGGATAATAATTCCTTTCCACAAATAAACCTAACAGTGCAACAGATTAACACTTTACCACACAATCTCAAGTTTTGACGACTCTTAGAAAGAAGACTTGAAAACATTGTGGGAAAAGGAGGAAATGCTGGTAACCAGCACTTGCTCCTTTTCCCAGTGTTTTCCTGTCCTTCCATTCGAAGACAATTTCCATCGTTTGAGCAACACTCAATTTGTCATCTTCAATTGCTTTCAATTTGGATGGGTCTGAAAATTTTGTCCTGTGGGAAAGAGTTAAGACATCTTGGGGTGTGCTTCTGGACAGTGTGTAGTGGGTGAGTCAACAGCCACAAATTTTCACCAGACAACAAAATTTCTTTCCAAACTGGAAGCATTTGTAGATGCAGATCCACATACTTTGTTCAAGATATGGCAGAAAAAAGGGCATAATTTATTGTGGAGAAAGTAGAACATGCTGATTACCAGCATTTTCCCACAAGATTTTCAAAAGCTTTCTCCCCCAGGGTTGTTAAGACACAGAACAGTTTGGTAGAGGGTTATTTGCATGTCAGGCAAATAGTGAAAAACGCAAACTTGCTAAAAAGTTTTTTCAGTACCCTTTTTCCTTACAGAAACGATATTAAGAAAGGGGTTGGGGGCTGTCACTGCAGTCAGCCAAGAGTTATATGTCTCCCTGGTATTATTTCAAAATCTATTTCAAGGATTTTTTTCAACCTTATTTCCCCTTTGAGTCACAGGAAATCATGTATATTTACTTCCTCATCATTAGTCTTTTTTACATATCTTCCAGCTATTTTGCTGAGTCATACTAACTTAAATGCATCCTATAGCATCTCTTGACAGTTGAATATATGATAAAGACTTTGCAAGTATGCAACACTGTTTCAGTCATATTAAGTTACAGCTCATTTGTTCTTATGTTTCTCCAATACTAGGCCTGGGCTCTGAAGTGCTGTTTTAGCTAGGATATCTTACTGAAAAAAAAAAAGAAACATTGTAGATCCAAGATCCAACTGAATGTTTGGTTTAGTCTGCGGTTGATCTAGATTGTATCTGTCTAGCTAAGTCTCGTTTACCCTTTACCACACAATCCTTGGTTTTAATGATCCTGAAGAAGGCGGCTTTGAAACCATAGTGGGAAAAGGAGAAAATGCTGGTAACCAGCATCGTTTTTTCCAACTATGTTTTCTACACTATCACGGACAAATTGCCATTTGAGCTACAGTTGATTTGTCACCTGCAAATGCTTTCAATTTGGTCAGGTCGAAAATTTTGTCGTTTTGTAACCAAAAAACCCTTTTATGTTTCTCTTGCACTTCAGCTGTTTGCAGGAGTATGCCATGCTTCAAGATTCCCAAATGAGATTTTGGCTTTGATGACAAATTATCTAAGAGATTAATTGAAACAGATCCAAGCTGAAAGATTTTACTTCAAAGTCTCATTCTTATGCCTTCAACTTGAGCTCCTGTCATCTTTGACCTTGACCTTTCAAAAGTTTCAGGTCTGCTGTGCCTGTGTTTCCAGAGGAATCCGTACCTCCTGAAACAAAGTTGCTGCTGACATCATTGTAAAAATCCTAGTAAAATGGGTACAATGTAGCAAAATCGGAAATTTACTCCATGCAGTTTATCCTTCTTGTTGCAATGTTAATAACAACACAATTCTTACTTTAAACCACCTTAAGAAACAAAGCTTTTGAAAACTGTGGGAATAGGAGAAAATACTGGTAAACAATGTTTTCTACCTTTCCCAAAATAAGTTTCAATTTTTGAGTCACATTTATTCTGACGTCTGCAAATGCTTTCAATTCAGACTAGTCTAAAATTTTGTCGTTTGGTAAACAGTTGACTGTTTTGTCTGCTGCAAGACAAACATCATCAGTAAGGGTTAATTTGTGAAAGATACAGCTACAGGAGGCTAGAGATCAATTCCATTGATTTTCTCACTTCTCCCAACAAATTCTCATGATGATGGGAACTCAATATCAGAGAAAATATTAATCCTCCTCTTGAAAAGGAATCTGATCAAGCATTAATGTGTGATTACAAAAATTCATTATATAGAAGTGGTAGTTTCATCAATAAAAGACATTCAATAATTCACCATTATTGCAACACATTTTGCATCAGAGTCCAATAATTTCATCTATCAAACCAATCTATATTCTAAAACAGTTCAAATTTCAGATACTAGACATATCTATATTCTAGAAAAGTTCAAATTTCAGATACAAGACAAAAATAAATGGTTACACTAACCAATATTTTACCCTAAACCCTTTACCAAAGAATGCCATGTTTTAACAACCCCGAGGAAAAAGGCTTTTGCAAACATAGTGGGAAAAGAAGAAAATGCAGGTATCCAGCATTTTCTACTTTTCCCACAATGTGTTCTATCCTCTCTGAGTCAAATCTTATTATTAAATGAGCCGTATTGAATCTGTTATTGACAAATGCTTCAAATTTAGGCAAGTGCAATAGTTTGCCTTCAGAGGTAAAGATGTAAACCTCATCACAGTTGTCAGCACACCTTAACATGTGCTACAGGTATTTCCTTTCTGTCTTACAAATATCCATCTTTTTCACTTTGCTAAAGAGAAAAATTGGGACTTATCCTTATTAAAAGCATTTGCAGAGAGGACAAAATTTTGTCAAAGCTGGCTCAAATGATGGGATTTGGCATTAAAGGGGTAGCCAGCCTTTTTTCTTTTTCCCCCACATGATTTTCAAAGGCCTTCTTCATCATGGTCGTTAAACATGGGATTGTTTGGTAAAGGGTTGCACTGACATGTCTGACATATGATCCCGTTTCAACAATATTTTCACTGGAGGCATTGACTAGTGCATATTTTCGATGCATTCCTGCTGATTTCCTTTTTAAGTTTAACTCTTTACCACACAACAAAATTTTAGACCTGTCCAAATTGAAAACATTTGCAGACGACAAAATAAATGTGACTGAAAAATTTAAATTTGTTTTGGAAAGAGTAGAAAACATAGTGGGAAAAGGAGAAAATTCTGGTTACCAGCATTTTCTTCTTTTCCCACTATGTTTTCAAAAGGTTTCTTTCTCAGGGTCTTTAAAAGTCGGGATTGTGTGGTAAAGAGTTAAACTATTTTCATAATTACTTTAGTGTCTCCAAGTAACTACTTGCTTTCCTCTGTAAACAGAGTTCAAAAGAGGAATAAATTCTTAACTATCACTTATCATCAATGCTAATAAAGAAATGTGACCAAGCATGACTTCAAACATTTAATTTCTTGATAACAAGTTTCCTTTTGATTCACCACTGATGCACTAAGTTTTCAGGGCTTAATCATGTATTTTGAGGAGCAGAGATGTATACCCATTTACCCTTTGGCTTCCAAGAGCCAATTTCACACACAAAGTAAATCAAGATCACACTGATACTGTGAGATATTTCCAGCTCAAAGAACTCTGAAATAGCAAAACTTGGGGGTTAAGTATTTATAGACTTTGAAGTGTATTACTTAACCCTTTATCACACAATCCTGAGTTTTAACCATCTTGACCAAACAGGCTTTTGAAAACCCTGTGGGAAAAGGAGAAAATGCTGGTAGCCAGCATATTCTCCTTTACCCACAATGTTTTCATCCCTTCAAAAGGCACATGTCTCTTTTTGAGTCAGGTTCATTGTGTTGTCAGCAAATGAATTTCAACTTGGACAAGTGCAAAATTTAATCATCTGGTACAAAGTTGAGGACATTTCCACCCAGCCCCCCGGTGAGAATCAAATCCTTGTCCTCTAGATTGCATATCCTTCACTGAAGCCACAGAGCTACACAGGACTCCCCTCATCATCTTAGATTACAATCTGTATGACAGTTTAATCTGTAGAAAGAGCAGTACAACTAGCCTAGGGGGTCTACCTTGTATGTTGTCCAACTTTTCTTTGTTCCTTGATCTATAACTTGATGAATCAAGCCTATTTCATGTTGTTAGGTACAATTTCTTTCAAGAGATACCAAGTTAATTTAAATTGAAAAATGTCAGACCTCAATACATGTAGCACTTAGGTAGCTGGGATAATTGGCCAAATTACATGGATACCTGCTGTTATTTGGCATTCAATGTTGTTCTGTGTTAAATTTGCCAAGATTGCTAACCCATTAGCACAAAACATGAAACTGAGAACCATCAAAATCTTGGACAAGAGTAACAAAGAAGAATGGAAAGGAAATTAACATGTATAAAATGTCAAATGATATGGAAATTGGAACCGAAGCTCACTTGTAATCAGCAGTTGCTCCTTTGCTCATTTTTCAAAGATATTCTTTTCAATGCAGGCCCTGAATTCAAGTATTTATGTTGCTTTGAGTTGGCCCTTTACCAGAAGACAACATTGAAGACATACTCAAATTGAGAGCACTTGCAGTCAACAAATCAAATATGTCTCAACTGATGAAACTTGTCTGTGAAAGAACAGAACATCGTAGGAAAAAGAGAAAATTCCCTGAAGGTTTTAAAAGTACTCCTTCCACAGGGTTGTTAAAACACAGGGGTTGTTTGGAAACGGGTTATATCTGGTAAGCAGAATTTTAGTTACCAGTTTACAACAGCCTTATGATTTTTTACTTTCTGATCCCCTCTATCTCCATTATCGATGCATTCTGATAAGTCTGATCAGAAAAAAACCCTATAATACTTGTTATAAGTTCAGCAAAGAAGTACATGTACAATGTAAAATACCTCCATAAGCCATATTTTTAGCATACATGTATTTCTGTAACTGGTCCTCTTAGTTTATATACCATCATTGCCAAAAAAAGCATTCCCTCTCACCAAAAAACATTGCTTCCGATTGTTTATGTAGTAAAGCACCTGGCATGCTATGAGAGTTAAGCAAAGTACTGGTTTAAGAAAGTCTAGAGATGCATGAATACCGTTAGGTGCACTTGCCATTGTGATATGAATGAAAATAATGTTAAATTTGGTGTTAAATACACACAAAATGACAAAACAGTACCAGACAGAACCAGAGGGCCATTGGCCCTAAAGTGCTCACCTGAGTAAAGTCATCTAGTGTTCATAAAACTGAAGAGATCCTGGTTTTAACATTGTAAAACACATGATGTAAGTGACCTTGTTTTTGATCTCACATGAGCCAATTTCAAAGTTGTCTAAGATATTATCAAGACAAACATTCTGACTAAGGCCTATAGAGTGCACAAAAGGTTTTTCTACGATTTGGCCTAGTGACCTTCTTTTTGACTCCTCCCCCCCCCCACCCCCAAATTCTGAACTTGTCTCAGAATTTATCAAGATAAACATTCCGACCTAATTTCATGAGAATCAGGCTGAAATGTGGCCTATACAGTGCACACAAGGTTTTTCTAAAATATGGCCAAGTGACCTACTTTTTCACCAGACATGACCCAATTTCAAACTTGCCCAAGATATCATCAGGATAAACACTCTCACCTAATTTTATGAGTATCAGACTGAAATTGTGGCCTCTAGAGTGCACACAAAGTTTTTCTAAGATTTTATCTGGTGACCCGACTTTTCGACTCGACATAACCCAAATCTAAAATTGTCCAAGATGAAGTTTCAAGAGTATTAGGCTGAAATTGTTGCCTCTAGAGTGCACACAAGGTTTTTCTAAGATTTGGCCCAGTAACCTACTTTTTGACCTGACATAACTCAATTTCGAAGTTGTCCAAGACAACATCAAGACAAACATTTTGACCTAGTTTCAGAAGTATCAGGCTGAAAATGTCGCCTATAATGTACACACAAGGTTTTCCCAAGTTTTGGTCCAGTGACCTACTTTTTGACCAGGCATGACCCACTTGTCCCAGATTTTATCAAGACAAACATTCAGATGGAGTTTCATGAGTATCTGACTTAAAAAGTAGCCACTAGAGTGCACACATGGTAAACGTTGACAACTGCATGCTTGTCAACTCAGGCAGGACGTGGCACGATCACAAAAGCTCATCTTGAGCACTTCATGCTCATCAGGGATCTTATATACAATGTATATACGATCCCTGTGCTCATGTGAGCTAAAAAGTAAAAAATTTAGATCTCTACAGTGGGAAATGGGTCCAGATGTTTGTCAGCACCTGAGTTATCTTTCAAAAATCAGGAATAAGTAATCCTCCTATACAGAAAGCATTGAAATGCAGTCAAATGGTTGAAACTTGTATAATAAACTCCTTCATATAAATTTAACCCTTTTTCCATTTCTACTTGCATAAAGTAGCATTACATTGTAGGCCTAAAAAGTACTTACAATAACTTGTGTCTGTTAACTCACACCACACAAAACATGCTTCTGATCTTGACTATGCACTGTTTGGTATTTTGTGTAAGGTTATGTTGCCCATGCAACCTTAACCCTGTACCACACAGTGCAGACTTTTAACGACCCTGTGGAACAAGCCTTTTGAAAACATTGTGGGAAACGGAGAAAATGCTGGTTACCAGCATTTTTTCCTTTTTCCACAATGCTTTCAAAAGGCTTTTTCTTCAGGGTCTTTAAAAGTCGGCATTGTGTGGTAAAGGGTTAACCCTACTCTACAGACTATGGTAACTTTACACCCCTCATACTCTATCAGTAATACAAGAGACACAAAGGTGAAACAATTAAAGGAAAGGAAATTACTTTGATTGGATTTTTCATGTAGCAAGCAATTACTCCTTTTCCGATAACTTTCAAAGGATCTTTTCTTGCAGCCACATATTAAGTGGTGTGAATTGTGTATTCATGTGGTACACGTAAAAGGTTAACTTGATTTAACTGAAAGACAGTCAGTTTCCAGCTTAAACCATTTAGGGCCTTGAGGCAATGAGCGATGCAGAATGACATTAAAGATCCACACAATATACGAGGGGTGATCAGAAAGAACGCGGACCAGTGCCTTTATCGGAATATTGTTATAAAAATCAACTTGGAATGTTTACTGTTTTTCAAAGTAACCTCCTTTGTGTTCTATGCACTTATTCATTCTTGATTCCCATGCGCGAAACACGTGCGCGAGCCCGTCACGTGACATCACTCTCAACGACCCGGTCATGGCATGGGTTAGCTCCTCTCTGCTCTCGTAGCGCGTGCCACGTAGAGAATCTTTCAAAACAGGAAATTGCCAAAAGTCACATGGGGCCAGGTCTGGACTATAGGCAGGATGGTCTAATGTTTCTATGTTTAGTTTTTTCAAAACTTCCTGTACAAGTTTGGCTTTGTGAGCGGGAGCATTATCTTGATGTAAAATGACGCCTCTCCATAGAAGTTCCGGCTGTTTTTTTCGGATGGCCTGTATTAAATTCATTCGAATAATGCTGGCATAATACTCAGCATTGACTGTAGTATGTATAGGTACAACATGATTTAGAAGAAAACGTTGAGAAGAGAAAAACATGATGCACATAACTTTACCAACAGACTTAGAAAGTTTGGCTTTAACAGGGGACGGCGATGTTGGATGTTTCCATACACTGCTTTGTTGTTTAGATTCGGGCTCGTAAAAGTGTACCCATGTTTCATCGCATGTCACAATACGATCAGTAAAGTTTGATCCTTCTTTCCTAATGCGTTCTAAAATTTCAGAACAAATTTCGACCCTAACCCCCATTTGCTCGGGCGTCAGTAGCCGAGGCACCCACCTTGCACAAACACGCGACATTCCAAGTTTGTCAGTTAAAATCTCCTCTGCACTTCCATAGGAAATGCTAAATGTGTCAGCTATTTCCCTGACAGTAACTCGACGATCTTGCTTTACATGCTGCTGCACATCCGCGATAGTTTTGTCCGTTACTGATGTTGATGGACGGCCAGATTTAAGGTCATTTTCAACGGTTTCGCGTCCTTCTCTAAATCGTCCAATCCATTTACAAATACTGGTTTTCTTAAGTGCTGAGTCCCCATAAACTTTATCTAAATCGGCCTTAATTTCCGATGAAGACTTTCCGAGTTTAACGTAAAACTTTATAATTACTCTCTGCTCAAATAAAACGTCATCCGACATTGTGAACCGCTAACGCAGTATGTGATGTCATTGAAATGACGTCACTCTTTTCTTATTTGCCTATGACGTCATTTAAACGCTTGAGTAAGTAACCAGGTAATTAATGTTCATCTGTGCAAATTTTTGTTATCTTAAGTAAAGTAGTTTTTGAAATAATCGGGTGGTCCGCGTTCTTTCTGATCACCCCACGTAGCTAGCATCAAGCTCAATTTCAATTAATTTCTTCCATTCATAGATTTTGTAATTAATGTATCTGTTTTTTTTTTAATGAATTTATCAGTTCACACACATCTATTGGCAATCTTCTTCCATTTCTACTTGCATAAAGAAGCATGACATTGTTGGCCTAAAAAGTACTTATAATAATTTGTGTCTGTTAACTCACACCACACAAAACATGCTTCTGATCTTGAATATGCACTGTTTGGTATTTTGTGTAAGGATATGTTGCCCATGCAACCTTAACCCTGTACCACACAATGCTGACTTTCAACGACCCTGTGGAAGAAGCCTTTTGAAAACATTGTGGGAAATGGAGAAAATGCTGGTAACCAGCATCTTCTCCTTTTCCCACAATGTTTTCTTCCCTATGAAGCCATTCAATAAGCCAATAATCACAGATCACAATAATGAACATGTTTGTATATCATGACTCTTTCAACCGTAATTAACTTCTGGCAACTTTGAAATCTAATGCGATATTTTGAATCACCAGAAACACAGTATCTTTCAAGGCCTTTTTTTCAGTCCCTTATTCATATAATGGGCCATACTCTGTGAAAAGAGGGTTTAATGCATCTGCATAAAGTATCAACTCATGTCAGCCAGCACAGTCCACAAAGGCCAATATAGGTGGAAATTTTTTGCTATGGGTAAATTTTCTGCATGTCTAAGGACATCCTACCTCAAGATTCAGTTGCTTGTCTAACAAACTGGATTTTATTGATCCATAATTATGTGATGACCTGTATAGTATCATGCAAAACAGAGAAGCATTAAACCCCCTTTTGCCAGAGTCCCACTCAATTATTTAGCATATACGTTTTCCAATGATGTTTTCAGTCTTTTGCAGCAAGTAACAGCAGTAAGTAGTAGTAAGTACTGTTAATGCAAGGACTTGGGGTTTTTTCCCTGTTGATACAAAAATTTGATAAACTTTATACTGGTCAAGGCTTTTTTTTCTCAGGGTCATTTAAAATCTGGATTGTATTGGAAAAGGTTAATCATGGGATTTGTCTGTAATGGGGTAAAATTGTGGGAAAAGGAAAACATGCAGGTTACCGGGATTTTCTCAGAATATTTTCAAAACGTCTTCTTCCTCGATGTCATTGAAACATGGGATCATTTGGTAAAGATTTGACTAGTGAATACATAGACAATCTGCAAATGCATGAATGAGAAAGAGAAACTTGCTTACTCATGGTGCCATGTGATTATTAGTAGGCATGTGAATTAGTATATGTAATTAGTATGACTGTGTTAGCATCCATCCAACAAGCAACAATCTAACTTCCCAGTTAGTCCTTAACTCTTTACCATACAATCCCAAGTTTTAATGACCCATAAAGGGAAGACTGCTGAAAACATTGTGGGAAAAAGGGAAAGTCCTGGTAACCTGCATTTTCTCCTTTTCCCTCAATGTTTTCTACACTGTCAAAGAACTGTCTGCAGATACTTTCAACTTGCTTTCAATTTGGATGAGCCTACAATTTGTTGTTTGGTAAAGACTTAATGGTGCTTATCAAGTATATTATGGAATAATTTTGCTTTCAAAGCTACAGATAAAGGTGTATTTTGTGACTTAACATATCACCAGCCATGCAGGTGGCTTTTCCACTCTTGCAACAGACCTCTTTTGCAAACATTGTAATCAAAGAGCGAACCTGTTAATAATAACAGTTACTGTTAGGACCAATTTCTGCTATCAAAGCTTGCTTCATGTTATTTTTGACCGGAACAGTCAAAGTCATCTACTGCAAATTCGTTTTTGAAAGGTCATACATTAACCCATTTCCATTGAGGCTATTTTAGACTAAAATTTGTGAAACTTGAAAAAAAAAACTCATTCTCAAGCCTAGACATTAATGTAATGAAGCCATATTTTTCATAAAATTTGCAAAATCTCGCACATTAATGCCAATGAACTAAATATGGTTCAAACCATGGAATTAGCTTTGACAGGATAGAAATCATTGTGGGAAAAGGAGAAATGCTGGGTCCCTTTCCCTAAATATCTTCAAAAGCCATCTCCCTAGGCAAATACAGGATTGTGTGGAAAAGAGCTAAAATGCTGCTAAATCTAAAATTTCACATGCTGAAATTTTGGTTTTCAAATTAGTGTCAACCTTTGAATTGCTATGCTATGAACAGTATGATAAATGGAATAAAAAGATGAATTTTTTTCCAACCAAGTTAACAAAAGCAGTCCTTTGTATAGTTGTACTAAGATATGTTTGACTGGTAATGGTTTAAATAGTAATGTTTGTTGACCCTTTACCAAACAATCCTGTGATTAACTATCCTTGAGTGGCAGGCTGTTGAAAACATTGTGGGAAAAGGAGAAAATGTTGGTGACTAGGGTTTTCCTTGACCCCCTGGTTCTTTGAATTCGGACCCCCAAATTTTTTAAATGACCCCCAAAACTTAGATGTATGCCTTATTAAATTCATCTGAAGGGGTCAAATGACCCCCATTTGACACAGTCCGGGGCAAGCCTTTTCCCACAATGTTTTTAACCCTTAAAAGAACAAATACCATCATATGAACCACATTGTCTGTGAATATTTTCAATTTGGAGTTGTCTAAGATTTCATTGTTTGGTAAAGACTTAAGTACTTCACCTAAGGAATATTTTTGGTACAAGCGCTCCCTTTCACAGTTTCACCAAGTCAAATCTAAAGACTACATAATGTTTTGAGACTGAGTACAAGTAATAATTCTGTAAAGATAATACCCCAGCATGTCTGCATCTCTGGTCATCATGCACATTTTCATAATAAGCAATCCCGTATCAGTTATACTGAACAGGCAAAAAACCCTCATTTATGCCACACACATAAGTTATTTCATAAAGCCTTAGGAAGTTAAGCATGACTGTTTTCCAAAAAAAAAAACCACTTAATATCATAAACATGAAGTTACTTGACTTTCAAAAGTATATCACAAATAAAACTTTCATCAAAATTCAAATGACAAAAAGTTTTTCCCTTTTTAAACAACAACAACAAAAAAATACTTCTTCTTTCCTAAGCATTTATCTGTAAATATTACACTTGCATAAGTATCCTATGAAGCATTTCCCATCAACCCGATACCAATATAGACCAGGACTATATGGAAAAAAAGCCAAAGCAAGTGGAACAATGTTAATGGAAAAGTGAATATAATTTCTGGTGTTTTAGGCCCGAGCATTCTACAGGATATTGTAATCAATAATATTCTGGGTTGCAATGTGGAAGTCTGGACTTACCAAATTTTGCCTACTGCATGTTGGGGTGAAAGGAACTTTATCTAATAGTCACGTCTTGAGTTTGAATGGTTATGGTGATTTTGATAGTTTTGATGTCTGCCTCCCCCATATCGCCCGCTATACGATTCATCATTGTAGTGACTTACTTTGGAAGCACCTTGTTTGTTTCTCCCTACTCCACCCTGAGGTCGTCGCATGTTGCGTCTCTCTCTGTCACATTCCAGGTCCTCTAATCTCTGTGTCAATGTCAGTTTTTGTTGAATGGCCATTCTAAGCAAAGAGTTCAAGGTTTTCTTCTCTTCCTCTGCAGCTGCAAGTTGACGGTGATTCTCATCAATTAGAGTGACATATTCATCACATCTCTGTGCAAACATAGCTCTCAATGAGGCAAAGGTTGCAGCATCCTCCTTCAGAGCTTTCAGCTCATTTCTCAACTTCATCATTGTTTCAGTGACAATAACTTTTTCATTCTCATACTTTTGCTTTAGATTTGCCAGGGCAAATTCAGCTGTTGATTTGTTAGCTTTCAACACACTGCGCAGAGTGGCAATCTGTTCTCTTTTTGTGGACAACATGGCTTTCAACTTAACAATTTGTTCTTGTAATTCCTGAGAATCAGCTTGCTCATTATCATCAGTCCTCCTTCTAGACACCTCTATCAAATGCTCTATTCCTTTTTTTAGATACTTTGTCTGGTCAACTATGGTCTCAGTAAGTTTAGCACAGGAGTTAGTATCTGCCTTAGCACTGCTTTCAAACCCACTTAGATCCTTCTTTCTTGACTTAGACTTCTTTGATTTTCCTTTATCCTTTGTTTCATCTGTTTCTTTCTCAGTTGCTTCTTGACTGCCCTCTCTTGATTCTGGTTTGGTTTTGTCTGTGGCTTTGGCATGTTCCAACATAACTCTACTTGGTGTTTCACCACTAACTTCGCACACTAAATGATACAGTTGTGCAAGTTCTTCTGTTATTTTAAGCATTTCTTCTCGAGTATTATTGAGGCCACCCTGAGATTCAGCTGCAAGTTTTGTCATCTTATTCAAGTCTTTTTCCAAATCTTTAATGACATTTTCATATTGTTTACATTTAGACTGAAGTTGGCCAAGAGCTTCTGTTATTTCAGGGTCACTGTGCTTGAGTTCTCCTTGTTCATTTTTACCTTGCAGTTTCTGTATTTCTGATTGGAGTCCACTAATTTGCTCAAGTGCACTTGTGTACTTCTGTTCATTGGTAATGAGATTTTTCTTCATTTCAAGAAGTGCTCTCTTTTCTTCATCAGATTCTGTTTCTATTAATTTATCCAAGTCATCAGATTCCTCACCTTCTGGAGATAAAGACATGCTTCCATTTAGATTTAGTACAGAGCTAATATGAGATTTTAACTGATCAGCTCTCTCTTTCTGTTCCATAAGGTCTTTCTGTGTGTCTTCAATTAATTTTCTTGCCTCATCCAAAGCTTTCTGAAGTTCACTCTTCTCAGATTCACTTTGCTCAAGCAGTTGCTCCAACTTTTTCACTTCATTCTCTTGTATCTCACTTAGAATATCATTAACCTTTCCAGGACCTCTTCTAGCCTGTTGTTTACCATTACTAGTATCTTTACCCTCAAAGTCAGCTTCAACTCTTTTCAATGCTGGATTTCCTTCCTCTTCTCCATCAGATTCAGTGTTACCAAACTTCAGACCATCACTCAAGCCACCTAGCTGAGCCAAGTTACTCAAATTAAACATAGATTCTTGATTAAGTCTGGAGTCTAATTCTTTCTTTAAAGAATGTTTTTGTTCTCTCTCAACTTGCAAAGCATTAAGAGCTTCTTCCAAGTTCTTTTCAACAATTTTTTTCAAGGTTAGATTTTCATCTAGTTGCATATTTAAATCATCGAGCTCTTCCTCTAGTCTCTTTTTTTCATGTTTGAGACCTTCATATTCAACTTGACTTTGTTTCAACACAGACACTTGCTTCTGAAGAGAACAATTTTCCTCTTCCAATTCTGAATAATCTAATATATTTCTATTCTCCCTTATTTTGAACTCTTTCAGCTCACTTTTAAGCTGTCTGCGTTGATCTTCCAGCTGTTCACATTTGGTTTGGAGATCTGATACCAGACTTGTAAGCGTTCCATGTTCTGATGATATTCTTGCTAGGTTTAGCTTGGATGTTTTGAGCTCATTTTCAAGCTCTGTGATATTTTCTCGAAAACCCTTTTCTCTATCCACAGTCTCTTGTAACAAAGAATCCTCAGCATTGATTCCACTTTCATTCTGTTTTCGAAATGTTATCTGATGTTTACTTAATGTCTGAAATAAAAGATTTTAGATACCATTTTAAATGATTCTGAAATGCTCCATTGGCCGTTGCTGAATAGCAAAAAGAAGATAACAGTATTAATGCTGGTATCATTTTACTTTTTACCAAACGACAAAATATTAGGCTTTTCCCAACTTCAAAGCAGTAGCAGACAACAAATGTGACTCAAATGATGATTTCTCTCTTTGATAGGGTAGAAAACATTGTGGGAAAAAGGAGAAAATGCTGGTAACCAGCATTTTCTCCTTTTCCCATAATGTTTTCAAAAAGCTTTTTGCTCAGGATCTTTGAAACTCATGACTGTGTGGTAAAGAGTTAAACTAACAGAGTACCACATATACCAGTAACTGAAACGAGCTTCTTCAGTCTGTACTAGCCCATGTTACCACAGTTTCATATTGGATCCAAGAGTATACTGCATGCTTTGTAGTATGATCTTTATCAAGGTTGTCTACAACTTAATTTTGCATTTAGAATTAACCCTTTACTAAAAGATAAAATTTTAAAATTTTCAAAGTTTGTGAACCTGGAATCTGAAACTGTATCCAAACTCAGTGTCACTTGTAACTTATTAATCCTTTACAAAGCAATCCCATGTTTTAAGAACTCTTAGAAATAAGCTTTCAAAAAACATTGTCGTAAAGGGAGAAAATGCTTGTGACCAAGTATACCTCCTCACCTGATTGTTAGACTAGAGGCGCTTGAGCGCCTGTATCGCTCCACAGGCCTGATATTTCTATAATGGCGAAAGGAAGTTTTTAACAATTATCATTCAATCCTGCATTTTAGCTCACTGAAGAAACAATTTGGTAGACAACCACCATAGGAACTTACCTGCAAAACAACAATGAAATCCAATGAATAGTTTTAGAGAAGAAATTTTTCAAAGATTTTACTTTATACCATAAAAGGAAAATGAGTCTCCCATAAAAGCCATGTTTTTTGACAGATCTTTTTTTTTTAAAGGAATTCTGTAAACCTGTATCTAAGGAACATTCCTGCAAAATAATAATGCTATCCAAATAGCGGTTTGGGAGTAGAAGATTTTTAAAGGTTTTTTACTTTGGTTGCCATGGCAACCAGAATTCTTCATGGAACACAATTCTTTGAAGGAATTTGAAAGAGGACCACCAAAGGAACATTCCTGTGTAATTTGGTAAAAATCCAGTCAATAGTTTCTGAGGAGAAGTTTTTTAAAGAAAAAGTTTACGGACGCACGCACGGATGAACGGACGGACGGACGGATGCACGACGGATACAACGCCATGACAATAGCTCGCTGGCCTTCGGCCAGTGGAGCTAATAAAGAGTACCGGTAGTAATTATTGATATTTCTCATGGATTGTACAGCAAAAGTATTCAGAAACAACTTTTTGTCTTATCATGATGGCCTCACTTTCAATAAATCCAAGCAAGAAATAACAGGGGTACTTCTTTCTATTAAAAAAAAAGAAATCAGCTGCCATTTCTTGAGTATACCCGTTTGTGTATGCCGGTACTAATATAAGGCAGCCTCCTTTCTTGGGTTACAGATAACTTGAGACTGTAAAGGGTACAGTTTTCTGTCTCCTATGGAGAAACACATGTTGATTTAAAAAAAAAATAATTTCCATGATAATTCATACAGAAATAATACTCTTATAACCTTTACCAAATAACCCCATACTTAATTTCATGACACTGAGCAAGAAGGCTTTAAAAACTCTCCAAAAGCAAAAATTGCTGGTACCATGGTAAAAGGCTATCCCCGTTTCACACAATGTTTCCTATGATTTACGGATGTTTCGGTAACAGACGAGTTCAGTACATTAGACTTACAGAGTAAATCGATTGGATGTTTCGGTAACAAGGCAATTATATAGTTTTTATGCACCATGACCTTTTTACACACCTAATACATGGCTTTGTTTTGTTCAAATGGATTTTTTTATTTGCAATTTCCAATCTTTTTCTGACAAAATAATTTTCTTAAATTGCTAATTCAATGCAGTATGTATAAATAAATTTTGATCATATCTTATTCTTGGTTTATTGATTCTTAACCCTTTACCACACAATGACGACTTTTAACACCCCTGAGGAAGAAGCCTTTCAAAAACAATGTGGGAAAAGGAGAAAATGCTGGTAACCAGCATTTTCTCCTTTTCCCACAAAGTTTTCTACCAAATCAAAGCAAAATTGCACCATTTGAGCCACTTTGAAATTGTCGTCTGCAAATGCTTTCAATTTGGATAGGTCTAAAATTTTGCTGTGTGGTAATGGGTTAACTTATGTAACGAATGATATCCAGTCCCAAACATGAAAACGTGTGGTTAGCTATGTATTGGGGATGAAAAACGTAAGGGTACATAAGTTTACACTATGTATTTGCCTTGTTACCGAAACATCCAATCGATTTACTCTGTAAGTCTAATTTACCAAACTTGCCTGCTACCTTGCTTGCTTCTAGTATAAATCCCTCCACTAGACTGGAATACCACTCTTCAGTGTCGGTTTAACCTTAATCTCATATTGTTTTTTGTTTTTTTTTAATTCATAAGTTTAATAGATAAATGAAACTAAAATGTTTTCGAGTATTTCAAATCCAATTGATAAAAATTGTTTATTAAAAGTTTCTTAATCAGCCCATTAGGGCAGTATTATTGTATACCCCCACTGGTCTTGTATTTCAGGTTATAACAAAACAAAGGGATGAACTGAGATAAATAAAAGGATTAGTTGTAAAAACATGGTAGGAATAAAAAATAAGTAAAAAACGTAACATTTTGTTTTAGTTCTCTCAAAGTATGAAAGGAGAGGAGTTGAAAATGTTAGTAAATATTAGTTTATAACAGGTTAGTTCCTCAACTTTAACATTATTTACGCGTCTAGTACTTTACACATGGCAAAAATAGGATTAGCCTATTGTCCAACAGGGTTTTAGGGATATCAAATGGCGAGATGTGCCTCGTCTATTTAATACTGAAACATCCGTTACCCTTTCCTATCCTTTAAATGACAAATTCATTCATAATAAATTTTCAGTCAGCTTATGCTTAAATCTGATCTTTGGAATGGTTCATGAAATTAGTATCACTTTTTCATGAAGAACCAGATGTAGCAGTATGAAGAAATTTCCATTCAAAGACATTCCCGGTTATCTTAGTCATATTTACTTTGTGGTAGGCCAATGCTTTCGGTCTGGACGAGTCTAAAATTTTGTCGTCTGAAAGAAGGTTAAGGGTTTGTCAAAAAAGTCGATGGGTGAATCTGCATAGGCAAAATTAATTATATCTTTCTCAAGTAGGTGAAATACGAACCTCTTTGGCATGTTCTAGTTCTGTTTTCAGAGCTTCACAGTTTGTTTCAAGCTCCTCTATGTGGGTCTCAAGTTGGTGTTTTTCATCAAGGACGGCCAATCCGTATTCAGCGGCTCGGATTTTTTCTTGGTTTGTTTCCGTCAATTCTTGTTGAATACGTCTAAGTTCCGCTTTCAGCTCCTCTAGCGAAAGTGAACTAATATCCAGATCAGACATTTTCGTCGAATTGATCAGAAACTGGCGAAATTCAAGAAAATCCTATACGGATGGAAATGTATCGTAACTTTGATGTCACTGCCTATCCTCCATATTTAATATATGCAGATAAAATTTATTTGATCACGTGGCTTACTGGCGGCCTCGACATTAAACGACCCATATACTGCATTAGATGGGTTACTTACTATATTTCCCGGTAGTGATCAAATCAATACAAGTTGGAGTTTCAAAGTCTCAGGTTCAAGACAAAGTAAAAAAAAAAAAGCACATTCATGCCTTAAATATCAGAGAGAGAGAGAGAGTGAGAGAGAGAGATGTGGGGGGGGGGGGCAAAAAAGTAGCAAGCAAATTAAATAAAGCTCAATTAATTGATGAATTTCATATTGTTCAAATAGTAATCGAGGCCACATGTACAGTTGAACATAAGCTATTTCAGTTTCTAAAGGCCCATTTTCATGACGTTTTCCCAGAGCTATAGTATGTTCCGGATTATAGTGTTCACTTATTTTCACCATTTATTTATAATAACTTGTTTATACCATTATTGTTTCATATGACACTAATTATTTACATAATGACTTTACATAATGACTTTATATTTTATACATAATGAAAAGACTTTTTTTTTTTTTAAAAACTTAATGTACAGTTTAAAATTTCCCTATCAATACATGTGTTTATTTGTAACATTCAGCATCAAATTTATTCCTTGCTTTCCAAAATTTGTTTAACCTTGATTTAAAACTGTTGAAAGTTGGTGATGTAACAATTTCATTAGGCAAATTGTTCCAGAGATTCACCACTCTGTTACTATAACTGTATTTCTTTACATCATGGCTAAATCTTTTTTGTAACATTTTAGGCAGTGAATGATGTGGTTGAATTTTGCAAGAGTAGAAAACATTGTTGGAAAAGGAGAAAATGCCGGTTACCTGCATTGTCTCCTTTCCACACTATGTTCCATAAAGCCTCTTCTCCAACGGTTGTAAAATCACAGGATAAATTGTTAAAGCTATTTTCCACAATGTTTTCCTGTATCAAATACAAATCCCATCCCACAAACCAATCTTATTTTGTCATCTTCAATTGTTTCACTATTGACAAGTTTTAGACTTGTTAGTCTGGTAAATAGATAGATTTCACTGGGTATCAATATTTCAAGCAACACACAATCCAAGGGTAGCAATGGTTTACCCATGACCAGATGACAAAGTTTTAGCCTCACCCAAAATGAAAGTATTTGCAGATAAATGAAACTAGAAACATGAAATTTGTCCTTCATAGGATAGAAAACACTGCGGAAAAGGAGAAAATCCTGGTTACCAGCATTTTCTCCTTTTCCCACAACGTTTCCAAAGCCTCCATCCTCAGGGTTGTTAAAAGTTTTGTGTGGTAAAGGTGTTCTTCATAGGATAGAAAACATTGTGGAAAAAGGAGAAAATGCTGATTACCGGCATTTTCTCCTTTTCCGACCATGTTTTCCAAAGCCTCCATCCTCTGGGTTGTTAAAAGTTTTGTGTGGTAAAGGTGTCCTTCATAGTATAGAAAACATTGTGGAAAAAGGAGAAAATGCTGGTCACCAGCATTTTCTCCTTTTCCCACAATGTTTTCCAAAGCCTCCATCCTCTTGGTTGTTAAAAGAATTGTGTGGTAAAGGTGTAAACAAAGCAAAAAACAAAGTTCATTTCCATTTTTTTTTTTTTGGGAAAAAAATAATAAAGACTAAATATAATGATATCAAGTTCACAAGAATTAGGAAACAGTAATTAAGAACAAAATAAATAGCTATAACTGCTTAACAGACTGCAAAAAAGGAAAACAATGCAATAAATGTATGAAATTAAAATTGTTCAATATATAATTATAATCCTATATTCTTGTGCGATGAAATAAAGACTTGAGTAATATCTGTGCATGACAGATGATACATAAAACAACAATAACAAGAGAGACAACAACACCAATTACATAGTACCCACAAACCAACAGTATAGAAGTACATGTATGTAAGTGAACAAGTTTACTAAAATTTTTTGCATCCATTACCTTAACAGGATGATTTGTACTTAATCACATTAACAAATCTAGTTCAAAATTAATCACATAAACAAATCTGAATCAAAACAAGTAATATAGCATTCAAGTGAAACAAGAACTGTCATCAAACAGCACAGCTCGCCTGGAACAGTTAACTGTTGGCGGTGCCAGAGCCTTGAAGTAGCATCAAGGTCCCAACCTAGGATAGAAGATGAAACAGCAACTCAAATGCAAAGGTTAATGAAATAACCCTTCCTGGACTTTGTCCAGGAAATGGTCTGTGACCTTGACCTTTTGGCCACAGGCATGGGCAGAGACAAAGCTGAATGAAACTGTGCCCTTATATCCATCATTATACTTAATATGAACCAAATCAATCATTTAGTCTCGAAAATAGGAGCTCTAATAAAAACTTTGGCATGGAATTTCAAACTCTGGAACCTTGACCACTGTAATCATGGGCATGGGCATGGTTAGGGTATTGCTCAATGAAACTTTGGACCTGCATCTATCATCAAGCCAAATATGAATCCTATCAATCCATTAGTTTTGAAAACATGAGCTCATAAAACTTGAACATAAACCTTTGATGTTGAATATCGAAGTCCACAAACTTGACCTTAGGATTATGGCTGTGGTTACTGCTGAAAGAAACTTTGGACCTACATTTATCATCATACCAAGTATGAACCAAATCTATCATAAACTTTGGAAAATGTGAGCTCTTAAAAAACTTTAACAAGAGTTTTGTTGACAACTACCACACCAGGGAAAGTGCAATAGCTCTTCTTGGACTTTTTTTAGGTGTGCTAAAAAGGACATTACAAAAGGCAAGTAAATCCTTTAATTCCTTCATAACCTTTCCAAACAGTTTCCATTACAGATACAAATTAAAGTCCACTGAGAGGCATATTCAAGAGGACATTCTGCTTCTGATGTATCAATCATTAGCACTTTTGGTTAAGTTCATTTTGTTGTCATCAATCAAATCAAGCAATGAACAAAACATTTCTTTAATGACTTTAACCATATCCATTTTTGAACGGTCCCCAGTGAACAGGTGTAAAACTTCATTTTGGTATGACAAAAGGCTAAAATGCCTTCCTGATTCACAACGTTTTGACTAAACCATAAATCAATCCAGAAATCAGTCCTGATAAAACTTATCTTAACTCTTTACCAAATGACAAAATTTTGGACTAGACCAAACTGAAAGCATTTGCAGACGACAATATAAATGTAGCTCAAATGATGATTTCTTCCTTAAATGTGGTAGAAAACATTGTAGGAAAAGGAAAAAATGTTTTCAAAAGGAGAAGATGTTTTCAAAAGGCTTCTTGCACTTGGTCGTTAAAACTCGGGATTGTGTGGTAAAGGGTTAACACAAATTATGCCCCAAATTATTTCACTTGTTCATATATTACCTTCAATCTTATTCTTTTCCATAAAATGAACTATGAAAAATATGGCACAATTTGCATTCTCGAAATTGATCACATTGCAAGCAGTTTTAATATGAACACATTGTGGATTTCAAGAGAAATATACAATCTACACAACAAGAGGGCCACGATGGCCCTGAAGTCGCTCACCTAAACCTTTTGACCAAACATGACCCATTTCAAATCTCTTTCGAGAAATTATGACAAAAATTCTAACAAACTGTCATGAGTAATGGACTTAAAATGTGGCCACTAGAGGGTAGCTTTTCTAGAATGTCTCTGTGACCTACTTTTTAGCCCAAAATGGCCCATTTTGTAGATAAAATCAATAAAAATATTCTGACCACCTTTTAGGGGTATTGGACACAAAATGTGGCCTCTAAAGTGTACAAAAGGTTTTTCTAATATTTTACCAGGTGACCTAGTTTTTGACTTGACATGACCTAATTTCAATCTCATCTAACATATGATCAAGACAAACATTCTGACCAGCATTCATGAGTATTGGACAGAAAATATGGACTTTAGAGTGTACACAAACTTTTTTTAAGTTTTGACCTAGTTTTGACCCAATGTGTCCTTTTTTCGAATGTGTCCAAGATATCATCAAGACAAATATTCTTACCAATTTTTATAAGTATTGGACTGAAAATATGACCTCTAAATCATATACAAGGTATTTCAAAGATTTAACCTGGTGACCTAGTTTTTCATCCATCATGACCCATTTTCAAACTTGTCTGAGATACTATCAAGATAAACACTGTGACCCATGTGAAAATGTGGCCACTAGAGTGTGCGCACAAGGTTTTTTTAAGTTGTGACCTGGTGACTTAGTTTTGGACCAATATGACCTATTTTCAAAGTTGTTCAAGGTATCATCAAGACAAACATTCTGACTAACATTTATGAGTATTGGATTCAAGATTTGGCCTCTGGAGCATACAAAAGCTTTTTCAAAGATTTGACTCGATGACCTAGTTTTTGACCATTGTGACCCATTTTGGTACTTGTTTGAGATATCATCCAGAAAAATATTGCGACTGATTTTCATGTGTATTGGACTGAAAATGTGGCCTCTAATTTGTGCACAAGGTTTTTCTACAATTTGAACTGGTGACCTAGTTTTTGAAACCATTTGACCCATTTTCAAAATCATACAAGGTATCACCAGGACAAACAATGTGACCAATTTTCATTTGCATTGGACTGAAAGTGTGGCCTGTAAGGTGTGCACAAGGTTTTTCCACTATTTGAACTAAGCTTTTACTAAGTGACCTCGTTTTTGACCCAACATGACTCATTTTCAAACCTCTCAAATATCATCAAGAAAAAGGTTCTGACTACACTTCATTAGTATTGGACTAAAAATGTGGACTCTAGAGTGTATGCAAGATAAAAGTTGACGACGCACAAGAAACAATGGATGACAGACACAGCACAGTCACAAAAGCTCAGCTTGAGCACTTTGTGCTTAGGTGAGCAAAAACCCAAAATTTGTTAAAAGAAACTGACAAAATCTTTTAACTTTTTCCTCTACATATCTTTTTCACATATCTTTGACAAATGCTAGAAAGTGGTATTTTTATAATAAAGCTTTTGCATCTTTCTCACTCTTGAAATTGCAGCCAACCCCAGTCTAGAATTTTGCTGTTTGGTAAAGGTTTAACCCTTTACCAAACAATCCCTGGTTTTTACGACCCAGAGGAAGAGGCCTTCTGAAAACATTGTGGGAAAAGGAGAAAATGCTGGTAACCAGCATTTTCTCCTTTTCCCACAATGTTTTCTACTCTTCTAAAGTCAATCTTCAATTTTTGAGTCATATTTATTATGTAGTCTGCAAATGCTTTCAATTTGAACAAGTCTAAAATTTTGTCGTTTTGTAAAGAGTTAACCCATTACTAGAAAAGCTGTATTTAGACATAGGTACCAAGCAGTACAAGTGACATATGGGCAAAACATTTAAAACAAAGGGAAATGTCTTTATTGAATGACATGAAATTAGGAAGACATTTCTGGTAGAGGAGTAACTGTTTGTGACAAGCAATGGCTTTTTCCCCAAAGTGCCTATACAAGCAGCCAACTCCACTTCAAAGTAAAAAGTTTGATTATCCTAAAATGCCCTATGTTGACTTCTAGTAGGCTTAACCTTTTATCAAAACTCTTGTGTTTTAACGACTTTGACAGAGGCTGCTGAAATCATTGTGGGAAAAGGAGAAAATGCTGGTGACCAGCATTTTCTCCTTTTTCTACAATTGTTCTACCCTTACAGGGATATATCTAATTATTTGAGCCTTATTTAATGTCTTGTCTGCATATCCTTTCAATTCAGATACTAGTAAGTCTAAAACTCTTGTGGTTTGGTAAGGAGTTCAACCATTTGCATGTACAAATTGTAAACTTCTTCCATTTGAACCATTTGACATCATGACTTAGAAAATCGGGCCTTTTTGGACAGCACAGATTACAATCAGACAATGTTTTCTACATTTTCAGAGACAATATCATTATTTGAGCCACATACAAATCTTCATCTACAACTGCTTTGAATTCAGACAAGTCTAAAATTTTGTTGTTTGGTAAAGCTTTCACTCTTTACCCAACAACAAAAATTTGGACTTGATGAAATTGAAAGCATTTGCAGACAGTAAAATGTAGCTCAACTGATGATTTCTGTCTTTGATACGGTAGAGAACATTGTAGAAAAATGAGAAAATGCTGGTCATCAGCATTTTTTCCTTTTTACACAATGTTTTCAAAAGCCTTATTCTTCATGCAGGGTCGTTAAAACTTGCAATTTTGTGGTAAAGCATTCAGGAGAGAATTTTCTTCAAATGTTAGCCTTCTGTGTACTTTGTTATAGGTTATGGGAGGTCTTAAATTAGCCTGTAAGGTAATAGGTCTATTAATTTTGCTCTGCCTATCATTTTTTCCAAATAATCAGTCAAATAATTTTTCATTAAAAACTGGTTAAACTTGAAATAAAGAAGAGCACTGCATGCAGGTGCCAATGCTTGGCTACAGTTGCTTGATTATCAGTCAAAATTCTAAGTCAAAAAAGGGACATAACTTTGTCAAAATATTTTGATAGTTACCTGCTCTTGTTGTGTGAATTCTCCTTTTGATAGTTTACAACTTGTCTGAGTTTGAAGTAAATACAGTAAAACATATTTATAACGAACTCTGATACTGCGAATTCCTGCTTTGCACGAAGTGAAATCAATTCCCCGACCAAAAGCTTCTTTAGCACATATGAAATATAATTGTTACAGCGAATTTTGATAAAGCGAAGTCTTGCATATTGCGAATCAAAAGTCCGGTCCCGACTTACTTAAAACTGATGAAAATACCTGCTATAGAGCAAAGTGGCCAAGGATCTGTAATCATAGTCAGTTGTTCACACCTTTTTGCTACCTTGTGTAAATTGTTACGCTTTATATGCGTCCAAACAGGTGACTGTGTTATCGATCGATAATTACCTCGTAATGTATAAATTGACCACAAATTGACTAATTGTCGTCTTCAGATGCTTTCAATTTTGACCCGTCTTAAATGTGTCTTTATCCCGTCTTGTTTCGAGGATGCAACTTGCGTCATGTGATGTCACAGCGGATGATTTCACAACGATTGATGCTGATTTGGTTTCTACAGAGACAAGGTCAGCAGACGACACTGTCTCTGCTATTTCGACAATTTCGGAGGACGACTCGAGTGATGATGAAGAGGAGGTGGTTTTAGTCATGCCCACGATGGAACAAACTACTTCCGCTATTGACTGTTTATACCGTGCTTTTGAATGTCAGTCAGAAAACGCCGCATGACTTTTTCACGATGTTGCAAAAAATGAAAACATTTTTTGAAAATCGCCAAACAGCAAATTTAAAACAAAGACAAATGACTGACTTTTTAAATGCTTAATAATTTATTGAATTGCGTTTACATTGTGTACTGAATTATCGTATATAAATACTGAATTATTTTTCATGAAAAGGTATGCTGGAACTACGTTTCATTCGTTGAAATAAAGTTATACTGCATGTACATGTAGCCATCTTTGAGTACCAAAATATAGCGAAGTTCGCACTATCGATATAGTGAATTATGCTTACAGCAAATTAAATCTGGCGGTCCCCTGAAATTCGCAACATCAGAGTTTTACTGTAAATGTATATTCAATAATAACACAGATATTATAAAATGTCAGTTTTCGCATGACGACTACAATGACGACGCAGATGACACCAGAGCTACGACAATACCTCGACGTTTCTTTGTTTCTTTGAAAACAGCCAAGTTAAAAATGCTTACAACATAAATACAATTGAGCAGACCATTACCAGTTAAGTAAAGCATCAAGCAAGTCTAAGATTAACTACTAATATACATGTATATAAAAATAAGACATCTTTGTAGGAGATCATATAAACAGCAAAAGTAATAGTACGTAAATCCAAAATATTAGAATGACCAGTTTACTGCTTCACTGCCATGGCCAAACTAAGTAGCTTGTGGTGATGGCACAGATCAGGATCAAATAACAAAGAATGTGCAGTCTGATCTTGGATCTACACCATCTGCCACTTCATTCCATTCTGCCACTTAACCCTTTACCAAACAATCCAACTTTTAAAAACCCCAAGGACAAAGGCTTTTGAAAACACTGTGGGAAAAGAAGAAAATGCTGGTAACCAGTATTTTCTTCTTTTCGAACAGTGTTTTCTACCCTTTGAAGCACGAATTGTAACTACTGAGCAACATCTAATACAACGTCTACAGATGCTTTCAATTTGGACAAGTCTTCAATGTTGTCGTTTGGTAAAGATTTGATTCCAAACTATGACTCTGTAAGTCTCCTGATTTATAGTAACATGTATTTAACCCTTTACCACACAATCCCTACTTTTAACAACCTTGTGAAAGAAGCCTTTTGAAAACATTGTGGGAAAAGGAGAAAATGCTGGTAACCAGCATTTTCTCCTTTTCCAACAACGTTTTCTATCCTATCAACGACTTCTTTCATCATTTGAGCTACCCTTAATTTGTTGTCTGCAAATGCTTTCAGTTTGGACATGTCCAAAATTTTGTTGTTTGGTAAAGAGTTTAGCCCGTGGAACTAAAGTCAAATTTACTTGAGGGATGCTCTGTGAAAAGGGGGTTTATTGTATCTGCAAAGAGTATCCACTCATGTCAGCCTGAGCCGTCTGTGCAGGTTGACTGGTGTCAAAACGTTTTGCTATTGGTAAATTTTCTACAAGACAATTGATCATTCTACCTCATGATTCAGCTTTTTTTTTTTCCATTTCATACAACTTGCTTGGTATAATGCAGAACAAACTTGCGTTAAACCTTTACAATACCATCCTGACTTTTAACGACCCTGAGAAAGAAGCCTTTTGAAAACACATTGTGGAAAAAGGAGAAAATGCTTGTCCCACAATGGTTTCTCGCCTTCATACATAAATACCATTATTTGCAAATGCTCTCAACTTGGACCAGTCTAAAATTTATCATTTGGTAAATACTAATACCACCTTTTAACCCTTTCCCAAATGACAAAATTTTTAAACTCGTCCAAATGGAAAGCAATTTCAGACAACAAAAAAAAAACGTAACTCAAAAATTGAAATTTGTTTCCAGCAGGGTAGAAAACATTGTGGGAAAAGGAGAAAATGCTGGTTACCAGCATTTTCTCCTTTTCCCAAAATGTTTTCAAAAGGCTTCTATTTCAGGGTTGTAAAAACCAGGGATTGTTTGGTAAAGGGTTAAAGAGCATAGCTCAAATTCATGGAAAAAAAGGTTAAGGAAATAAAATGTAATTTTAATATAACAATCCTACATATTCTTTTTCATTTTTTTTTTTGCACACATAAAGTATTGTCCCTTGACTTTTGGGATTAAAGCAACCAATGATTTCTCACATTATGGCTTTCATCCAGTGTTTATACAAACCTGAGGAAATTTGCTTTTGAGAAAAATCTGTTGGATAACCATTATTTTCGCCTTTTCCACAATGTTTTCTACCCTGACCAAGACAAATCCCAAATCATCTAAACCACATTTAATTGTTCTCTGCAAATGCCTTCAGTATTGACATGTTTAAAAATTTTGTCTTGTTGTTGAGAGTCAGTAATCTTTGTTTTTGTTAGAAGATTTTGAACAGCTGCATAATGGTTCTGCAAACAGAGTTTCTACTTCTTCCAGCTTGACTCCCTTGGTTTCTGGGACGGTGAAATACATGAATATAAGCCCAAGGAACACAATTCCAACAAACAACCAGTATGTCCCTGAAACAGACCATGAAAAACACCTCTGTTAACAATTTACCAAATGATACCCTATTTTTCTAGCTCTAAAGAAAAAGGCTTTTGAAAAACTTTTTTATCTCCTCTTAAAACAATGCAGTGGTAGTTTTAAATGCCTGTATGATCTACCAGACTGGTTGCTGCCTTTCTTACTAAAAACTTATTCATACTCTTGTTTTTATTCATACAATAAAATGAGTAACTGTATGTTTTAACAACAGCTCTGCATCTGAGTAACAAATATCGGCTGTAGTTACCTTTCCAGTAAAAAAAAATATTGCCATAACTGTGTCTAAAATATCTTGATGGTTACTTGCCATATTTGTATGGTGTCCCTTTTAGGTAGTTATCAATCAGCCTGAGTTAAAATCTTCAGTAATGATAGAGATGTTACAAAATATCTGAATTTTTTCACATAACAATGATGCACACAACAGGGCTTTGACAATAACTTGATGTTAATGTTTGATGCAATCATGATGAAAGTGCTAAAACAAACTAGTATAATTCTGGTACAAAATATATATCCACACATACCATATTTGGTGATGGTTTCTGTTAAAGTCAGGAATGTCATAGATACTAGTAGGTTACACAACCAGTTTGTGGCTGTGGCTAAAGAGTTCCCTGTACTTCTGGCCCATAGAGGGTATATTTCTGAGTTAATGGTCCAAGGCATCGGTCCCATACCTGTATTGTAAAGTTACAAGGATTACAGAAATGCCAAATGATTAATTTCCTAATCTGCAAATTTCAGTAGATACAGTTCATACCTGTTTGTCTTTTGAAAACACTGCTGGAAAAGGAGAAAAAGCTGGTAACCAGCATTTGCTCCTTTTCCCAAAATGTTTTCTACCCTATTAAAGACAGATGTCATCATTTCAGCTTCATGTAATTTGACACCTTTAGATGCTTTAAAATTGGTCAAGTCCAAAGTTTTGTTGTTTGGTTAAGAGTTAAATCTTAACAAAACAAAAAAATTCTGGACTTGTCAAAATCAAAAGCACTTTGAGATGATAAATACGACTCAAACTGTGCAAAATCTCTTTGACAGGATAGAAAACAATGTGGAAAAGGGAAATTGCTGTTTACCAGCATTTTCTCGTTTTTTCACAATGTTTTTAAAAGCCTTCTTCCTTAGGGTTGTTAAAACTTGGAATTTTGCCATCTTTATCATTACATGATTCACACAAACTAGTGCATACTTTCCAAGCCAAAGATTTTTTCCCACATTAAAGAGCCTTTGCAGCTGGTCTAGATCAAGATGCACAAAATGTGATTTTGTAATCTATTCATTAAAATTGATCTAAATAGTACGAGGCTTAATGTTTATTAGCTGTATTTCACGGGGGTGTTGGTTTTAACATGGAATACTATTCTTTTTCCTTCAATTACACAGTAATCTGACTTCAGTCATGAGCAAAAATGAAATTTCACTGGTTTCTACTACAGTAACTGTTTCAAATCATGATACTTTTTTTCCCTCAACAGTGAAGTGGCAAACTGTACAAACCTGGTGCAAAGGCCATGAGATAGAGGGCTAACCCTAAAACTCCCATCCAGGAATAATCAGTTGGGCAATATTGGTAGGCAAATATCAAATCTTTTTCATCCCCAGTTGTTGCATTGCATCGCCCATCTACATCATAATGAAAGTAACACACAGGAAATAAATCATAAGTATAACACTATATGACTAAGCATGTTTAACCCATTACTGCACAGTCCAATTAAAGACCAATAAAAACTGCTGTAAGTGAAACATACAAGAAACATAAGGAGAAAAAGGATATTGTATTGAAAAACACAGCAGGCAAAGCTGCTACGGCTTGTACCAAGCAAATCCTTCCTTTTCCTTCTATCTTTTCAAAACTTGTCTGCTTAGAAAGACCTATTTGTGTAGTATTAGGTCAACCCTTCAAAAAACAACCCTGTATCTAAACGACCCAAAGGAAGGAAGAAGTAAACGTTGTTGGAAAAGGAGCAATTTGCATGGTACAAGTCCAAGCTTATTTCCCTTCTGTGTTTTCTACCCCTTCAGAAGCAAAACCAATCAACTGAGCAAAACTGAATTTGTTGTCTGCGAATGCTTCCAAACTGGATAAATCTAAATTTTTGTCATTTGGTAAAGAGTTCAAGAAACATACTCTCTCCCTCATTTTGTCAAAATCTTTGTTTCCATGTCTCTTGAATCCTTCTCCTTTTACCTTTCCTTTTTCTACTTTATTTTTTTTTTCCCCACACTGTTAACAATAAATTGCTGATCTTTTGCAGAGCTGCTCGCAGAGGGCAACAATAACAGCTTTATGGGCAATTTACAAGATCAGGCTATACAGAATTTGCAGTCTGATCTTGGATCTATACTGTTGCTCACTTATTATAACAAACTGGTCCATACCCCTCAAATACTAAAATGCAGCAAACAATAGTGAAAATATCTATGCAAAATATCAACATGAATAAAGGTTTAATACATGAATTCAAGTAAAAACGTGACAAAATGATATTTTGTCAGTGAGCAATTTTTTTTTTACCACAATGTCGTCAAAAGTTGTCTGCTGCCAAATGGAAAAAAAAAAAATTGATTGCAGATTAGAACAAGTTAACCATTGGAACCCTAATTATGGAATGGACCTTTTCAACCCAGGAAAAAAGGTTTAAATATGCCAATTTAAAGGTTTTTCTTTTTTGGCAAGAATATGTTACAAAGTAGCAAAGTGTGAATGTAAGGTCTGTGGAGTCTGATCTTGATGTACTTTGTCCCAGAAAATGGTATAGGATTCGCGTAGCCCTCTAAGGATTAATATTAGACAGCTTTTGGGTCTGCCTATCTATTTGGACAAAGTCAAGTTCATGTACTGAGCCATGCTCTGGCAAATGGGGGCTTAATGCATTTCCATGATGCATGATACCAAACAAGTTGTTACTGTATTATGGATCCATACAATCCATTTTGTATAACAACAAACTGAATAACCAGGTACACTGGTCCTTTGAGCAGAAGAAAACTGACCAAAAGTAAAAAGTTTCGGCCAAGGTCAGCCTGTGCGGACTGCACAGGCTGACCTGGGTATATACTTTTTGCAGATACATTAAGCCCCCTTTTCACACAGCATGACCCATATGTATGTAGCGGTCTAGTACAAGTACTGCAACCATAAATAAGCTTTGAATTCTCTTTTCTCTTGACACTGGCATTATAATTCATTTATTACAACCTTAAAATCATTATCTTTCATACAAATGAGTATATGTATCTTAAAATTTTCAACTCTAAAGCTGATCTTTGAATCTTTATCAGATGACAAAATTTTAGACTAATCCAATTTGAAATCATTTGCAGATGACAAAATAAATGTAGCACAAATGCTGGGATTTGTCTTTAAAAGGGTAGAAAAAATAGTGGGAAAGGGAGAAAATGCTGGCAATCAATACAGGAAATGACACAATTTTGGACTAGACCAAATTGAAAGCATTTGCAGACAACAGAATAAATAAAGCTTAAATGATTTCTGTCTTTGATTGGGTAGAAAACTTTGTGAGAATAGGAGAAAATACTAGTTACCAGCAATTTCTCCTTTTCCTACAATGTTTTCAAAAGCTCTCTTCTTCAGAGTCGTCAAAAGTCAGGAATGTGTCGTAAAGGGTGAAAGAGTTAACACATCTCATGTTTGATACATAATGAGTAATGGTGATTTTGCTCATTATTCAAATTTCATGTGAGCCTTAGAACATTTAACACATGTTTATTATTAATTTGCAAGTATACACTTCCTTTCATATTGTTAACTATGTGCATTTAGTTGAAAAAGGTTGGATAGAGTTCCAAAGCTTTACTTCATGCAATTTAATTATTTGAAACAAGAGGGCCTGATGGCCCTGGATCGCTCACCTGAGTCAATAGGCAAAATTTCACTCCAGGGTCATGATTGAAACTCTGACCAGTTGTCAGGTCAATTGAGCTTAAAATGTGGCCTCTAAAGCGCCCTCAAGGAATTTCCATAAGTTGACCTAGTGACCTAGTTTATGACCCCATGTGACCCAATTTTGATCTCATTCAAGATTTTATCAAGACAAACATGCTGTCCAATTTTCAGGTCAATTGAGCAAGTTTTTTTGCCTCTAGAGCCCATACGGAATTTCTGTAAGTTGACCTAGTGACCTAGTTTATTATTCTAGGTAACCCAATTTTGAACTCATCCTAGATTTTATCAAGACAAACATTCTCAGCAATTTTCAAGTCAATTGAGCAATAAATGTGGCCTCCAGAGTGCTCACAAGATTTTTCTTTAATTTGACCAAGTGACCTAGTTTATGAACCCATATGACCCAATTTAGGACTCCTCATAAAGTCTATCAAGACAAACATTCTGAACAATTGAGCAATAGATGTGGCCTCTAGAGTGCCCAAATAAATTTCTTTAATTTGACCTACTGACCTAGTTTATAACTCAATTTCAACCTCATTCGATATTTCATCAAGACAAAAATTCTGACTAATTTTCATGTCAACTGAGTATGAAATGTGGCCTCCAGAGTGCCCGCAAGGTATTTCTTTAATTTGACCTTGTGACCTATATTATGACTCCAGGTGACCCAATTCTTAACTTATCCTAGATTTCATCAAGACAAACATTTCAACCAATGTTCAAACCAATTGAGCAATAAATGTGGCCTCTAGAGTGCCCACACAGTATTTCTTTAATTTGACCTTGTGACCTAGTTTATGACCCAAGGTGACCTAAGTTCAGACTCATGTGAAATTTTATCAGGACAAACATTCTGAATAACTTTAAAGTCAATTAAGCAACAAATGTGGCCTCTAGAGTGCCAACAATATATTTCCTTAACATGACATAGTGACCTAGTTTATGACCCCAGGTGACCCGAATTCAAACTCATCCAAGATTTCATTGAGACAAACATTCTGACCAATTTTCAAGTTGAAAAATATGGCCTCTAGAGTGCCCACAAGGTATTTCTTTAATTTGACCTAGTGACCTTGATTAAGACCCAAAGTGACCCAAATTCAAAGTCATCACAGATTTCATCAAGAAAAACATTCTGACCACATTTCAGGTCAAATGAGCAAGAAATGTGGCCTCTACAGTGCCCACAAGGTATTTCTTTAATTTGATCTAGTGACCTAGTTTATGATCACAGGTGACCCATTTTCGAAACTCATTGAACATGTGCTCTGGTGGGCTAACAAACTTAGTACAGGTCCACTAGGAGATAATACATACCAAATATCAAAGCTCTACGCCTTCCAGTTTTAAAGAAGAAGAATTTTAAAGTTTTCCTTCTTTGTTCCTATGTTCGAAATTGTGACCCCCGGGGCAGGGCCAGTTTTCACCCCAGCGGGTTAATTTGAACAGACTTGGTAAAAGTCTACTAGGAGATACTACATGCCAAATATCAAAGCTCTACACCTTCCAGTTTCAGAGATGAAGAATTTTAAAGTTTTCCTTCTTTGTTCCTGTGTTCGAACTTGTGACCCTGGAAGCGGGGCCAGTTTTGTTTCCAGGGGCATCATATGAAAAAACTTGGTAGAGGTCCATTAGGAGATACTACATACCAAATATCAAAGCTCTATGCCTTCCAGTTTCAGAGAAGAAGAATTTTAAAGTTTTCCGTCTTTGTTCCTATGTTCAAACTTGTGACCCCTGGGGTGGGGCTAGTTTTGATCCCAGGGGCATCATATGAACAAACTTGGTAGAGGTCCATGTGGAGATACTACATACCAAATATCAAAGGTCTACGCCTTCCATTTTCAGACAAGAAGAATTTTAAAGTTTCCATCTTTGCTCCTATGGTCGAACTTGTGACCCCCAGGGTGGGGCCAGTTTTCATCCCAGTGGGTTTATTTGAACAAACTTGGTAGAGGTACACTAGCAGATGCTACATACCAAATATCAAAGCTCTATGCCTTCCAGTTTCAGAGAAGAAGAATTTTAAATTTTCTTTCTTTGCTCCTATGTTTGAACTTGTGACCCCCAGGGCAGGGCTAGTTTTGTTTCCAGGGGCATCATATGAACAAACTTGGTAAAGGTCTATGAGGAGATACTACATACCAAATATCAGAGCTCTACGCCTTCCAGTTTCAGAGAAGAAGAATTTTAAATTTTCCTTCTTTGCTCCTATGTTCGAACTTGTGACCCCCGAGGCAGGGCCAGTTTTGACCCCAGGGGCATCATATGAACAAACTTGGTAGAGGTCGATGAGGAGATACTACATACCAAATATCAAAGCTCTACACCTTCCAGTTTCAGAAAAGATTTTCAAAGATTTTGCTATTTTTTCCCTTTTTGTTGCAATGGCAACCAGAGTTATGGGTGGAATTCAATCTCTTGACCAACTTTGGTAGAGCTTCACCCAAGGAACATCCCTGCCAAGTTTCATCAAGATTGGCCAAGTGGTTTAGTAGGAGAAGATGTTTAAAGGAATTGTGGACAGACGGACAGATGGACGCCGGACAACAACCGGTCACAATACCTCCCCTGAGCACTTCGTGCTCAGGCGAGCTAAAAAAAAGCAGTCATCAAAATTTCAAAAATTCAAAAGTTTCCTTCTTTGCTCCTATGGTCGAACTTGTGATCCCCAGGGCGGGGCCAGTTTTGACCCCAGCGGGTTTATTTGAACAAACTTGGTAGAGGTCCACTAGGAGATGCTACATACCAAATATCAAAGCTCTATGCCTTCCAGTTTCAGAGAAGAAGAATTTTAAAGTTTTCCTTCTTTGTTCCTATGTTCGAACTTGTGACCCCCGGGACGGGGCCAGTTTTGACCCCAGGGGCATCATATGAACAAACTTGATAGAGGTCCACTAGGAGATGCTACATACCAAATATCAAAGCTCTACACTTTCTAGTTTCAGAGGAGAAGATTTTCAAAAATTTTGCATTTTCTTCCTTTTTGTTGCCATAGCAACCAGAGTTAAGGGTGGAATTCAATTCTTTGAACAAATTTGGTAGAGCTTCACCCAAGGAACATCCCTGCCAAGTTTCATCAAGATTGGCCCAGTGGTTTAGGAGAAGATGATGTTTAAAGAAATTGATGGATGACGGACGACGGACATAGGGCGATCACAATAGCTCACCTTGAGCATGTTGCGCTCAGGTGAGCTAAAAAAAAAAAAGCAAGAACCATGTAGTGCAGCTCATTGCTACTCAAACACAAACTAAATGTAGCCAGAAATTGCTGATTTCTGATTTCAAGGACACACAACTCTGGAATGCCTTGACTGACAGAGATGAAAAAGTATAAGGTGCACGAGTAGATGTCATAGACAGGTTGAGTTTTAACTCTTTACCAGCCAAGGAAATTTAACACTTACCTAACATGAGAGCATTTGCACACAACAGATTAAATGTAAATTAAATGATGGGAATTATTATTGATAAAGTAGAAGGAAAAAGGTCCAACATTTTCTCCTTTTCTCAGATTGTTTTCAAAAGCCTTCTGCATCATAGTCATCAAAACAAAGAGTCGAGAATTTCAGATGAAAACTATAGGAAGAGTAGCTGCACAAGAAACTGTTACTACACTGGCAACTGGGCTCATAACAATAAAATGACCTTTCAGACTTAAAATACAACCTTTCTAACTCACAATAAACACAATTAGCACCTTAATCCATTACCACACAATTCTGAGTTTTAACAATCCGGAGGAAAGAGGCCTTTTAAAAACATTGTTGGATCAGGAGAAAATGCTGGTAACCAGCATTTTCTCCTTTTTCCACATTGCTTTCTACATTACCAAGGACTAATTTCATCATTTGAGCCACCATTAAGTTGTAAACTGCAAATGCTTTCAATTTGGACTAGTTTACAATTTTGTCATTTGGTAAAGAGTTAAATCGCCTTTCACAACAATATCTACCTTTGGAATGACTTTTATCATCTCCCTCCACATACAGACAGGATCCATTCACTGGTCCCTGGCCAAAGTCGTTATAACAATAGCCACATTTCAGGTTTTCTATGCAGTCTTCACACATGCTTGAAATAAAGGAGAGGAAAGAAAAAAAGGATATGAAAATGAAATTATACAACGTACAGTTTTCTTTAACTCTTTACCACACAGTCCTGAGTTTTAATGACCTTGAAGAAGAAGGCTTTTGAAAACATTGTGGGAAAAGGAGAAAATGCTGTTAATCAGCATTTTCTCCTTTTCCCACAATTCTTTCTTCTCTATCAAAGACATAAATCAACACTTGAGCCACAGTTATTTTGTCGTCTGCAAATGCTTTTAATTTGGCCGAGTCCAAAATTTTGTCGTTTGGTAAAGGGTTAAGTAGTTGATTCATTACTGCCTGAAACAAACTTGTTGCAAATAACTTGGAAACGTCTTTGCACTGTATGGGTTATTTACTATTACACTGCAAAATGCTACTCAGTGCACTTTTGTGGATAATGTAAGACTGCACAGAACATGCAATCCTATCTTGGATCTATGCTGTCAGATACAGTAATATTTTTCCCGTGAAAAAGAATTAGAACTCTAAATATTTGGATTTTCAACATCGGCCGGAAAATTCTTCTTCTTAATTCATTTAGAAGTGTAAGACTTAAAATAAAATAAGATTTTTTCTAAGTATGTGAGCACATGTGAAACATTAATGCAGAAATGGGGGATATGTTTGTGAAAAAGCAAGTTTTCCGTTTGCTACAATGTCTCTAAAAAGGTCTGCTGCATGACACAAAGAGGAAATGCAGGAATATGTAATGTAAACTGTCACCATGATATGATTGAAATAATGTTGAAAGTGGGGTAACATCACTTAATCAATCAATCAGTCAATCACTCCCAATAGTAAAATAAGAGTTATCTGCCAGATATGACAAGTAAATGGCTAATATGTTATTCCTTTCTTGCTAATCTTTGTAATATTGTTATTCTCAATCCATGACAAAGTTATCATTGACCATGGACCTACCTGACCAAGTATTTTCATCATGCCTTTACTCATCAAGGAGAACAATCAAACCAAATAGCTCAAGTTATAATGACTCTTTGTCATCTGACCTTCACATGTGGCTTTGACCTTCAACCTCTTGACCAAATGTTTCACATGACACTTTTACTCATTAGTAAGAACAATTGAGCGAATCATTTTGAACTCCACTTTAGGTTCAGACAGTATCAGTTCTATCATACCCATTTAGTGTGGCCTTGACATTTAACTTAACATATCAAATGTTTCACATTAGGCTTACATTTATTTAGAACAATTTTTCCAATCATTTTGTAAATATAGGCCTTATGGCTCTGACAAAACAATTCAGCCTTGCTCTGTGAAAAGGGGGCTTCATGCATCTGCGAAAAGTATCGACCCAGGTCAGCCTGCGCAGTCCGCGCAGGCTGACCTGGGCCGAAACTTTTCACTATTGGTCAATTTTCTGTATGCCCAAGGACCAGTCTATCTCACGATTAGGTCAGTTGTTAAAATAAGTGGATATTATGGATCCATAAGTATGTGATGGCGTGCCTGGTACCATGGGTCACGGAGATGCATTAAGCCCTCTATTGTCAGAGCATGGCTCAAATACATGTACTTACACTCAACTCTTTACCAGACAAAAAAAATAAATAGTCCGAATTGAAACATTTGAAGAAGAAAATTCAAATTTGGGTCAAAGGATCGAATTTGTCTTTGATAAATTGTGGGAAAAGGAGAATATGCTGGTTACCAGATTTTTTTTTTTTTCCTTTTCCAAAAAAGTTTTCAAAAACTTTTTCTTAGGACTGATAAAGGATGAACTTCCGTTGTAATGACTGTGCCTGTCTTGCTCAACACAAAAAGGCTGACAAGAAATTGTTTCCTTCACATTTCTTCAGTATGGACTGGTACAAAACTTATCAGTACCTGTAACTTTTGCATGGAGAATCAAAACCTTCAGAGACTGTAACAGGTGGGGAATGGGTGGCTGCTAACTGAAACCCAACAGCCAGCACAATCAGACTGAGAAATACACCTACAAAGTATAATTGTACATTTCCTGAATTAGTAAATTATACTCACTGACACTTTCAGTCCCATAGGAAAGAAAAGCTTTTACAGATGGTATAGATCAAGATCAGAATGCACAGAAAATGCAGTCTGATCTTGAACCTATAGAATTCCGTTGCTTAGTTTAGTTTAAAAATATTTTATGGATTGTGTTTTAACCTTTTACCATACCAAAACAGTTTTAAAGACCCTGAAAAAGAGGCCTCAGAAATATAGAAATTACTCATTACAAGCACGATCTTTATTTATGATACTGTTTTTAAAGCTTGACTACAATATTTGACTGATGATTCACTACAGACAGAAGTTTAACAAAGATTGTGTGAAATTCAGCATTTGCTTATGACAAGCATAAGCCCCTTTTCCCATCATGCTGATTGTAAGGGATATTTTCTTTTCGTAAAAACTTTTCCAATGTGTTTTTCATCAGTCTAAATAAACTGTATGATAACGGTTAAAAATTAAAAGTTTGAAGTTATCTGCTAACAACAAGCTTATCATAAACAGCAGATTTCTTACCAAAGAGGCTAAACAATATCAACTTTCTTCGGCCCAGCCTTTCAACAACAAATAAAGCTACAATTGTAAAGATAAAGTTAATAGCTGCAGTGCCTGCTGCCAGCCAGATAGCTGTCGTGGAATCCCTGAATCCTGACATCTTTATGATGGTAGCACTGTAGTACCTGAAATAGATTAATTAAACAGGCATATTGAACCAACAAAGTACAAAGGGTTTTGCTGTTTTAGATATCATATCTGTGTAAACTAGTACAATGAAATGTACACAGAAAACATAGCTTTTCTGTATGATACAGGAAACATCTGTGGGAAAAGGAGCACTCAGTTGCAACAAGCAGTTGCTCCTTTTCTCAAAATGCTTTCAAAAAAGCCTCCTGTATGGGCAAAGAAAGTTGTTTTTGGACTGTTATTATTTCTCAAAAATGCAATGACCTTTCCTTAGAAGGAAAGAAAAAATGAAAACATTATGTAGAATTTTTTCTGATTTATTAAATGCTGTAAGTGTGAAAAAAAATTCATTTTACTGAAATGAAAAAAAAAAAAACAATGGGATAAGTTACTTACATGACTGTGTTTATCCCTGAAAGCTGCTGGAAAAACTGAAGCCCACATCCAACAATAAGAGCTCGTCGGACAGTAGGAGTTCTCAGGATTTTAAGGAAGACATTGGAACCTAGTAGTGATTAACAAAATTGGTGTTTATATGAATGATTAATAAAAAACTGTCTATTGCATATCAGGCAAAAAATAAGGCAATAATGATAGAAATACTTTAACCTGTGGCTGATCATTGAAAATTTATAATCATGCTGTGTTTCATTTCAAAACCCAATGCATACAGGTCTAGCTTGTTTGGAAATCAAAATACCAAATTTTCAGTTTTGCTTATTTTTGTTTTATAACCTCCTGAAATGAATTTGCTGCAACCAAGTTCAGAAAACAACGTCCACAAATGATCATTAATATGAATCAAGGTTAATATTGAAATACCATACTGAAATGTACATCTAGTGGAAAAAGACGGATTGTTACAAGCTACTTTTTATTTCCAATAATATTTGCAACAGTAATCTGCTGCAAAGTGTAATGACTTAACACTTTACCGCATAGCAACATTTTTGACCCGTCAAAATAGAAAGCTTTTGCAGACAAGTTCAACAAAATAATTGTAAGTCAAAAACTAGAAATTTACCTTTGGAAGAGTAGAAAACATTTTGGGAAAAGGAGAAAATGCTGGTTACTAGCATTTTCTCCTTTTCCCAAAATGTTTTCAAAAAGACTTTTCCTTAGGGTCGTTAAAACTCGGAAATGTGTGGTAAAGAGTTAAACCTTTATCTCATGTTGTAACACCTTGAACAAAAAAGTACATGAAATCACTGTGGGAAAAGGAGAAAATGCTGGTGGCCAGCATTTGCTTCTTTTCCCACAATGTTTTCTAACCTTGCATACACAAATACATTAACTATGTGCTACTAACTGTGCTGATTTTTCATCTGCAAATGTTTAAAATTTGGATAACAGCAACATTTTGGTGCGTGGTAAAGAGTTCACATGTGGATCATGCTGTAATGACACTGATGAACCATGCTCTGAGAAAGGGGGGGTTCAATCATGCATCTCCAAAAAGTATCGACCTATGTCAGCCTGCCAGTTTGCGCAAGCTGATATGGGTCAAACTTTTTGTCGTTTATAAATTTTTTGTATGTCCAAGGACCTTTCTACCTCCAAATTCAGTCAGTTGTCAGACAAAATGGATTTCAGAGATCTATAATTTATCCATAGTTTTTTGATGCCTTGCTTGGCATAATGCAACACAGATGCATTAAACCCCTTTTTCCCAAAGCATGGCTCAGATATTTTTGCATCTAACTAGGAAACTATGACACAGAGCTACCTGATATATTATGAACTTATCTATTACCGCAACTGACATAACATACCTTATGTGCCATTTTTAGACCTACCAAATACTAGAACAAGGGACAAAGGGAAATCATTTGAAAAATACACACACATGTACATGCACATGCACAATTTTTTTTTTCTGTTGACATTGAAAGCATTGTGATTAAAAGAGCAACTGCTTAACTCTTAATCAAACAATCTTGAGCTTAAATGACCTTTGGAAAGAAAGCCTTTGAAAACATTGTAGGAAAGAAAGAAAATACTGGTAACCACCAGCATTTTCTCTTTTTCGCCACAATGTTTTCTTCTCTCTCAGAGTATTTCAGCTCATTTGTATCAATTTCAAATTTGTTGTATGCAGATGCTTTCATTTTCAAAGGATCTATCATTTGCTGCTTTGGAAAGTGTTAAAACAAGCTATAGCCCCTTTACCCAAAATGGTTTCCAAAACCTGTCTTCTTACAGCACAGGGTTAAACCATTTCAGTCAATCCAAACTTTTGAACCCATTCAAGGAGGACAACTATGGTATGTCATGTGCAAGGATAATGTCATGTGCAAGTACCGGTATGTCAATCAGTATATTTTCTTTTATAAATCACGTGCTTCAAGATCTTCAGATTTTTGCCTGTTTCTGTAGCACCTTCTACACAACTTAAATAGAAGTTATTACTTCATGTTTCATTAATACGAAAAAAAACCAACAACATAGAATCAGTTTTAAGTCTTCGATGTCATGAATCTGAATGAAAATGGAAAAAAAATTTTTGATTGATCCTTTACAAAACAATTCAGTGTTTAACCCTTTACCACACAATCCTGAGTTTTTAACTAACCTATGGGAGAAGCCCTTGGAAAATATTGACGAAAAAGGAGAAAAAGCTGGTAATAAGTTATTTTCTTCTTTCCCCTTCAATGTTTTCTACCCTATCACAGACAGAAATCATCATTTGAACTACCTTTATTTTGTCGTCTGCAAGTGCTTCAATTTGGTTGAGTCCAAAATTTCATTGTTTACTAAGAAATGACCCTTTGGAATGGAAGACCAGCCTTTTGTCCTTTTCTCAATTTTTTTCAACCTTTCATAGCCAAATCCAAATACAGTCGAGCCGCGTTAATCTGGGCTCCAAATTTCCGGAAATCTCAAGATCTGGAAAGAAACATCAGGGAACGAATATTTTCTGTACAAATTTTACTTTTTATTCCGGAAATCCGCGTTCCGGAACCGGAACGGAAAAATCGGGAACGAAGGGTTAAAAAACAATGTAACTCTTATCAGATAAACCAGACGTGGCCTGACTGTGTATCACACAATTTCCCCGGTATGCATTAATAACACGAGTATCAGTCTACTATCAATTTATTTCAGATGGTTTTCACACATTTGAAAACAAACGTCTTAATTAGATGTGGTTTGGGAAAAGTGTTAATAGACATACACTTGCCATCGTTAAGTGTCAGTTTGACAGATTATCAATACCTTTTCAGATCAAAGATCAGACCAAAAATTCTGTCTACAGACTGATTTTGATCTACACAGGCCGCATATAAGCAACTTATGTTTTGAAAGGTTCTTGAAGGGCTTAATCTTTTCTGGCTTTTTGATGCTATACAAAGAAATTTCTCCTTTTTCATAATGTTTTCAAAAGTCACCTTCTGTATAAGTGTGAAACTGACTGTGAGGGAAATGGCTTAAGTCATAACTGTGTTCTCCCTCTTAGAAAAATAGATCTAAATAAATAGAAATAAAAAATACGCAACCTCGCATTCCTTTTCTTTATTTATCAGTAATCCGTTTATATTTAACACCAAAGCATTAATTATCGTATGCATTTTTTTGTTTTGGCTGCGAGCGATTTTTTTTTTATGAAAACAGCCAAACTTTTTTTTCTGCTGACTACACAAAACATGTGACATGACAGCCCAGGTGTTCAAGTAACAACCTTTACTAAATGCAAAAAAGCATTAGCAGCTAATGTAAAGCATGCATGATATTGGCTTATTTTGTGGTCATTTTGTATTGACTGGCAGTCTGCTTGTAGCAGGGTGTAAATTTCTTCGAGCAAAACAGTTTTAAATATGTACAACAAGTGCTTGCACTACAACCCTCTTGCTTCGAATGATTTGCACATTACATCAGACGCTTGATCCTAATTTAACTCTTTACCACATGACAAAAAGAGAAATGACTGGCCTAAATTCAAAGCATTTGCGGAAGACAATTTAAATGTAGTTAAAATGACAGAATTTGTCTTTAATTGCGTAGAAAACATCGTTGGAAAAGGAGAAAATGCTGGTTACCATCACTTTCTCTTTTTCTAACAATGTTTTTGAAAGACCTTTTCCTCAGGGTCTTTAAAACTGGACATTGTGTGGTAAAGGGTTAACACTTGTGTACCCGCAACAGGCGTGAAATCGTTGACAGATGGCTTGTTTTACATTTTTGGTTATTCAAAATTACTCTGCCGATTACAAGATGGTGGACCATGTGGATAGACATCAGACTAAGCAGAACGCGCTGTCTGATCTTGGATCTACACCATCCATTGCTGATCTATGACTTAACTCGTGTCGGAAAGCAACTTCTTGTGGGCCAAAAGTGGTAAGAAAATGCTTAAAACGTGTAGATTATTTCAAAACGGAAAACACGCTGAATCTGTTGATCAGATACAGTTATGAACCCGTCACCGGTTGTATAAATAGAACAAAATTTTGTCGGATATTACCCTTATTATTTCGGATACATATTCCATACAAGTCTCTCGAAATTGAAAAATCAACAGTAATACTGTAATAAAAAAAAAAAACTGTACTTGTGTTTTGCCGCCGCTGCCCCCCCCCCCCCCATTTTCGTGGCGTTTTTAAAAGTCATAATGTGTCGAGCTTTACAAGCTCACCCGTTTGTACAAAAGGTATACATGTACATGTGTATGCAATAAGGTATAAGGGGAAATTCGTGAACAAAAACACATTAAAAAAAAAAGGCAAAATGCAAATTTATGACATTTATTCTATTAACTCTATATCTGAACAATCGTAGGAACAATACAGACAAGTGCTTGTGTAAATCATATGCTATTGTAATTCCTACGATGCACAGTGTCCCTTATCAACATGGAAGTCGTGGTGATCCCAGTTCACTGGTCCGGAAATACGGCTTATCCGGAAACATTCGTAGGTAACAGAAGTGTCCGGATAAACGAGGCTCGACTGTATTTGTATCATCGTCAGCAAATTAAGAGAGTTTTTGTCTGTGGCAAAGAGGTAACAACATTCAGGCAAAGTGTTACGGAGAAAACATTAGATCTTTTACCAAACATAAGAGTTACGTCTTTGACCTAGTACATTAAACATTTTACACCCCTGGTGGCTATTGAAAATATACATGTAGTAGGAAACAGAGCAATATATCAGTGCTTTTGAAAACAAATTTCTCCTTTTTCCAGTAAGTTTTCCATGAAAGGGACTGAAAAAAACATTCTTTTCTCCTTTGTATTATTTTTACCAACAAGTGGGATATCCAAATACAGCCTGCATGGTATTGGGAAAAATCAGAATGTGTATCTTTAGAGAACCACTAACCTGCAATTTCCTTTTCTCTATGATCTTCTTCTACAGATCTTTGTACTTCTTTCATTTCCTCCTCTATATCAGTAGAGCCTCGTATTGTAACTAGAACAGTTCTGGCTTTGTCTTCTTTTCCATTGGCAACTAACCATCTTGGGCTCTCTGGCAAAAACATAAATCCAATAAACTGGACAATGGAAGGGACAGCAGCAAGGCCCAACATATATCTGAAAAAGTAAACAAGATACATGTATTGCATTTAGGATATCTGTTATTTTTAATCATGATTGGTTGATTGGTTAATGGATGGACGGATGGATGGATGGATAATTGGATAATTGAATGGATGGATAATTGGAGGGATGGATAATTGGATGGAAGGATGGACGAACAAAATTGCTCAACAAATTTGAGCAGATCATATTTTTCTATCACCTTCATTGTATCATGAACATATGATGAACAAAATAGGTCGACAGACAACTCTCACAACTCTCTGCACCAAATTCTTTTCAGTTTTTATACTCTTCTCATGATTATCAATATAGTTTTGTTTTTCTTATTAATTTTGTCTTTTGGGATTCTTCTTCCCTTTCGTATTTCTCTTTAGTGTCACTTGCTGTATTAGAATTGTAAAAATATGGGATCATTTCACAAAGGGTCAAAAAATAGAAAATACCTCCATCCATGTTCTTTATCATAGCTGAATGCTCCATCTACCACACTAGCTACAAATTGACCCCCAGTGATGAACATGTTATTTAGAGTGACCAATCTTCCCCGCAATCTGGGTGGTGCACATTCTGCTATGTACACTGGAACAGTCATTGATGCAAGCCCTGAAAATAGATTGAGGACTTTGAGAAAGAAGGCTCATGAAAAAAAAAATGTGGGAAAAGGACAAAATGATAGTAACCAGCATTTATTTCTATCTTGCACAATGTTTTCTACCTTTTAAAGAACAAGTCTTAAACTTTGACCCACCATTAAATTTTTGGCCTCTTCAAATGCTTTCAAAAATAAACTTATCTTGAACTTTAACTGATAAAAAGTTAAATGACTGAAGTTGTATTTATCTCTATATCTACTGTCAGCCATCTCCACTAAAATTCATCTTTTTTTATCCCACAATGTATACATAACAGCTCATTCAAGTACCAAGCACATCAAAGTGTCTAAGTTGGAGATAATGGTCTATAGAATATCAGATTAAATGGCTTGCAACATGCGAAAAGGGGCATTCGGACATTCGCATAAAGTGTCATATCGTATCAGCCTGCGCAGTCCGCGCAGGCTAATCCGAGATGGCACTTTACGACTACGTTAGATTTTGTGCTACAGAAGACTTGCGCAAAACAGAAAATTACATAAAACGGAAAGTGTCGTTTCGGATTAACCTGCCTGGACTGCGCATGCTGATCCAAGATAAAACTTTACGCAAATCTCCGAATGCCTCTTTTCACGTGTTGCAAGCCAAATGTAAATGACAGACTCAGTAATATCTTCTTACCTATACCAATGCCAAGAATTGCTCGTCCGGCAACCAACATGGCCACATTAAAGGCGGCTGCAAGCACTCCTGCACCAACAGTGAACACCATACTAGCTATAACAGTTGTCAGCTTCCTTCCTAGTTTGTCGTTAAGTATCCCACCAACTAAGGCAAATATGAAAGCAAATCCAATGGTAACACTGACAATCACTTCTTCCATGAAAGACGATAAAGTAAACCGATCTTTGATTAACAGCATTGCACCAGAGACTACCCCAGTATCATAGCCAAATAGGAAGCCTCCTATTGCAGAGAAGAAAGACAAGATATATATAAACACTGAAGTCTGAATTTCTTTATTGCCACTTTTCTCCATGTCCAATTGGACACTTCCCTCTCCCTTTTCTTTACGGTCACTATTGTATGTTGCCCCCGCCATCCTCCTCGAGCCTGGCACTAAAAGTGATTTTTCGTCGTCTGCTAACATTTCGTAGTCGTCAAGCTCGATGTCTTCGTTATCAGATTCTTCTAACATACTAAACTAAACAAAACTTGGGTCAAAGTTCAATGGATCACAACGTCATTGAATCATTGCACGCTTAGTAAGTAGTGTGGAACAAATATAACATTTGCTTTAAAAATTTAGAGGGAGTATGGGGCATACTTCTGCTTTAAGATTTAAAGAAAATACAGCCCAAACTCCTCAAAAAACTTGCAGGGCATTGGTTAACTATTTAACTCAAAAGCCTTCCCCGTAGTTTGGATGTTTTGCTTTCTGTACTGACAGCAATTAATGGCGGATAATAATTGAAGGGAGGTAACTGTATTTTGCTTTCCGTACCGTTAGTGCTAAATATCCTCATTAACCCTTTACCAGACGACAAAATTTTAGCCTTGTCCAAATTGAAAGCATTTGCAGACGCCAATTCAATCTTGCTCAAATGGTGCAATTTTTCTATGATAGGATAGAAAACATTTTGGGAAAAGGAGTAAATGCTGGTTACCAACATTTTCTCCTTTTTCCACAATGTTGTCAAAAGGCTTCTTTCCCAGGGTCATTAAAAATCGGCATTGTGCGGTAAAGGGTTAAAGTAAATGATATCTAGATGTTCATTTTCCTGACCCACTCGGCTGCCTCTACGATTTTTATCTGTAGTATGCTGCACGTTGACGCATGCAGTATGGTTATAGACAGGGATCTAAATATACGATCCCTGGTTATAGACTACTAAATGGATATAGATGAAATTTTTTCAGCAATTTTTTAAATAAGCTCACCTGATATTTTTTTGCTGGCCAAAACTTGTTGACGGTCGTTAGATCTAGGCCTTAGTTTTAAAATCCGAACGCGTTTCTTTTTAAAGTAAGTGGGTCAAAAAAGTAAAAAAAAGACAGAATTCTTCGGGGCAAAATTCTCACTTACAACGTTTGAGCTTTTGCGAGAAAATCGCCATGAACTGAAATTCAGATGATTATCAAAGGAATCTAGTGTAAATCATACTTGTATCCATGTAAGCTTATAGTTAGATTGTACATAATTAAATTACGTCACTTACTCTAACTCTTTACCAAACATCATCATTTTAGACTGGCCGAATTGAAAGCATTTGCAGACGACAAATGAGATACGGCACAAGTGACGGGATTAGCCTCTAATAGCTAGAAGACGTTGTGAGAAAATGCTGGTTGTAAGAATGTTCTCGTTTTCCCAAAATGTGTTCAACAGCTTTCTTCCTCAGGGTCGTTAAAATTCCTGATTGTTTCGTAAACGGTTGAAGGATAACAGACTGCTCGAATCAAATCATAGCGACACTAAGAACGACATCGGTCCGTGTAGGTCAAGTTTGTAGACTTCAGAAAGAGACCTTACATTCACCGCGGACCGTACATATGAATCTACACTGAACAATATTTTCTTGCTCTTCTGGCATAGTCAGCCTTAACCTTCTAGCGCCAAAGGTGAAAACAGTGGCTTTTGCAGACGGCAGGGATCAAGATCTGATTGTACAGAGGGTGTACAAGTCTGACCTTTGATCTATACCGTCCGCTAGTTTAGTCAAGCCCATAAAATAAAAATCTTGCTCTAAATAGGTCCTACTTACAGTCGTCGAGTTTAGACAGTTGGGATTCAATGATATAAACTTCAAAACTGAAATAGATCAGAGATTTTTAATGTTCAGTTTACTAATCTAACAGTTGATGATATCCTGTTCTCGTCGTATCGCCCTTAGCCTTGTAGGCCTACTGGAATTCATCCTGCCTCCGCGATAGCACTAGAAAAATGCAGTTCCAAACATTCAGCTCCGCATTGGCAACCGGGGATTTTAACTCTTTACCAAACGACAAAATTGTAGACTAGTCCAAGTTGAAAGCATTTGCAGACGACAAAATAAACATGGCTCAAAAAATGAAGTTTGTTTTGGGAAGGGTAGAAAACATTGTAGGAAAAGGAGAAAATGCTGGTTACAATGTTTTCAAAAGGCTTCCTTCTCAGAGTCGTTAAAAGTCGGGATTGTGTGATAAAGAGTTTTAATGCATCTACCTGTTGCATTAAACCGTGCAAGTCATTAATAATTATGAAATCTATTTTGCCTAACAACCGACTGAATCTGGAGATAGAATGGTTCTTTGACGTGCAGAGAATTCTTAAATAGTGAAAAGTTTCGACTCAGGTCAGCCTGCACGGACTGCGCAGGCTGATCTGGTCGATACCTTTTGCAGTTGCATTAAACTCCCTTTTCACAGAGCATGGCTCGTTTATTTATTGTTTGTTGACTGAAATTCTCCCACATGTTAAATTTATTCTGCCAGATTAATTCTTACAGGGCTTAATCAACATGTATACTCTGTGTTTCAATATCAAAATATTCTTTTTTTAAGTGAGAGTACTTGAATGAAAAATGTGTCCACACTACGATTACATATGGAACACTTGCAACCAACCAATCTTTTTAGTATGTTTCTGAAAGTATGAATAGATCTACTTTTCTTTCCTTTCTTTTTTTTTAAGCAAACTTATCAGAGTAGAAACCCTTTAACTTGGTGGTTGCAAATTGACAAATACATTCCTCAAAGTAAGTACTGCTAAGCACCCACCTATAACATAAGGTTCCTGTACCCTGTGCAGAATGTTGTTCCATTCTTTGACAAGCCACATCCATAGCGGTCATGGCAATATTGACTGCATGGAATCTCTACATGTCCTTCGCAATGTATAGCTCTCACTCGAGATACCTTTCATTATCAGTATAATTATATTATTGTTTCTGTAAATTGGATTTAATTCCAACTCGAGAAACCTTTCATTAATGCTTTATATTATTGCTTGTTCTTGGGAATACAGGTTTAAAACCTAGAACCTTGATGAGATAATATAAACATCATTGTCACGGTTGGGTTTTTAAATTATCTCGTCACGGTATGTGCTTTTAAACTTGTTATCCCAAACACAAACAATAGTATAAACTGATAATGAAACGTTTATCGAGTAAGAGTAATAACAGGTCATTCCAAACAACAAACAATTATAAAATCTGTTAATGAAAGATATATCGAATTCAGGGATGTGTATATAAGATCCCTGATCGAATTAGAGTTATAGCACTCACTCGATAAACCTTTCATTATCAGTTTATATTTTTAATTACAAGTGTTTGTGATAACAAGTTTAAAATCACGTACCGTGATGAGAAAATCTATAAATCCAACTCGATAATGTTTATATTATCTCATCACGGATCGTGGTTTGAAACCTGTATTCCCAAAAACTAAACAAGAACATAAACTGTTAATGAAATGTTTATAGCTCTCACTTGCTAAACCTTTCATTATCATTTTATATTATTGTTTGTGTTTTGGATAACAGGTTTAAAATCACGTACCGTGACGAGATAATTTATAAGCCCAACTCGATAATGTTTATATTATCTCGTCACAGTTCGTGTTTTTAAACTTGTATAAATCTAACTCGATAAACCTTTCATTAACACTTTATATTATTGTCTGTTTTGGGGAATACAGGTTTAAAATCTAAAACCGTGATGAGATAATATAAAAACAATGTGTTGGGTTTTTAAATGATCTCGTCACGGCACGTGATTTTAAACTTGTTATCCCAAACACAAACAATAATATAAACTGATAATGAAACGTTTATCGAGTGAGAGTAAATAGGTCTATTCCAAAAAGCAAACAGTAATATAAAATATTAATGAACCGGTTATCAAGTTAGAGTTACATCTATATCAAGGTAGAGTAAAACCCTCACACGTGCCTGGTTTGTTTGTTTCTACGCACTCGTTACAACACGGCCGATTCCGTAACTACTGCCAACCTCGTCTCACTTGTCATAATTCGGCCTTACTCGTCACAACTCGACCGATTCCGTACCTACATCTAACCTCGTCCGTGTGAAGAGGGTTTCCATTTTGAAATGCTGCCAGTCACGTGATCTTAAACATGACAGCGCCTGTAAATCGATTTGAACGGCAACGACAAACACGATGATAAGCAACCTATCGCTGAAAAATGCCAACGTAATTGGTAGAAAGAGTTAGAAAATAAATTTACAAACTGTTTGTCATGTGAAATGTACTTAGAAAGATTCCCACGTAAGATGGTGACTAGTGTTTGCTTTCTAGGTGGAATGTTACGATTTTAAGAACAATGAAGCGGTTTACTTCCGGCGAAGAAATGTAGCGTGTAGGTGCATATCAAGCTACGTGATACAGCCGAAGGACTTGATCACCGGATCACCCGAGGAATGCCGAATGAATTCAGCCTATTTCATACAGTTCTACATCTATCATCATCCGTATCCAGGTGGTTTTCATTTTGAAATATTGCCAGTCACATGATTTTAAAGATGGTGGCGCCCTGTAAATCGATTTGAACGCCAACAACAGCCACGGTGATAAAGCAACCAATCACTGAAAAACGCCAATGTAATTGATGGACCGAGTTAGAAAATAAATGTACAAACTGTTTGTCAATGGGAAATGTATTTAGAAAGATTCCCATGGAAAATTGTGAGTAGTGTTTGCTTTCGAAGTGGAGTGAATGTTACGATTTTTAGAACGGTGAAGCGCTGTAATTCCGGCGAAGAAATGTAGAGCGTAATGTATATCAAATTTCAAGCTAAGTGATACAGCCGAGGGACTTGATCAACGGGTCACCCGAGGTTCGCCGACTGACTCTGTCTGTATCAAGGGGCATTCGGCAAACCTCGGGTGATCCGTTACATTGTCATTTTTTAGCAGTTGGTTGCTTACCACCGTGGCTGTTGTTGCCGTTGCTAATCGATTTACAGGGTGCCGCCATGTTTAAGATCATGTGACTGGCAGTATTTCAAAATGAAAATCCCCTTGATACGGACAAATTAGATGTAGGTGCGGAATCAGCCAATTTGTGACGAGTGTACCAAGGGAGTTTCCATTCTGAAATAATACCAATCACATGATCTTTAACATGGCGACGCTCATGTAAATCGACTAGCAACGGCACCAACTGCTACTGTTATAAGCAATCTGTCGTTGAAACTGAATGCCAACGGAATTGATAGAACAATTTAGAAAATAAATGGACAAACTGTTTGTCAACGGATAATTATTTAGAAAGATTCCCATGGAAAATTGTGAGTATTATTTTTTTTCCTGAGTGGATTGTTACGGGTTTAGGAACGGTAAAGCGGTGTATTTCCAGCAAGGAAATGTAGCGTGTAGGGGCATATCAAGCAACGTGATACAGCCGAGACTTGATCAACGGATCACCCGAAGTTTGCCGAATATGTTTATATGGTGTTTGATGCCATTCAAAACATTATTTCAAGTATATCACGGCTACCAATGCACCTATTCAAGTTTCCCGAAGTTTCATTATTCAGCACTACGGACAATATTCCTCTAGCCTGCTCCAGTCTGACAATTTTTTCTTTTTATAGATTCGTATGTTACTCTGTACAAAATGGCATATCTAGTAATTATGGAACTGATAAACTTAGTGCCACAGAACTATACAGACAGTGATATAGAGACCGCGATGAGGAGTGATTGGAAATTATTGGAACCAGGCTACTCAGCTGAAAAAAGTCCCAATAAAGCAATTTCAATGCTGCCTCTACCTCTAAAAATACTTCATTATATCGGACAGTGCAGATCGAGGATGAGATAGTAAGCCTTATGCTGCTGTTCTTACATCTTCAAAGTTGCAAAGTAAATGAACCATACATATTCAATTTGGCTTGCAACACGCGAAAAAGGGCATTCGGACATTTGCGTAAAGTGTCGTTTCGAATCAGCCTGCGCAGTCCGTGCAGGCTAATCCGAAACGACACTTTCCGTTTTTATGTAATTTTCTGTTTTGCGCAAGTCTACTGTAGCACAAAATCTAATGTAGTCGTAAAGTGCCGTCTCGGATTAGCCTGCGCGGACTGCGCAGGCTGATCCGAGACGACACTTTACGCAAATGTCCGAATGCACCTTTTCGCGTGTTGCAAGCCAATTATATAGAATCAGAAAGTCCAACCCAACCTTTGTTTTTAGCCAGAATAACTCACAAGAGATCGGACATTGTAATCTCATCGAGGATGAGATAGTGAGCCTTATGCTGCTGTTCTTACATCTTCAAAACTGCCAAGTAAATGAACCGTACATATTCTATATATAGAAAAGAATCAGGCAGTCCAACCCAACCTTTGTTTTTGGCCAGAATAACTCACAAGAGATCGCACATTGTAAATTAAAGATCAGAGTGCACGTTCTTTACTGTCAACAGAAGAGTATTGAGCCGCGCTAAAAACAGAGTAAGAGTTTTCTACATATCTACACCGACAGTCGCACGTACATTTTGCCAGCAACAAACAGGGTTCCACATTACATAGTCATACATTGCGAAGATGCAGTAAACCGCCGCTTAAACATATGTTTTCTTTCCAGGTTTGTTGTACAAAAATGTGGCGAGCCCGGGAGTAAAGTCCATAATGTTCGGGGTTTGAAACCCAGGGGTCGCTGGTTCAGGTCCCAGCTCGGCTAAATTCTTATCGAGGACTAGAGTTAGCCATTGTGACGGAATTCATTCTTCTATCACCGCTGAGCATTGTTTTCGCATTGTTTATGGGCAAAAGCAACAAGCTGCATGGAAAGAATTTTGTGTGAAGTAGCGTTAAAAAGGGAAAGCATGCAAAACTTCGCTCTCTTCGTGACAAAACTGAAATAATGTTTAAAACCGCGTTAAGACTTCACAAACAAGGGGACTAACAAACGTGTATAACAAACAAACTGCCTGCATTTGATGAGCATACGAGACAGAACACGTGTATTATGGGATATCTTGACAAACCACATCGCTGTTGCTGTTTTACATACTGCATATAAGCGTTCTGAACCTTTTAATAGTGCGTTTTCAATTTTTTTTTTTCACTTATCTTTATCACTTTCAAATGACAGACACTTCAACTATACTGTCCTAGTTTTCCTCTTTAATCTCATCATCCATCGGTTATTGCTAAATAACAAGTCGCTTCAACAACAAATGTTTCTTGGTATTCGCTTAGGTTAGTATTAGTATGAAAACAAAATAGAAATTAGGACAATACAAGAGTTGTTAAAAGTTTCTCAAGGATATAGTTTCACGAAATCACAGGTCAGTGTACTAGTACTCATTCTAGAAGTGCGGGTGTACTGGACATAACCGTGTAACATTGTTTTACGACCCTGTAGAAGACGCTTTTGAAAACATCCTCGAAAACCCGGAGAAAATGGTGTAGCTAGCATTTTATCCTCTTCCTAGAAGGTTTTCATTGTCCATCATTTTAGTTACATATAAATTGTCGTCTGTAAATGCTTTGGATATGAAATATCAAAGTTATTGACGTCTGGTTAAACGATAACGAGAAGCTAATTTTCACGAAACAGTTGAAACTCGACTAGTTCTAGACGGCTTTTTGATAATTGCTCTTGAACGTCTGGATGGTAGTTGTGCTAAAGCGTCATTTTCACGTTTGATAAACTTGCTGTATTCCACCACTTCTGTCATCACCGGTCTATCTGATTTGTCCATGGCTAAACAATTTTGAATGAGCGTGCGAGTTTTGATGGTGAATATTTCCACCGACTCATCTAAATTGAGCATCTCTTCAGGGTCAACCATCCGGATGAAATCACGTAATGCTTCTTTTCGTTGCGTTTTAAACACAATTTGTACATTGTTCTGAGCTAATTCCAAAATCAGCAAACCATAAGCATATATATCAGCTGCCGACTCATACACGTCTCCTCGTAGTACTTCCGGTGCCAGATAAACGAAACTCCCTGTTTCACACGATTCTTTGTCGTCTGGCAGCCTTGCCTCTCTTGGAAGACATGCGCCAGATAATCTGACTTCACCTTCTTCGTTCATCTGAAATCAAAATAGACTGTTGTGAATTCAGTTAGGAAAAGTCTCCTTTCATTTGTTTTCAGGCACAGGAATCTAATTTAATTCTTTAACACATGTTCCCGAGTTTTAACGACCCTGAGGAAGGAGGTTTTGAAAACATAGTTGGAAAAGAAGACAATGCTAATAACCAGCATTGTCCCCTATTCACATAATGTGTTCTACTTTTTCAAAGACAAATCTCATCATTTGAGTCATGTTTAATTTCTCCTTTGCAAATGCTTTCGTTATGGACGAGTCTTAAAATTTCAAGTTGTAGCACTATGAAATGTTGGGGCTTCTAAGGGTGTTTTACAAAGCATGTATTAGACTGAAAATCGTAAAATTGATGTACTGGAGGTCAGCAAGATATTAAATATGCTGAAGAAGCAACACGTAAACTATAGAAGAAAACATTTACTCGATTCCCCGTCGCATATTTTTTTAATCGTTATAAATGCTATACCTTTTATGTCTACGATTTCGTCGGTTTCATTTTAATGTGTTTGCCATTCGTGTTTAAAAAACAAAATACATTTATGTGAAGGATATACCTGACGTTTCGGAAGTGCATTTTTTCATACTCTTAGTAAATTATGAATTTACCTTCTCAGTCGACTGACCCTATAGTCACACACACAATAGATTTGAACAAAGAAGGAATAGCTTGTTAAAAGCAGTGCTCTTCCCCCAACATTTTCTAGACAATGATTTTTTAAAATTAAGTTTCACTAGATCTTGGTTGGGAGTCTTGAAGGCAATATCTACACAGAATACTTTGACAAAGATTTCCATGAAGTTACCGTTCATTTGCAGAAGATTAAACCTTATGAAAAAAATTTTGGTCAAAATCGAAAGCATTTTCAGACGACAAATTAAACATAGCTCAAATAATTGTATTTTTCTATAAAAAGTTAGACAAGAGGGCCAAGATGGCCCTGGATCGCTCACCTGAATTTTTGAGAGGACCATAGCCATTTTTTTTTTTTTGAGGTATTGAAACTTTGGAAACAAAATCATTATTTTGCAAAGCAATTTTCAAAAGGTCACCTGTAAAAGTCATTTCAAAATCTGTCACCACCCCTACAATCATCACCACAGCAATGATTTTGATAAATCAGAATTCTGCAAATAAATTTTTGGATAGATCACCCAAGGACAATTTCTTGAAGAAGAGCACATGCTCGATAGTGACTAAAAACATAAGTCGAACAAGAGCACCACATGCAGCTGCCAACAACTGGGTGATATTTTCGATGGATAAAAATTTCCATAACAATTTTTGAAAAGGGTCACCCTAGGAACATTTCTGTTAAATTTTTTCAAAATCTGACCAGCCGTTCCAGAGAAGAAGAATTAAGAAATCCCGCTTCATGCCCCTGTAGTGCAAATAGCCGCTACCATCAGAGCTATGTTTCTTGACAGATCACAATTTTGTGAACAACTTTTGAAAAGAGTCACCCAAGGAACATTGCTGTGAAATTATTTCAAAATCTAACCAGCGGTTTCAGGAAAGAAGAATTTTTAAGAATTTCTTCATGGCCATATAGTGCAAGTAGCCCTCAGTCACCAGAGCCATGTTTCTTGACGGATCAAAATTTCCCGAACAATTTTTGAAAAGGGTCACCCAAGGAACATCTCTGTGAAATTATTTCAAAATCTGACCAACGGTTTCAGAGAAGAAGAATTTTTAAGAATTTCTTCATTTCTGTATAGTGCAAGTAGCCCCCATTTACCAGAGCCATGTTTCTTGAAGGATCAAAATTTCGCGAACATTTTTTGAAAAGGGTCACCCAAGGAACATCTCTGTGAAATTATTTCAAAATCTGACCAACGGTTTCAGAGAAGAAGAATTTTTAAGAATTTCTTCATTTCTGTATAGTGCAAGTAGCCCCCAGTCACCAGAGCCATGTTTCTTGGCGGATCAAAATTTCGCCAACATTTTTTGAAAAGGGTCACCCAAGGAACATCTCTGTGAAATTAAATTAAAATCTGACCAGCGGTTTCAGACAAGAAGAATTTTTAAGAATTTCTTCATTTCTGTATAGTGCAAGTAGCCCCCAGTCACCAGAGCCATGTTTCTTGGCGGATCAAAATTTCGCCAACATTTTTTGAAAAGGGTCACCCAAGGAACATCTCTGTGAAATTAAATTAAAATCTGACCAGCGGTTTCAGAGAAGAAGAATTTTTAAGAATTTCTTCATTTCTGTATAGTGCAAGTAGCCCCCATTCACCAGAGCCATGTTTCTTGACGGATCAAAATTTTCCGAACAGTTTTTGAAAAGGGTCACCCAAGGAACATCTCTGTGAAATTATTTTAAAATCTGACCAGCGGTTTCAGAGGAGAAGATTTTTAAAGAATTTCATAAAAAATTCCATTTGGTTGCCATGGCAACTAGAGTTTTTGATGGAACCAAATTCTGTGAACAATTTTTAAAGCGGACCTCCTAAGGAACATTCCAGCTAAGTTTGGTCCAAATTGGCAAATCGGTTTAGGAGGAGTTGATGTTTAAAGAATTGTTGACAACGCACTGACGCACGACGCACTGACGCACGACGGACGACGGACACCGGGTGATCCTAAAAGCTCCCCTTGAGCACGTTGTGCTCAGGTGAGCTAAAAACATCGTGGGAAAAGGAGAAAAAAATGCCTACCAACATTTTCTTCTTTGTACACAATTTTTGCAAAAGCCTTCTTTGTCACATTGGTTAAAACACCGGATTGTTTTGTAAGGAGTTAAATGAAAAATAGCAGAATTAAGGTGTACCGTGATAGTGTCTTGTGAAAGCTCCAAATGAACAAGACCTTTGTTATGAAGATATTCCAAACCACACGCTGTCTGTTCCAATATGATGGGAACCCATTCCCGTTTGCTACAGAAAGAGTTGAGAAATCGTCTGACAGATGTTAATCCCGAGCCATAAACAAAAGCAGGAGTACGCGTCTCTGCATTATGGATCCCCAAAAATTCAGCGATGTTTGTATTCTGCCATGTCAAACATCTGCAAACAAAGAAAAAAAAAAAAACATCAGTGATACGATTTTCCCCAGAATGACATATACTGATGCAGTCGAAATTTCTTCAAGAGATTGTTCTGTAAAGTACTTACTTTTGAAGCCCGATAAAAGATGAAAAAAATATCATAAAAAAAGGGAGGTTAAAGTTTTTGATTAGACACAGCACAATGAATGGAACTCTTAAGTTTTCCCTTAAATAGCATGGATGACTTGACATGATTGTACATAGTCTTACAACTGTAATACACGTTCGAGTACTTACCTCAGTTTGGCAACCTCTCTATATGTATACTCCACCCCAGATGACGGTAGATATACACGCATGGCAATAGGTTTATCTTGACAATTCCGGACTAGTCGACCACTGTATGTAACCGTCCAAAGACCCCGAGTATCTCTCCATTTGGTAGCTTCTAGCTGATCAGAGCTGTCATGTAGAAAGTCTGAAACATTGAAAGCCACAGATACACTCCCTCCATCGCTGGTCATTGTCTGTATCTGTATTTCTTCTGTGGCAAAATCGTCGACAAAAATGTATCCTTCGCCATACTCTGTAAGAGACCGTCGTAAGCTTTCAATCGATGTCATGAGGGATTCAAACAATGATTGGTTATCTCTTTCTTTAGCTAACGTGTTTTGAAACCGGCTGAGTAATAACTGGTTTGACAGAATCATGTCCGGTATCTTTCTGCCAAGTACTGAAATATACTCACGCGGCCTTTCAAGTAAAATATCTACAAACACAGCAAGATTACTACCTGGTTTGTCAGAGTTTTCCATCAAATCCCTATACAGCTCTTTTGCCACACTCATTGCAACTGTCTCTGGACTTTTCTTATATTCACTAACCTTCCTATTGCTCTTCATATTATCAAGCATTTCAGATATCGTTTTCATGATCCTGCCAGCAAGTCGGTTTGGTAAACGTGGTTCATACGTGAAGATCATCGATTTATGTGGGGAAGGTATACCAAGAGAGCCTGTTCGTCTTCGACTCCGCGATAAACGCGAAATAGAATCTGACGAGGAATCTGTGGATGATTCACCTTGAATTTGTTTCTCGATCTCTACCAGGTCGTTCTCTAACAATTTCAGTTTAAACTTGACCAAATATGACATATCTTCTTCGATACTTATAAGTTTTTTCACTTCCTTGTCCCAGTCCGTTACAATTTGTGAGAGCCTATCGAAAAACGCCTCTTGAATTTTGTTTTGGATCCAGCCCCAGTCTCCAAGTCCTGAATCTACTTTTGGAATTTCATCGGTATTCCAATTTGATAGCAACTTATGTTTGCAGTATGGCCTTTTAAGATATTCTGATAAAGTGTCACACAATTCTTTGGCCTCCTCATTCACATTTTTAGTTATTTCTTCAATGACATTATCAGACTGCTCTCTCAACTTATCCAGCTTTTGTCTAACCATTTCTGATTTTGCTGTAAGCTCCATGTCTGTACAGTCTAGTTGTTTCACCACTGACTTTAGATGGTGGACGAGTCTCTTCAGCACATTTTCTATCCACCTGGAAAATATATGTCGAGTATGATTGTTTTCTTTCTTTGTGTAAAGGATACAGTTGGTGGACAGAGGGGAATAACACAGGGTTAATTCACGTTTTTTTGTGGTTGTTAACATTTGCAGAGGCCCGAAAAGTGGTTTAACGACAGAGTGCGAAGCACGACGGTGTTAAACTAGTTTGAGGGCCTCTGCTAAGGTTAATGACCAAATAAAAACGTGAATTTATACTTTTACTGCATAGAGTAAATGTATCTTAGCAATAATTTGCAACGAAAGCACAAAATATTTCCAGAGAAATGCAAATAAGCAAACTTGAAATGTACTGCACCTTTACCGGTCAAAACCGGAAGTCGGCAAAAAAGTTTTTGTTTGTTACGAGCAGAGAAGGGCCATTAGTTCTATGCCAATGTTTTTGTCTCGTAGTCTTAATTCACATCTAATGATATTTACAAATCGGATTTTTGTGGGATTAACTTGCACAGGTTTGGATCGATCGATTACAACTAGGATAAATGAGTGGATATTAATTTCTGTCAGTGAAATACGTCAAAGGGTTATGTCAAGCGAAGGAAATGCCGACCACGTTACAGAAATGGGTAGGATATAGTTGGTGCAAAGTACATGTCACGATTGATTTTTTGTTCAGATCTCGATTAGATTGAGATTCTGGGCAAGATTTCGTTTGTGTTGTATTAAAATCATCAAAGACAAGGCATAAAAAGGATTCAATATGGTACAATTTTCTACAGCTTTGTCGGTCGGAGTCTGGGGATGTTATAAGAACAAACTTTCAACGTACATTGTTTACAAGGTAGGCCCGAATCGAGGATATTGAAAGTACAAAGCCGGGCGTTAACGGTGCGTGAATGTACCGATTATCACACGTTTTCTCCCGTTAACGCCCGGTTTTTATCCGTTACTACATGCTTATAACGGCCCGAAAACGCACGTTTTATGCTATAATTAATATAATCCCAAACTGTTGTCTTTTTTCGCCAAAACTCTGGCACAAAACCGATTTGTAAATATTACTGTTTCATTTGAAAACTGAACGGGATTCATTAATAAAGACAAAACTACGCGTCGATCAACTACATACTGTTGTATAGGCCGTACAGACAGTCGACTCGGGCTGATTGCAAGTATATATTGCTTACTTGTATGAAAACTTGATTCTTCTCTCCATCGAGGTAACACATAGATCTCTCAAGGCTTCCAAGAAGTGTTTGTAATTATCATTGATATATTCTTTGTCCGCCTCAATATCTCGTTTCGCTCTTTCTGTCGAGAAGAACAAAACCTGCGATGTGTCCAACGAGGGCCAGCATTCAGACAGTTTATCTGTAAGGTAGCGAGATAAAAATACATCGTATAAACCGAACCAGTAGTTTTATTTCTAGATTCAAACAGCGATACCGACGCATTTTTATAAACTTTGTATTGGCATGTAATGTAAAATTGTTCAATTTGTCCTCGTTGTTCAAACTCTTGTATCATAGACATAGGCCTAAAGGAGGATTTCTGTAAAATGTGCCCTAGGAAACATTTATAATTATCTGTTCCAAACATCGAAAAAATCTTTTTGATATGGTATCAATATCTTGTTTTCGTTTTCGTTTTTTTTCCCCACAGTTAACACATAAATTGAAAAAGTAAACACATAAGAAAGACAGAACAGATACCACACTAAACTGAAGACGTCGTTGGAAAACGTCGTTGATTAAAGTTTGGCAGATTGTTTGCATACAGCAGTACCTTTCGTCATCGAATCAAAACTTTGGTATTAGTTCACCATTTTTACAATGTTAAATATAAGATGCTTTAAAATAAAAACGCAAACTGGACACAACTAAAAGATGCAATCAAGATTTGCTTTGAATAAACCAAAAGCATTGAGAAATTTACCTAGAGCGTTTTGTTTGACTTTATCTAGCTCGTTTTTATCGACAAGGTCAAAGCGATTACAGACGAAAAGTGCAGCTTTAGGATCAAACCTCATATGGGACTCACAAACAGTGCTTCTCGACCGTTGTTTTTGTACGACAATTTTCAGCAAGGTAAGCAACTGTGAAGTAGATATGAACATTGTATGTAATACTTCTCAGGAGTGGAAGAGATATTTCAGAACGTACAGAACAATATACTTGATATGGGGGTCCTTCCCAATCCTCATAGAATGATATATTTCAATACATTGTCCTTATAAAAACTGATGTCTCGGCTAAAACACATGCCTAACCAATTGGAAAATCACATAGTATCTAACAAAGCATGCAAAGTATCTAAAGTTAGTCTGTCTTAAAAAATAGATTAACTCATAAACGGTCAGATGAAGATACCCTCGTTTGTTATCACGATACCCATACAGATTGATACCCAGCCTTGTAAAGAATCTGCATAAGCTTTCTTTCATTTCCTCTGAAAGCCATGAGAGTGACTTCAGTGTCTTCGTCAAAGTGCTCAAGAATAAAATGTTTTAGAGTTGAAGAAATAACGATGAAATTAATCATAATATATATTTAGAGATGCTTGATAGCACATGCAGTAGTAACAGACAATAGCTTCATTTATTACCCTGTCCTCTTGAACTCCTCCAGCATTGTCTGTCTTAATGATGTACATAAACCCAAGTATTTGGTGCTGACTGATAAACTGTATCAGTTCGTTCTCCAGAAACTCGTTTTCGCCAATTCCCGGTGTATCCACCAAAACTAACCCAGACTGAAAGTAGTTGTATACAGTGTACGTATACAGTTATACAAAACTAGTCCACTCGAAAAACAACTATAAAACAATGATGGTCAAAAGTGGTACTGATGGAAAAAAAACCCAGCAATCTGTTCTTCATGCAAATGTCTTTAATTCAAAGACAAGATGTTTACTCTGAAACGAAACTAATCAAGTTTGAAACTCTCCATCCCCATAATTTTTCAGTAATTCAAAGACATGATAAGTAACGCACCGGACTTTAAAAGAATATACAGTTATAGAGTAGAAGTTAAATTCCAAGTTATGAAGTTTGTGATAATATAGCACTTTCATCAAAGCTTCTACGTGTACAGCAAGTGGTTAGAAATATTCAATCAAATTTCGAATTCCAAATGACTTGCATGTATTTTTTAGTGTGCAAGAAAACCAATCGAGCTGGACCTGATCATTCCATCATAAGGAAAACTACAATGGTAGAAAGCTATATACATTAACATGCTTTTAGTTGTCGTCGCCTTACATCAAAGTTGTGGGTCTATCAAACACATAGTGTGTTGGAGACGTCATCATTGACGTCAATGAAAAGAAATTTCGAAAATATTGATAATTTTGAAACAGCTGTATTTATATAATTTTACAATGTATAGAGTTTGAAAGTATATATTTCACTGTAATATACATTTTCATTTATTTCCATATAATTTTGATAACTATAGTTTCATTTTTTGACACACAATAAATTAAGAAGTAAAGTTGGAAATACATGTTAGTCAAGAGATTCAGAATTTGATGAAATATTTATAGCCACTAATTAAACATTACTTACTTTTAATATCGGCAAAGGCAAGTGTACTCGCACTTCTTTTATATCATGGTGCTCTCTCTCACAAGCATTCTTCATGAAGGCGATACTATGCAGTTTTTCAAGTCCGTCGCCATCTAGGTCAAACACGACGTCAGGCTTGTCTGTTTTATATACTACACGTGCATGTTTTTGTCTGTGATATTTGACCAGAGTGATAACGGACGTTGAACTATTGTTATGGACTGGCAGTATCTCCTCCTCGAATAACAAGTTGAGTACGCTTGATTTTCCCGCAGAAGTTTCTCCTGAAAAGACAACCAAGTGAGTCCATGGGCAAAGAATGGAACAAGCTTTACAAGTCGACATTTATTATAAACCTTATGAATGCATAATATGTAGTGTGACATGGCATCTTTATTCATTTTTATTGAGAAAAAATCGCTGAAGTTGAAGAATTACTGGACAATTGTGTGTCGTGTAGGCTTGCGAAGGAATAATTATTAAAGTCAACCCGATAGAGTTGCCTCTTTTTGAGCACTCTTGTGCATAGGCCTATATTGTAAGAAAACAAGTCTCTAGAGACAGCTCAATTTTATTGGAACCTAAACGGTGCCCGTAAGGTAGACAGAACATTAACTAACCTATAAGAGGAAAAGAAAATGAGAAATGATAGCCGTAATATAATTATTATTTATATTAGACACTGCATCGCAATGAAATATGCTTCCGTTCGTACAAATAGTTGCTTTTGATTGTACCTCATATACAATGCCATTATTGATTTTTGTTTAAGCGCGGTCCCAGTAGTAGGTCTAAACGCGCCTTAAGCTTGAAGAGTTCAAATGTTGGAAATCAGTATTCAGACAGACCAGTTACGTGCACAAATGGCTTGCAACACGCGAAACTGAAGGGGCATTCGGACATTTGCGTAAAGTGTCGTCTCGGATCAGCCTGCGCAGTCCGCGCAGGCTGATCCGAGACGGCACTTTACGACTACATTAGATTTTGTGCTACAGTAGACTTGTGCAAAGCAGAAAATTACATAAAAACGGAAAGTGTCGTTTCGGATTAGCCTGCGCGGACTGCGCAGGCTGATCCGAGACGACATTTTACGCAAATGTCCGAATGCCCTTTTTCGCGTGTTGCAGGCCAAATCAGAGAAACCAGTGCTATTTGTCTAGCATTACTTTCTACCGTCTTTCTCTGAGAGCAACGCACTGGTTATGCATTCATCAACAGTTCCAAGACCATTTTGGCATGCATATGACGGTAACTGTAGACCTATTCTAAGCATGATTGGTTCAAATATCGACCAGGATATGGATGAGTCTGATCTGGATCTGCACTTTTCGATTCCTGATTACATGTAATTGCTTGATCTTTACTATCACCATTTAAAATTGATGCGAGACTGGTTGCGTTGATTTCATGTTAGCAAGTCCAATATTCGTTGTCGGACTGGAAATGAGTGCTGGTGTATTGACTAAGAAAATTCAACTTCTTTACTTAACACTAACACAAAATCCCGACTTTAAACGACACTGAGGAAGAGGACTTTAAATACCAATGTGGAGAAAAGGACTGGTTGTTGATAATCAGCATTTTCTCCTTTTCTCACAATATTTCCTACCAAATCAAGAAAACGTTTCGTCATTTGAGCCACCTTCAACCTGTTGTCTGCAAATGTTTTCGATTCGGACCAGTCTAAAACTCTGTCCTTTAGTAAAGAGTTAAAAATTTTGTAGGTGGCAATTCATGTTGCATTTGCGGATGGTGAACATCGCGAATAGACTGCACAGAAAGTGCAGCCTGACATTGGATCTACATTGTTCAATATGGTAGATTGGAAAGGGGGGGGGCTCGATTTTTTTTTTAAAATTAAATCGTACAGCACCAAGCATAACTGTGCAGATCAAGTTCTGACAACCTTTTGCGGACAGTGTAGATCAAGATCAGTGCTTTGGTGTACAGTCAAAACAACTACATGTATTTAGTGCTTTTACCCTTTACCAAACAATCTTGTATTTCAACGACCCAAGGGAGGAAAGGTTTTTGAAAACATTACGGGAGAAGGAGACAATACTAGTAACCAACATTATCTCCTTTTACCGCGATTTTTTCTCCTACTCTTAGAACTTGTGTCGTGCCCTGTCGAAGGCAAACCCCATCATTTCAGCCACCTATAATTTTCCGTCTACTAATGCTTTTATATTTAACATAAAAACTATTCTGTCGTCATATGGGTTAACGTGCAAAAGTTATAAAGATGTCCTCACCTGCAACAATAATGAAACATTCATTATTCTGTATCATATCAATCTTAGCCTCACAGTCCAGCGCTAAGTCCTGGCAGGTACCCTCTTTCTGTAAGAGAGACTCGACCAACGCGCTGCCTCTGTTATTTGCGGACGCTGACTGATCCTCCTCGCGGTGTAAGATCTCCAACATTTCTTTCATAACAGAAATCAGCTTTTCTCGTCTCATGTTGTCACTCTTACCCGCTTTCTGTATCGACTTCTCTATCTGTAAAGGGAACACTCTAATTTATACATCATTGCAATATACAACCAATTAAATTAACTCACTACAGGCGGCAAATTATCTTTTTTCTTTCTTTCAATACTGAAGCAGACTACTGATAAAATCATCGTGGTAAAAGGATGAAATGCTCGCAACAAGCATTTTCCCCCTATTTCCCCACGGTTTTCATGTGCATTAACGCTTAATCAATGATGATTATCCATGCATGTATTTCAATAGAATGTTTTCAAAACTTTTGCCGTAAAATTGTTCCAGGAGGAAATTTCATCATTTCCTCGGCCTGTATTCTAATAAAGATTGAACGAAAACCAGCGCTCTCCGGTACCCAGTGATTTGTCCGACTCTTTCGGTGCCAAATATAGAAACCTCGATCTCTGTCGGCGGCTGAAAATACAATCCACTGAAATCCAGATATATTTTTACTGAATGAGCTTGGATAAAAAAGCGGATAGTACAGATCCAATGTAAGACTGCATGTTCTATGAAGCCTGATCTTGACCTATGCAGTTCGCAAAAAGCCCCTGTTTTCACTGGTGTTGCTGACAGATTTGAAAGCATAGCTTCTGTTGAGGATTTTTTTTAAAATTCTTTCATGACCAGTTAAAAGCTTTTGCGGACGGTGTAGATCAAGATCAGACTGCACAGAACGTGCAGTCTGATCTTGAATATACACTGTCCGCTACGTGTTAATAATCAATGACAATAGCCATCTTCAAAAGCAGTGAGAATTTACTTTTACAATCGTGAAAAAAAAAAGAGCTGAATTTCTGGATTTTGTAGCCAAAGAGTTAAGGGTAAACCTCTAAGTTACAAAGGACATCGGGACGGATTTATAGATAGATCTTAGTATGATTTTTACCCCACACGTTTGTTCAAGCTGATCTACTGTAAGGGCAAATAAACCATTACTTTTCATTGGTTAGACAAACGATAATTACAAACCATAACACCTCATCCGGATGGCTTAAAAAATTTGAACCGTGAAATCTTAGGCTTGGTTCTCGGAATGATTACTATTTCTATATCTGTTCGTCGAAAGGTAATCCCTTTTAAACCTAAGGTTGCTAAGCGCGACTTACTCACCTTTTGCGGACAGTGTAGATCAAGATCAGACTGCACAGAACGTGCAGTCTGATCTTGGATCTACACTGTCTAATGAGGAGATATTTTCCCTACTAAAATAACTTAGAAAATGGAATATTTGGGTTTTTTACCGATGGCTTGAAAGTTATATTTAAACTTATTTAACGGGTTAAGGGTTAAAGTTTTTCAATAACTCTACTTCCGTCTTCAAATCTATTGTACTTTGATCCGTATACAAAAGGAATGGAATGCCACACAAAAGCAGATTTTACAGTCAAATGGCAGTAACCTAATTGATAATTCTTAACTCTTAGTAGAATGCTTCTTAAGAAAACACCGATAGTCTAGTTCTAAGGATTTTTTAAACGAAAAACTCTTTATTGCAAAATCCCGAGTTTTTAACGAACCTGACGGTGAAAGCTAACCAGAATGGTAACCAGCATTTTCTCCTTTTTCCCATAATGTTTTCTACACTTTCACAGACACAGCTCATAATTTGAGCCATTTGTGAGTTGTCGTCTGCTAGTGTTTCTTTTTTTATATACAGACGAGTCTATAATCGTGGCGTCTGATAAAGGGATAATTGCTCTGATGCGTCCGCGAAGTACGATATATTAAATTCATCGCAAGATAACCCGCCAACACGCATAATTAAGAGAAATGTAGGATTAAGCATTTTTATGTTTAAAAATACAGTTCCTTTTACAAACTAGCTCTCGTTTTCATCCAGTTTTTAACCGTTTTTTTTTTTTCTGAATTTTCTGAATTAATAATCACTCTTGTATCTTCATGCCAAATATTGCCCCTGATGGTTACAAGGTTGCACAGATTACGGCAGATAGAAAATGCATTTCATTCTGTTGCGGCTAGCTATAGACATAACAACCACAGTTTCCGGTTTAAATCGAAGACAAATCCCTACAGTTTCTATACCCCATACACCTTGTATTTATTTTTTATCTACGTTTACACAGGTGACTATATTATAACACCGTCAAGTTTTAACAGCATTGTTTACTCTCTGGCTGTAAAGATGTCTCTTTGATGTTTTCTACCCTTTCACAACAAAGCTCATAACTCAAGCCATATCTGAGTTGTCGTGTGCAAGTGCTTATAATACAGACTAGTCTGAAATGTTGGCGTCTGGCAAAGGGATAAATATTCTGATGCGTCGGCGAAGTGCGATATATTAAATTTATTGCAAGATAACCCGCCAACACGCATCATTAAGAGAAGGATTAAAGTAACAATAAAGGCCAAATGTAAACAAAGCGGATGTTTACATGCATTTGAATTTATAGCATACCATTTAAAAGTAAGCAAATTATTGTGAAGATGACAATGTGTCATTGTACGGTCGGTCCAAGTGTCAGTTGCTGACAGAGAAATTAATTTCAAAACTAGGTTAAAACCTGCCAGGTCGCTGTGTCTTTTGTTTACTTTTTGCCTGATTTTCAAATTCTTTTTGAAAGCGACTAACAATATGGCCCGACCACACGACAACAGACTGTCATCTCCACAATATTTTCCATACTTTTTAGTGGTATGATTTAAATTCAAATGTATTATGACACCTGCTTTGATATTTTGGCCTTTACTGGGCCTTTAAGCATTTTAAAGCTCTTTGAAGTTCTGTTTAAAAAATACAGTTCACTTTACAAACTAGCTTCAGTGAAACTGATAAGTACAGATAGAGGTCAGTCTATATTATGTATGTGTATTTCTACAGACGTTGCCCTTTACTAAACAATTCTGGAAATCAGCATTTTCTTCTTTGTCCACAATGAAATTATTCCTTTTTAAACAAAATGCTACATTCTGGACCCAATTTTCGTCTGCAAATATGTGGTTAAGTCTATAATTTGCCTTCTGGTAAAGAGTTATTGACGCAAATTTGAAAAAAAAAAAAACTTGCCTTGTACGTGCAAGGCCAAGTAACATAACCCAAAACAAAACTCATTTATCACGACGTCAACGTTTAAAAACATGCCAAACGTCCCACACATTTTGGGAGCAATGAATTACTATCGACATGAAATGATAGGCGTCTAGGATTGATTCCGCCGTCTTTTTAGGCGAAGCTGAATGTACTGGCTTTTGACTACTTTTTGGTATTGATGTTCGCGAATGAATCAATAGTTGTGTCAGTACAGGTGTGAGAAAGCCAGAAAACACATGTAGCGTAGGTGCACTGACCGCCGTGATATAACCCAAGCTGTTAAAACGGCGTTAAACTCCAATACAAACAAAGTAACACCAGCACCCTAAGGCTTAAACACTACTTAAAACCACAAGATCAAAGAAAATCATTGGCGCAAGATAACAATACATTTGAAATAAGTAAACAACTGGAATTGTCTTCCGGAATAACAAATGAATTTTGACCCTTAACCTGCTAAATAAGTGAAATGAAACTTTCAAGCCCATAGTAAAAACCAAGGTTTTTCTATTTCAAAGTTTTGTTTTTTTTTTAGGGAGGGGAGGTATCTCCTTATCGGGCAGTGTAGATCCAAGATCAGACTGCACGTTCTGTGCAGTCTGATCTTGATGTACACTGTCCACAAAAAGTCGCTTGAGTCACCTGATGTTGTTTGATTGATTGATTGAGAGGTGTTTAACGCCGTTTTTCAACATTATTTCAGTTATATCGCGGCGGCCATTGCACGTATCCATGCTTTCCTGGATTTTCTTTTACCAGTACTACTCACAATATTTTTTCCAAGCCACTGGCTGCTTTCCCCATTACCATCGTCGAAACAATGGTCAGTGGTGAGAGAGGAACGAATCCTGTCGCTATGACTATCATCAATCCTCGGAGAGAAATTGGTCAAGCCGGGAATCGAAAAAAGCGACTTCCAAATCTCAAGTTCTCAACGCTACTGACTGAGCTACCGGGCCTCGTCACCTGATGTTGTATGTAGAATCCCACAGGATTAATTTTAACTCTTTACCAAACAATCCCGTGTTTTCACAACCCCGAGGAAGAAGCCTTTTGAAAACATTGTGGGAAAAGGAGAAAAATGCTGGTAACCAGCATGTTTTCCTTTTCCCACAATGTTTTCTATCCTATTAAAGGCAAATCTCATCATTTGAGCAAGAATTAATTTGTCGTCTGCAAAGCCTTACAATTTGGACCAGTCTAAAATTTTGTCGTTTGGTTAAGGTTTAACATAGCATGACACTGTTGGACAGATACAGGTGAATACAGATCGCAAATGTTTATTATTGGATACTATCTAAAAGGATATACAATAAGTCATGTCTCGCCGCTAGAGAAATGGAAAGTCCCAAAAGGAGGGGGCGTGACATGACGCAGTTTTCTCATTTATCCATGTTTTGTGATAGTATTTCGAGTGGGGAAGTACGTATCGCTCCATTTCATAAGTTACTTAACCATTACATAGCAAAGAAATAGTGTAATTAGTTTTATTACCGACAAAAATAAACCTTAGTGTACAACACAGACATGCCATGTTAAAATGCACCTGACATCACAATTGGACTGAAATAGCGTTTACCGCGACTTTCAACGTTGTTTTAAGTCATATATCGGAAACAGCTCCCACTTTCATGTATGTCCCGGGTTTCACCTAAACATGCAATCTAATCTTGCATCTTTACTGTCCACTGTTTTGTGAAAATTTCAGGCAAATTACCGTTTGGATTCCTGTTTAAATTTTATATGACGCGTTGGAAAGAAAAAAAACAACACATTTCGATGTATTTAGAGCTGTTCGAGTTCAGAGAAGACTTGAACAACACTTAAAGGAGAAAATTAATGATTCAGAAGTTTCAATCTAGACCGTTGAAGTTGTTTTCATCGTGATCGGGTACGATATCTCAAACTAATTTCAATAGCATTATCATGATTAAAATAGTATTTAACCATATAATTTTGAAATCACTTAATCCACCACTAGTGCAAGGGCAAAAAATATAACCTTTAGCGCATCTGAAGAAAAAATCTTAAAAATAATGTGAGAAAAGGGAGCAATTGATCTTTACGAACGATTGTCCGTCTTTTCCATCATGTTTTTCTTATAAATCAGACTTAACCCTTACGCTGCTAAGTGCGAGTCAAAGACCTATTGCGGACAGTGTAGATCAAGATCAGACTGCACAGAACGTGCAGTCTGATCTTGGATCTACACTGTCCGATAAGAAGATATTTCTCCCCCAAGTATACCTTTGAAATAGCAACATTTGGGCTTTTTACCATCGGCTTGAAAATTTCATTTCACTTATTTGTCAGGATAAGTGTTAAGAAACTTACATATTCTTCCTTTGTTTCATGTTTGTTTCTTGTCGCTTGTACTAGATTTAGACCTTATGCAGTTATGGACTGAAAATTCCACGGTTCACTGTATGTCTACACGTATCTTTATTTGTTTGTTTGGTACAGTTATAGACGCAGTATTTCCGTTAATTAAAGTGTAGATCAAAGATCAGACTGCACGTTCTGTGCGCAAAAGGTCAGTGAGTTGCGCTTAGAAGCCTAAGGGTTAATTCCCCTGCTTATCCCCTAGGCTGCTCTGTGTGACTCATGCACTTTTGCAGGCAGTTCAGAACAAGATCAGAAAGGACAATCCGATCTTGGGTCCACAATGTGCGATACAATGAAAATTTCTGCGGTGAAAAGAAGTTTGAATTGAATTCTTACCACTTACCACTGGCTGAAATTGTTTGTAATTTATATAGAAGTTACAAAGTTAAGTTTCTGACTCGTATAAAAGTTTGAAATTACTTTTACGACGATACGCTGGACGGTCGAACCAATCTTTGACAGAGCAGTAGAGACTTTGTTTAGGTTTGTTCTGTTCTCAGTTAATTCCATAACACATTTCTAACAGCAGACTGCTTTCTTCTTCTTTCAGATCACTTATAAAGAAATAGCCGACAAAAAACTGCTTATAACGAGAAAGTCATGCTTTCACAATGTTTCACATCATATTTTACAAAGTATGGGGAAGTGGGGGCCAAACTGAAGTTCATCTAACCCCTACGGTGCTAAAAGCGACTCAAGGACCTATGCGGACAGTGCAAATCAAGATCAGATCCCCCCCCCCAAAAAAAAAAAACTTTGAAATAGGAAAATCTTGGTTTTTACTATCGGCTTGAAAGTTTTCATTTCGCCTATTTAGCAGGTTAAGGGTCAAAATTCATCTGCCAGTGTGCGAAAGAAGTTAGGGTGTAAATGCATGCAGTAATTGTATAGCCCAGAAAGGTAGTGAATAGCATTACATTGAAAGGAAATAGGCCTCTAAGAGGTGTATGTTTAACCCTTAGGAAGCTAAGCGATACTCGGGGTGCTTTTGCGGACAATGTAGATCAAGATCCAACTAATCATATACATCTTGGATCCACAGTCGGATACAGTGAAATTTTTCGGACTTAAAGAAAGAACTTTGATATGGCAATGTGTTCTTACCACGCTCTTTGAAAAGTTGGATTTAATTAATCTTTGATTGATCGATTGATTGATTGACTGTATGGTGTTTTACGCCGCTTTCAAAATTAATCCAGTCATATCATGGCGACAGTTCACATATTCATGCATTTCCTGGGTGTCGCCAGTACTAGGCCGGGGCTCTGAAGTGTCTTGCGCAAGGACACTTCCACGAAAAGCCCAGTGGATCCATTGAGGCTCGAACCCGGGGCCTTCAGGTCACGAGTCCTACACTTTACCACTAAGCCACGCAGGACCCAATTAATCTTTGAAAGCATTATACCAAACAAGCTGTCGCATAGAATAGACTGGCTGAACCATTTGGTAGAATGGTCCTTTGATATGCAGAAAATTTACCAATATAGCAAAAAGGTACGACCCAGGTCAGCCTGTACAGACTGACCTAGATCAATACTTTTGCAGATGCATTTAAAACCCATTTTCGCAGAGCATGACTCAGATTATTAATAAGATTTCTGAATAAATCCGACAGACAAATATGAAGATAACAGTGTTGCAGCACTCGAAGTAACTCGAACAAAATTCTTGATTCTCATAGGCGAGTTGCCGAGTGTTCATTGTAGGTATGAACATACAAAGAGGATCTATAGGACCCACCTGTTGTTTTCTCGACTCCTGAGATTTTTCCTTTTCAAAATGTAATGTCAGTCTCTCTATAAAATCTTCCACCTCGTCTAGCCCGTCGTAAGGCACATCATATTGTTCACATAGGTCTATAGCATCAAGGACATCGTCAATAGTGTTCACATCTGGAAAGTCGGTCTCGTACCCGCTACTGTTTGATGAACTCTTCGCGAGCTCGTCTGAAAATAACACATCGTTGTCTTCCATTGTACAGTGTGTATGTGATCACCGATCATTTACATAGATATTATTCAACAGTTTAAACACCGAATTTAAGCGCAACATCTAGATTTCCGGACCTTATTTAAAAACAGTGTACAATATTGATCAATATCTTGATTTTTTTTAGATCACATCTAACCATGACACTCAATAAATCACTGGAATATATTGCAGAAGATCTAGTCTAAGCTTCGACACGATTTAAGTGATCAATTCCTTCTGGTTATGTCATACCATTTAAAGTTTCAGATAATTTCAACCATTATTTTGCGCTACAAATGTACTTGATATTGAATAGCAACGTAATGTGAAACTACCATTTCGTACACAACTATGTAGTTCGGGTACCTCAACCATGAAGACATGATTTGAAACATTGAACCCTTTACCATACAGGTGTCTGTCCGACCTAACAAATCTAATTCAAATGACTCAAAGTATTTTTTTAATGAAAGGAAGTTAAAGATTTTAACAGTGTAGGTAATATAACTTGCTACTCCTATTCCCTCAATGTTTTCTGAAGCTTTCGATACCTAGGGCATAAAGAGTCGTATTTTTACAGAAGGATGTTCAAACCTTTTGATTACCATATAATGATGCGGGACGTTTTCAACAGATTTGTTTGTGATGGATTAGTTGTAGCTCGTAAGAAGATTTAAGATTAAACCGAATGGAAGGGATATACGTTTTACATCGCGATTGTAAGGTTAGACAGGGAGAGAAATGATGATGATGATGAAATTAAATTTTTGTCACAGCTACTTTAACGCAGCGGTGCCAAAAATTGCATTTGTACAAATTTAATTTGGTAAGGGGTGATTTTTGAAACGCCAGAGAGGGTGGAGTCGGCAAATACAAAATTTTCTATAGGTCATATTTTATATAAGGTACAAAATTTATGTGGTAACAGGTAATTTTGAACAATAGAAGAGGTTGGCGAAATGAAAAGGCTATAAAGTAATCATTCACCGGATATAGTTTTTTTGAAAATACTTTTGAACGATCACGAAAATTAACAGTAAGGCGACTTAAAGCGCTTTGCGGACGGTGTATATCAAGATCAGACTGCACAGGACGTGCAATCTTGTCCCAGATTGTCTGAAACAGTAAGACTTTTCAGGCAAAATGAACTTTAAATAAATCGCAATATTTGGATTTTAACAAGTGGCTAGAATGATCAATTATTTGGCAGTTTTTAAAAAGATTCGATTCCACAATGTAATGAAATCCAACGATTTCCTCGTGAAATGTCCTCTGTACTGTTCTGGAGCAATGTCTGTGGTGTGACGTCTATGTAATAAATTGTCTTCAGCTGCAGACACTGACATGCAGTCATTTCGACTCATATTCACTGTTTCGTACACTTAACCCATAGCGCGCCGAATAAACCCAACAGTAATTTTTATCCTAGAAGTACAACCCATATAATTGTAATTTCAATGTTTCTTTTGTCTACAGTGTATCAGCAAAGCGGACAGAGTAGATCATAGATCAGGCTGCACGTTTTCGAAAAGGTAACTATAATAGTGAAAGGTGCTTTAAGGGTTTATACAGAAGTACGGTTTTCAATCTTTATACATGCCTTTAGTAGACACATTTCAAAAATGTTAGAAAAGAAGAACTTGCCTTGTGTGTGGCTGATGTCCACAGTAAATTGTTCTAAAGCTGCTGACGCTGACATACCGTCACTTTTTCTCATGTCCACTATCATCTTATGTCTACCATTTTCACTTAACCCTTAGGTTGCTAAGCGCGACGCAAAGATCTGTTGTGGTCAGTGTTGATGAAGATCAGACAGCACTGAATGTGCAGCATGATCTTGGAGCTACACTGTCCAATAAGGAGATATTTCTACCCAAAAAGTAACTATGAAATTGCAATACTCGGGTTTTTAATGTCAGCTTGAAAGTTTTATAGTTACAGAATGAAGAAAAATAAAGTTTACTTTTAGTGCTCAGGATTTCCCAGAAATCCGTTCATCGGTTTCATCAGTGTTAACACTGTGTAAATAGGAAAGTAAGATTTCATATTTTCACTTGACGATAAAATTTTGAACTTGTCCAAACTGAAAGCATTTTCTGACAATTTAGATGCGACTCAAATGTTGTAATGGAAAGGGTAGAATCATGATTGGAATAGGAAACGAAAAGGAGAAAATGCTCGTTGACAGCTTTTTCTCCTTTTCCAAACATGTCAAAAGGCCCTTTTCTTATGAACGTTAAAATACTGGATCGTGTGGCAAAGGGTTCAAATTATTCAGGATAAAAGAATGTGTAAACCGTCGCCGTCACAAATACAAACATCTTGAAAAGCAAGTTACATGAATGGTGTCGTCTATATTTCCGTTTTTTTTTTTTCTTTGCATGTTGATCTCGGGAGTCTTTTTTGGTACCGACTCAAAACAACGTGGCGTTCTCCAGACAATTAATTGAAACCCCAAACACTTATTCTGCATACAAAAATTGGTAAGTATTAAATTTAATCAATACAGAAAGATGGTATTTATTTGTTCATTTTATTCTGCTGTGTTAATTAATTAGTACGATTAACAAGATTCACAACTAGTGTTTTCATTAATAAATAATTATGGTACAATACATTTACAAAGTCATCTTAACAGAAAAAGCCAGTAATAGGATCGTGCTTCATAGTTCGAAGTGAAATTCATCAGATATTCTACCAGCCCTATATATGAAAATTAATCACCAGCATATTTAACTCTTTACCAGGCGACAATATGTGGACTTGTCCACTTTGACAGCATTTGCCCAAGATAAATCAAAATGGGACTTAAATGATCTGACAGTGAAATGGCAGAAAACATAGCAGGAAAAGCAGGAAATGCTGGCAGCCAGCATTTCTCCATATTCCTCTATGCCTTATTCTTCAGAGTGGTTAAATCATGGAATTGATTCGTAAAGGACAAAGTCATGATTTGCACAGGGAAAATCCAACCTGTCAAAAATAAATGAACGATGTTCTGGCAAAAGGGGGCTTAATGCATCTCCGTGATGCATTGTATCAAGCAAGCCATTATTTATGAGCTCGTAAAATCTATTGTGTCTAAAAACCATTGGAATAATAAAGTAGACTGGTCCTTTGACATGCATAAAATTGACCGATAGCAAAAAGTTTCGGCCAAGGTCAGCAAATGCATTAAGCCCCTTTTTCACAGAGAATGGCTCACTAATACAAGTGGCACAGCTGACAAATGCTAAGAAAACACCTGAACATTACAAACGATACGGAACGGAATATTCTGCACGAAGGTAGGTGCTTATCATCATTAACTAGAATCACATATTATAAAATAACAAAACCATGCAACAAAACAAAAACCTATTGTCTTAACTTTATTAACACATTAGATAAGAAGCTGACCCAAAATATACTCGTGTTTGCTGCTAACAATTGTAAATTTTTTATATATAAAAAAAATACTAAAATAAACTGTTTTTGTTAACTTTATATACAGATAGGACTTGACTTGCCTTACATTTACACGACTTCCTTTACATCTGCATGTTTAGAGTTCTAATTCAAAAAAATGAATAATTTCAGTCACTAGGAAACAGACAAGTACTGTCATGACATTCTACACATGAAACAAAAGACAACAGAGATCTTAAAATTTAAAATGAAACTGCATGCTCAGTACAGTGCAATCTTCAGACAACCAAGACCTTTCAAAGTCTGCTTTTCACTTTAAAGGTTAGTAAGTCATGTTGGCTTCAACATCTTTGCTAACGAAATACAGTATATTTTCTTGTAAAAGTAAACTTGGTCCAAGTATAGAGTTTACCTATCAAAACGAAATTTATGAAAAAAAAAAACAAATCTTTTACAATATCTACAAAATTATTATTCATGCTTTTATGCATCACCTACATGTTAGTCCTTAGGACTTCTTAATAGAAAAACTGACGCCTCTTGTAGCGCCCTAACATTTCTGAACTGGTCTTAAAACAGCTTACAAAATTAGTCATTATTTACTGAACATTAAAATTATTTCCATCATTCAGAATTGATTGCTTTTGGACCATATAATCTATGTGCCTACCTGTCAACAGAAAATTTTCTAATAATAACAGTATTGTAAAATATTTGAACATCTCAATTTACAATAAAATACTAGTTAAAACGTGTTAATAAGTATTTATACAACTATGATATCAAAATCAAAGTATTTTGCAAACACTGAATAAACCATTCATCTCATTGCTGTTTAACAAAAACTAAAGATGAAAGTGAAAGAAACTGATTAACAATTAACAAACTCTGAAATTAAGATAAAACATTGTTGCAAACAAAGAAGTTGCTGGCTTTGAGCTTTTCGTTTGTCACAATATTTTCATCTTAACAAATAAACCAATAAATAGTTAACAAATTCATTTACTGTACAGTCAAAGATCTTTCTCTGCAAGCAGTTCAACTGGCATGCTTAACGAATCTGTAACAGTAAACAGTCTTTAATCTCAAACTTTTGCATGCTAACATACCATCAGGGGCCATCATTCTTTGTCAGACATCGGAGAATCTGCCTTAAATAAATCCACTCAGGCATAAACTGAACCTACAAAATCTGTCCATTCTTTAATCCCAAACTCATACACCTACTGTATGCCTATACTGATCCTCAATTCAAACTTCAGAGATGGCTTTCATCCTCAGACTCTCCAAGTAAGTACTGATCTGAAGTTGGTGTTTTGCTTCCGCTTGATTTGTCCTTTTTTCTATCCTTGCTACTCTCTCGACTAGCATCTCGATCTTTTTCCCTTTTCTTGTCTTTTTTCTTGTCTTTCTTGTGTTTCTTCTCTTTGTGTCGCTTACGACCAGGAGAGGCTGAGATGTCACTTTTACTTGGTGAGGGTCCTGGAGAGGCCTCAATGATTTCATTCACCCATTGATCATAAAGTGTCTTAGAATCAGCACTTCCAACTCTTGGAACAGTTTCTTGTCCATTTGGACTCTTTGAGTCATATGACGTGCTATGTGAAGCATGACTTACATAACCATCGTCTGGTTTGACCATAAACTGAGTGATATCTTCCTTATCTTTATCAAGATCTGGACCTAACAAAGAATCAAAATCTGGAACTTCTGAACCTTCCTTTGTTGTATCTGAAGTCAATTTAGTTTTAGATTTCAGACCTACATCACTTTTCATTTCAAAGTCTTCAGCTAAGGGTGTGATCCTGTTAGATGAAAAATGTCTTGCCTTTGGACTAGATTTAGGAGTACCATTAGGCTTTTTCACATGTTTTTTCACAGTTTTAGCTACATTTCCATTCGGCACTTGGGAATGATCTATGTCTGAAGATTTTTTATCTTGAGATCCATCCACAGATTTATCAATTCCATTTGTGATCGGTTTAACACTTTTCTCAATATCCTTAGAGTCTTTTATGAAAGCTTGACCTTTTGTGAGATCAATATCTTTCACAAATGCTAGTTGGTCCGTTATATTGGTGAACTTAGTATCCTCATCATCACCATCTTGGAGTTTTCCAGGTACATGTCCTATACTGGGCTTTTTATTGACTTTCTGCAACCTTAAGGGACCTGTCTTGCCCTGTTTTTTCTGGTTCTTTAACTGGCTTATAATCTCATGTCCAAGTTTCTAGAAATAAACACAAATATGCAACTGAGAAATTAAATGCCAATGACACTGAGGTGCATCTTTTTTAAAACTCTTTCTCAAGATTTTGAATGAATATATTTTATTTGATAATTTGATGTATTTGAAGTGTATGGAATTTTTAGCAAAGCTGTCAGTATTCCTTTTATGTAAGTTATGAATTCAGATCATTTAGGTTTACCAGTCATGCAAATATTGTAATCTTCAGAAAGAGAGGTATATTGTAAGTAATAATCAGATATGTCAAAAAATTTGATGTCACAAGTATCAAGCTTCTGAACTTATATTTGGAAACAATACAGTTTATGTCTTAAAACATTATTGATTTTACATTCATTAAAATAAATGTGTTTTAAATGTCAACAATGAATTTTTAAACAAATTCATAGTCATCTATTGCTATGTTCATAAGAATTCAAGTGAGCTGTATCTAGTTGTGACATGCAATATACAAATGCCCCATCTGAGACATCATGACAGTATACTGGAGAGACAAAAGTTGTAGTCCTTCACTATTTCCAGGTGAACCCTTGGAGCAGTGAATGAATGAAATTGACAGTCAGATCATAGCCTTCAGAACATGGTTTGGCTCTGTTCACCAATAATCTAGCCCTCCACTGGATAATAGAGATATATTTAACTCTTTACTAAAACTGTAGAATTGTCTGTATTTAAAGCATTTGCGGACAAATTAACCAGGGCTCAAACTATGACATTTGTCTTATCTATGCATGTGTGCAACTAATAAGTCACTTTTAAAAAAACTATAAAAAAGTAAAATCAACCTTCTGAAGAGCTAGTGAAAGGGTTTCTAGATAAAATACCTAAGAATTGTGTAAGTCATTAACCCATAGACTGCTAAGTGCAACTCAGTGCACTTTTGGGGACAGTGTAGATCAAAATCAGACTGCACAAAATGTGCAGTCTGAATTTTGATCTACACTGCCTGATACTGTATTTTCTTTCTGGCGAAATAAATCATGAAATCCCAATATTTCGGTTTTTACTATTGGGTGGAAATTTCTGTTTCATTTATTTAGCAGTTTAAGGGTTAAAGTGTGATAATTACCTTCCAGTTTGCCACTGCAATCTTCCTCACTCTTGCTTTGGTCTTTGGTGAAGTTTTTATCACCACCAATGCTCGGATCTCCTCGATTTCCTTTCCGTCCTGGGTGCTTGGGCCTGCCAACTTGATGGAGTACTCCCTATGAAACTTTTGTAACTGCTTTTTTGAGAAACCTCGTTCCAAAACCACCACAATTTTTGCCCACTGAAAAGGAATTATTAAAAATGACAATAAAAGTTGTTGTAAGCAACTTGAGTGTCATTCAATTACAGCATATAATGTCTGTTGAGAGTCTAACTTTTATGTCAACATTCATATTTTAACAACAACATTCTATGACAAGCCAAGTATGATGGAAATAGAAGGTACAAATCAACGCTACTTTGACTGACATGCTGTTCTCAGCATCTAATTATGTGCAGTCATGCATTTAAAAAGGGTAACAGCCCCAAATCACTCTTTAAACATAGCTCTTTATACCAAAATAAACTCTGGTCTTCCTCTATTATAGATAATAACTCATAATCTTATGTGCATTTTTTTCTATTTTGAAATTATTCGTTACATGAGACAATAGAGATGCATAAGAAGCTTTCATTAATTCTCTCCATCAGGAATATTATTCTACAACATTCTGATGTAAGAATTGGTCTTTAACCCTTTATCGAAGTCTTACAGGAGATCACTCCTTCCTTACTGCATAGCTTCGTTCCATATAAAATCAATACCTAACAACTGCGTTTGGGAGAATTCTCTCTAGCTCAGTGGTTATGGTGTTGGTCTTTTAAACCTTGAAAAACCAGGATCTTTTCTGCACAGGTTCAAATCCCGCCAGGTGCGGTTTGTATTTCAGCTATGCATTTGTTACAAACTTTCATGTTCGTAAGAAAAAAAATCCAATGTTTTTACAACTCTCTTGAAAACATGGTGAGTATAGGAAAAATCTCTATAACCAGCATGGTTTCCTTTTCCCAAAATATTGTCTATCTTTGGAAAGACAAATATTATGATGTAAGCAACAATTAAACAGACCTCTGCTTTCAATATTGGCAAGTCTGAAATTTTATTATCTGGTAAAGATTTTAGAGTTTTGGAAACAGCAAAATGCCCCAAGTGAATGTCTTGCATTTCCGATGTTTGTTACCTGTTTTCTCCATTCCTTTTCTGATTTTGAAATGACAGTCTGGTAAGTATTGCCCATCATAGCAATCAACATGTTCAATAGCAAGATTGGAACTAGAATCATGAAAACAGCAAACACCAGCTTGGTCAGCAAAGCATACCTTGTCAAGTCAAAGTCATGATACTGTAAATGAAATAAATATAAGCTGTAGATTTTGTCAACTCCTATACCAAACAATTCCATGGTTTCATAAACCCATGAAAGGCTGCTGAAAACTGAGAAAATATTGGTAACTACAAATTTCTCCTTTTCCCATCATGACTTTTAAGAACAAATCCCAACATTTTAACCATCTTGAATTCGTGGCCTGCAAATACTTTCAATGATGCAGTGTCTGGGATATTGTCATTTTGTTAAACATTTGGTACATCTACTGGACTGATAATCTGTTGCTTGACCCTTGGAGTGCCAGATAAACCCAACTTTCATATTCTGTGTAGAAATAAGACCCAAATAATCACAGTTTCATGGTTACCTTTGTCTACAATATTTCAGCAGAGTGGACACTATAGATCGAAGATCAGGCTGGACATTTTGTGTAGCCTGATTTTAATAACTCATACTGGCTGCAAAGGCAACTATAGTCATGAAAGGTGCTTTAAGGCTTACTCCTAGAAGGAGGAATAGTTCAAAATTTTAAGGAGACTATTTAGTTCAATATCTGACAATTTAGATCTAAGATTAAACTACAGAATGTGAAACCTGATGTTATTTTAAATTGTCTGTTAAAGCAGCTACGGTCAAGGTTTAATCCTTGGGATTGAAACAAAATGTTACAAGTTCTAGAACTTTTCATTATCAATGTTTTCTTTTTTTGTCACATAGCTCCAGGCCTGTGCTTATATAATTGGAATTCATACTCAACTAACAAAATACTCAGACTTTCAGTTTAGCTACTGCTTCAGACAGTATGAAAATTTTATGAAAAAGATGAAGGTAAAGTCTACAAACTTACTCTAATAGATGTATTAAGTATAACTTATATAATTATGAAATTTCATGCTAAGCTGAGCTGAGCATGAAAAAGAGTACTGTGAGTACTGGCTGTGATAACATACTGTGATTCCCTATCCGAGTGATTTCTTAAATGCTCCATAAACATTCAGTTTCATTATCTGTTATGCTAGCTATTCTTTATTTTATCAGTTGAGTGATGAATGTTTATATCTAGATCTGTTATGTAAACTCTTTACAAAACAAGAAAATTTTAGATTAGTTGAAATTGAAAGCATTTGCAGATGACAAAATGAATTTGACTCCAAAAATGGAATTTGATTTGGGAAGGACAGAAAATATTGTGGGAAAAGGAGAAAATGCTGATTACCAGCATTTTCTCCTTTTCCCTCAATGTTTTCAAAAGCTTTCTTTCTCAGGGTTGTTAAAAGTTGGAATTATGTGGTAAAGGGTTAATAACATTCCTAAATAACTAAAGATTATGGCTCAAACAATAAGAAATGACAATAAATATAAATGTTCACTTATTATTAGCCATTAATTATGTAAAGGACTTCATTAATTACAATGTAGTAGAGTCATAAAAAGCAACCATAACAGGAGATACCATGACAAATAAACAGAAACACAAGATATCAGAAATAAGTTTCTAATCTCTTTTAATTTGTCTCTTAGAGACAACAGAGAGTAGTAAACAAAACTATGTAACATGTTGGAAATTTCCATTGTTTCTCAAACAACAAAATATACTCAGATAATGAAAGACATACATCTAGCTATAATTTTTCTACACAGAAAAATCTAGGATAGAGACAGCAAACAAATAAACAAGTAGGAAAACATATCAACAGACATACAGTACAGCAACATGAAGGAATATAATGCAGCTCTTTCATTTTTTTTCTTTTCCTCATAAGATTTCTTTGTTCTTGTTTCAAAAGCACTTAATAGTTCATTTCATTCACATGCAACAATGCATTCTCTGAATATAGGACTATGTTAGAGAATTGCAAGAATATACTCAATCTTGCCTTAAAAATACTTAAGTCAGCTCCTCTCCTATAAAGCTGTGTTTTTTTAAATAAAGAGTTCTTTGGATTCACAAACATTTAAGAATACGCTTTTGCATGTAGTTTATGATGATGGTAGTCCCTAGTTACCTTTTTAAGGCAAAACTGATGCAAAATTTCAGTGCCCTTGTAAATTCTTAAATCAAGTGATATCTAAATCTGAGGAGACAAAAAAAACCTAAAACAAAAATTAACACGGTTAAGTATGGAACAATGCATGGGGAATTGCTTATTGATATCTATCAGATAATGTGTAAGCTCAGAGGATATACTGAAAACCAAGTCTGAAAAAAGTATTTAGTTCTGCCATGCATTTAAAGCAACCAATCAGAAGATAGAATCTCTAATTCACATGACTTGGTACCTTGTTTCCACCTCCACGAGTAAGCTACATTCACAATAAAACAAAGACAATGTACATTGCAATACAATCTCACAAATTTAACAAATAAATGAACAAAACAGTCTTTTTGTCAATTCCCTTACTGTAAAATAAGCCCCAATTGATAAATAATCCTGTTTGATCAACTTTATATAAAAAAAACCCAATTTCTTTTAATGTTAAATATATTCACACAATCATGATGATCTTTTCAGATGGAAACCAACTGTTTATTAAAAAATCTTATGAACACTTGATTCAATTAAATTTCAGTCAATGCTTTCAAACTGTGGAAGGTCTTTATAAATATCATTAATAAATAGAGTTAGCTCTATCACAATTTTATCACATAAAACCTCGCCTGGCAGTGTATTAAACCCATGACTCATTTTTGATAATACACTAGTGTATTATCATTTTTTGGGTCCCAGTTCTGATCAGTTTTCAGTCATGAGTGCGTGAAGCTTGAGAAACCAAGCACAGTGCTTGCCAGAATTTGTACTACTACACCGTTTTGCAGAAAATGACGTCATTGTTGCTAGGGCGTATACCCATGGACAGTTTTTCATTTTCATGCTTAATAAAAGCCAAGAAATGCAGCCAAAGGTTTTTAAAGGCAATGAAATTGCTGAATTAGTTGCACTTACTCCCTGTTTTATTCTACTTCCGGTGTAAATGTCATAGTGCTATCTACTTGTGTATTTACACATTAGAAACCGAACCACAACTGTAAACATGGACCCGTGAACACTATATAGGCAAAAGGTGATGATTCAGGATATATTTGTCTATCACTCGTTTTATGTCATAAATATAATCTCAAATTCGTGTTTATGTATAATCACTTTTATCAAACTTACTGACTAAATAGTATTTGAAGCTTGCCAAGGCTCGCGTCATACAATCTTAGTCAACGATACTATATAAACACTCATGTAAGATCCTCTATTTACAGTAAAACTCTGATATTGCGAATTTCAAGGGACCGCCAGATTTAGTTTGCAGTAAGCATAATTCACTATATTGATAGTGCGAACTTCGCTATATTTTCTGACTCTTAGATGCATACATCTACACGCAGTATAACATTTATTCAACGAAAGAGATGTTCCAACATACCTTGACAAATATTTCCGTAGTTATATAATACAGTGACTGTTAAGTCAATAAATTATTTAGCATTGTTTCTTTTCTTTTTTATAGGTAATCCACTTATATTCAAAACTGAAGCATAAGTTGTCATATGCAGTCCTTTTCATTTTTGGCTGCTAGGAGTTTAAAAGAAACAAACAGCCAGACTTATTTTTCCGCTGACTACACAAAACATATGACACGACTGCCCAGGTGGTCTAGAAACAACCATTACTAAACGCAAAAAGCACTATCAGCAAGTGTAAAGCAGGCATGATATGGTTTATTGCGTGGCCATTTTGTGCAGATTTGAGGTCGACTTGCAACCGGTATAAATTTCTTGGAGCAAAACAGTTGTAAGTGCATACAATAAACACATGCAGCACAACCTTCTTGCTTCGAATAATTTGCATGTTACGTCATATCCTAATCCAAATTTTACTGCAAACATTTGTGTACCCGCGACAGGCATGAAATCTCGTTGACAGATGGTTTGTTCTACAGTTTTGGTTGTTCTCATTTACTCTGCAGATGGCAAAATGGCAGTTTTCAATGTGTTTGCGGATCGTGTAGATAGACATCAGACTCAACGGAACGTGCAGTCTGATCTAGATCTATACCATCCACTGCTGAAATATGACTTAAATCGTATCAGAAAGGTACTTCTTTTAGATCTAAAAAAGGTATGAAAATATTTAAAATGCATATATTTCAATATTGAAAAACATGCCGAAACTAGATGTACTGCAGTGTTGACCCCATCATCGGTGCTATAAATAGATTTAAATTTGTCAGATTATTTATTGCGGACAAACAATCGGGCAACAAGGTAAAACCCATTATTCTGGCACCCTGTTGTTTTTTTAATGATAATTTCTAGGTGAAGACTCTGTCACTAAATAATATTTTTTTAAAAAGGCGTGTTACAGTGTATGCAGTCAATAGCGGAAGTAGTTTGTTTGAATGTGGTCTACATTTTTTCAACAGGTAGAGATTAAAAGCATCTGCAGACAACAAATTTCAATTTAAGTGGTCAATTAATTGTATACTGTGCTGTGGTAATTATCAATCGATAACATAATCACACCTCTTTGGACGCATGTATCGTGTAACAAATTACACAAGTTGGCATAAAGGTGTGAATAACTATGGGAGATTACGCTCCTTCAGGACTTCACTTTACAGCAGGTATTTTTTCATCAGTTTTAATTCAGTCGGGACTGGGCTTTTGATTCGCCATATGAAAAAAATCACTATATCAAAATTCGCTGTAACAATGCTTTTTCATATAGGCTAAAGAAGCATTTGGTCGGGGAATCGATCTCACTTCGTACAAACCGGAACTTCACAGTATCAGAGTTCGCTATAAATATGTTTTACTGTAGTTATATCAGTAAGTAATTAATTTTCAAAGCACTGTAGATCATTTCAAAAATAGTAAGTGCTTTCTATAGGCTCTACTTGCAATCACTCTTTACCTTGAACTCTCCCAAGGTCATCTGAAATAAGGTCATGATGGTAGCTGGCAAAGTGTTGAAACTTTCTTGGTTTATATCACGAAATAAGAAGTAGAAACCTGTAAAATATAGAAAATGGCAAAGTTTTATACTTGTCACTATTGAATATCAGTTGTGTTTCGTCATATTTCAAATCATTTAAACAACTACTATTTCCTGATTTTATCAAGAATTGAATAATTACTCCATAATGCTTATTTTCAGTTACACAAATACATGTAATTAGGGCATGAAAAACAATAACTTAGAAACTTTGGAGCAAAAGGAACAATACTTGGAAAAATCTTTGAGTGTAAGAGTAATTGCTATTTACAAGCAATAGCCTCTCATGGATGTTTTAACTCTTTACCAGATGACAAAATTTTAGGCTTGTTCAAACTAACAGCATTTGCATTTCAATGTGAATGAAATAGTGCAACTTTTCTTTGAAAGGGTGGAAAACATTGTGGGGAAAGGAGAAAATGCTGGTTACCAGCATTTTCTCCTTTTCCCAGAATGTTTTCAAAAGGCTTCTTTCCCAGGGTCGTTAAAAGTTGGCATTGTGCGGTAAAGGGTTAACTCTTTACCAAACTATAAAATTATTATAGACTTGTCTAAATTTAATGCTGTTTCATAGATCAAATGAATTGTGGCTCAAATGTTTGTATTTGTTTCTGAAAGGTTAAAGAACATTGTGGAAAAAAGTGAAAATGCTGGTCACCAGCATTTTCTCCTTTCCCACATTCTTTTCGAGAGCTTTCTTTCTCAAGGTCATTTAGTCAGGATTGTGTGGTAAAGGGTTAAAAGCTATTTACTTCAGGGACATAATTCTAAACATGATTCTAAAGAAAAAAGTTAATTCTTTACGAAAAGACAAATTTCAGACTTGTCCGCATTGAAAGCAATTGCAAACAACAAATACATACATGAGTGTCTCAAATGATGACATTTGTCTGGGAAAGGATTGCAAGCATTGTTGGAAAAGGTGAAAATGCAGGTAACTTGGTAACATTGTCCTTTTTCCACAATGTTTTCAAAGCCCTTCTTTCCCAGCACTGTTAAAACTCAGAATTGTTTCATAAGGGATTAATCAATAACAAGAAATATCTTTAAAACAAGAGGGCCAAGATGGCCCTGGATCGCTCACCTGAATTTTTGAGAGGACCATAGCCAATTTTTTTTGAGGTATTGAAACTTTGGAAACAAAATCATTATTTTGCAAAGCAATTTTGAAAAGGTCACCTGTAAGTCATTTCAAAATCTGTCACCACCCCTACAATCATCACCACAGCAATGATTTCGATGAATCAGAATTCTGCAAATAAATTTTGGGATAGATCACCCAAGGACAATTTCTTGAAGAAGAGCACATGCTCGATAGTGACTAAAAACATAAGTCGAACAAGAGCACCACATGCAGGTGCCAACAAATGGCTGTTGTTTTTCGACGGATAAAAATTTCCCTAACAATATTTGAAAAGGGTGACCCTAGGAACATTTCTGTGAAATTATTTCAATATCTGACCAGCCTTTCCAGAGAAGAAGAATTAAGAAATTCCTCTTCATGTCCCTATAGTGCAAATAGCCCCCACCACCAGAGCCATGTTTCTTGACAGATCACAATTTTGTGAACAGTTTTTGAAAAGAGTCACCCAAGGAACATTTCTGTGAAATTATTTCAAAATCTGACCAGCGGTTTCAGAGAAGAAGAATTTTTAAGAATTTCTTCATGTCTGTATAGTGTAAAAAGCCCACAGTATCAGAGCCATGTATCTTGATGGATCAAAATTTCTCGAATAATTTGCAAAAAGGGTCACCCAAGAAACATTTCTGTGAAATTATTTCAAAATCTGACCAGTCCGTATAGTGCAAGTAGCCCCCCCCCCATCAGAGCCATGTCAAAATCTGACCAGCAGTTTCAGAGAAGAATTTTTAAGAATTTCTTCATGTCCGTATAGTGCAAGTAGGCCCCCCCCCCCCCCATCACAGCCATGTCAAAATCTGACCAGCAGTTTCAGAGAAGAATTTTTAAGAATTTCTTCATGGCCATATAGTGCAAGTAGCCCCCAGTCACCAGAGCCATGTTTTTTGACGGATCAAAATTTCACGAACAATTTTTGAAAAAGGTCACCCAAGGAACACCTCTGTGAATTATTTCAAAATCTGACCAGCGGTTTCAGAGAAGAATAATTTTTAAGAATTTCTTCATTTCCGTATAGTGCAAGTAGCCCCCATTCACCAGAGCCATGTTTCTTGACGGATCAAAATTTCACGAACAGTTTTTGAAAAGGGTCACCCAAGGAAAATCTCTGTGAAATTATTTCAAAATCTGACCTGCGGTTTCAGAGAAGAAGAATTTTTAAGAATTTCTTCATATCCGTATAGTGCAAGTAGCCCCCAGTCACCAGAGCCATGTTTCTTAATGGATTAAAATTTCGCGAACAATTTTTGAAAAGGGTCACCCAAGGAACATCTCTGTGAAAGTATTTCAAAATCTGACCAGTGGTTTCAGAGGAGAAGATTTTTTAAGAATTTCTTAGAAAATTCCATTTGGTTGCCATGGCAACCAGAGTTTTTGATGGAATCAAATTCTGTGAACACTTTTTAAAGAGGACCTCCCAAGGAACATTCCAGCCAAGTCTGGTCTAAATTGGCTCCGCAGTTTAGGAGGAGATGATGTTTAAAGAATTGTTGATGACGTACGGCGGATGACAGACGACGGGCATTGGGCCATCCTAAAAGCTCCTCTTGAGCACATTGTGCTCAGGTGAGCTAAAAAAGACAGATGGCGTAAGAGATACTGGAATATGAATATTGAAACTATTTCATGGCTCAATATGAAAAGCAACCTCCTGAGAAATTGCCTCTTTTTCCTCACCGTTTTTTATTTTACTGAAAAGTAGTATTGATTTATTGGGTGATGCTTATCAAATTTCCAAAAAGAACAAGAAAAGGATCATTCTCTATTATGATAATTTGCTATGGTATGAATCAAGGCCCCGTGGTATCAATTAGTGGTAGCAACATTTGTAACTAGTGGTTTCGTAAAAATGAGCAAATATGACAGCAGGAGCCTACTGAATAACATGTGCACATTTTACTATCGCAAATAACCATCTATTCATTCATTCTTTATCAGTACCAAGAAGCAGGTCGAATGCCAGCACATTCAGCTGTGAGAAAAAAGATTATACCCAAATACAAAACTTGAAATGTGTAATCAGGGTCCAAAAAATCCACTCGTCCGCTCGTCCTTACTAGTAAAAATTTGGTGAGGGCAAGTGGATGATCCTTCTTTGTCTAACTGTAGGACGAGTGCAAAATGGCAGGAGGACAAGTAAGAATTATGAAATTTTTTGGACCCTGGTAATGGGGACCATCTTTGGGATAGATCAAACATATTAGTTTTTAGACTTACCTTGTGTAAAACCAATCAGGAAAATCAAATATATGATACCAAATCTGAACAAATCTCCCACACACATTTTGTAAATCATGGTTACAAATGGCCCTGTTAGTTTCACACTTCTGTTAAACAAAGCAAACAACAAAAAGTTATTACTAAAGTGATACTATTAAGAGATATAGTTTTCAAGAGTAATCCATCTTCTGTTTAAACTGATTACCAAACGACAAGATTTTGTACTTAACCACATTGAAAGCATTAATTTTGCTGACAACAAATTAAAGGTAGCTCAACTGATGATTTTTCTCTTAGATAGGGTAGAAAACATTGTGGGAAAATGAGAAAATACTGATGACCAGCATTTTCTCCTTTTCCCACTATGTTTTTAAAAGCCATCTTCTCCTGGTTCTTTAAAAATTTCAGATTGAGTGATAAAGTGTTAAACTCATTACCAACAAAACTTTGGATCAGTCATTATTGAAAGCCTTAGCAGAAAACAAATTGAGTGTGGCTCAAATGATGGCATTATGTAGGATGGAACACATCATGTGAACAAGACCAAATGCTGAACCTCATTTTTCCACAATATTTTCTGAAGCCTTCCTGCTACAGGTCATTAAAACAGGGGATACCTTGGTAAAGGGTTCAGACATTAAATGGATATCTTTGAGTACAAAAGCTAATAATGATGCTGAAGATTTTTATCATTTTATTTTCTTAACTTTTTACCACAGGATCAAATTCTAGACTAGTCTAAATTGGAAGTATGTGCAGACAATAAATTTAATAGTGATGGAATGGTCAGATTCTTCTTTGAAAGGGTAGAAAACATTGTGGGAAAAGGAGAAAATGCTGGTTACCAGCATTTTCTCCTTTTCCCACAATGTTTTCAAAAGCCTTCTTCTCCAGGGTCGTTAAAACTCGGGACTGTGTGGTAAAGGGTGAAGTGAAATTTGCAAACCCAGAAAAAGAAAACAATGCAAAAACAATTATATGATTATTCATGCAATGCTCTTCCACCATCATAATTATCTTCTTCATTGAGATCAATAAGAGGACATTGTTTATCCAGTGAAAAAACCACTACCATAATTTCAAGCCTGTTTTTGCCAGAATGGCTAACAAATTAATCGAAAATGTAAATCCAAAATCAGAAACATCCTGTGCAATTTGATCTTTATCAACAATCGTCCATAAAAACAGCCAAAGTTGTGCTTGGTACTCAAAGGATCAATCCCTTACCATACAATTCTGTGTTTTAACTATTTACCACACAAAGAGATTTCAGACTGGTCCAAATTGAGAGCATTTGCAGACAACAAATTGAATGTAGCTCAAATGATGACCTGTTTTTAATAGGGTAGAAAACATTGTGGGAAAAAGAAAATGCTGGGTACCAGCATTTTTTCCTTTTCCAACAATGTTTTCAAGTCTTCTTTCTCAAGGTTGTTAAAACTCAGGATTGTGTGGTAACGGGTTAACAACCTTAATGAAAGAGGCTTTTGAAAACATGGTGGAAAAAGGAGTATAAGCTCATAACCAGCATTTTCTCATTTTTCAGCAATGTTTTTTACACTTTCAAAGACAAATACGAATAATGTCAGCCACATTTAATTGCTATCTACAAATGCTTTCAGTACTGACAAGTACAAAATTTTGTCATCCTAATAGATCTAAATAGGAAGTTTGATCATACCTTTATTTTTGCATTTCTTTTTATTACATTACATAACATCTTACAAATATTTTAACAACATTTTAGACCGCTTTTTAATATCGAAATAAGTGTTTGTTTGCGTCATCTTATGCTCATTGATTTATCAAACAACTCTTTACCACCTGAAACAATTCACAGCAGATGATTCTCCTTTTCCCACAATGTTCTCTACCCTTTCAAAGACAAACCCCATTAATGAGCCACATTTGTTGTCTGCAAGTGCTTTAAATTTGGTCCAGTCTAAAATTTTGTCATTTGGTATAGAGCTTGTTGCAAAAGGGAAAAATGTGAAATGCATGCAACTTTTTGGTCACAATATCTTCAAAGAAATCTGCTCAAGATTTAACCCTTTACCGCACAATGCCGAGTTTTAACGACCCTGGGAAATAAACCTTTTGAAAACATTGTGAGAAAAGGATAAAATGCTGGTAACCAGCATTTTCTCCTTTTCCCATTATGTTTTCTACCTTATCAAAGAAAAATTGCACCATTTGAGCGACACTGAAATTGTCGTCTGCAAATGCTTTGAATTTGGACAAGGTAAAAATTTTGTTGTCTGGTAAAGGGTTAAAGAGCCGTGGGCAGGTTGTAATGTGACAAGTTATAAACCACATCATATCAAGCATGAAATGTTACATTCTACTAGTCTGTTTTATCATAGTGAGTACCCTTAATTCTTCTACATGAAAATTCATTGGCAATAAGTCAATATTAGTTTTTTTTCATGAACATTGGCAAGTTCTGATTGGCTGAAAATTTTTTCATATCTTCATGAAAAAAAAAAATTAAGCAGTGCCGGAACTACTTTTGCAGTCAAACTAATGTAAACAAACATGTATACAAGATTTCATAATGTTTTTCTTTCCGATTTTAGATCTATATCGAGTCCGAAGTTCAAATTGCAAGCTGAACTCATTTTCTCTGAATATTGAAAAGAAATCCAACAGTAAATTCAAAGAAAGAGCTGAAAACTCATTGTCACTTTGCTGGGTTCTAACAATCTTATTTTCAACTTAATTCTAGCGTATTGAACTTCTAATAATAAATGGACTAAATCTGCAAATGTTCAATACTAAAATGACGTCACGAATTTACGTCATTGTTACATCATGAACGAGCAGTTTTACCGCGCTATGAAATATGAATGAAATGGACATTAAATAAATACGCAATGTTGGATTTACAAAAAAAAAGCAGTTAGTATCATTTAAGTGCATGTTTGTTGTCTGTGATATTGAATTATAAGGAATGAAGAGAAATTTTTTTGTTTTCATGGAGGTATGAAAAAAAAAACCTAATCACACTGTATGAAACCGTGAAGCGGTTTCATACAAAAGTGTGATTAGGTTTTTTTTTCATACCTCCATGAAAACAAAAAAAGTTCTCTTCATTCCTTTAATATTTTTTACACATATTTCATGACTTATTTACCAAACAAAATTCCACACAATCATTGTCTGCGCATGTCATATTCTTCGAAGATTCAACCTGTCTGCTGTGACGCAACACCGATCCCATATACTACGGAAAAGTAGGGCTTATACCGAAGCTATTACCCAAGCCTGTAGGGGCGGTTTTAATAAATGGCCGGTGCAAAGGTTACATGCTAGCTGATCATAGCTGAATGAATCGCACCAGGTAGCATTTTACTGAGTAAACAATTATTTTATTTTGAAATTCAAATAACGGTTGTCGTTTTGAAAAGTAGTCCGGTAGCCCAGAATGCCCAAATTAGATAGATGTGTATTTGCAGAATGCCATCTAGCGGGAGATAATGTCCACACAATTACTATTTGAATGCCTCTGCAGTACATAGCTTTTGAAATCTTTTTTGGAAAGTGGAGAATTGGCTTCCTGTTGGCAACCGGTCATTCTTCACAATGTTTTCCAAATCATTCCAAAAAAGGTGTTTATATTTCCACTATATTAGATCTGTATATATCATTTGTGTCAGTTGTACTATACATGTATTTTGGTCGATTTTAACATGGATTAACTCCTAACTAGACAGAAAAAACAAGATTCATCTAAATTGAAAGCAGTTACAGAAAACAATGAATCCAGCTAAAATGATGGCATTTGTCTATGAAAGGTTAGAAAACATTGTGCAAATGATCAAAATGCTGATTACCAATATTTTATTTTCCCACCATATTTTCAAAAGCCTCCTCCGTCAGGGTCATTAACACTCAGGATTATGTGGTAAAGGGTTAAGCAGTAATGGGTTAAACATTCAAAATATGTCAATTGAATTTCTAGATTTTGCATCTCACTTCACTCAGTAACAAGAAGAAATAGTAGTAAAAAAAAGTCTTGTTTGATTGACAGGTTGAAGATACATATATAATGCATCTTAAATACATGTATAATGGAGTACAATTTTTCAACTGAATGACACAAACAGCATGTTATACAACAGCTTTTATTCTGGCAAATAAACCAACAACCTTCTCTCTCGAACCTGGCAAATTTTCAAATTACAAACAGGAAGAAGTTTTATAACAAACTCTTTCCTAAATTCTAAAACAGATGGCAAAATATTACAATGAATCAAATTGCAGACAACTGCTTAACTAGGGTTAAAGCGGCTCTGTCATCTAAAGAGTAGAAAACTGTATGAAAAGGAAGAAGTGCCAGTTAGCAGTATTTCCTCATTTTCCCATAATGCTTTAAAAAGCCATTCCAGGGGTTTTAAAAATACAGAGCAGTTGTGAAAGGGTAAATAATATGCCACTTTTCATAAGAAGTCATCTTTTTACCTGTATACTTGTGTTTTAGTAAAACATGAAAAGTCTGGATTTTGCCAACATGCCGATGCCTTAGAATGATAAGGTCGTAAGTGTCACTTATGACCTTATATGATGCATACATATTTGGAAATGGCATTTCATTCTCTATCCTTTTATGTCAATTTCATAGAAATTTGAACTTGTTGTGTTGACCAAATAAGGTGCTGAAAAAGGTCGTAAGTAAAATCCGTTTCAATCTGTTTATAACATAAGGTCGTATGTGACACGTACGACCTGTTGTTAATATTTTACAAAGTATTACACAGTTGAATAAGAAGGTCGTAACTGCTACATACGCCCTTGTTTTACAACGTTTTGCACTTAGTCTTAAAAATGAAGAATCCTTAGAAATACATGATCAGACTTTTCTGTAATATATCATATAGCAGAAACACAGAATTAATAGAAATTAAGCCAATAAAAATGCACTTTACCCAAAGAAAAAGTGGAAACAAACAAGAAACAAGATAATTTTATGAAATTGATTTTGGTGTAGAGATTACAGCATTGTCAAAAGTTTGAGAGAGGGAAAACAATAAACATTTCGTAGCAATTCAACTTGTGCATTGGGGTAAGTATTTAAACTGGTTTAACTTATAAGAATAGACAGCCTTTAAATAAATAGTATTTTTAAAAAAAGCCTCCTAAACGTCTTGTATCTTGTTAAAGATAAAATAACTGTTTATGAAAAAAAAACCTAAAAAGTGTAATAGTATTCACACTGACCATACTGCATAGAGAATTGGTCCGTCGTGAAATTACACACTCTCTCAGCTAATTTAATCAGTTTAAACACCATAAAGCAATTAATAAGTGCTTTAAGCTGATTTCTACATTATTTCAGTCATATTAGATAGACAGCGTACTTATGTAGGTTATGGTTTTGTCTGTGGAGGTCCTACTTATGGACACTCAATTGAAAAAAAGGAGTTAAGAATGAAGATCCAACAAAGGAACTCATGATTAGGAATTCTTCCCCTTGTTTGTGTGGCGTTCAACCCACTCTTAAAACACTAGGCATGATCTCTTTCTTTTGGAACTATTGTAGATCAAGATTAGACTTCATAGAATGTGCAGTCTAATTTTGAATCTACAATGTCCCATATGCTGTCATAATAGGACAAAGACACCCCTGAAAACATAATATTTCTATCTTTTCTCCAAAAATGAAAGTGCCCATTTTGAATTTGTAGCCCATTGAGGTTCAGTGTCGCTTTCATCCAGTAATATTGTGAATGCCAGTACACCTTTATAATTATACTTCTGTAGAGATTCTCCTACGGCTGCTACACACAATATTCTTTCCGAGCAACTGATTGCTTTTCCACATAAAATGTTTTACTGCATCTTTCTTCATTTTGCATAAAGGAATAGCAAATTAGCAAATATATGTATATTTTTAAAAAGAAGGAATATAGTATTCAAGAAGTATAATTCAGTATTTAATGTTAAAGCCAATATAAACGTGGCCTAACACAAAATGTCTTAACTCTGCCTGTAAGGGCTATAATAACATGTTACTAATCAATCTTGTGTGGACCTTGGTGAAGAAGGGTTTTGAAAACATGATGAAAAAGTTTTTTTTTCCTTCCAAATATTTGAACTGCCAAGTCTGAGTAGAAGCTTGAAAATTACATAATTTAAAATACAATTTCAAGCTTCATCTAAATGAGTTAAAAATATCCTTGTGAAAGGAGAAGTTGCTCAACATGAGTGATTTCTCTGTTTAACTTTTTAACAGATGACAAAATTTTGGTATCATCCAAATCAAAAGGATTTGCAGACAAAAACTAATTTCGAATCTAATGATGGATTTTTCTTTGGATGGGTAGAAATCATTATGGGAAAAGGAGAAATGCTTTTCATGAATGTTTTCTACAACCGTCAACCTTAGGGCCATAAAAACCAGAGATTATCTGGTAAAGAGTCAAACAGTTTTTAACAAAAATTTTTCTTATGGACTTGTTTATATGTGGTAGGCTTTAATGATACTCTGAAGTCTACGATTCAACTTTCAACAGCAAAACTGTTCATTAACTACCTTAATGGGAGCAGCTTTTTGAAAACATTGTTGGAATAGGAGAAAATGCTGGCAATCAGCTGTTCAATATTTTTCTACTACATGTATGTCTTTCAACCCGATCAAGACAAATTAAATCATTTGAACTGCAACTAAAATTTTGTTTACCTGTTGTATGCAAGTAATTTTAATATAGAGAAGTTTCAAAACGGACTCTTTAGGTTAAAGGGCTGTGGCCTGTTATTAGTATTTTGCTGTCTTAGAAATGTTAAAGTGTTTGTTTTAAAGGAAGTTCATAGGTTTATAAAGTATTCAAGATTTTATTTGTACTTTTCTATTTGATGTAAGTTACTGTTGACCTAGTTATAGACCTGTTTGTTATCTGTAGCTGTTGTATGAATGATTATATTCTTTTAAAAGTATAACAAGAGGGTAGTCTGAAGGACAGCTATATCCTCCGCCGCCGCGTCCTGGGTATGATTCCTGCTGGACCTAAAAAGCACTTCATTGCACCGAGCCATTTATAATCACTCTTCAATCGTCCTATCATGACTGAAGTACGGTTGACGGATATAAAACACCAAGACAGCCATAAATCCATATCTTTTGTTGCATTGATGAATTTAAATCAATAAACCCACATAATTTCTTGATGATGTATAGATCTACAAACATGAAATCCACAAACAAAATCTGCAACACAAAAGCTGCAAAAATAAAAGCCAGGCTTCAAATATTAGACCCATCACTAGGACATTGGCTTTCACAGCTTTTAGGACAATCACTCCAAAAAAATATTGAGAACAGAAGTATGACTGTTGTGCACTGCACTTGTCCTCAAGATGGTCTATCTTTATATACAGTTTGAAGCCGATAGCTTTTATACTTTGAAAGTTATGCTCAAGACAAATCTTTTAGATTTGTTAGATAAATAAGGGCCACAACTCCAAAAGTAGTGGAGACAGAGTTATGGATGTTGTGCACAGCATGTGTCTCCAATGTGATCTGTCTGCATATGCAGTTTGATGTCAATAGCTTTTATACTTTGAAGTTATGCGCTGGACAAAAATTAAGTTTGTGACACAACAAAGGGCAATAACTCCTAAAATAATGGAGACAGAGTTATCTGTCTTAAGCATTGCACTTGTCCTCAATATTATTTATTTGTATATGAAGTTTTAAGCCAAAAGAAGTTATTTTCCAGACTAAAAATCAAATTGGTAAAATAACTGAGTGCCATAACTCCAAAAATAGTGGAAACCGAGCTATTGGTCTTGTGCACTGCACTTGTTCCGAACATAGTCTTTTTGTATATCAAGTTTGAAGGCAATAGCTCTTTTACTTTGGGGAGTTTTGCTCCGGACAAAAATCCACTCTTGGGGAAATAACCCCAAAAATAATGTAGGCAGAGTTATGGATCTTGTGCTTTGCCCTTGTCTTAAGTGAGATCTATTGAAGTCAATAGCTTTTATAATTTGGAAGTTATGCTCCAGACAAAAATCCCATTTGTTAAAATAACAAAGGGCAATTACTCCAAAAATATTGAAGATAGTGTTATGAATCTTGGATTCTTCACACGGTCTTACCTAGATCAACATTTAGCCAAAGTTTAATGAAAATCTTTCAAAGGGGTCAGGAGATATGAAGCAGACAAGAAAAAGTTACAGATGGACGGACAGACAGACAGGTGAACAGACAGAAAGACAGACTGACAGGCAGACAGACAGAAGCCATTCCTTTAATCCCCTCCGGCTTCGCGGGGGGATAATAATTTAGAAAGAGGTTTCATATGTAGAAAATATGCAGCTACACTTACGACCTTCTGTTGACACCTTTTACAACATACTATTTTGACAAAAAGGTTGTTACTGGCACTTACGACCTTTCATTACTCGTCCATTTTGGAACAACCTAAGTATAAAGGACGTTTGCAAGTTTTTTTCCTAATTTTCTCAAACTAGATAAGGCTTTTTATTATTATCAATGGCCATTTAAATTTTGCTCCATAGTTAGAAGAAAATAAAAAATGAATTATTGAAAATGATCTGTTACTATTGTAATAAAAATGTTTTTTCAAGTTTTCTCAAAACTGTGTTTTTTCACTTACAACCTTCTCATTCTAAGGCATCGATGCATTAACCAAATACTAGAGTATCTGTTAAATAACAGAAGTAGCTGAGCTCTATGCTAACAGAAAGAGCTGTAGCTGCATTTTTTTCATCAAGGCAACTCAACCAAATACTGATTTTCTTGGACCTGTCAATGACCCTCAAACTGACAAACTGAAAGGTCTCACATTTACTTGAAATGTTGGTTTTTTTCATAGAGCTTGCTCAGATTTAAGCATTGGAGACATCAGTTTAAGACTAACAATGCTCAAATGGGCTCATGTTTACAAAGTGTCTGTCACATATTTGCTTCAGTTGGTAATAACATGGTATAGCCTAAAACTCAAACAGGTTTTTGATCTTGCCAAATTTTAATCTTCACATACTTCTTAGTAACACCCTGTTGCATTATATACATGTATTGAGTATCAGCCAGACAAGAAATTTTGCAGATATTGTTTAGAAATAGAAATATTATCAAGCTTTTGCCAAACAGCTCTCGTTTTCTTTAACAGTTAATCCGATCAGTTTTAAGTGTATCATGGTGAGATGATCCTTTTTTTTCCTTTACTTGAAATAATTTTCTTCTTCCATATGAGGACAAATTTTGTTGCAGGTATTTATTGAACCAGTATGTTCCAATCTATTCTAATAAACACACATTTATACACAAGTAACGTTCATCTCAACTGTCAATGTTTCATCAAATTGAAGTGCTGGGAATGTGAATACTGTGTTGCTAGTGTAAGACTCGGGACTGAACAAATACTTCAAATAAAAGTTTTATTTTTCATGCTTGAACAACAACCATCCCACTTAAAAGTAAAATCCCCACCATGCTGTTTGGCTCTAAAACTAACTAGTATGCTCAAATGATTTTTTGATTTTCATATCTGTAATGGCAGGGGCTTTTTATGAAACTGCATAAAAATTCCCTCTTTCTCCTTCCTAACCTGATCATAAAAAGTTTCATTCAATTATACAATCAATAGCACTAGACAACCCCATAGTATGGAGATGTCAATTCAAAACATTGAGATTTGTTTTATTTTTGAGAGAGCAAGGTTCTTGAAAATATAAAAAAATTAAATTTTCATAAAGGATAGCATACAATGCAATGATTTACCACTGCAACTACTGGTAGTAATTTTCTGATCAACCTTTCTATATAAAGTTTGAAATAAAGTTTAACTCTTTACCACACAATCCCGACTTTTAACGACCCTGAGAAAGAAGCCTTTTGAAACCATTGTGGGAAAAGGAGAAAATGCTGGTGACCAGCATTTTCTCCTTTTCCCACAATGTTTTCTACTCCTCCCAAACCAAATTTCAATTTTTCAGTCACATTTATTTTGTCATCTGCAAATGCTTTCAATTTGGACCGGTCTAAAATTTTCTTGTGTGGTAAACAGTTAAACTGGAAAAGTGTCACCGACATAGATGCCCCCACTCTGCAACCTTGACCTATGAGCTGGCGACACGGTTTTGAACAAGACACATCATCTATCCATAGTGATCATTTGGGCCAAATTATTTAAGAATCGGACCATGCACCTGGAAGTTATTGACTGGACACAAACAGCACTGTTTACCATACATACAAACATACAGATAAACACAGAAATACATAGATATATAAACAAAACACAAACACTATATGCCCCCCATTTTAACTGCGGAGGCATGATAAGGGAGATGCCTTATGAATCAAATCACACAAAAATAATCCATTTGTGAAGTTAAGATAGTGAATATTAAAGATATCACATGCGAAATGTCTTTAACTGTGAATTAATTTCAAAATTCAATTTTGTTTACCAACTGCAAAGCCGAGAATAAATATTCCATAAATGATGGCAAACTTTCTCAGATCTGTTTGAATCATGAGAATCATCATGACTATGAAAGGTCCACAACTTTGTGAAATTCTGAAAATCAACAAGCCAGAACAAGTTTTATGTTGTGAGTTTTCGATGGCTAAGGTCTTAGCACAACTTTCTCCTGTTGAAATGCAAAACAAGAGAATTGCAAAACAAGAGAATTACATGTGGGTGCCAATGCTCAACTGCAGTTGCTGCTGGTGAAAATTGTTAATTGATAAAGAGGCATAACTCTGTCAAAAGTATTTCAATAGTTACCTGCTATAAAACATTTAAAGGTGGGGAAAAAACTGCCACAATGTTTTCAACTTTCTTCTGGTAAGTAAGATCCAGTTCAGACAGCTGGAGACATTCAGAAGTTTGTCTGAATACCCTTTGTCTTTATTTGATGACAGATAGATAGTAAATGAAAACATCATGAAGGACATTACATTTCAAATTCACACCTGATTTAGACTTGTAGGCAATTTCCCTTTTCTTGGCCACTTGGGCAAAGTTTTTTGAAATCAGGCCAGATTTTTACCCAAGTCTCCACTCAGCAGAGGCCTGTTTGAGGCAATTTATTTAAAATGTTGCATCGCGTATACTCATATGTAAAATTGTGCTTAGATGTAATGGATATAAAATGCATTTCCAAAGAGTGAGATTGGACTGAAACAAGGATGTTTAGCAAGCCAAACTTTACTTTGCTTTTTCATTGATGAATTAGAGAAAATGTTCAAGGACAAGCAAGTCAATGGTATACAATTACCTCCAGACATCCTTCAAAAATACTTGGTGATGTTTGCAGGTAATATTTCTCTAATTTCTAATACAGTCTTTAAGTTTTAGAAAATTCTAAGTCGAAAAAGGGGCATAAAGGTGTCAAAATATTTTGATGGTCACCTGTTTGAGTTCCCCTCTTGATAGTTATAACTAGTTTGAAGTAAATACCTTCAGTAAAGACAGAGATACTATCAAATGTGAAAGTTTTTGCATGATGATGCAGATGATGCCAGGGCTATGACATTACCTCGATGTTTTCTTCAATAACAGCTGAGCTAGAAACTAGCTATTTCACAGACTTACTTAATATATCTAGCAAGATGCAAGATGCTGAAAGATGCAAAAAGTCTTCTACAAAAAAATGATAAATTATTAAAATGAAGACTCCCTTTTGTAATTGCAAGAGTAGTTTTCACATAAGTTTGAAAGTATGTATAACTAGGGTGAAAATGAATGACAAACCTTGCAAAAAATAAGAGAGAGCACCATGATCCCGGTACAGCAAGTATCAGCAAAATATCTTCTACAAACTGTTTATCAAAAAACCTCATTGGCAGGCAGAATAATATTAACAAACATGACACAAGGAATACTGTGTGAGCTGGGGCATGTCTCTGAAACACAAAAATTTAAAAAATATGCAAATAGTGAAATATATTTTCAAATTGTTGGGTGGTGTGTCCAACTGTAATTACTCTACAAGCATAAATTATACATACATGTATGCCTCTGACATACAACATGATAAGCCTCTGTAAATGTCAAGAATTAAAAGTTTTGACCCTACAATACTAAAATTCCTTGTTTATATGTTACACAATTCTTTCATTGACTTCTTACATAATAGAGTTTCAACAAGACTACCAACATCATATAAATATGGTGTGGCCAAGGACACTTCAACGAAAAGGCCCTTTTCTGAGCTATGTAAATGCCTTTTTTTCTTAAATTCAAATGCTTTGCTGGAAATCACATTCCATAGCAGCTTTTTCATCATAAATATAAAGTAATTTTTGTTTATTCAGTTACTGTATTTGTGGGATAAAGATAAAAAATTTTTAGGTGCTCAGCTTCCCATGGTAGGAAAGCGCACATGCAAAACCATTAACTCTTTACCAAATGACAAAATTTTAGACTAGTCCAAATTGAAAGCATTTGCAGACGACAAAATAAAGGTGACTCAAAAATTGAAATTTGATTTGGGAAGGGTAGAAAACATTGTTTTCAAAAGCTTTCTTTCTCAGGGTCGTTAAAAGTCGGGATTGTGTGGTAAAGAGTTAACTTGGGTCTTTAGCAAATACTGATAAACCCCAGGGAAACACCAACCCTAACAAGTATATGAACCAGTATATTGTTTATAAGTGACATTTGTGTTAACATAATGCACTTTGCAGAAACACAAAGTCATTCTAAGGAAGTAGTGAATTATTTCATACTGATTAGTCTTTATAGTCTTTAGTGATTTATACTGGTTATTATTGGTTAAAAACATTTTCACCTTAAAAAATACGACCAAAATATGCCAAAAAATCCATTATGTCCTCTGTTTGTAATTCTAAAAACTTGCTCAATACTGATATTTAAAATTCATCACTCCTTTCTTTAATTCCTGTGAGTCTTTACTTAACAAAGAATTCTAGACTTGACCAAACTAAAAGCATCTGCAGATGACAAATTAAATGTGGCTCAAAACATGATTTCTTTCTTTGAAACCATAGAAAACAATGTGAACAAAGGAGAAAATGCTGATTTCTTTTTCCCACTATGTTTTCAAAAGTATTCTTTCTGAGGGTCTTGAAAATTTAGTATTGTTTGGTAAGGGTTAAAGATATGGCATATAAAGAATAAGTAACATATCATGTAGCTATACTTACACAATTTTTCAAAAATGCCATAAGTCCTTGGGAACCAATATCAATTACTTCTAAAAACAAATATGCTATACAAAATAAACACACTAGAATTTCTGCTGTAAATCTAACCTGTAAAATAAAAAAAAAGAATGAATAAATCCCCCAAAAAATAATGAATTGTTTACCTCTAAAGCAGACTGTTTTTGAAAACATTTTGAGAAAGTGCTTCCATGACATCTTTTAAGTCTTTACCAAACAATCTCTAGTATTAAAATCCAAGAGGAACAAGAGCGGCAAATTGTCGCAAGATACGCCCGTCCCACCGCCAGTTGTCAAGGGGGTATAATAATCGTAAAGGGCAGGTAATGCAACAAACATGTTTACCAAGTCTCAAGTCAATTTGACTTGAGGTGACAAAGTTCCGTTCCAGACAAGCAAGAAATACTGTAAAAATGAAGATCAAAGTGGAATTACTCGAAATCTGCACTAGGTAGAGTTATTGTTCTTGCGCACTGTACTCCGTAATTTTGCAACAAACATGTATACCAAGTTTCAAGTCAATCGGACTGGAGATGACAAAATTATGCTCCAGACAAGCAGAAAATGCTGTAAAAATGACGATCAAAGGGAAATAACTCAAAGACAGCACGAGGTAGAGTTATGGTTCTTTTTCACTGCAATCCGTATTATTGCAACTAACACACATGCCAAGTTTCAAGTGAATCGGATTGGAGATGACAAAATTATGCTCCAGACAAGCAGAAAATGCTGTAAAAATGATGATCAAAGGGAAATAACTCAAGGATAGCACGAGGTAGAGTTATGGTTCTTTTGCACTGCACTCCGTATTATTGCAACAAACACACATGCCAAGTTTCAAGTGAATCGGACTGGAGATGACAAAGTTATGCTCCGGACAAGCAGAAAATGCTGTAAAAATGATGATCAAAGGGAAATAACTCAAAGACAGCACGAGGTAGAGTTATGGTTCTTTCGCACTGCACTCCCCCTTAATGAGATCTATCCACCCATGAAGTTTCATAACCGTAGCTAGCATAGTTTTGGAGATATGCTTTGGACAAAATTCAAGTATGAATATAATCAAAGGGAAATGACTCAAAAATTAAGGAAGTAAGAGTTATGATTCCTGTGCACTGCACTCCCCCTTGATGAGATCTATCCACCCATGAAGTTTCATAACCTTAGCTAGTATAGTCTTGGAGATATGCTCCGGACAAAATTCAAGTATGAAAAACAACAAAGGGCAATAACTCAAAAATTAAGGAAGCAAGAGTTATGATTTCTGTGCACTGCACTCCCCCTTGATGAGATCTATCCACCCATGAAGTTTCATAACCGCAGCTAGTACAGTTTTGGAGATATGCTCCGGACAAAATTCAAGTATGAAAAACAACAAAGGGCAATAACTCAAAAATTAAGCAAGCGAGAGTTATGATTCCTGTGCACTGCACTCCGCCTTGATGAGATCTATCCACCCATGAAATTTCATAACCGTAGCTAGCATAGTTTTGGAGATATGCTCCGGACAAAGAATGGGGACGCCGCCTGCCCGTCCGCCCGCCACGGGTGATCCCATAATACATCCCGTCTTCGACGGGCGTATAAAAAGACTTTTGAAAACATTATGGGAAAAGAAAAAATCCTGGTAAACAGTATTTTCTCCTTTCCCTACAATGTATTTTACCCTTTCAATGACAAATCTCATCATTTAAGCTACATTTTATTTGTTGTCTGCAAATCTTTTCAGTTTGGACAAGTGAAGAGTTAAATATTTCTCTGTGTCGAGGAGAAGCTAATTTGCGTGTGACAATTTTTAAATACATAAATATAGTTAACCCTTTACCAAACAATCCCTGGTTTTTACGACCCAGAGGAAGAAGCCTTCTGAAAACATTGTGGGAAACGGAGAAAATGATGGTAACCAGCATTTTCTCCTTTTCCCACAATGTTTTCTACTCTTCTAAAGTCAATTTCAATATTTGAGTCACACTTATTTTGTTGTCTGCAAAATTAATGCTTTCAATTTGGACAAGTCTGAAATTTTGTCGTTTGGTAAAGAGTTAAAATACACCTAAAAACAAATCACTCAGTGACTCAGCATGTTAAATTAAGGCATAAGATGTCATTTTGCATTTTTATAAGATTGTGGATAAAGGTCTTGTAAAATGCAGAATTTTTTTGGGGGGGAGGGGGGTCTACTTCCCAAACCAAGACCAAATTATTATGTCTATAAATTACTTTATCAATCATCAAATTTCCTCATTTTATACCCATCAAAATCTAGCGAACAGTCACTTTTACAAACAAGAGGGCCATGATGGCCCTGTATCGCTCCACTGGCTATTAAGTAAAAACACTACAAGCCAAACATTACAATATTCAGCAAATTGATTTCAAACACGAGGACATGCAAACATTTTTCTATCTAATCCTACGAGAAAGTTGTGATCCATGGGCAAAGCCAATTTTGATCGCAAAGCTATAATTATTTGAATCCTGGTGGAGGTCCACAATATAAAGCTCCATACCAAATAATTCAGTTCTTGAATGTTATAAACAAGAAGATTTTCAAATTTTTCTCAATTTGGGCACCCTTGATAGAGACCCCCTAGATAAAGCTAAATGCAAAATTTGATAGCCCTAGCCCTTATAGCTAGATGCGAAAGATTTTCCTATATAAGCCCGCCCATGTAAAACATGTTACCCCCCGGAGCGAAGTCAAATTTGACCCTCGGCTATAATTTGGACACCCTTGGTACAGGTCCACTAGATAAAGCTACATGCCAAATTTGGTCGCCCTAGGCCCCATGGCTAGGTCAAAGAAGAATTTTAAAGTTCTCCCTATATAAGCCCATGTAAAACTTGTTATATAAGCCCATGTAAAACTTGTTACCCCCGGGCAGGGCCTAATTTGACCCCAGGGCTATAATTTGAACAATCTTGGCAGAGGTCCACTAGATAGAGCTACATGCCAAATTTGGTAGCTCTAGGCCCTATGGCTAGGTAGAAGAGGAATTTTAAAGTTCTCCCTAAATAAGCCCATGTATAACTTGTAACCCCCGGGGCGGGGCCAATTTTGACCCCAGGGCTATAAATTGAAGAAAATTGGTAGAGGTCCACTAGATAAAGCTACATGCCAAATTTGGTAGCCCTTGGCCTTACGGTTTCAGACAAGAAGATTTTCAAAGATTTTCAAAATTTTTCAGTTTTGTTGCCATGGCAACCAGAGTTTTTGAAGGAATTAAATTCTTTCAAGAAATTCTGAAGAGGACCATGGCAGGATCATTTCTGTGAAGTTTCATCAAAACTGGATGGGTAGTTTCAGAGAAGAAGACGTTTTAAAAAAAAGTTAACGCACGGACGGACGGACGGACGCACGCACGACGGACAACAGGCCATGACATAAGCCCGCTGGCCTTCGGCCAGTGGAGCTAAAAACTTGCATTTGTGGTGCAAAAATTTCATATGGTTTATAAAATGAAATACACAGAAAAAATAGCAAGTATTATGAATTTTACACTTCAATAAGAATGATTTTGCTATAATATTTTGCAAATGTAACGGAGCATTACTACAAGAAAAAGGTTGTGCCATGGTAAGAATTATACATACCCCATCAGATGCTTTTTTGTAATAGTTCAAATCTGATGCAGGACGTAAGTAAACAGCTATACTAATGAGTGATAGATGGATGAATGTCAGGACTAATCTCTCAAGAAACCGTCTCTGAAAATAGAAATATTAACAATATTTTAAGCCTATAGTAAGGTGAAATCTAGTAAAATAATTTTGTATTTAGCAATGCCTGTGCTGGAAGCACTGAATTCAAAATGAAAAATATCAATATTTCACTAGGTAAAAGAGATAAAAGCAACAATTTGCAGCAAAAAAGGGGTTTCATATAATCAGAACAATTCTTTCCCATTTCCTAGGTTATATCTAGAAACATTATGTAAAACAATGATGATTTATTTAAAATACAAGTATTGTTTTATTAATCCACCAAACTAGATGTGCTGTATTCATATACATGTATGTAACAAGAGTTCATAATCCACCATATTAGGGAACTTGAATTGCTGTAATATACAATGTCACAAGCCTTTTAAAACAAATTTGAAAGCATTTACAATTTTTTTTAATAGATAGAATCTAAGTGCATTACTACAAGGCAACTTGACTTAAAATCATTTGCCTATTTATGCGTAGCAAGGATGATAATTGTGCAAAAATGCTTCATACAGTTAACAAGAAGTGATAGCATACCCTTGCAAATGTTTTCCACTTGTCATCCAGCAACTGTCTCATGACTCCTCCTTCTAACATGTTTAAATGCTCATCTTCTTCTCCATTTATCACAATCATCAGGGCAGAGTTGAAATCTGAAAAACAGAAACAATGCTAAACTCTGCACCAAAAAATCTCATGTTTACTGACCCTGAAGAAGATTGATTGATTGTATGGTGTTTAAAGCCCTTTTCAACATTTTTTCAGTTATACTGTGGCGGCCAGTGCACCTATCTATGCTTTCCTAGAAATTCTTTTACCAGTAGTCCACACAGCATTCTTTCCAAGCCACTGGCTGCTTTCCCACATAACCATTGCCAAAGCAATAGCCAGCAGTGAGAGAGGAATGAGTCCTTTCCCAATGACTATCATCAATCCTGGGAACGAAATTGGCCGAGCCAGGGATCAAACCAGTGACCCTCTTTTCTCCAGTCCTGTATGCAACCAACTGAGCTACCGGGGCTGGACCCCTGAAGGAGAAGGCTTTTGAAAAACATTGTGGAAAAAGGAAAAATGCTAGTAACCAGCAGTTTTTCCTATTCATTCCATGTTTTCTACAATTTAGAAGAAAAATCCCATTATTTGAGCTGCATGTAGGTTGTTGGCAAATGCTTTCAATAGGGACAAGTCTAAAATTTTGTCATCTGGTAAAGAGTATGAGTTGAAAGGACACCTTTTTCTTTTTGAGCATCTGTGGTCCAGAAAATTGTGTACTAACTCTACTTTTTTATTCTAATCTCTTATTTTGGGAGAAAAAAAAAATCTAACCTTTTCGCAATTCAAATTTTCTGAGGTCTCTGTATTTCTTAGTATTTTGGCTACCCCAGATGCAAGAACAGTCTTTCACAGTGTCTGATATATTACACTTATGCATCCAAAAATCTTTCTTTTTTTTTATCATATTACATTACAACCTACAGACCACTTTTGTAAACATTATTGCAAAAACAGAAATCCTCTCAAATTTTTGACAATATTTTCTCTCATAGGTGCACAACAAGCAAATTCTCAAGTTTTCGGCAATGTTTTCTCTCATATGTGCACATTACACTTTGTTTTTACAAGGATATTCTAAGAGATTTCTGCTGTGTATATTCACTCAAAATGAATGTATTTATAGATTTTTCTACAAATTCTGCATTTTCTTGTACAAGTTCAAGTTACATTTTTTGAGCACTGAATGAAGTCTGTTACAAAGGTCTGCTCTTTTTCCCCCCCTCCCCCCAAAAAAAGCAAACATTAATTCAACAACTCTTGCTGCTAACCAGATGTAAAACTATCAGTTATCCCCCTTTTTTTGTTAAGTATCTATAGAAAGATAAATTGCATGTATTTTTTTGATTTGCATAAAATTGCAGTGTGCATTAATCTTTGAGGAAAATTTTATAAAAGAAAGTTGCCTGGCTATTGAAGCCATCTTTAACCCTTTACCACATGACAAAATTTTTGACCTGTCCAAACCTTTAGCATATACAGACACCAAAATAAATGTGGCTAACATTGAGGAAGTTGTTTTTGACAGGTAGAAAACATTGTGGGAAAGGGAGAAAATGGTGGTTGCCAGCATTTTCTCCTTTTCCCATTATGGTTTTTAAAGTTTTCCTTCTCAAGGTTGTTTAAAGTTGGCAATGTGTGGTAAAGGGTTAAGGCACAAATACTTGGGGCAGGTATACCAACAAAGTTTCTTTATTTCTGAATTTTTTCTCAGTCACAATTGTGATAGTGACTTAACTGTTTACGTATGATGCATAATTACATGCTGTAATGTAAGACATGAAAGAAATACTACTTTGCTGATTGAACACTCACGAGAGTGGCAAAGTCTCAAATGAAAATGTTGGCTTGATGTCTAGAAATATGTATATCTAATTAAACTGATTTTTGGGACAGTGTAAATCAAGATAAAACTGCACAGAATGCACACTCTGATCTTGGATCTATACCATTTGCTTGGTGGCTAGACATTCTGACAAAAACACCTTTGAAATAGAAGTATCTGCAGTACTGACTGAGAATGTCCATTTTATTTATTTTACAACTACAAAGATTTGTTTCCCTACATGTTAAAAACAGACAGACGCTTTCATCCTATTTTTTCCACTGGATTACCTTCCATCATGATAATGATCTCAATACTGTGATTCTGTCATGTTCATGACATCAACACAATGGCCTCATCAATGTTTAGAACCGGGTAAAAAATGCACAAGCACAGTGACAGTAAATGCGAAATTGCACACACAATACAATATTATTATATACTTTGATATTGTCCCCATGTATTAGCAATGGATGAAAGTATGCAATATTTTTTCATATTGCATACTTTGATATTACATACTTTAGAGCATGGGTAAGTACGGAACTATTTTAAAATGCACAATTTGTCCAAAAATCCAAATATGAATGGTCGCCATGATCATAAATTTCATCGTTAGACATCATGTTTAAAGAACTTTTCAAAACATAATACTAAATAACTAGAGGCGCTTGAGCACCTGTATCGCTCCACAGGCCTGATATTTCTATAATGGCGAAAGGAAGTTTTTAACAATTATCATTCAATCCTGCATTTTAGCTCACTGAAGAAACAATTTGGTAGACAACCACCATAGGAACTTACCTGCAAAACAACAATGAAATCCAATGAATAGTTTTAGAGAAGAAATTTTTCAAAGATTTTACTTTATACCATAAAAGGAAAATGAGTCTCCCATAAAAGCCATGTTTTTTGACAGATCTTTTTTTTTTTAAGGAATTCTGTAAACCTGTATCTAAGGAACATTCCTGCAAAATAATAATGCTATCCAAATAGCGGTTTGGGAGGAGAAGATTTTTAAAGGTTTTTTACTTTGGTTGCCATGGCAACCAGAATTCTTCATGGAACACAATTATTTGAAGGAATTTGAAAGAATACCACCAAAGGAACATTCCTGTGAAATTTGGTAAAAATCCAGTCAATAGTTTCTGAGGAGAAGTTTTTTAAAGAAAAAGTTTACGGACGCACGCACGGACGAACAAACGGACGGACGGACGGACGCACGACGGACACAACGCCATGACAATAGCTCGCTGGCCTTCGGCCAGTGGAGCTAAAAATGTGAAAAATAAACAGAACATTTGGTTCCTGAATAACAGTCACTACAAAGGTATGAAAAACGTGTCTATCGAACATGTTTATTACAAAATTTTAAAGCGAAAGAAAAGGATGCTCGGTCGCCATCTTGTTTGTTTACATACCTCTAGTAATGGTGACGTCATCATAAGCCAATGTTGAAAATTCCGCAAAACCACGGTAGGTTGACGAAACAGATTTCTTATTGCTTTTGAAATAAACAAAATAAATCAAGGAATTTGATAAAACGCTATTAAATCACGGGAAATTATGTAAACAATATCAAAGTATATAATAAAAAGGTTATTGCACTTGCACATGGGAATATATTGTGTTGAACTCGTTCTTTTGGCATAGTCGCCCTCGCAAGCTCGGGCAACTCTACCAAAAGAATTTGTTCAAAACAATATACCCCATGCAATAACCTATAATATTCCCCCAGTTTCACTTTAAAATCGTAATTATAAAATTACAATTCAATGGCATGACTTCTGTATCAAAAAATAATGCATGTAAGAAAGAATAAAACTTACTAGGTTCTCCACTAGCAGTAATAGAATCTATCTCTGTCAGTGGATAGGCTGAACATATCACATTACTGTAACGCCAAAATTCCTGAAATGTAAAAACACTTTTATTGAATGAGTCACATGAGCAAAACCTGTCAGCTTCTCATCACAATGCTCACTTTAATGCCTTATATGATTGTTGATATGATTTGTCCACATTATAAAACCTGGTATGGCTCAAAACCTTCACATTTAGTTATGGGTTTACACATTTCTACTCCCTTTCACCTTTTCTTTGTCTAGCAACAGTTTGGATAAAGGAGAAGATAGTTTTACAGAATTTCTTAATTTGCTACAGTATTTTCAACTGTAGTCTGCAGAAGGTAAGGAGTTTTTTTGCATCAATATCAAATGTCAATATGATTTACGTTGGGATTATATGGTAAAATTCCATGATGTCAGCTTGACATTTTGTGAATGAGAGAGGACAAGAAAATAAAAAACTGTTAATATGTAAATTTGAATAAAAGGATGAAGAAAAAAAGTATTAAAAGCATGTGTTTTGGCACAAATCTGTTACTTGAAAATAAAGAAAAACATGAACTTACTCTTTTTGGCCATTAGTACATCACTTTCTGCAAAATGTTTAGAAATTACATTCTTAAAAAGAACATTCAGATGTTTCTGTTGCTTACTTGTAAGTTTTCATAGCCTTTCAACCAGTGTTGAACAGTTTGGTATAAACAGGCAAACAATATTTTTTTAACTCTTGCTAAAATCATCGGAAACCTTGTCTACATATCATTTTCCTCCATTTTGACCATAACCAGTCCAGTGAATAATATATTAAAGCTTGTTCTGTCAATAAATTTTTTTAAGAGAACAACCTGACAGGCTTTGAGTTAGTAAAAATGGAAAATGATATCAACAATAACAAAAAAGTAAAAAATCTAAGGCCCGGCTTGCTTAAATGATTCTAACTTCCTCACAGGGTTAAGAGTATCACTCCCATGGTCTCAGCTTTGTTGACTTGTTCTTTTCCCATTGCCTGGTTTCTGCCATTAAGTAAATATGAGAGCCATTGAAGAATTGATTATTTTCCCCTGGACATGTGTAAGGTTTTCAAAATGAAGATATTTAATTGGACATTGATAGTCACAGCCAATAATTGTACCATTGATCTTTTAATAAATCCAGATTTATTGCATTTGGGGTGCTTATGGGTCAGGGAATTTCTCTTCAACAAACAGCACTCACTGCCATTGATATTCTACTGTAATTGTATTCTTTCTTTCATCTGGAGCAGTATTTACCAACCATCCTAAACTTTGTCAAAATTCTGAATTCAAAGAACAGCAAATCTGATGCCTGGTCTTGGAATTAAACATTTGAACTATATAAGAATGGTTGGTGAATACAGTCCAAAATTGTATGTAGAAGAATGTTTCAAATTTTGTTAATCCTTTAAATTGTGTGGGTATTCACCAAACATTAGCTGCCTAACCCTACAAGCAGAGAATTGCTATGCTACCATTGGCTTGAATAGCAACTGTTGGCCAAATCATATAGGTTGCCAGGCCTCAAATGAAATTCAGACTGAAAAAGTAAAAAGCCACTGAAAAGGTTCAAAAGACATTGTCCGAAAGTTTACAAATCATTCTATTTGAAAAATAAACAGTGGTGCCTTTGTGAGACTCAACATACCATATTTCTGTGAAGTAATTTTTACTCAGATAGGCAAGTGTAACTATCAAAACTATCACAAACATAATTTTTATGAAGAAAATGTAGGTCTACCAGTAGTGCAAGTAAGCATATTTATTTTTCCTCCTTGGAACTAAATTGCAGCATCCACCTTACATATAGAGAAATAACTGCCACAATTATGCTCATCGCAACCTATTTGTATTTTTCTTCAAAGCAAATAATTTCAAATATTTTTCTAGAGAAAAATCACTGCATTATTTTCGAGCCATCTGTCATTGTTGCATAGAAATGCGTAGCATATCCTTTTCCCACCATGCTTTCTACATCATTGGAAAAAAAAAAAATGCCCCCCCTTTATACCTTGTGACACCTAAACCACTTGGTAGTATGTCAGAATTTAGAATGGTATGTGAATTGTGTCTTAGTCAAGAGTCTGTTTGTCATGGTTTCTAGCTCATGGTTTCTAACTCTTTTCCTAACAAAAAAAATGGCAAGCTTGATCATACTGAAAGAATTTGCAGATGACAAATCAAATGTAGCTCAAATGATACATTTTGTCTTTGGAAAGACAAAAAGCTTTGTTGGAAACTCGAAAGAAACTGGTTACCAGCATCTTCTTTTCTGAAAAAATTTCTTTTGTTCTTCCAATGGGTTGTATAACAAAAGGGAATCATTGGGTAAAGAACTGATGTCTTGTTTTTCAACAATTAAATGATAAAAAAGTCTGTTAATAAATAGACTTTTCTTATGGTCTGAAAGTTTTATCTACAATGAAAAATTGTCAGAATATTTTCAATATTCTATTGACTAAGGTGTTCTTTACACATAATTGTGATGTTCAGTTCAGAATTAGAAACAACTCCAAGCAAAGTGATTAGGTTACACAATTACAGTATAACAAGCAGTAATTTTTCCTAGTTGACTTGACACTAATTTAACCCTTTAACAAACAATCCCCTGTTTTCATGACCCTGAGGAAAATAGCTTTTGAAAACAATGTGAGAAAATGCTGATAAACAGCATTATCTCCTTTTCCCTTAAAATCATTGACCCTTTCAATGACAAATTCCATTATTTGAACAGCACATCAGCAGCAGTGACTAGGAAAGAATTTTGTGTCAGTACTGGTGTGAGAAAGCCAAGAAACACACATGTAGGTGCACTGACTGTCATGATATGACTTAAACTGTTAAAACAGCGTTAGACTCCAATTCAATCAATCACTTTACATTGGTAATAAGTAGGTAGGATGCGGTGTCACATGGGAAGGTAAAAAGAATACTGGTTCACAGAGGCAATTTGGCATAAAAAGTCCATATTTGCAAGCCATTAAAGCTTAAATTCTATTTTCAAATAAAAAGACCTACAATCTAACTTGCCAAGATGATATGTTTCAGCCTATTGGATTGCTAGTTTTAGAGTTCATTATTAAAGCTATGTCTAGTTTGGTATAAACAGACAAAAAATATTTTTTTAACTCTTGCTAAAATCATCAGAAACCTTGTCTACATATCATTTTCCTCCATTTTGACCATAACCAGTCCAGTGAATAATATATTAAAGCGTTGTTTTTTAAAATACCAGTATTCTGTGTTGTAAATCTGAAGATTTCCTTTGAATTATATCAGTATTAGCAGTAATCAATGACAGCGTACATAGCAACACTGAGCTCTATCACAAAGAGCTAGGGTACCCTTTTATTTGCTTATTCTCTTGAGGGGGAGTCAGCAGCAATGAAAGGCCCATTGCAAACCACTTAAGCATCTAATGAGTAACTTTAATCTAGATAAACACAATTAGAGTCCTTCAATTCACTGATATCCTCTCCAATTAACAGAATAATTATGATTATGATCATGGAGCAATTCTGTGCCTGACAGTTACATAGTTTCAGGGGGAAAAAGTTGTATGTAATAAAATTCTGTTTATTACAACATACATGTATATTCAACTAGATCAATATTTAGCCTGGTAGGAATAACTGAAGTCCTTTTAGCAAACAGTGTACCGGTAGCTCAAGTTCAAACTGGACTGCAGAGAGAAATGAAATTTACTTTTTTGTTGATAATTTGCTAGATACTCTAAAAGAAAAGCCTTGAAAGAGAACTGTTTTGGTTCTTTTTCCCGTAAACCTTATTACTGGTGCAGTTGGGTTCACAAATGCCAACCAATAGCTCTCATCTCAAAAAATTTAAAAAGCTTCCACATTTTCTGGATCGCCATGCTCTGACATCACACAATTTATAATCCTGCAGCGCATAATAATTAAAAAAAATATTTTAAAGAAAGATTGAAATTTTTTTTATCGATGTATCGATGAAATTATTAACCCTTTACCAAACAATCCCGTGTTTTCACGACCCTGAGGAAGAGGCCTTTGGAAAACATTGTGGGAAAAGGAGAAAAGGCTGGTAACCAGCATTTTCTCCTTTTCCCACAATGTTTTCTACCCTTCTCCAAACAATCTTAGAAATTTGAGTCACATTTATTTTGTCGTCTACAAATGCTTTGAATTTGGACTAGTCTTAAATTTTGTCATTTGGTAATGAGTTATATCAGTATTTCGTCTGTTATAATTTACCTTTTCATATAATCCAGTATCATGATTTTCATCTCCCATTTCGCATATTTTCAAATGCGTGTTTACTGTTCATTGGTCGAAAACTTTGGCGCGTCTTTCACGCGAGGTATTATTTGCTGCGTTATAATGAATTGTGTGACGTCAGCACATGGCGATCCGGAAAAGTGGAAGCTTCTTAAATTTTATGAGATGAGAGCTATTGCTTGATGGCAAGAGCTGTTTGGTACTTTCGAAGGTCTGGGTACACAAGAACCCCACTGCATTGGTAACTAGATTTATTTTTCCATTATCGGTTAAATATCATCTCTGAAAGAGGAAGGGGGTCAATATTTTTCCGATTGCGTTGCACACCTTGTCTTATTATATGCAGTATAGAGGGAGTTGCCAATGGGCTATTTATAGTAACAGTGTCAATGAAAATTTGAGTATATTCCCCGATATACAGGCGATGCACCAATGTGCTGTAAGTGTTCAATGATCGACCAAGGACAATTTTAGTGTTCCGTCATAGACCAATGGAGCTTAAAAGGCATTTGGTAATACTTGAGGCACAATTAGTTTGTCAACTGCAAATGCTCTCACCTTGGTTTAGTTCAAAACTATCTTTAGGTAAGGCATGAAGTGATAAAAAAATAGAAAAGTGTCAATGAAATGGTTGTAACTATAATTATTTTACTGCTAGTTTTAGAAATATCAACTTTGTAAGATTACAGCAGTGTCATTATCATTAAGTGATTTTATCATAAAACAAGTTTTAAATATTTGATTACCATTATCTAAGCACCTTCATTCAAGATCCCAACCTTTTGATCAATTTTTCCCCACAAGCCCAAACTTTTAACTTTAATCTTTATAAGCAGTTTTCAGACTATCTAACACATCTGTCATCCTTTTAGCATCTTATGATAAAAAGGAGTCACCATGCACTGCCAGTTTTCTCATATTTTAATAAATGTTGCTCACAGAAATATGAAAGTTTTTTAAGTCTCGTATAAGTATTATAAACTTTATACTCATTTCAAATTTTCATTTCCTTTCAATGCTTTTGAAAAATTATCCAACAAATATTCTGTTATGGCATAAAATTCATATCATTTAGCCTGTTGCTGAATCACTCAGAAGTAATCTGAGCTTCTTACATAGCCTTCCTTTACTCTTTACCATATATAGCAATCCAGTGTTTTAATGATCCAAAAGAAAAAGGGTTTAAGAATATGTTCATCCAACAATGTTTTCTATCCTTAATTTGTCATCTATAAAATTTAATGCTTTCAATACAGACAAGTCTAAACCCTTAAACTGCTAAATAAATAAAACGAAACTTTAAAGCCAATAGAAAAAAAAAAATTTGCTATTTTAAGGGTATTTTTGTGTGGAAAATAGGCCATTATCCGACAGTGTAGATCTAAGATCAGACTGCATGTTTTGTGCAGTCTGATCTTGATCTACACTGTCCACAAAAAGTCAGTGAGTCGCGCTCAGCAGCCTAAGAGTTAACTTTTGTTATTTGGTAAAGAGTTAACCCTTAAAGCGCCTTTCATAACTACTGTTGCCTTTGTGGGCAGTGTAGATCAAGATCAGATTGCACAAAATGTGCTGTATGATCTCTGATCTACTCTGTCTGCTTAACTTAGACGTTCTGCACTAAAGTTACCATGATATTGCAACTACGTGGGTCTTATTTCGTCATTGAAAATGTCCATTGGGTTTGTTCGGCGCTCTAAGTGTTAAAAAGCTAGCTACCAACTGACCCTATATAGATCTCAGTCTTCGTTTATTAGAATCAAAGAATACTGAATATGTACTATAAACTTCATCATTATAATTCCTGCAATTATTGTCGCAAAAGACCAGTACATTATACATGAGACCATAACATATAAGTTAACATTCTATTTGATAAATTGAAAATTAGAAAATCAACAACTCTTGATTAAATCTACCATCTCAATGTTTTGAGTAATATTTACTTTAGACAATCATTGACCTTGTATACCCACAGCAGAATTATTTCTTTACCAACTGGTCTTTATTTTGTTAGCCCAAGGCTAAGGGTTTTTTAAAAAAAAACATTGGTAACATGGAAATCAACATTTTTTTTTCCTTTTTCCACAATATCTTCTCACTTTTCAAGGACAAATTCAATTATTTGATCCAAACTAAATATGTCATCTACAGATTTTAAAGTTTACAATATGGACATGTCTAAAGTTTAGATGTCTGATTAAAGAGTAAACTTTATAGTCATAAGTGAGAACTCCCTAAATCATGTGATACAAGTAAATTTATTTTCTTTAACCCTTTGCCAAAAATCCTAAGTTTTAACAACTCTGATGGAAAAGCCTTTTGAAAACAGTTTCTCCTTTTTCCACAATATTTTCTATTCTATCAAAGCCTTATCTGATGAGATGAATCATATTTTTTCGTCTGCAAATGTTTTGAATTTGGACAAATCTAAAGCTTTGTTGTTTAGTAAATAGTTAAAACAAATGCTGTGCTTGACCCAATACCACATAAATACAACTTTTCACATCCCTAACTTGGTACCTTTTGTAAATATTGTGAGAAAAGGAGCAACTACTTAGAGCAAACAAATTTTAGAGATCCGAGCCTATAGTATGCCATTGTCTACTTTTGCAGAAAACTGTCTGACATTGGCTCTTTACTTGGGATAATAATTTAAACATCATTCTATGAACTAAAATATTGTCAAGCAAAACAACTAAATGTGACTCTGATGACAGGATTTGTGTATAAAAATTAGCCAGAACATTCCCAAATATATCTTAATGTGAAGATGAAGATCAGAATATATGTTATGAACAGTCTAATCTTGATTGTTATTATATGCAAAACTGTATAAGAAATACCAGCCATTCCATTGGAATGTATCAACCAAGTTAGGAAACTTTTTTAACCTAGTTTATCCCTTTCATATTCAATGAATTTTTCCCCTTTTCACGTCATCAGGTACATTTTGTTTTCACTCTTTCATGTAATTAAACCATTATCTGGTTGCTGGAACACTGATATTTATCGTTGTCCTAGAGAAAGAGGGAGAAGTAAAAATCAATCACTATGTATTGATCACTTATTGATCTCTACAGACAAGTAATCTGTAACAACATTTACAGTGACAGGGAGAAATCTGAGGGACTGCAGCTCTTTTCTTGAAATGTTCAATATTGAAAAATAGATTGAGCAACACACAGGTGACCAGCAATCATTATCTAGAGCCTTAAGTGTTGAGAAAAAAAGCAGTAAAAAGTGCATCCATCATTCACTTTCTTCCTTGAAAAACATGTCTTTTAGTAGAAATTCAAAATGAGCCATAGTACTGGCTATTCTGCCTTTACATAAATCACAAAGGCTGAATATCATTCAGAAGTTTTGTAGAATGATTAAGCAGGATCCAAGTACTCTTTTTTTAGTTATTATGAGAAAATTCTTGGTTATTGTTACCTGATAATATCAGTTTTCTAACAATGCTGAATTTTTTAACACACAAATGACTTTATGGACAGCCTAACAAGCACTCTGAAAAGTGACTGCATTGAGTCTTCTGAATTTTGAATCTGTTCAATGTAATTCATCTGGAGATGAGCTGATAATTATTGAAAATACATGTACCAAAAAAAAAAATCATGAATTTCTGATAAAAAGCAGTTCATCCACATTTTTCTCATTGCTGTCAAACTTCCTGCTTATTTACATTTATTACTTTACCACACAATACCCACTTTTAATGACCCTGACAAAGAAAGCTTTTGGAAACATTGTGGGAAAAGGAGAAAATGCCTGTAACCAGCATTATCTCCTTTTCCCACAATGTTTTCTACCCTTCCCAAAACAATTTTCAATATTTGAGTCACATTTATTATGTTGTCTGCAGATGGTTTCAGTTTGGACTAGTCTCACATTTTGTTATTTTGTAAACAGTTAAACCACCATGAATAAGAAGGAATTTATTCAGTTTTGTACATGTAATTAGCAAATTATTTCTTCAAATTTCTAATATCTACAAACTTTAGTCTTGCGGTAAAACATTTTCTGAGGGAAACATAACAGGAAACGCTTAAAAAATTGTTACAAATAACACAAAGGAGAAATATTTAAAGGAAAGGAAAATCATCCTTTTCTAATGATATGGAAATACGGAAAAAAATTGCAGGATACGAACAATAACTCCCAACAAGCAAAGGCTCCTTTTCCAAAAATGTTTTCAAAAAGAAGTCTGTAGCACTAAGGTGAAAGGCTGTATTTGTACAGTAATGGATTAATTTGTTGACAAAAGTATGGAACATTATTGGAAATGGATGCATAGCTTATTACAAAGAATTCTTAGGTTGAAGAGGTGTTCATCATGCTGTTTATTTCCACTTCATCAATCCGGACAACATTCAGTTATTACAAGTTGCTTCATTTACTTAAAAAAACCTGAATGCTTAGCTCTTAGCCAGATGACAAAAAATTTAGACATGTCAACACTAACAGCTTTTGCAAATGACATGTCAAATGTGGCTAATTTATGAGTTTTATCTTGGAAAGAACAGAAAACATCGTGGAAAAAGGAGAAAATACTGGCTACCAACATTTTTTTTCCCCTCAATGTTTTCAAAGGCTTGGTTGTCATACACTATGATTGTTCCGTAAAGGGATAATTCTTTGACTGCTAATTGATAAGCAGAAAATACCAAAATATTGCAAGTGCAAGGATATTTTGTCATGTTCTTGCAAAATATCTGACGATATAGAATCAAGATCAGGCTGTATCATCCACACAAATTAATTTTGATCTTTGTATTACCCCTAGCATGCATAAAGTTTACCCTTTTATTGTATTTTCTTATCAATCTTTGTTTTCATGTGATTTAGTTCTACTCTTTCGCGGCCAAAAAATTAATTTGCTTTTTCAACATCTTAAATGAGGTTTCAGCTGCATATGAAGATGATTTGGATCAAAATTTAGCCTCAAGTAGCTACCTGTGTAGATTAAAGATCAGGCTGCACACTCTTTAAGTCTGATCTTGAACTGCACCATCTGTAAAAGTTATTTTAATCACCATTGGCTGTGAAAGAGATAAATTCCCCAGAAAACATTTAACACTATCAATTGTTTCATTTCCTTAATAATGTCACTATTCATATCAAAACATATCATGCAGGTTGTCTGTTAGACTAATCTTTTACATAGAGAGATGGTCTGCAAAACGAAGGTGTGCTTGCTTCATGATAAACTACAAGCAACACAAAACTTCATTGAAACTTCACTGTGTGACTAGTATTTTCTCTTTCTGCAGGCATGTGAATAAGCACTCAGATATATTTATTTACTGTAGTTTATTGCACTTCTATTATTTTGGCCTTCTATACTGAATGTTTTGATGTAAAACCAGCCTTTGAAAACACATAATAAACACAATGCACATTTTCAAAGATTAGTTCTACTTATAGTTTAACATTTTTTGTCAGAGGGTTTTTTGAGGGTTAGAGGTTACCTTAAAATAATAGGTATTTAATCATAATTTTGCTGTTTGGTAACTTTGAGCAATAAGTTGAACTGATTTTTTTTTCTCCACATTTCCATTTAAATTCATACAATTGTACTTAAATCTATTAACCCTTTACCACACAATGACGACTTTTAACACCCCTGATAGAGAAGGCCTTTGAAAACATTGTGGGAAAAGGAGAAGATGCTGGTTACCAGCATTTTCTCCTTTTCCCACAATGTTTTCTACCCTATCAAAGAAAAATCATTTCATATGATCCACACTGAAACTGTCATCTGCAAATGCTTTCAATTCGGACAGGTCTAAAATTTGTCGTGTGGTAAAGGGTTAAGAAAGCAACCAGCTTTGTAGTGACTGTATTTGCTTTGAGTTGCTTGAGAAGAATTTAATATTGTGCAAGACAGAAGGTTGGATGACATGCCAAAATTTTCTTCATAATATTGCAATTATTATGATATCGCAATTATCATGATAATCATGAAAAAGAGGAAAAAAACATCCAACAAACTCTGTCATATTGCTTAGTTTCCCAACTTTTACCAGCATATGTTTGAATTTGCTTAAAAAAGACAACAGAATGATAAATAATCATCACTCAAAAGAGCAATGATCTCTGTCCATCTGTTTACTTTCTTAACTTTTTCATGTTTGCTTTTGCTTAAAATGAAATCAGTATGCCAATAATTATTACCCATAAAAGCAGTGGCTTCCTTGTCACATTGTTTCATGTTATACGTATTCTATGTTCTCAGTCAGGAGGAAAAAGTTATAGGGTTATAATTGTTCAAAGCAGCAACAACTTCCTTTTACACATTGGTTACTCTTATAAATGTCAGTTTTATCTGTTTGATTTTCCTTTCAAAGCAATCAGTATGATAATGTAATTGTTAATCATAATAAACAATGACTTCTTTTGTCACACCATTTACCTTTTCAAGTATAATATAATAACTAATAATAACTAATTGAATTTAAATGATAATTTGTTTGTTTAAATTCAAGCTACAATATAATAATGATTTAAGACTATGCTTAACCAGATATTTTTTGTTATGAATTAAGTTAAATGAAATATATAAAACTAGACGTTAAATGAAATATAAATCTAGTCCTTTTTTCAAATTTTACTATTTAACTGATGCTATTTACCTAAAGTTTATGTTCACAACTGCTCCCCAAACACACCCCCTATTCCACCATTCATATCCTATGTTGTTTTATAGGAGTAGGTGTTCAGAAAATTAAAAAAATATGTATATGGCCAGTGTTTTCATTAAGCGGACATAGACATAAAGTACGTACAGAAAATTAAAAAAAAACGTCTGAAAAATGGAACTGGACACAAATTCAAACCTCTGCATTTTACCTGTTTTCATAAAAGTAAGGGTTTGAATGTCTGGAAGAAAGTGTGGCGATAAATCTAATCGAGTACCCGCCGTGTATACACAACAAACTTTACACGCTTCAGTTAATTTTACATCATCGCAAACAGGTGTTCTGAATCGATTTATAACCAGGTATCACGTTGACAACCAACTACAGCACTGGCTAAGATTAAGGACAGTGATTCAAATGGATTATGCTAATTGTTTCGAAGTTTGTCCTAGAAAGGCGACGGTATGACTAAGTTACTTGTCCTTGATCCAAATGGCAAATAGGTCGGCGGTTTATCCAATTAACGCATTTCGAACCATTTTTTTTTTTCTAATTAGAAAAATTAAGATTAGCAGTTATCATTATGATAAAGAAAATATTTTGACGAGTAAAATCAATTACAACGCTTGAAAATATATAAATATGAGTTTTATTTGGGGGGTTATTTATCGTCATTAACCATGCATCACACTATATTAAGATTTATAAATAAGCCTTCTCACAGTGTTACAGAGTTACCGTCTGACAAAAGTGAAATGAGAATATGAGAAATGATGTGATATGAACTAAAATAAATTGTTCACAATGTTTTTATTATATGCTTTGCCAAGTCTCCTGGTAAGAGAGGTATTACATTAAAAGTTAAAAACATGTGCTGTTGATACACATCAGAATTGTTTGATTGTGGATATTATGATGAATACAAACAACACAGGGTTTAAGGAGAATTGTGTGATACATTTTAGGCAGTCTAATTTATCACATTTATTGTTAGAATTTAAATGTGAAAAGTTGAATTTTTCATATAAGCGCAACACCAAAAATTCCTGAAATTCTGACCTGGAATTTTAAAATTTCTGAAATCAGCCCTTTATGAAAGCACTGTACAGGTATATATTGAAAACAGATTAAGGTAGTAGACCCCTAACACTTCTAGTGCAACATGGAATAAAATTTCTTGCTGGTTGATAAATAAGGATCTATACTGATATAATACTTTTGCACATTTTTAACCGACCAGAAATTCCTTTGATGTCTATCTTGAAATTATTTGTTGATACTTTTGTTAGTTTCCAGAAAAGGGAGGTAATTATTATCTCCCTTTGTAATGAGAATATAGTGGTTTTAGATTTATAAACGATAATTCTAAGAAGGAAAAAAAAGGAAAAAGTGGCTCGGTTAAAGTAGTACAATAATACTCATTTTTAATTATGGCAAATTTTGTAGGATAATATTATAGTGGAAATAGCTGTTTTCTATTACGGGTCCACTACCTTAATATACAAGATAAGCTTGTACTTACGATACTATTTATCTCAAGGATTTCTTTAAACAATCTATTGCGTCCTAATTTACTGGCAAGTCCTAGCGGAGTAAGGTTAACATTGTTTCTAATGTCAGCTTTTGCAGGTTTTTTGTGGTGCTTCACCATATATTTGTACATCTCCTGTAAAAGCAAAAACACGAAACAGTAATAGCATTCATAAATCTAATCTAGTAACTCATTCCCAAACAATCCCAGTACAATCCCATGTAAAACATGGAACTAAAATGTCTAATGTCATGTAAGATATTCTACTTAAAAATGGCCTTGAACGTAGAAGTTCTGAGATTTTGTTACTGTGTAAACATATCTATTCCCCTTTTAAAAAAAAAGAAAGGTTGGAATTGAACTGTGGACCTTCACTCAAAAAATACCATTTTTTTAACAACCCTGGGCACAAAAGTTTTGGAAACATTGTGGTAAAAGGAGAAATTGCACGTAACCAGCATTTTCTCTTTTCCTCGTTGTTTTCTTCCCTTTTGCAGAAAAATTCCATGATTTGCACCACATTGAATTTGTTGCCTGCAATTGCTTTTTATGTGGGTAAGTTAAAAATATTGTCAACTGGTAAGATTTAACTTATAAGCTCTTGAAACAAATTTTAACAAAAATCCTTGAAAACATCTCTGTAAAGTATGATTAACAAACATAAAAGGAGGCAATGTACATTATATCGGTATACATTTGAAAGCAAATAGTTACAAGCAGAGAGTGCTCGATAGGAGCAATTTATCATTTTGTCACAATGTTTTCAAAAAAGGTATACTGCAAGTGCTATAATGTCATCTGCAAAGTGTTTTGTAGAAACAAATTCACAGAAATTAATTACCAGAGATGATGATAATACAACTAGATTCTTCTTTCATGTAACCTTTTACTAAACCAACATTTTGTTTTTCTGCCCTAAACAAGAAGACTGTTGAAAAAATTGTGGAAAACAGAAAAAAAAAATGCTTGTGACCACAAATGTCTCCTTTTTCCACAATGTTTTCTACTCTATTAAAGACAAATGTTATCATTTGAGCCATGATTGGTTTGTTGTCTGCAAAAAAATTAACTCTTTACCAAACAATCCCTGGTTTTCATGACTCTGTGAAAGAAGTCTTTTGAAAACATTGTGGGAAAAGGAGAAAATGCTGGAAACCAGCATTTTCTCCTTTTCCCACAATGTTTTCTACCCTTCCCAAAACAAATTTCAATTTCTGAGTCACTTTAATTTTGTCGTCTGCTAATCCTTTCAATTTGGAACAGTCCAAAATTTTGTCGTCTGGTAAAGAGTTAAATACAGACAAAGGATCTAGGTCATGCTCTGTGAAAAGGTAGTTTAATGTATCTGCAAAAATCATGGACCCATATCAGCATGCACAGTCAGCGCAGACCTGACCCGAGTCGAAACTTTTTGCTAAGGGTAATTTTCTGAGTGTTCTACCTCATGATTAAGCTGGTTATTGGACAAAATGGATCCATGTTTACTCTTTACCACAAAATCCTGACTTTTAACGACCCTGAGAAAGAAAGCTTTTGAAAACATTGTGGGAAAATGAGAAAATGCTGGTAACCACGGTATTTTCTACCCTTTCCCACGATGTTTTCTACCCTTCCCAAATCAAATTTCAATTTCTGATTCACATTTAATTTGTTGTCTGCAAATGCTTTCTATTTGGACTAGTCCAAAATTCTGTCGTTTGGTAAAGAGTTAAGTGACATCTTGCTTTGTATAATGCATCATGGGATGCATCAATCCCCATTTTCCAAGAGAACTGCTAATAAATGGATACACATAGTTATCTACATTATATTTCTATGTTCTCTCATTCTAAAACTAAATAAAAAACAATAAATCATATGTTGCTTCTATAAAAAGCACATTGCAGTCAATATTGATTGTACCATCATCTATTCTAGTTGAAAAAAAAAAAACCTCATATTTCATTCTTTTCTATCATATCTCTCCTTTCATCTGTACTTGGCACTATTATGCTTTGTATGTTACCTGCATCTAATTCTTTAACTCTTTACTAGACGACAAAAATCTTTAGACTATTCAAAACTGAAATCATTTACAGACGACACAGGAGATGTGGCTAAAATGATGAGGTTTGTCTGAAAAAGAGTAGAAAACAGTGAGGGAAGAGGAGAAAATGATTGTTCCGAAAGCCATCTCCATCAGGGTGGTTAAAAATTAGGATTGTGTAATAATGGGTCATATAATTTCTACCTAATAACTACTTTTATTACATTCCTATCAGTGAATTACTGGGATTTCTCAGTGTATTATTTTTTCAGTTTTTCACAGTGAATAACATCACTAGTAATGATATGGTATCATCACTAGTGATGCTATAGTTTTAGAATGTTTGCTGGAACTACTTTTTTTCATATATTTCTCACAGTCTAATGTTTCTGTCTCTGCTTCAAATATCTTTAGTAAACAATAGCACAGTGAAAAGGTTTTCGGTACAGTCTTTCCAAGCAACCCTGAGTTAATGACCTTGTGGGAGAAATCTTTTGAAAACATTTGAGAAAAAGAAGATAGTTTTTGTGGAAAAAAGCTCTTGGAAAATATTGTGGAAAAACGAGAAAATACTACTAACAGCATTTTCTCCTTTTTCTATTATGTTTTCTGTCTTATCAGAAAATCTAAGATCTTTTGTACCAATTTAGTATTTGTCATTTGGAGATGTTTTCAATTTGGTAAAGTCTTAAACTTGTCAAGTGGGAAAGGATTAACTGTTTCTTCTTCTAATTTTATATGGCTGGTCAAAGTTTAAATTGTAAAGGTGCAAAACAATGCATGCCTTCAAATGGAGAGATAAGTGACCTAACATACCCTCCAGCATTACATCATCTGTTGCATCAGCTGCTTCTGCCAAAAATGGATCATGTGTTTGTATAGAAAAGTCCTATACACGTATACCTACTGTTCTTGATAATTATGAGCAAAAAAAGGGAGAATTAGGAAAATAATAAATAGAATAATCAACTGGTGGTGTGTGCTATTAAAAATCTGTCACTCGAATGGGGTTTGATATGGTTAAAAAAGTCGTCCTTCGGACTCGTTTTTCAACCACATCACACCCCATTCTAGTGACAGATTTTCAATATCAAACACCACCAGTTGATTATCCTCTATATATCAAAAACAGTTCAGACATTGTCTGACAAATATGATTTTTGATGCATCTGCAATTGCCAGTTTTAAAAAACTCTGAAAAACATTGAGCAATAACTTTTAAAAGGCGATTGCTCCCATTCAAACAATATTTGTGAAATCATAAAAAAACAAAAGTGTTTTCTATGTCCTCAACTTTTTCTGTTTTTTTTACTTGAAATGTTTCCTGACATTCAAATCACATGATGCCTTCCTTTAGACAGAAGTTTACAGGTATTTAGACAGGGGTTGGAAGATAACAAAAAAAAAAAATCTGAACAACACAACTAGTATTAAATTATTCTTTCCCTCATAGCCTTCAATATTTTTCTATCAATTATCTCAAGCCTTTGAGTTTTAAAACCATAATTCTCACATTTTCTATCAGAAACTAGAAGTCCAACATATGGCAACTTCAAGGCTGTCTTGGCTTAGCTACTGCACAAAATAAAGGACAGAAGAGATGCAGTCTAATTTAATCTTAATATGCACAAATTAACCCTTAAAGCGCCTTTTACAACCATAGTTACCTATGCGGCCAGTGTATATCAAGATAAGACTGCACAAAACATGCAGTCTGATCTTTGATCTACGCTGTCCGCTTTGTTGAAGTTCTGTAGATAAAAGGCAACCATGAAACTGCAATTATCTGGGTTTTACTCCAGACTGAAAATGGCTGCTGAGTATATTCGGCACTTTAAGGGTTAAAGTTATGCATAGCACTCTAAAAGATACCATAAATAAGCTCTACAAGTCCAAGTTAAAATGTTACACATTGGCTGTGACATGCTGTCTGGACCCAATCAGATGGCTTATCTTTGAACTTATCACTAGAATTGGAATAAGAATCACCTGTATATATGGACCCTGTAATACTTACTGGCTGATCAGCTATAACAGCCATATGCAGAGCTGTGTTCCCAAAGGAGTCCTGTAAGTTTGGGTCTGCACCATTATCAATGAGGTAATCATAGATATCCATATAGGCAAAACAAGCAGAAAATGCCAATGGGTACTCCCCATAATATGCATAGCCTGAAATAAGAATGATATCTTTGTTAGGTAAGGAAAGAGACCAGTCTTTCTGGTCTGGTAACAAATATGAAACATCATGGGCCATATACATTATTATTTTCAAATATTGTTCTGATTTCTAAATTCCAGGAGTAACCATCTGATTGGCTGAGATGTTCTGCCTCAGTCAATTAGATGGCTGCTCTTGGATTAAAGATTTGGATGTTGAATAGTAAGTAAATAGGGTCCCAAGTGTATCAATTGTATATTTACTACAGTGTGTCACATTTATGAGATTTTATTTGAATGGCTTGTTTTCTGAGCAAATCTTTATCTCTGTGTATCTGTAAATATCTTGTATTGAAGGCTCTTTTGGATTTGATGCGAATTTTTGAGACAATGATATCCATTAGCACTAGCCATAGATGAAATGTTCCTTAAAAAAAAGTATCTCCCAATTTGAGAGTTGTGTAGACTTTTTACGATCTGCTTAAAAGAAAGCTTGCCCATTAACTGTTTATCAGGCAACAAATTTTTAGATTTGTCCACATTGAAAGCATTACAGATGAAAAATAAATGTGGCTCAAGTGATTGGACCTGTCTTTGAAGGGCTCGAAAATATGAACGATACCACCATTTCTGCTTTTTCCACAGTGTTTTCAAAACATCTTGTTTGAAACCATAAAACAAGGGATCATTGACATAACTTTGGTAATGGGTTACACATGGTCATGTACTATTGTAACAAAATGCAAAGACAGATGTCTCAATAATCAAAGTATTTCAGAAAAGTAAGGGACAGTGAATATCAAAGATCAATATGAACACTGTGCAGTGTGATCTTGATCTATACTATCCACAAAAGCAACAAATGATGCTTTTAGATTTCAAGAGATTACATACATGTATCTCTGAAAATAAATTGAACATAAAACAAACAACAACCTCTCAACCTTAAAATAAACACCTTTTTTCTTTAACCCTTGAAAATCTCACTTGTCTAATGATAAAGGTGGATCTGGGTGTATACACTGCAGGTCTTTCAGCATATTTGCAGCAGGAGGAAGAGTGGGAAATCAGTCATGGTGTGAGAGGGTTCCCTGGAAACTCTCAACTGTCTTGGTGCTTGCAATGCTAGCATCTAGATTATTCCACTCTATTATTTTCTTTGGAAAGGAGGAGTTTCTGAATAACAGGGTTCTGCACTGAAATTTTTTATAGCTCTTTTTATGGTTCACAGAATGGTTATGATTAATTTGTGACAGTAAATTACCTTCATATGTTGTTTTATTTGTTGAGCCATTTTTCTGGTCTTCGGGAAGAAAAAAGCGCCCAGTGGCTCTCTGATTGATGTAAGCACCATTAGAAACTAAAAGTTTCACAGACTCTAAATCCCCATACACCACAGCAACGTGTAGCGAACTTTCACCTAGTATTTGTAAATACACACAAATAATTTTTAATTTACTCATATCATATGGAGTCTTAATGCCCATGCGCTTGAAAAATTTGGGAATCATTGTAGGCAAAGAATTCTCTGCTTTTTGTAGGCACATGCTCTTTTTCCAACCATGTTTTCCACAATTTTTTTTGTACTTTCTTTTCCTTAATGTTGTCAGTTGTACTGTCCATTAGCTTCTGCTTTTTCTGATACAGAATAATTAATTTAACCTAATTACATGAAAAATGTATTTTTCTGACTCTAAAGGTAAACAGATTATCCCTTCCCTATCTGAAGTGATGTATTTGTTATATCTGTTATCATCATTTCAATAAAAAATACAGCTTACTATTTTTACATTAACATTATCAAAATCTCTAATTCTATCCTGTATCATATAACACTTTAAGAAATCAGTACTGCCTAAGCACATACTTACAAAAAGAATTCAACATACCAAAATATTCATCAGCTTCATAGAAATCCAAGGCCAGCTTGGGATACATATTAAGTAAGATTTTGGCAGTTTCAGTATGTTCTGCGCTGTCCATGAGATAAAGTAAATGTAAAGGTGTTTCTCCAACACCACCCCTTTTATTAAGGTCCCAGCATGCATCATGATCTGAGATCTTATTAAAACTATTTTGTTCTTTTTCACTCCACTCTGCAAGAAGTTCATCATCTGTTTTTGTCTCCCATACTGTAGATCCCTATAAAAAACAAAAAAAAGTAATAATAACTGCTGATATCATGCTCTACAAAATTTTAGTAACTCTACCGTGTAATACAGTTCACATATCATTACTTGTAACACCTGCAGTGAAGTTTTTCATCTTGCTATTGAAAACATTGTGGTAAAGGGAAATTTCTCATAATAGCAATTTTCTTATTTTGTCACATTCACACATATCTCCATGAATTCAACCTTGATTGTTGATTAATGATTACCCAGGCTGAAATTTTGTTGTTTGGTAAAGAGTTAAAGCAAATCATCCTTAAGTTTCACCTTGTGTATCTACAGTTTGTTGTATGAAGTTTCAAAACAACAATGACAGCTGACAGCAAACCTGTAGGAGGAGTTGGTCACACAAAAATATGTATGGGTAGGTACGCAGACAGATGGACAGAGAAGACAGGTTCTCTGGAGATATAATAAAAAACAAACAACCTTGTAGTATTGAGAAAAATATTCAGTCAAAAAGAAACTTGGATAAAACTGAAAGTTTTTGTGTACAATGACTTCATTACCCAACATGATATGGGGGACACCTGCACAAACGTAAGTAAATTGCAACTGGAAGTTAAGGGACAGGTAATTTTGTAATGTCTTGTGAAAGACTTACCGTTAGATAGTTTTCAACTCTTGCACAAGTAAAATTGTTCATCTATAACTTCACAAAATTTTGTTAAGCCTTAGGTTGCTAAGTGCAACTCAAGGACCTTTTGCAGGCTTATTATATAGATCAAAATCAGACTGCAGTCTGATCTTGGATCCACATTGTTTGATAAAAATCTATTTTTACAACAAAAATACCTTTATAATATTAATATTTCTGTCTCATAATAGAAGCTTGAAAGTTTAATATCACTCTTATTTAGTAGTTTAAACCTTTACCACACGGCAAAATTTAAGACCTATCCAAATTGAAAGCATTTGCAGACGACAATTTCATAGTGGCTCAAATGACTCAACTTTTCTTTGATAGGGTAGAAAACTTTGTGGGAAAAGGAGAAAATGCTGGTTACCAGCATTTTCTCCTTTTCCCACAATGTTTTCAAAAGGTCTCTTCTTCAGGGGCGTTAAAAGGTGTCATTGTGTGGTAAAGGGTTAAGGGTTAACAAAAGCTGTTGTGGTGGAGAAAAATTTTATCAGGGTGAGATATTCAATGACAGGATGACAACAGTGAACCCTGGTCAATAAATTTCAAACCAAGATAACAAGCAATAGCAGAATCTCTACAAAACCAGGTTAATCTACAATTTAAACCTATCCTATACTTTAGTTTTTCTGCCAGACAGGCAATAAAATGCAGAGGTAACCTATATACTTTTTTATATAGACCAAAGGAAGCGGAAAACAGGACAAGCAATTGAGACCAAGCCTAGCTATCTTCTATAGAACCAATCAGAAGAAATCGTCCCCTCAATGTCAAAGCTTTGAAACAGTTCACCACATGCATAATAGATGACCATGTTCGACAAAACAGGTTAAAAGATCTATTCTTTCTTTGATGGTACTAGGGGGTTGACCCTTAGCTTATATGCAAAACTTTATATGCTTCAATGCACAGAGTAGATTAAGATCAGACTACAGAGACCATACAGTCTGATCCTGGACCAACATTGACTATTTTTTTTTGCAGATTATCTTGACAAAACAGCTTTGACAATGAAACATTGTGACATCTTGCCCAGACTGAAACATCTAGCACTCAAAGGAGTAACCATTTTCCAAACAATCGCCTGTTTTACTGACCCCGAGAAACGAGGCTTTTGAAAACATTGTGGGGAAAAGAGAAAATGCTCATAAGTAGTGTTTGCTCCTTTTCCCACAATGTTTCTACCCTCTCAGTGAGATATTTCATCATTTGAGCCACATTTAATATGCTGTCTGCAAATGCTTTCTGCTTGTTATGAGTTAATTCTCAGATTTGTACCTGCAGGTAGCAGGTAATTCTAACATGGTGCTATCAACTATAATAGATGAATCTCAGTTTCTGACTAAGGTTAGGGGCAGGATTAAAAGAAAAAGGATATTTTACAATAATTGCAAGAAATCATACAGAGTCTCTCAATTCTTCTACCTATTCCACATTCTCAATTCAATATTCTCGCTTTTTGAGTCGCACAATTTTGGGAACAGTATTAATAGTAGAGCAACGTCGGGTAATTCCTACAGTCATTTAAATTCGACAATCTTGTATATCATTTACAAAATATGGTATGTGAATCACTATATTAACATACTGCTGATGTAAACAATACACCATGTATATACATGATGTCACATAATCGTCGATGTCTTACTGGCCCTTTTCCCTTTACATTCGTTAAAGAAGAGGACCGTAAACTTTTTTCTTGAAAAAAAAGGTCTGTTACAGATATTGGTAGGAAAGCGGGTCTAATCAAAAGTATGAAAAAAGAAATTCCCGAAGTGGTTTTGGTCATGTATATTTCAAGTGAATGAAAGGAAAGGATATAATTTAATGTGTTTTAGAAATAAAGCGTCTCCGTTTTTTACTTTGACCTTCAGATAGGGTGTCAAATTTACCGGACGAAATTTTGAAACGTCAGATAAATTTGACACGTTAAAAGTGCATTGACAGTGAACAGTTTTTTGAGATGTAGATGTAGATGTAATGTCAGTTTTTTGAAAGGAATGGGCAACATTCTTTAAGTCTTTTTCCCTTAAAGATTCCTAAATTGTCCAGTTAAAGATCGTGTTGAAGGGTATCAAGACAGTTCCCCAACAAGACAGTTCCCCGGCACTAATTTTTGAGACATTCCGCAACAGATTTGAAGACAGTTTACTGACAATAAGCCTTTTTTTCCAAGTCAAATAACCTGTTACTGATAATTACCATTATTAATGATTAGAAGTTAAAAATATGTTTGGCTAATTTATGTAGATTGTGATCAGATTTATTTGTACCTTATGATGAAAAATTCTATACACATTGACGGGTACTTATTTCCTCATGGGTGAATTCACCATGATTCACGATTGTCATCAAAATAAGAAACCATAAATAAGACTGCTCACCAGTTGAAAGTTAATAGAACAATATGTTTCCAGAGTCCTTGGAGTTATTCCTTTCAATTAATTCGATAATTTGTATTTTACTTGTAAATATCTTCAAAGTTTGTGTGTTTTCGAAATGTATTATAGAGAGACAGAAAGAGGGAGGGGTACTTATCTGATTTAAATATTTTTCTGTGCACTTTGTACACTCTGTGCAGTATAATCCTGTTGTTTTTCCACATGTATTTTAGTCTTTGTACCATTGCGGAAAATGTAGTGTGAATCGATATTGTTTGGTATAAAGCGACGAAAGATTGTCAAAAGGCCCCGTCAAACAAGAGCTGTGTTATACACTGAATTTACAGACATTTCACATGGCAATCATTAAAAATAACAGACAATCTTGCGTTGATTGAATGTACCTGTCAAGTACAGATACAAATGTTTCAATCAAAAACATAACACATTTATTTGTGAAGTCCTTTATTAACTAGTCTTACCCATGTCATTTGACATAGAACAAAGGTGTCGGGGAACTGTCTCGAAAACTCCTGTCGGGAAACTGTCTTGTCGGGAAATTAACTGTTTTAGATGTTCCCTGTTTAAGACTTAATAAGCGTATCATCGCTGGCATGTAAAGAATAACTGAAATCATAGTTTTCAGATGTGCAAAACTTATTTTCTAATTGTTTTTTCTTTAATTTACTTGGGGTGTCGAAAATAGCCAAAATGTGACGAATTTAGCCGACAGCACGTCACATGATAAATTTGAAAAAAGAGAGACAACGATATTCATATTCATGCCTCGTTTTTTGCAAATGAAAAAAAAACAACCATACTTCTGTTTTAATATATGTTAATTATACGGAATCTACTCCTCGCCATGTGTTAATGCTTTTCCTCCAAAGGTGTCGAATATACCCGACATTGCTCTATGTATATTAAAAAACATTTTTTATTACAACGCTTTTCTTATTGTTGCTGTTGGGTTATGTCACTATCAGTAAAATGTCAATTCTGTACCTAATTTTAAATCTGAAAGAAGATAAAGCAAGTGACATTATTGTGTGTCGCAATCCTGACAGTATGGCAATATATAGCTGATGGCAAAAAATTAAAAATTTATTCAGCAGTTTTTTGTAGATGAATCTCCGTACAAGTTAACATATTAAGATCCTGCTGACAGCATTTTTTGTATTGACAGACAAATTTCGAAGATACTGTTGTTGAAGAAATTACTTGTAGCAAAAAATTTCATCTTTTATCACCATGTTTTCCTATGTATTCATCTATCAAGCTTCAGTTTATGTTTATTTACCAAGAATTTTTGAACAGTTGTCTGCTTCAAACCTGTTTCAGAAGGTAACAAGTTAATAAAGCTTGAACTGAAATAAGAGAGAGAAATAAATCATAACTTTAAGAATTCAGTGCTATCAGCTTCAATATAGAAAACCGATAAAAATTCTCTAAAATCTAAAATTGAATATTTTGAGTTGGTTATGTTGTCTCTACAAGTTTCTATTGACATAGCCTAGTTTTCTCTCTCCTACGGTTCATTGTTTCTCAAGCTCCCTATTGATTTTATACTTAAAATAAAACAAGACAAGTTTAGCCACTTGCTTTTAGATCATTCGAAAAACATTAACTAAACCTTGTGATTCATTTTTTTTCAAACTTTTTTAGATAAAATCTAAACTGACATGCATATTGTCCAGGTTTAATATCATAATTAGCCTAACACAGTTTCAAGTTCCTAACAACTACATATTTTGGCTACATTTCAAAATAAAATCTTACAAAAGCAAACAGTCTATGTATAAAGCAAAGAATCACTGACTGAAAATATAGTTTAAAAAATATGAAGAATGTCTCATATTTTTTATCATTTTGTGAGAAATTTTTTATCCCATGTCTATCTGTTATCATTTAACAACTAATAAATACAAGTTTCACTCTTTACCAAACAACAAAATTCTAGACTCGTCCAAATTGAAAGCATTTGCAGACGACATTTTAGAATGAGGCTAAAATTGTAATTTTTGGCAGTGAAAGGGTAGAAAACATGGTGGGAAAAAGAGAAAATCCTGGTTACCAGTTATCCACAATGTTTTCAAAAGCTTTTCTGATCAGGGTCACTAAAACTCTGAATTTTTTGGTATAGAGTTAACATGATGTATCACAATGGAACGTGACAGTTTTAGAAGTTTAGAAGTATTATGCATCCCAAACCAAGACTGCCATGAAACCCCATGTTTTAACAACCCTGAGGATAAAGACTTTTGAAGGGAACTGTGGAAGGAAAAGAAAAAAATAGTATAACCAACATTTCTCTTTTACCACAATGTTTGCTGCTCTTTCACAGACAAACTCCTATCATTTAAGACACATATATGCAATGCACAACTAACTCCCAATTTTTACATTACCCTCTAGAATATGGTGCATAATGGGATTTACGCCTTTGTAATACTGCGCTATGGTTTTGTATGTCATTGTGCGACATATAATTTTGTGATCACACCAGACTGTTAGTTAGAGCCCCATATGGATAAAAAAACCGTTTGGTAAGATTAATTTTTTCCCCCACTAGAGCTAATTTATTTCCATTCTCAATAATCAATGTTACCTTATCATAATTGAAATTTCCTGAAAAAAATTATTCTAGGGGATATCTGAGAGAATTGCATCAAAAAGGATTGTGTGTGATAGTATTTAGAAACATACGTTTTCATTTTGGTTTATACTGTGTCTACCATCAAGATTTTCAAGTCTAAACCAGATGACAAAATTTTAGACTCCTTCATATTGTTTACAGATGACAAATTAAATGGGGCTAGAAAAATAAGTTTTATAGACTACATTGTTGGAAAAAGTGAAAACCAGCACTTTCTCTTATTCTCTACAATGTTTTCAGAAACCTACTTTCTCAGAGTTGTTGTTAAGTAACGAGTTACACTCTATAGATAATGACTAACATAGCATCAGACTAATGAAGTCTTGAATTAGGCTTCATTTTCTGTTTTGGCATCATTTGTTGATGCTACTTTTTCCTCAGCTACGCCTTGTGGGTCATGATGATGCATATAAAAATATATCACAGCTCTACGCCTTATGGCTTTAGAAAACAATACTTATCAGACAAATAAAACTATGAAAAACATATGACTCCTGAGGTAGAGTCATTGTTGACCCCAGGTCATCACTAAATCATTTGGATGGTTTATAAACAAAAATTTAATAAATGCTACATTCAAAATCTGGACACTGTCAGCATTTCTTCTTATTTAACCCTGGACATTTATAAAATATGTGACTCAAAGGAGGGGACCATATTTGACCCAGGGAAATAATTTGAACAACTTTGATAAAAGTACATTATGCAGATTGCTAAAATTAGATCTGAGGATTCAGAGCAAAACCATCTTTGTAGCTTTCCATACTTCAATCTGTAGAACCCAGTAGCCAAAAACTTTTATCTTTCCAAAACTAGATGAAAGAGAATCCTACAATCTTCATTTGAACACTCTTTGTAGTACTCCTTGCACTGGTGAGCTCTTTACCACACAACAAAATATTAGACCTGTCGCAAATTGAAGGCATTTACAGATGTCAAATTACGTGTAACTCAAAACATGAAATCCACCTTTCATAGGCAAGAAAACATTGTTGGAAAAGGATAAAATGCTAGTTATCAGCATTTTCTCTTTTCCCAACAAATTTTCAAATGGCTCCTTTTCTCAGGGTTGTTAAAACATGGGATTGTTTGGTAAAAGGTTAACTATGCAAAATTTCCATGTCTGGAAAAGATATGTCAAGGTTTTATTTATGAGCAATGGCTATATTGGCTGCATGTCGCAACTGAGCAAGGCCGGCTGATTAGTTTTTAGGCAGATGGCAAAGGTTGACAGACAGGATGTACAAGTAATGTAAAGGGAGAGATCACATAACATACTTGCCTGAGCTTAACTATCAAGCCAACTAAGAGTAGAATAAGAAAATAATGATATGGTATGATCATATACTTACTGTACGTTGTGCTTCTTTTCTTCTTGCCCATTTTATATAATCAAGCTTTGTGATTTTCTGTCCTTTTCCACCATTGTACAAGTAAGGCTCTATCTCTCTTCTAGCAATTTCCTGTACAGCAACCACACCACCATTTCTGTAAGCTTCAACAAGCTTTCCTCCTTTTTGTAAGTCTGCAAATTTGTACAAAGGATTCCTTGCTGTTTCTTTGTTTTGCTCTTGCCATGCTGAGTCTGGATCAACAGCCGGCTGCCTTTTTAAGATATTACCCATGATGTTATAACAATCTCCAAAAATGGAAATCTTCCAGCCCGAGTGAACAAAATTCTGGCTTTAAAACTTTATTTTTTGAAGAATGAAACAAAAGTTGTGCAATATTCATGATTTAAATGTTTCACCGTCTTCTGTTATCCATATGAAATCCATTCATTTTCAGTGAACAGCTTCACTAGTATCCAGTGAATCCATGTATTTAAATTTTCCATGCACAACATTTTGATTTAAAACCCCCAGCTCAGAGCAAAGGTAATAGAATCCTGTGGGTCAGAATAATGACACAAGACAAGGTTATGTACACCTACACTGAACATCAATCTCTGTTTCCACAGCAAATGCTATTGAACTGTCAGGTCCTGAAAATATTGAAAATTGAGAAATGTTACAAACAGAGACATAAAAACTGGAAGATAATTACAGTAATTGGAACTCAATCAATACTATCTTCCTATGTGCTTGGATTTTATGCCTTTTTCCATTTAACCCTTTTCTGAATGATAACCAAACTTATGCATGGTCCTGTAAGTGTAAGGGCCATTCCAAGCCTTGTTCCGAATAATACACACATCAGTTAGTCCGGCAGTTGTCTGGTCATTTTCTACGCTTCCGCAAGATCAAAAGTTATCCAAATTTGTCTCAAAAGTATTGGTTAAAAAAGCGGTTCGAGTCTGGTCTGTGTGTAAGCTGTGCGAAAACGAGTACGAGAACAAATATGTTCATATTCTATCAGAATGCATGTATTTAATACATTTCAAATACAGACTTTTTGATGAAATTCTTCATAAGTTTGGATATGAAGTTGCAGCAACCTTGGAAGGATTCGGACATGAACAGTTCATCTTTGTAACTTTAGGGGCAAGCTGTGACGATCTATCTCGTATACATGTCAGTGAGTTTTACAGATGCTTATTCAGCTTTGTAAAACAGACTGTTACAGCATACGAGAGACTTTTATTGTCACATTAATCTATATATACAGGATAGACATATGAAATAAGGGGCTTTTGGTGCGATTTCAGCCACGCAGTACTACAGGGATGTAGCGTACCTAAATTCTGTACTTTGACTCATTTGTGGGTGTGAGTGGATGTGTGGGTGGTTTTTTTTTCCCTCATATTGATATACATGAATGTAGTTTAATCTCCCATGAGGAGGATAAGTAAATAAATAAATAAATAAATAAATAAACCTCCTGAGACCAGTTAGCAGCAGCAACTTATTGAAACAATCTCTTGTAAAAAATTGAAAATCATGAATAAAGGTCTAGGTCATGAATACATATAAGCCATTTAAAAAAAAAGTAGAAATTGCCAAAAATAAGGAATATCTCTGTGAGACAAAATGTTTTCAAAAGTTAAAAAAGTTAGGCCAGCGGTAATGTGTAATTCAATGAAATTTCAATCTTTGTCTCTCAATAATGTGAAAGAGAAATCAGTGCAAAATAGATTTATGAAAATACTCAGTCAGTTTTCCATTAATCCATTTACAAAGTAAGAACTGGATAACAATTGATTCATTTGAAGGCTTTTGTTGAAAATTGCAACACAAACATCGAACCTGAATCACTATATTACCTGTATAGAAAAGCAGCCATATCTGTCAACTATACATGTATATGAAATCTCATGGTTGTATCATAATCAATACAAAAAATATGCAGTCTGGTTTTGGATATACCTAATTTGTGAGTCATTTTTGCCCAAATAGCTTTAACTATGCAATATCTGTTGGTTTTTTCAGTGGGTGAAAATTGCCTTCTTTGATTAAACCCTTACGACACAGTCCTGACTTATAACAGAGGGGCTTTTAAAAACATTGTGAGAAAAGGAGAAGATGCTGGACACCAATATTTTCTCATTGTCCCACTTTTTCTATCCTTTCAAAGACAGATCCAGTCACTTGAGCCACATTGCACTGTTGTCTGCAAATGGTTTGTCATTTGGTAGAGGTTCAAGTGGCACTCTCAGTATTAAGGGCAAAGTGAACCAAAAAGTTACAATCCTTATTTCTCTGGTCCTAATTTGTTCTTTTATAAGCCATTGGTTGCTTTCCCACAACAATTGTTAAGACAATGATCAGCAGAGAGACATGAATGAATCCTGTTGAAATGACTATCAACAATCCTTGTAACAATAATAGGTTGAGCAGAGAGTTGGAGCTCCTAACCATCCCTTGCCTTGGTCTTCAGCTTTGGACACTACCTTCCGCGCAACCTGGCTAGTCTTTGAATTTAGAATTATTGTTGAATCCAGAATGGCTGGTGAATACTCAAGCAGACTTCATACCTGCACAGTCTGATCTTGATTTCTGTAGTCCAAAAAAAAGCAGCTAATGTTGCCGATTGCATGCTATACAATTTTTTTATTCAGTACTGAGCAAAACTGTTATTGGCAAACAGTGTAATCTGGAAACTATTGCACAGAACATACTTAGTATAATCTTGGAACAATAATGTCTTGATTGATATTTTTGCAAAAATGGCCCCCTAAAATGGCCCTTGATTTATGTTTTCTTCTGCTTGTTGAGAGATTGTTACATGTATTTGATTTACTTGACATTTGCAAGTAATGTGGATCAAGATCAGATAAAACACAAAGTTCAATCCAACCTCGGATCTGCACTGTCCTCTACTCTGCAACACTGTACTGGCTAAAACAATGCTGATAATCACAAAATTTGGGCCAAGCCCCGCAGCGCAGTTGGTAGCGTACAGGACTCAAGAACAGGGGATCGCTATTTCTTTCTGAAGATTAATGATAATCATTGCGACAGGATTTTTTCCTCTCTCATCACTGATCATTGTTTCAATGATAGTTATGTGGAAAAGTAGCCAGTGGCTTGGAAAGAATATTGTGGGGAGTACTGGTAAAAGAAACTCCAGGAAAGCATGGACAGGTGCAATGGCTGCCGCGATATAACTGAAATAATGTTGAAAACGGCAATAAACATCATACAATCAATCAATCACAAATTTTGGGCAGTTTTTCCTGGCTGAGAAGGTCCACATTTCAATAATTCATCAGTTAGCTCATGATATTAACATAGCACTTTCATGAAAGTGGGAAAAAAAAAAAGGTCTTATTGTAGCATAAAAATTTGTCAAACATGGCATTACTACAAGAAAGCTTTCGTTTGATGAAATTCTTAGTTTGTTTTTTTGAGTGACATTCATAAAGCCTTCACCAAGTTTTTGTTTTAATCTATTTTACGTAGATTGTGTAAAAATTTACACACCTAACGTCTATTAATTACTCTGTGAGATGGCTTCCTGGACATCAAACCAGTACCCATGCTATGATGTAGGTAGTCCTAGCTGTTGATTCCACTTATCAAAGGATTTTAACCCACAACCTCTGATATAAGAGACCAATGTTCTACCCTCACTAAGCTGTCTTTCAACTTTAACCCTTATCCTGCTAAATAAAAGAAACAAAACTTTCAAGCTGATGGTAAAAACCCAGATTTTCCTATTTCAAAGATACTTTTGGAGGAGAGATATTTCCTTGTCGAACAGTGTAGATCCAAGATCAGACTGCATGTTCTGTGCAGTCTGTTCTTGATCTACGCTGTGCTCCAATTGTCAGTGAGTCGCGCTTAGCAGCCTATAGGTTAACAGTATTTCTGTTGTATCACTGAGCCACAGAGCATCTCTCAGGGACATAAAGTTAAGTATACTGTGATTTTTCTTATCAAAATAAAGATTTCAGCCAGAGCATAATTTGATTTCAGTAATGCCCTATCTTTTAGCTTAAAAATGAGCAATGCTCTGGCAAAACGGGGCTTAATGCATCTCCGTGTTGATTGATACCAAGTAAGTCATCACATGATTATAGACCCATAATCACAATCTTTTTAAACAACCGACTTACTAATAAGGTAGACTGGTCCTCAAACATACAGAAAATTGACCAATAGCGAAAAGTTTCAACCCAGGTAAGCCTGCGCAGGCTGACCTGGGTCGAAACTTTTCGCAGATGCATTAAGCCCCCTTTTCACAGAGCATGACTCAAATATTTTCATACATAAAACCTAAAACCTTTTGGAATTTGGCCATGATAACCATTCTCATTTTCAAATAAAAAAACATTGTTTACTATGTGCTACACTACAAAATTTTAGACACATCAATATTTAAAGCATTTGCAGACAACTAAGTTAATGTTGCTTAACCTTTCACCAAATGACATAATGTTAGCTTTGTCCAAATTCAAAGCATTTGCAGACAACAATTTCAATGTGGACCAAATGGTGCAATCTTGATTTGATAGGGTAGAAAACATTGTGGAAAAAGGAGAAAATGCTGGTTACCAGCATTTTTTCCTTTTAAAAGGCCTCTTCTACAGGGTCATGAAAACCCAGGATTGTTTGGTAAAGGGTTAAGTGATAGGATATTTCTTTGAAGTTAAGAGAACATTGTGTCAAAAGGGGAAAAAGTGGCTGCCAGCTTTTTCTCCTCTTCCCACCATGTTTTCAAAAACTTCCTACCTATAGGTCAGTAAAACACTGGATTGTTGGAAAAGGGTTGATGTCTTCCCACAATGTACTTCAGCATATAAAAAGAATACTTTTAATCTGACGCTGGCACTTTAGAATCACATAGAAACAAACATTTGAGCCATGCTCTGGTAGAAAGGGGCTTAATGCATCTCCTTGATCCATGATACCTCATCAAATGATCATGGATCTATAAAGTCCATTATGTTAAACAACCCAAATGAATCATGAGGTAGACTGGTCCTTGGGCATTCAGAAAATTGAACAAAGTAAAACGTTTCTGCCCAGGTAAGCCTGGGTCGATACTTTTCACAGATGCAATAAGGCCCCTTTTCACACAGCATTGCTCATCTATTTACAGTTTGGATGTAAATACCAATTGTCACCTATAATTCAATTTAACCTTTGAGTGCAGATAAACAGAATGGACATTTTTTTGTCTAGAAATAATATCCAAATAATTTCAATATCATGGTTGCTTTTGTCCAAGGTGTTTCAGCAAATCAGACAGTGTAGATCGAACATTCTGACAGTGATCTACTCTGGGCAAAAAAGGCAACCATAGCTGTAAAAGGTGCTTTTAAATGCTTTAAAATGTGTATTTGCATCAAACTATACTGACAAGGAAATAAAGATCAGTTTATCAGTGATACATTTGATGGCTACCACAGGTTCAAGTACTTTCTTCAAACCAACCTCTCAACTCTTAAATTGTAAGCCTGCTGTTCTACACCCATCACCAAATTAAATTCAGAAGGGTCATTTGCATTTTATTGTTAGTGGAAACAAAAGCACCACATGCCAGCGCCAGCACTGCAGGAGCTTTTAGTCATAGATTGATTTTCAGTGAAAATTATTAAGTTGAAAAAGGGGCATAAAAATATTTTGATTGTTACCTGCCCTTGGTTTATGGTTTCCCCTTTTGATAGTTAACTAAGTCTGAGTTTTAAGTAAAATCTTCAATAATGACAGACATATCATAAAATGCCAGTTTTTACACAAGAAATTCTAAGTCAAAGAAAGGGGGAACATTGTCAAAAATGTTTGGATGGTTACCTGCTTTTGTTATATGGGTTCCCTTTTTGTTAGAATACAACTTGTCTGAGACAGCCACAGGGCTCTGACCATACCTTGATCTTTTAAGACAACCAAGCTAAAATATGTATCATCAGTCCTTTCATCTTTGTTTTATTATTTAACAATCACTGTTTTAATTTTGTATTAATCTGATGTAAATTCTATATATGGGCATTTATATGATAATTGTTGATGGGTACCCGAGAGGAAATCTGGCCGTTGTTTTGCTCATAATTATGTGTATAAGCATTTTGATGTTGCAATTACTATTAACTCTTTAACAGAGAACAAAAAGTTAGACTCATCCAATTTGAAAGCCATCGCACAAGACAAATTAAATGTGACTAATATGACCAGATTTGTCTGTAAAACATTGGAAAAAAATTATTAAAAAAGCAGAAAATGCTGGTAGCCACAGCTTGATCACTTGGTATAAATTAATAATTAATAATTGGAAACATTGAAAAATTGCTCCTATGGCATGGCTATGCCACCATGAAGCAATATTTTTCATTGACCCTCTCTCTTCAGAAATTTGTGAACAACATTGCATAGGCTCCATTTTGACTTTTTACTGCTAACTAGTGCAAGTGACACAAAGGACAAATATTTGAGGGAAAAGGAAAATGTCTTATTAAATTTTTAAACAAATGACAAAATGTTAGGCAAGCGAATTGAAAGCATCTTGCAGATGACAAATGAAAGGTGGCTGAAATGGTGGAATTTGTCTTTGATTGGATACAAAACTATGCTGGAAAAAGAAAAAAAAAGCTGTTCACCAGTATTTTCTCCTTTTCTCACAATGTTATCAAAAGCTTTCTTCCTCAGGGTGATTAAAACTTGGGATTATCTGGTAAAGGGTTAAACAGTAGCAAAAAAAAAATTTGCAAAAGTTATACCTTGTTGTAAGAAGCAATTAATAAGCATTCCAACAATGTTTTAAAACAGACTAATGCTTCTCAACAAAAATGTTAAAAATTCTCTCTAGGTGAATAGGTTTATCGAGTATGTCTTACAATATCTTTGTTATTAGAAATTAGAACAATTACATATGGGGTAACAGGTAAACTAATGTTTGCAGTTAAAAGGTCAGTAAAAACAAATAGCAATCCTGTGTAAAATCCGCCAACTTTTGTACTAACTCCCATTTATTTTAACCCTTAAGCGGCTAAGCGTGACTCTAGGTACTTTTGTGGCCAGTGTAGATCAAGATCAGACTGCACAAAATGTCCAATCTGATCTTTGATCTACACTGTCAAATAAAGGGATATTTTTCCCTAATTAACATCTTTGAAATCTGAACACTTTGGTTTTTACTGTTGGCTGAAATGTTTTATTCAACTTATTTACCAAGTTAAGGTTTAAAACATATCTTTATTTTCTGGCAGGTCTAAACACTATCTAAACCATCTCAATTCAAAGACAACCTTTCAAATATACACAAGATTTTAAAAAAGGAGGGATTTCTTACTACAAGTAATTTACAAATAACATTGTTACAGGTAATTTCACTTGTGGAAGTTTGTCCCAAATAGCCTGTATTGGTAAAGGGTTAACCCTTTACCACACAATGCCGACTTAACAACCCTATGAGAGAAGCCTTTTTGAAAACATTGTTGGAAAAGGAGAAAATGCTGGTCACCAGCATTTTCTCCTTTTTCCACAATGTTTTCTACCCTATCAAAGAATAATTGCACCATTTGAGCCACAATGAAATTGTTGTCTACAAATTCTCTCATTTTAGACAAGGCTAAAATTTTGTCGTCTGGTAAAGGGTAACCCTTAAGCACCAAACAAATTGAAACCTTAATTCAGGATATAATACCTAAATAATAATGGTTTCCAGGCTGCCATTGGCAAGAATGTCTGAGCATTGCCGATAGTGTAGTTCCAAGATCAGGCTGCATACATTGTTTTGTACAAGCTGATCTAAGCTGCGTCTGTTGTGATTGACACTGTAAGGTATAAAATGTCAAATTAGTAGAAATCACTCCATTTTGTTTTTGAAAGTTGTTCTTACCTTTGGAAATGAAAACTCACTATAAACTACCTGACAAAAATTATTTCTATTCTCCTGCAGCATACAGCGTTTTAAAAAACTATGGACAAAAGAGCAAAGGCTCATTATGCTCCATTGCTTCTTTCTCCCACAATGTTTTCAATACCTTACAAGAAAGCCATTGAAAATTTTCTTTTTAAATAAATTCTTCTTATTTAAGTTACAAGGTATACTACAATGTACTTCACCATAATAATTATGTCAAAATAAATCATTATTGAATATTTCAAAATGCTTTCAGTATTACTTCAGTTATATCATGGCAACAACCCACTTACAAGGGCTGAGCAAAAAGTTCGTGGAATTTCTTCATAACTTTTTTGTTTGATGTCAGATTGTTTTCAAATTTTCACTTGTGTAATCATGGGTTTACATCAGCTCCCTTGTAAAAATTCACCTGTCTTGTTTCACTTAAAATATATTTATTTTCGCCGTAAAAAGAGCAAGGTCTGCTACCCTAGAGCACGCCATAAAATCATTGTTTTCATGCTTTTAAAAATGACAGTATTTCAATGTCGTCAGATTCACATCTCCTGAAACTAAGTCAGCGTAACGGATGGCACAATTTGACGTTCTGTACGAAATTTCTGACCTCACTTCTGAAAAACAACTTTACAACGATAGTTTTTGTGAGACCTATCGAAGGAAAAACAAGGCAAAAAAAGGTGGTTTTGGGAGTGTCAGAAACTCGCGCAGCGATTAAATTCTGTGCAAACTTAAGGCATAGTCTGTCTGAAACATTTATTAAAACAAGATTGGGTAAAGTTGCCATTGAAAAAGTCTGCAGTGTTCATGTAGCATGCGCGGTTTAAAAAAGGATGAAAGAGTATTGAAGATTACTCAAGGAGTGGACGAGTGAAGATAATTAGTAATGCTGTATTTAAATGACGTTAACGTCAATGCGTGCTCTGGGTAGTTGTTATGGTTGTTGTACAAAGAGTCATAGCAACTACATGTACATGTATGTTTAAATCAATTTGTCTGAAACTTTCCAATTTTATCCATTATAAATGGATGTTAAACATGTGAAAATTTAAGTGTAATAGCAGTGGTAGTTTTGTTTTAATAAACAAATTCCACGAACTTTTTTGCTCAGCCCTCATGTGGGCAAGTCCAAGGTTTTACCAGTGCTAAGCTAGGGCACTGAAATGCCTTGCTCAAGGATACAACAACAAAAACCTTTCTGGTGTCTCTAGTTAGGAGTGAACTCAGGACTGAAAGATAATAATCCGATACATTCACCGCCAAGATGTACTAATTCTGTCCAAAAATAGCATTTACAGTAGTGAATTAAGTTGCAAGTTATGCTAGGTTAAGTTGGAAATTTTGACACTGAGACAATTTCGAGCAGGAATCTTTAAGATACATCCTTACAGGGGCAACAGTTGGCATGAAGATACAAGAACATTATAGTTTCATAAAATAAGGATGAAATGAGTTACAAACTGACTGAAAACTACCTGAAAACCAGTATAGAACATATCTTTAAAGGGGCCTATGTAATTTGAATTCTTTATATCAAAATTTCATGTAAAACACACAATGATGAATACACTTAAATGTGTATTTTCTTGATATCATACAAACAGTACATTCTGTAAAAAAGTGAAATTTTGGATGTTAAAATAAAGGGATGGTCGTTTTGCCATCAGTACCTAAGCTTATCTTTATTACATCAGATATGATGTCATCATACTAATTTAAATACAAGAATCAGCAATCAATTTTTTATAGATATGTGACATTCCCACAAATCTTTGCAAAACTCTGGTGCAAAATCTGAAAAAACACTTTCAGAGGCTATGTAACCCATTAAGGAAATACCACTGAAAAATATTTTTTTACCTACTTTTGTCTTTATTTTTTACTGATGACCTGTTAGATATCGCCCGACTAAATTCAGTGATAATTCTTTTTTTTTAAGTTTGGTGAGATTATAACTATCTGAATAGCTTCCTTTAACAATTTTGCCTTTCTGTATTGGTAAGTTTACAAATGACTTCAAGACTTTTGACATTACAGTAAGTGCTACAACCAACACACTATGTAGGTGCATTTTTATTTGCAGTCATGAGGGAAAAGGACTTTAACCCCACCCACTCCCTTGCTATATCCGGTGATTCATCATCTCCAATGGCAATATTTGTCAATTGGTCAACAATGTGTACCAAACTTAGGGATAAGAAAATGACAGAAAAATTACTAAAGTAGGCCACAAAACCTGATTATCAATTTTGAGAGTTTATCAATCCTAAATATGATCAAGACCTAAACACTCAGTTTCACAAGATTTGCTCATTACGATTACTAGTCTTTACCTGCAGCACATAGTCACACACAGTGTAGATAAACATTGGTTTTGCATTTTTCTGTGTACAAGATAGTATTCATCCATTTTCCTGACTCCCTATTCACATGTGGAGGGATAAAGGGCTTAAGTAAATACGGGACATAGCTTATCAATTCTTTAACATCAAAAAGTTGATCCAGTGCAATTAAATCATCAAACTGGCAAATAAGTCAACAGCGTAAGATTAACTCCGACTTGAATAAAATGTTCTCAGTCACAACCACTTATCGAAAACCTAGATCTTACGACATGAAAACATTGTGACATAAAGATTGATTGATTGACTGAATGGTATTTAACACCACTTTCAAAATATTTCAGTTATACCACGACAACAGCTCGCTTACTCATGCATGTCCTGGGTTTCAAAAGTACTAGGCTAGGACTCTAAAGTGTCTTGCCATAGGACAATCACATGAAAAACCCAGTGCTTCCAGTGCGGCTCAGACCTGGGGTCTCCAGGTTACAAGTCCTACACTTTACCACTGAGCCATGCAGGACCCTATAACAGAGGGAGAAATTGCTCATTCAAAGAATTCTTTTTTTGCAACAATGTTATCAGAAGTTGTCTGTTGTCGGACAAAGGAAAGTCTTTTGAATTATAGCAATGTTAATTTAAAATCTTGATGGCAAGAAATTATTACATGTATTTAACTCTTTACCTCATGATTCTGAGTTTTAACAAACCTGAGGGAGAAACGTTTTGAAAACATTGTAACCAGCATGTTCTCCTTTTTCCACTATAATTTCAACTGCAATCATTTAAACCACATTTAATTTATCTACTGCAAACAGTTTTCATTTGAAAAAGTCTACAAATTTGTTCTTTGGTGAAGAATCTAAGGATAATGGGTGCAGATCCATAGCATGACAAAAATTTTACCTACAAGTGTTGAACATTTGACAACGACATTTCAGTAAAAGGTCATAAGGGTTCAAAATAATACTTCTCTACATATAATGTATACAAACCCCTTCACTCACTCATAAGGATCATTTTGAAATTACTATCAACAATGATCTGTGATAGTTATCCCCCTTACTGAAATTACTGAAAGTTGATGTTTCCCAACCTAAACTCAAAATTGAAATATACACTATGTGTTCATTTGTACAAAACAATATCTGTATCTAGCGTACCTCAACACAAATAAATGTTTATTGAAATGTGGTACCACTAAAAAATTTGATAAAACTATATGCACATATATTGAAATGTTTCTCTTTGTTTGATCCTATAAAATGTTCATATCTTATCAAAGAAACCATTCATGCATTATTTTTGACATGCAAAAATTATGACTGTTTAAACTTAAAGAAACTACAGCTTCTTAGAATGGAATTGGGCAAGTTTTGCAGGAGGAGATGAAGCACAAAAAAGATTTCTACTTCTCAACAGACAGAAATAATTCAGATGTTAAAATACGGTCAGCATAAATGGTAATAAACACCAAATGATTTAGGGCCATCTTTGGTGTTTGAAATGTGGTACAGCCTTGGAATGCCAAGCATTCCCTGTGTTACAAAAGCACAAGTTTGGGGAAAGTGTTTTCCATGGCCAATTTTGGGGTTGAATTTGAGACTTCCCTCACAGTGATTCTTATGCAATATCAATCCACTTTTGCTTTTGAAGCTTAATTTATTTTTTGACTAGAATGTTTTACCTCAACAAGACCAAATAGTGCTATAAACAACATACTACATTCAGAAAAAAAAAGTGGTCTGGCCAATAGCTAAAACAAGACCTGTAATTTATCCAATTTTTTAGAAGTTAGAAAGGCTGAAGACAAATTGATCTTTTTTACAAGTAATATGTGTAAACAGGCTTGAACAAATGGGACATCTACAGTATTTTAAAATATTGGTTTTTGTCAGTATCTTGGGTTAAGTACAGATGATTATTTTTTGTAAATACATTTTCCTAAAACTTAAATAAAATTAAATTCTCAATGTTAAAATTTCTAAAACTGAAAGATCATAACTCACTGTCAAACTTTACAATTCTGTTGTTCTCAAACAATTAAAAATCCCCAGTAACATACTGTAGCACTACATGACATTCTGCAAGAGTGAAAATCTCGATGGTTTTACAATTTCACAATTTTTACATCATTTATCACTCTATAAATTCTTTCCTATCAATTGTTAATGACATAAAAACCTCTACATAATTGTCCTTTATATTTGCAATCTTGGACGCACTTGGCCATTTCTTTAGAATCACTCTTACCTCTAATGTACTTATATATCTAAGTATCTGATCACCTAGTTTCAACCGACCAAAAAATAATTTTTCTTCCCCTTAAATTGCTTCAACTGGACTAGGTTACTTTTGCAGACAGTGTAGATTAAGATCAGACTGCTCATTCTGTGCACTCTGATCTTAAGTCTACACTGTCTGCTCCGTCTTTTCTGGCCAAAACAACCGCGAAATGACAATAGTTTGGAAAAGCCATTTCATCGTTTCAGTGCTATTAGGGCTAAAAAAACACCAAGATGTAATGAGCATGGATGACATCAAACATTGTTGAGTACATGTATTAAAATATCCTGTTAGATCCTTGTTTAGCCCTTTACCACATGAAAAAAAGCAGACTTGTTCAACTTAAAGGCATTTGCAGACGCCAGTTCAAAGGTGGCTCAAACGATGCAATTTGTCTTTCGTAGGGTAGAAAACATTGTGGGAAAAGGAGAAAATGCTGGTTACCAGCAGGTTCTCCTTTTCCCACATTGTTTTCAAAAGGCATCCTTCTTAGGGTCCTAAAAAATCAGGATTGTGTGGTAAAGGGTTAAATCACTTATGTCTCTGAGGGTGAGAGGTCAAAAAAGTGACTTTCATGACTCATGTGGTAAATAAAAAGATGCCCATTATTTTCTTAGCAAATACCAAATACATCCATTATTTTCTTAGCAAATGCCAATTACAAGTACATCCATTATTTTCTTAGCAAATGCCAAGTACATCCATTATTTTCTTAGCATATGCAAAGTACATCCATTGTTTTCTTCGCAAATGCCAAGTACATCCATTATTTTCTTAGTGAATGCCACACACATCCATTATTTTCTTACTAAATACCAACTACATGTAACTAAGATATAGTGAATTTGCAGAAGCACTTAAGTTTTACCTTTTAGGTCTTACAACAAGTCACAGCTTCTGAAAGTTAGTATGCATCTCAAAAAAACATTCTTTGCAGATTATAGATTGTTACCAAAAAAAAAAAGTGAAATTACTTGTATTTTACCACCCCCCAAAAAGACAATGTAACACAAGACAGGAATTTGCCAGTTGTCAAATTGTTTTTGAAAGTGTTTAGGTCCATTTTTTATTCACATCTCTAAATCAGTAACACCATAAAACTTTTCCTTGAATCATTACTATCAATACAATATAAATTTTAAAATGTGAAAGAGTCAAGAATGATATAAATTAAGAGAACAAATTTCCTTAAAAACATGGCCTTTAATTTAACTAGAGAAAATTAAAATCTCCACTAAAAGTTCAAACTACTTGTGAAATTTGACTATGTCTAGGGTTTAGAATCGGTCAATATTGATTTATTTACACTGGAGAGAGAAACTCTGATAGAATAATCACCAAAGTTTGATAAATCTGCAAGTGCAGAGTAGTATACAAACTCAGTCTACTATTATCTCACAGCTTTAATCCATTGCCCTTTTGAATCAAGTCTGGATGTTCAAATCTTTGTTGGATTCACATCTTCAGTCAGGCAATGGAAAGCCAGATTTATAGAAAGATTGTTTAAAGATTGTTTTTTGAATTGTTTGGAAGATAAAACTTAAAATTAACCCTTTACCAAACAATTACATGTATATATTTAAACAACCATGAAGAAGAAGGTTTTGGAATTTTTTTTTAGGAAAAGCAGAAAACATTGCTAATTAGCATTCTCTCCTTTTCCCGCAAAAGATAAAAAAAAAACTTTTGAGTTACATTTAATTTGTTGTCTGAAAATGCGTACACTGCAGAAAAACACAGAATTACTTATCATCATACCGGTATACTGATTAACTCTGTACCTGACAAAAAGAAATTATAAACTCTACCAAATTGCAAGCAGTTGAAGGCAACAAATAAGATTTGCCTCATAAATAGAGATTTGTTTTTGAAATTAAATTTGAATCAATTGATTGGATTTGTCTTTGAAGTGGCAAAAAAAAAATTGGAAAAAAGAGAAAATGCTGGCTGCCATAATCTTATTCCTTTGCCTCAATGATTTCTCAAGCTTTCTATCCCAGAGTAGGTGAGACACTGAACTGTTTTGTAAGGGGTTAAAGTGTCTTTTCAAAGTGAAGCAAAACTGTGTACTACTTAACTTATGAATTATTGAATTCAATTTTTCTCTAGGTATGATTATTGAGAATGTGTATTATTGAAAAGAGGTTAGGTCAACAGTACACTAATGATCAACTGTCAATTTCAAATACACTCATAATTGGCTATACACAATCATTCAATATGGGAATAGAAAAACTTCAAAAAGTGTATTTAAAAAGACCTCATAGTGCATAACTTTGGCATGTGTAATAGTTGATACCATTTAAATATCCAAGGATTTTTTTTCAAATTCGTTTGTAGATAACAGTTCAGTGAATTGACATGATCTGGTCAAACTGGTTTTAATGTCATGTTGTCTTAAAGGATTCAACCCTTTACTTTTACAAGATTTGAAAAACTAAAAGAAAGTCAGACAGAAAAGTCTTGCATATTTCAATTTTAACTCTTAAAGTGCTGAATAAATCCAGTGGACATTTTCATTCCAGAATAAGAGCAAGTTAATTGCAAATTTATGACTTCCTTTTGTCTGTACCGTTTTAGCAAAGCGGACAGTGTAGATCAAAGATCAGACCACACATTTTGTGCAGTCCCATCTTGATCTACATTGTCTGCAAAGACAACTAGAACTGTTGCAAAATACCCCCCACCAGCACCTTGTCACTCAAGCAGCACAATCTGAGAATGGAAATGACTTTTAAAACAAAGATCATCTGTGACCTTGACCATGTGATACAAAAACAATAGGGTACCTCCTTGGACCATGGGCAACACTTGGCATGAAGTTTTATGGTCCCAGGTCAAACAGCTACTGCGTAAGAGCACGGAAACGCTTTTCATACAAAGTTCACCCGTGACCTTGACCTTTGACCAATGTAAGCTGAAAACATTAGGGCACCTCCTTGGGTCATGAGCAACGTTTGTATAAAGTTTTAGGGCTCTAAGTTAAACGGCTTTTGAGTTAGAGCATGGAAACAAAAAAAGTCTACAGACGGACGCACAGACAGACAGAGACAGACAGACAGACAGATATGGTGAAACCAGTATATCCCCCTCTTCGTCGGCCGGGGGTATAACTATAGTCATGAAAGACACTTTAAGCTTTAACTCTTTACCAAACAACAAATTTTTTGGACTGGACCAAATTTAAAGCATCTGCAGACAACAAATTAAATCTTGGTAATATGATGATTTCTGACTTTGATAGGGTAGAAAATATTGTGGGAAAAGGAGAAAATGCTGGTTACCAGCATTTTCTCCTTTTCCCTCAATGTTTTCTATAGGCTTCTTTCTCAGGGTCGTTATAAGTCGGGACTGTGTGGTAAAGGGTTACATAAAAGCATTATGTCAAGTAATACAATACTTTGTACCCTTTGAAAATTCAGTTGTTGGTTAATATCAAATAGGATAGTATATGGCTTTTAACACTAATAGTACCAAGAACAATTTCAGTTAGGTTTGAAGTCAATGTGAATCAAGATTGGACTATACAGAATATACAGTCTGATCTTACATCTACACTGTTTGTTACTTTGACAGATATTCAAACAGATGAAGAAATGCTTGTTTAATTCATCCTTTGATAGGTCATGAACAGAGCAATCTGAGTGCCTAGGGAATATGACAACAAACTAGCAAGATTTATTGTCTGCCAAACTGATAAAAAAAAAACAACAACAGAAATTACATATTATATACTGTAAAAATCATTATTTAACCCAGAGATAGTTCTTCTTATCAACCATGATATTATTATTCCCATCTGCTCATTTCTTGTATTCGAAAAGAAAAACAACTGTCTCTTTACCACACAACAAAATATGAGGTTAGTCCATGTTGAAAGCATTTGCAGATGATAACGTAAATACAGGCACATGTATGTCTCACATGGAGTCATCACTGAAACAGTAAAAAAACATAATGCTAACAAAAAAGAACATGCTGGTCACCAGCATTTTCTCCTTTTCCAACAAAGTTGTCAAAAACCTTCTTTCTTAGTCATAAAAATACAGGATTGCTTGGTAAAAGGTTAAAATTTAAATGAAGATCAATAAGATATTTAACACTCATGTTAGAAGAGCAAAATTTCACTGAATTATTAATCTGGTAAAAAAATAAATTTTTGTTTACCCTTCACAAAGGGCCGAAATTTTAGACTTGTTCCAATCCAATGCTGGTTACCAACATTTTCTTCTTTTTCCTCAATGTTTTCAAAAGCCTTCTTCCTCAAGGTTGTCAAAACAGGATTATGTGGTAATGGGTCAAAGAACTGGCAATCCAAAACCACTCCAATTTTAAAAACCTTGCATTACTTCAGAACAAGATTGATTAAGCTCTTTTTCAAGCATATGTTGTGAAATTCATTCAAGCAATGAGTGATCCTAAAAGTCTGAAGATATGACAAAATTTAGCGATGTTTCCTTTAAAAAAGTTCAAAATATTAAAATTTGTCAGATACACAGGATTGTTTCATGTGTTTATCTGAATCAAGTGATAAAACACTTGAATGAAATAGAGCAATAAACTCATATTCTGATATATTTGCCTCTCGAATGCAATTTTAAACTACAAAACCTGCTTCAGGAATACAGAAAAATACAGAAATTGAATCAAATTTAAAAGAGAATGGACTAAAAACAAATAAGTGAAAAAAAAAAAGATTAAATACTTTTATTGTGCATACTCCTAACAATGTTTTCAAAAAATCATCAACCATGCTATCCTAAATGTGTTGATATGTTGTGAAGTTTGAAAAGTATTACAAAATAAAAGGGTAATGGATAAAAGATTAATCTTCAGACCTTTTAGCGTTTTTTTTTTAAACAGTTACAAAAGAGGATAATTCAGTAAATCTAGGTAAACAAAATATCAATGGTCATAGTGGTCTTTTACTTGAATCTATTGTTTTATCATGGAAAAATATGAAGAATTAAATAGTAAATCATTAATCTACTCAAAAAAAAAAATGATCCAGGTTGAAAAAAGGGAAATACACTTAAATATAGATATCAAAATCAAAACTGTCCTGCTTCTGTATTCTTTACATAATCTAGATTTTATTTTTAGCTTTCAAAAATTTTAAGAACTTACAAAATTCTGTATTTAAATCCAGTTTCTATATTGTTTAAGCACAAAAACACATATCCATCTTTCTGAACTCCATCAATTTAATCAATAAGAAAATTAAGTGTGCTGTGAAATGGTCCCAAACCAATCTTGCAGTTTATCGTCCATTCAAAGACTGAGTTTACCTGCTTGGCTTGTTGCTATCTTTCCAATAGTCAATAGATGATGAGTTACTTCCCTTGTATCCTGTTGGCACTACCATATCCTTTCTTTATCAAGCTAACACCCTTTGCTGCATCAAGAGAAAATAAAGAACAATAGGAAAATACATCAAGAGGACACTGTTTGGAAAAAGGGATGAAAATAAATATGCAAGTATGATTTCAAGCCTTACCTAAACTGTGAATCAAATTTTGGAGATACTGTCTAGTACAGGCAATATGAAGAGAGAGATTTCAACTAAAAGTCTTTTTCATATGGACAAGAAAATATTGAGATAGAAGAAGCAAAGTGTTTTTTTAATGCAGTCTACAGCAGTCGTAAAAATATTTAGACAGTGAGTGTTCAGCTGTCATTCTTTTCCAAAGCTGTTCTGAGATTTTCTTATGATTCCTGTTCAATTCTGTCAGGTGCCCAATTCAGCTGAAAAGTAAGGTTAAAAATAATTCTCTTTATGGTTATGACATGTTCCATTGTGAACAAACCATTAACTTTTTACATTTTTTTCCCCAAAGTTCAACTGCTTTTTGAATTTCATAATGAAGGGGTCACGATACAGACAGACTTTGAAACATTGTACAAAATATACCAGTTTTCAAATGTCCAGTACGGTAACTTAAATGGATATTATTTTAATCCAGTTAGACATTTTTAATCTGTTTAAGTTTTGAATAACATAAATGAACTTACTTAATCCACTTAATTCTTCAATTAACATGAAAAATGTTCAAAATATTCATGGACTGTTGATCAAACCATATCTCAATGTATAAAACATCAATCTTTTCCCTAACTCTTTACCAAATGACAAAATTTTGGACTGGTCCAAATTCAAAGCACTTGCTGGGGACGAAATTAGCGTGACTCAGAAATTGAAATTTGTTTTAGGTAAGGGTAGAAAACATTGTGGGAAAAGGAGAAAGTGCTGGTTACCAGCGCTTTTTTCCTTTTCCTACAATGTTTTCAAAAGGCCTCTTTTCTCAGGGTTATTATAAGTTGGGATTAAGAGGTGGTAAAGAGTTTTCAATAACTGTCTTAAATCATTACATCACAATTTGTGTTCCTGTCTTTTACATAAGATTGAACCCTTCAGAGAAATCCAGGAACTATAAAAAGAATAATTAAAAGAAAAACTGAAGATAATTGTAGTCCATCTGTTTTTTACAATGCTTTCATAAACCTTTTACAAAAGATAACTTTTGGTATATTCTGTGATTTTTCAGTTTTTATCTTTGCATGGCACTAAATACATTAAATAAACATTTTCAAACAGTCACAGGAAAAGCTTTTAATATTTCAAGACTGTTTTTTGCCAGAATATCTGATAAAGTTCCACATGAGGAAAAGTAGTCAGATCTATACCAACCCTGTCCTAAGACCACTTGATTGAGCCCATTAACCCTTACCACACAATCCCAAGTTTTATTGACCCTGAGGAAGAGGTACCATGAAAAAATTGTGGGAATAAGAGAAAATGCTGTTAACAATGTTTTCTGCCATGCCAAAAACAAATTTCAGTTCTTGAGTCATGTTTAATTTGTTCTGCAAACACTTTCAATTCAAGCGAGTCTAAAATTCTGTTGTGCAGTAAAGTGCTTAGTCCATTAATTTAACCCTTTACCAGACTACAAAACGTTAGACTGTTCCAAATTGAAAGCATTACCAGATGACAAAATTAAAGTGACGTAAAAATTGAAAGTTGTTTTGGAAAGGATAGAAAACATTACCAGCATTTTCTCCTTTCCCCACAATGTTTTCAAAAGGCTTCTTTCACAGAGTCGTGAAAACCAGGGATTGTTTGGTAAAGAGTTAAACCCCTGGAGCACCAAAAATAACCTTACAGACATTTTCAGTCCACAAGTAAGACCAAAATATATGAGCCATGCTCTGGGAAAAGTGGGCTTAATGCATCTCCGTAATCCATGATACCGAGTAAGCCATCGCATACTTGTGGATCCATAACAGCCATGTTTTTTAACAACCGACTTAATCATGAGGTAGACTGGTCCTTGGACATACAGAAAATTGACCGATAGGGAAACGTTTCCACCCAGGTCAGCCCGTGTGGACTGCCCAGGCTGACCTGAATCGAAACTTTTCGCAGATGCATTAAGCACCCTTTTCACAGAGCATGGCTCATATGACCTACAAACATGAAAGTTTGCAACAAATGCATAGCTCAAATACAAACCACACCTGGCGGGATTCGAACCCGTGTGGACAAATATCCTCGTTTTTCTACGTTTAAAAGACCAATAACCAATGAACTAAAGAGATGTCTCCCTAACGCAGCTGTTAGGTATTGTATTTAAATCGGGACGAAGCCATGCATGAAGGAGTGGTCTCCCGTAACACAACCCCTCTTAAAGTCATCATTTATTGAAGACTCAAAGCCTTATAAGGCAGAAAGTCTGTTTTTGGACAACAAATGGGATTAATGACTCAATGGCCAATCCCGGACAAGCCCCCATCTTACGAACATGAAAGTTCGCAACAAATGCATAGCTCAAATACAAACCGCACCTGGCGGGATTCGAACTCTAGCGGACAAATATCCTCGTTTTTCGAGGTTTAAAAGACCAATACCATAACCACTGAGCTAAAGAGATATCTCGCTAATGCAGCTGTTAGGTATTGTATTTAAATTGGGATGAAGCCATGCATGAAGGAGTGGTCTCCTGTAACATATGTAATTTCAAAGTTGCTCTTGTCCAGAATGTTCCAGCAAAGGGAGTAGTGTAGATCGAAGATAACACTGCACCATTTGTGCTGTCCAGTCTTGACCTTCACTGGCCACAAAGCAACAAAAGGCACTTTAACTCATTACCAAACAACAAAAGTTTAGATTGTCCAAGTTAAAAGCATTTCCAGACAACAAATTAGCTCAAATAATGATTTTTATTTTTGATAGGGTAGAAAACATTGTGGGAAAATGCTTCTTTTCCCACAATGTTTACAAAAGTCTTCTTTCTCAGGGTCGTTAAAACTCAAGATTGTGTGGTATAAGGTTAAGTGTCATTCTGTACTTAGCAGCACAAGGATATATGTTTGCCAGGAACCTTAACCCTTAACCCTTAAACCTTAACCACACAATCCCAACTTTTAACGACCCTGCGAAAGAAGCCTTTTGAAAACATTATGGGAAATGGAGAAAATGCTGGTAAACAGCATTTTCTCCTTTTCCCGCAATGTTTTCTAACCTTTCAAAAATGAATTTCAATTTTTGAGTCACATTTATTTTGTTGTCTGTAAATGCTTTCAGTTTGGACAAGTCTAAAATTTTCTTGTGTGGTAAAGAGTTAACCAGTACATCTACTCACAACATTAAGTAATTCAAAAGACTGTCCCTGCTCATGCTAATGTATCACTTGTAATGTCTTGAACCAAATGGTTTTTCAGCACAAATATATGAATTATTGTTGTCTGCAAATGCTCTCCTTTTCCCACAATGTTTTCTACCCCATCAAAGACAGAAATCATCATTCTAGAAACATTCAATTTGTTGTCTACAAATGCTTTCAATTTGGTCAAGTTCAAAATTTTGTTGTTTGGTAAAGCGTTAAGTATACAGAGAACAGATTAAATTCTATTCCAGTTATCATAAGATAAATGTCTTTCCTCATTTACATAAGTGGATCATATCTACAAACCAATAAGTCTTCTGTGCAGTCAATTCCCTTGCCCTCAAATCATGTCAAACAACCTCATACATCTCAATGTACTGTCAATTCCCTTGTCCTCAAATCATGTCCAACAGCCTCGTACGACACATCTCACTGTACAGTCAATTCCCTTGTCCTCAAATCATGTCCAACAACCTCACACATCTCACTGTGCAGTCAATCCCCTTGTCCTCCAATCATGTCCAACAACTTCGTACATCTCACAAGTACACAAATACGTACCAATGGTAAAACATAATGTGACCCCTGTTTTGAAAAAGTATGGGATAAAATTGATTAAATTTAAGACTAGCTAACAATTAATATTTTTAAAGAGAATTTAAAAACCAGTTTGATAATAGAACAGTATTTTTTGTTTAGTATTAAAGCCATGTTATAAACAGTTCAATTTTTTTCAAGTCTATATGCAACATCCATTTGTATGTAATCTACACGAATAATATTCTTGAAGTTCATTAACTTTTTATCACATGACAAAATTTCTTACTTGATAAAAATTACTGTATAAGCAGATGAAAAATTGGATATGGCTAAAAAGATGTTATAAAGGGTAAAAAATGTTGTGACTATAGAAAAAATGCAGGGTACCAGTATTTTCTTCTTTTCCCAAAATGTTTTCAAAAGTCTTTGGCCCTAGGATTCAAAACACAAGATTGTTTTAAAAAAAGATTACAATTTCATTAACATGGAAGATTGCTACCCTTGTTTTATATCTACTTTCCAAGTCTTCATCTGTTTAAACAAATAAAACAGTGAACATTTACAAACTTTAAAATGCTCCTCAAAGCATATAAAAAACATTTTTTTTCCCCAAATTTTAATTATAAGAAGCTTTCAAACATTTCTGTATATATAAAAAAAATGTATAATCGTATATCAGAGGGTGCTCAATGGTTCAGGGGTTAACCATCAACTCTTTACCACACGAGCAAAATGTGGACATGTCCAAATTGAAAGCATCTGCAGACAAAAATTTAAATGTAGTGCAAATGATGAAGTTTGTCCTTGATAGGGTAGAAAAAATTGTGGGAAAAGGAGAAAATACTGGTAATCAGCATGTCCTCCTTTTCCCGCTATGTTTTCAATAAGTCGATAAAACTTGGCACTGTGTGGGAAAGGATTAAGCACTAACTTAATGAGACTGATCTTTTCAATCATGGAACAACAGCAGAAATACCGCTTTCACAAGGTTGTTTTGACTTAAACATGTAGCATAACAGTTCTTTACCAAACTACAAGTTTTTGGACTGGGCCTAATTGCATGCATTTGCAGACAACAAGTCAAACATTGCTAAGAAGATGATTTCTGTCTTGGATAGGATAGAAAACATTATGGGAAAAGGAGAAGCAGCTGGTTACCACCCTTTTCCCACAATGTTTTCAGGTGTTGGATTTTAAAATCTGGAAAAAAAATGTGGTTCCATCCTCTTGGTGGAGCAGTTAATGAAGAGCTTCCTGCCTTGGGTAAGGCAGTGCAGGGCCCCAGCTAAGTAGACATAAAACACAGACAAGACATGAGTGAGCAGTCAACATGATATGAGTCAGGCACTGTGAAAAAGTGGTTTAACTCTTTACCAAACAACAAAATTTTAGACTTGTCCAAATAGAAGGCATTTGCAGACGACAAAGAAAAAGTGACTTAAAAATTGTAATTTATTTTGGAAGGATAAAAAACAATGTAACAAAAAGGAGAAAACGCTGGTTACTGGCATTTTTTTCCTTCTCACAAATGTTTTCAAAGGCTTTTTCATTACAGTCATGAAAAAATGAGATTGTTTGGTAAAGAGTTAATGCATCTGTGAAAAAGAACAACCCAGTTCAGCCAACCCAATCTGTGGAGGCTGACCTGGCTCAAATCTTTTTGCGATTGGTAAATCTACTGCATGTCAAAGAACTATTCTACCTCATGATTTAGCTTTTCTTTTTCATTTTACCAAATTAATTGATATTATTCAACAACTTGCTTGGTATTATGCAGTACTAGGATGCATCGATCCAGTTTCCAAAAGTGCCACTCACAGGAATGAAATACTGTTGAAAGTGGCATAAAATACTATCCAAACAAACACATGAATATCAAAGTGAAGATTACCAATTGCTTCAGCTTGAGTAGAAATATCTACCAAGGAAATATTGGCAATTTCATTGACAGTACTTTCACACTCTTCCTCACCAATTCAAGGATTCCTTTTCTCATATTACAACCTGCAGATGATTCTTACTGTTTAGAAGCAGTCCTCATAAAACCTTTGTGGCTAAATGGAAAATTGAATTTTAAAACTCATTTCTCCTATTGGCATTTTGCTGCAATGTGTAACATGTATTCATATACCAAACTTTATTTACACAGACTTCATCTTTCAAAGAATTAATTTTTGTTGGTGGGGGGGAAGTGTTGAACTGGAACCATTCAACAGTAAAACCAGTGTCTGTATCGAAAAGGGTCAGAATTGCCTGTAAACAAACTTGATTTTACCTAAACAACTGGTAACCGCACAGTCTCTGGCATCCAAATACAATATATTGATTTTGTCATGACATTTAAAACTCTTTATCGATAAACAATATACCCATCAATACTCATTAGTGAAATGGTCTGTTCTTGTCCAAGTTGTCCAAGTATAGTCCAGCCTTCCCTGAAAAATATTTCATACTGATTTTTACTAAAAGATCGCGCTCTGTTTTAATAAGACAGCAAAGTGGCAGTGTATTTGCTTTTCTTATTTCCAATGAAACATTGTATTGATATTTGCAATTGCTGTCCTCTATGACACTGTCATATTTCTAGACACTTAACCCTTTACAAGATGACAAAATTCTAGACCTGTCCAAATTGAAAGCATTGGCAGACAATGAATAAATTGTCCCTTAATTGATGAGATTTCTCTATGGAACTGAAAGGGTAGAAAACATAGTGGGCAAAGAAGAAAACACTTTGTACAAGCATTTTCTCCTTTTCCCAGAATGTTTCCTTCTTTTGTGTCAGACTTCCCTCACCACAAAAATCATATCGTAAAATTGTTACAAAAACTTTTCATCAAGAATCTCTTTCACAATCAAGTTAAGTTATAATAGCAAAGAAACTTTATATGTGGTATTAACAGACTTAGATTGGTGATCACTTTTCAAAACACAGACCTAAAAAAGTTTGACAGACCTTGGCAGACAGTAAAATTTCCATTTTGAATTTATCATTTGATATGACAATTTTGAATTTTCATTACAAGCAGTTTCCAAATACTATCACATGTTTGAGTAAAATTGTGAGCACAAGTCTTTCTATGTCTCTCCTCCTTTCTTTGTATCTTGTCTTTTTGTTTGTTTGTTTGTTTGTTTTAGTTTCTCTTTCAGCCCATTTCAACAAATGAGCCCTGTAACTGATTTAAGCATAAGGAAACAGTAAGCTTTTCACTTATCTTTAAAGTAACAAGAGAGACCAAATGTAATCAAAGCGGGTGTTTAAATGCATTTGAATTTATATCATACCATTTAAAAGTATGGAAATTATTGTGAAAATGACAATCTGTCATTGTACAGTTGGTCCAAGTGTTAGTTGCTGACAGAAAAATTAATTTCAAAACTAGGTTAAAACCTGCCAGGTAGCTGTGTCTTTTGTTTACTTTTTGCCTGATTTTAAAATTCTTATTTTTCTGCCAGCGACTAACAATAACATATGGCCCAACCACATGATAACAGACTGTCATATCCACAATATTTTCCATTCTTTTAAATGGTATGATTTAAGTTTAAAAGTTTTATGACACCTGCTTTGATAGTTTGGCCTTTACTGGGCCTTTAATGCTGCAACCAATAACTTAGAAAATAGTTATTTGTTTCCTCCAACAGCAGACAGACCCCATATAAAGTGACCATAAGTGGGGGAAAAAAACATAAGTGTCATAATTTATTGAATTTAAGTTCTATTTAATACATATAGGAATAGACAATGCACAGTTCAATTTTCCAGTCTGAGAATCATTTGTGAAACAAACCATAACTAGAACTTGTTTTTCTACAAAAAAACAGATGTCTCCCTCCTTTTTGGTGTCAGAAGGATTGATATGTCACCAAGGCAATTTCTGAAATATTTTCGTAGCATTGCAGACTACAGAACTAGGCAAAGCATTGACAATGTTAGTATATACAAACAAATTATCAGCAAATTATTTTCGAAAGTTCCTCTTTCTTGCCAAAAAACGGCAAAATAAATGGCTCATGAAAATAAATAAGTTTAGCACATAGGTAAAAGCACTAGCAAGGACAAACAATGTAAAGTTTGTGAGCACTAGTGAGGACAAACAATATGAAGGTGAGGAAAAACAATGCAAACACACAGTGAAAGCAGTGAAAGTTAACGTTAGTTAGTCAGTCAAACTAAATGAGTATCTGATATAAAATAAAATAATCAAAGGGAAATAACTGAAATAATATACAAACCAGAGTTATGGTTCTGTGCATCTCATTGCATGAAGTTTCATCAAAATATCTCTAATGGTTTATAAGTTATACAGCAGACACAAAATTGTATAGAAAACGATCAAAGGGAAATAACTCAAAATATACAAACCAGAGTTATGTTTCTTGTGCGTGACACATCGTCTCATAGAGGTTCAGAAATGTATGAAGTTTCATCAAAATATCTCAAACGGTTTTCAAGTTATAGAGCTGCCACTTAATCATATGGAAAATGATCAAAGGGAAATAACTAAAAAAATATACAAGCCAGAGTTATGGTTCTTGTGCATGAAACGTCATCTCATTGTGCTTTACAAATGTATGAAGCTTTATCAAGATATCTCTAACAGTTTTTGAGTTATACAGTGGACACCAAATTGTACATAAAATGAGTAAGGAAAATAATAAAGGGATATAACTCAAAAAATATAAAAACCAGAGTTGTGTTTCTTGTGCATGACACTTTGTCTCATTGTGCTTTACAAATGTGTGAAGTTTTATCAAAATATCTTAAAAGGTTTTCGAGTTATAGAGCGGACACGATTTGTGAAGGAAAATGATTAAAGGGAAATAACTCAAAAAAATATACAAATCAGAGTTATGTTTCTTGAGCATGACACATCATCTCATTGTGTTTCAGAAATGTATGAAGTTTCATCAAAATATCTCAAACAGTTTTTGAGTAATAGAGCTGCCACTTAATTGTAAGAAAAATGATCAAAGGGAAATAACTAAAAAAATATACAAGCCAGAGTTATGGTTCTTGTGCATGACACATCATCTCATTGTGTTTTACAAATGTATGAAGCTTTATCAAGATATCTCTAACGGTTTTCGAGTTATAGAGCAAATACCAAATTGAACGTAAAATGAGTAAGGAAAATTATGAAAGGGAAATAACTCGAAAAATATACAAGCCAGATTTATGGTTCTTGTGCATGACACTGTCTCATGGTGCTTTACAAATGTGTGAAGTTTTATCAAAATATCTTAAAAGGTTTTAGAGATATAGAGCAGACACAATTTGTGAAGGAAAATAATCAAAAGGAAATAACTCGAAAAATACACAAGCCAGAGTTATGGTTCTTGTGCATGACACTTTGTCTCATGGTGTTTTACATATGTGTGAAGTCTTATGAACAAAGTCCGTAACAAAAAAAACAAATGAACAAATGCATAGCTGAAATACAAACCGCATCTGGCGGGATTTGAACCCATGGCCTACAAGATCCTCGTTTTTCGAGGTTTAAAAGACCAGTACCTTAACCACTGAGCTTAAGAGATATCTCCCTAACGCAGTTGTTAGGTTTTGTATTTAAATCGGGATGAAGTCATGCATGAAGGAGTAGTCTCCCGTAACACACCCCCTCTTAAAGTCATCATTTATTGATGACTCAAAGCCTTATTAGGCAGTAGGTCTATTATTTAGACAACAAATGTCCGTTTTTGGACAACAAATGGGATTAATGGCTCAATGGCCAATCCTAGACGAGCCCCCATCTTATGAACAAAGTCTGTAGCAAAGAAACAAATGAACAAATGCATAGCTGAAATACAAACCGCATCTGGCGGGATTTGAACCCATGGCGGACAAGATCCTAATTTTTCGAGGTTTAAAAGACCAATACCTTAACCACTGAGCTTAAGAGATATCTCCCTAATGCAGTTGTTAGGTTTTGTATTTAAATCGGGATGAAGTCATGCATGAAGGAGTAGTCTCCCGTAACACACCCCCTCTTAAAGTCATCATTTATTGATGACTCAAAGCCTTATTAGGCAGTAAGTCTATTATTTAGACAACAAATGTCCGTTTTTGGACAACAAATGGGATTAATGGCTCAATGGCCAATCCTGGACAAGCCCCCATCTTACGAACAAAGTCTGTAGCAAAGAAACAAATGAACAAATGCATAGCTGAAATACAAACCGCATCTGGCTGGATTCGAACCCATGGCGGACAAGATCTTTGTTTTTCGAGGTTTAAAAGATCAATACCTCAACCACTGAGCTTAAGAGATATCTCCCTAACGCAGTTGTTCGGTATTGTAATTTAAATCGGGACGAAGCCATGCATGAAGGAGTGGTCTCCCATAGCACACCCCCTCTTAAAGTCATCATCTGTTGATGACTCAAAGCCTTATTAGGCAGTAAGTCTATTATTTAGACAACAAATGTCCGTTTTTGGACAACAAATGGGATTAATGGCTCAATGGCCAATCCTGGATGAGCCCCCATCTTACGAACAAAGTCTGTAACAAAGAAACAAATGAACAAATGCATAGCTGAAATACAAACCACATCTGGCGGGATTTGAACCCATGGCTGACAAGATCCTCGTTTTTCGAGGTTTAAAAGACCAATACCTTCACCACTGAGCTAGAGAGATATCTCCCTAACGCAGCTGTTAGTTATTGTATTTAAATCGGGACGAAGCCATGCATGAAGGAGTGGTCTCCCGTAACAAAAGTTTTATCAAAATATCTTAAAAGGTTTTCAAGTTATAGAGCGGACACGATTTGTGAAGGAAAATAATCAAAGGGAAATAACTCGAAAAATATACAAGCCAGAGTTATGGTTCCTGTGCATGACACTTCGTCTTATGGTGCTTTACAAATGTGTGAAGTTTTATCAAAATATCTTAAAAGGTTTTAGAGTTAGAGAGCGGACACGATTTGTGACGGACAGACAGACAGATAGACGGATAGACAGACAGACAGACAGACAGACAGACAGACGGGGAAAAACAATATGCCTCCTGACAGTTTGCTAAATTGAAGTATCAAAAAGCTCCTTTTTGTGATTTGGTAATACAAATTGTCCTGGTCGACAAGAAACATGTGGTCGGAAATACAAATATTACTGCTTACCATTCAAACTGTCACAACTCTCGTTCTAAGGATTAAACATATCTCAGTGTGTCAGCTAATATTAGATGTTTGTGCATCACTGCATGCAATACCAAACAGTCAGCCTTATTGCTTCAGTGTTTGGCAATACTCGCTCCCACTCTACCCGTCTTTTTCCTCAGTAACATTTGTTATTTGTTCACTCTCAGTATCCCTTGATTTCATGAAGTAGAGCAAGGCAGGGTATTATCACTGTCCAGTCATTCCTATTTTTTATGTACTTACACAAATGCCAAAAACATGAAAAACGCATGTCTTAGAATTTTGATAAAAAGTGTGCCACAACAAAACCTTATCACAGCTTAATGAAATTCTGAAGTTAAACTTCATGAGAATCAACCATTTTCTTTTTGTAAATGTTTTAAGCAAGTGACTATACATTGGAGTAACGGATGTTAATTCATAAAATTCAAGTTTTGTTTCATCTATTGTGTGAAAACTTAACACAACTAATATAAACACACCATTTTATTGAAGATATAAGTATGTGGTAGGAATTAAGCCAGAACTTTTGGATCGTTTTGAGTTTTATTGAAAATTAAGGCACAAAATCGTAGCTATACCTTTTTCTTCAAATTGGTTCTGAAATTTCGAATTACTTTCATTTAAAATATTTTTGCTTTGGCTGGGTATTTCAATGGCTATCATACTTAATTATTTCAATGAATGTATCACTGAGTAATTTCCTTTTAGTAATATGGACCATGATTCTTTATTTTTGAAATTTAAATGCCAGTAAGAATGTAACGGATTTTAAAAAGAAAATTCCACAAGTTCAAAAAATCTGATTTTCTCATATTACTGACATGAAAAAGTACTAAAATGACAAAAAACTGAGCAAATTTTACTCAACTTGAGAAACTATTAAATAAAAGATGTATGTCTTAGATAACATTGATCCAGATTTTAGAACTAAGTCTTGCAAATTTTAGCCTCAAAAAATGAAAAAATTACTACACGCTAAAGTAATTACACCTACATAATTTATATTCGTATTGGTTTCTTTGAAGCACAAGTATACTCAGTTTTTGTGTAATGCTTCACAATCGACCAAATGTTCTAATACTGCTTTCAAGATTTTCTGATCTTGGTAACAGAAGTTAACCAACTAAATTACTGTAACTAAACCTTCTTGCACTTTAAGCTACACTTGGCCTTCACTCTCAGTCTTGTCAACCATTTCAAGGCCTAATTTTTAAATCCGATTTCACTTTCCTGAGGGGACAGGGTCTGGTATTTTCATCATGACCTGCTTCTAAGTAGTTCTATCTGGCATTCAAACTAAACATTTAACTGCCCTCCCTTACAAAGGTCGAATGACTTTTGTTACGGTACTGTTAGGTTGGCGAGTCAGTTAGATAGTCGATAAATCTAAGACCAGGGTATTTCAGGTAGAATGTGACGTCTACGAACGGCAAACAGTAAGTATTGATTTTAGTCATGGATGTCAAAGGTAATGAATGTTAAAATTAGCACATGTTTTGGATCAGAAAAGGCCCTTTTTCAGGTTATTATGAGAATAATTCATAGTTATAGTTTTATCTCGTATTTGGTATTCTCCTTTAAGCATCACATTCAACAGATGTCAATTGATAACGGTTTTGGCAAAACTTTGGTTAAACAAGTTTTTGTCTAAATGCTATCTTCGATATCAGCGATGCATTTTTTTCCAATTACAGAGGTTTTTGAGATCCATAGGCTCTAAAATCCTCAATATCAAGCATAAAAGACTATACCGACAGTAATCTTTAGACAAACAGATCTAAGTTAGACCATCCCAACATGAGGTAAAATGCAGTAACGGATGTTAATGATGTTTTGGCGACACTACTAAACCATTGATATTTCAAATTCTGTTGCATGTGTCTCCGTGTGTCATAAGTACATCTGTAAGGCTACATTATTAGTATGTCTTAAGCAAAGAAGGATTGTGAAATACCAAACAGCTTACTTTCTGTAAAGATTCAAAATAAGTCTCCCAACAGGGCGACACAGAAAAAAAGTGCAATTTTTGCATACATAAGATAATTTTCCAAAAAAATTAAGCAAACATGAGAATGTTTAGTTCTGTATATGGCTAATATATGGCACATGCATTGAAAATAACCTGATTATTTTACTCTCATTTGCTTGTGGGGTCAGTAATTTGGCAGGGATACTAAAAAATGGGAAAAGTACATAAAAAACAGGAATGACTGTGTCAGCAATTACTGTCAATTCTTTATTCCATCCTTAATTTCCATGAAAGATGTGGATATTCCATACAAGATTATGATGCAGAATATAACATCACTGTTTTACATGTTTATCTTGCATGAGGTAAACAATGGTCACAAAGTTTGAAACTGTAAGACAAATTTTACAAAAGTAAGATTTCCCTATGTCATTGGCGTAGACACGGGCGCAGCAGGTGCGGCATTAGCTGCACCAATACTTTCGGTTGGTACGGCATGCCGCACCAATAAAATTGGCTGATGCAGTATGATACTGCACCAGTAATTGATAATTATCAAGATAGAAAATGTGAACAACATGTAAAAGTTGCAAATATCAAATAAACACACACACACACACACACACACACACTCACAAAAACCCCCCAAAAAAACAAGTTCTCTTATAGTACTTTTACTCCACCATACATAACAACAGCAGCTCCTGGATATGACTAATCAATAATCCAAGCGTCTGTAGAATGATGCTTTCCTTTGTTTACTTTCGTTTCTCATTACTGTAATGCATGTAATTATCTAGAATTTTAGCATGAGAAGTGACTGGTAAGTAAATGTTATTTTCAATCTGTCCTTAGAGTTTAACAAGCATTGTAAAATTGATGATGTCTTTGCACGGTGCCTTTGTAAATCTAATTAAATGTATATCGAGCCCACAAATTTTAAAAATCAGAGGATAAAATACTAAGAAAATGTCTCAAAAACGAGACGAAATTTGTGCTGAAAAACACCCTAGAATGCACGAAATCGCACCATTTTTTCAAAAATTTTCCGGGGGAGCACTAAGGAAATCATGATAAATATGCATTGTTACACCACGATTCTGTGTTTAGCTTTGCATTTGAATTGTATCTATGGAGGTGATGCGCAAATGCTGGAAAACTCGGTTGACCAGTTGGAAAACTGTCCTTTTCGTTGTAAGAATACGGTCTACATCTTGCCGAGTCTTGTCAGAATCGACAACATTTGGTCTATACGAGATCTATATCATCTGCAAATGGTTTGACAACGGTGTCTTAATTAAACGTGATCCTTACATAACTGGAATGGAGCCTCATGCACCAATCGGCTCATTTTCATGGTTCTTGAGGTTCAGTATTTTCAATTATTCCCGCGAACAGCAGACGGCGGATCGCATCACGTGAATCTTTTACCAAATCACGTGACCTTAACAAAATGGCGGCAAGACTGACTGCTGAATTTCTGAAAGACTGGAAAAACGAAGTAAATCCCGATTTACAGAAAGAGAGAGACACTTGCACATTTAAAACCATTGAACTAACACACATTCTAGATGGTGGTCCAGAGAGAACAAAGAAGAGAAAGGAACTTGGTAAGAAGTGGCCAGATACTGTTAAGTAACGAAATGTCAACGAGGCGTAGACTAATCGACCCAATCCACATTCGCGTAATTGGAGTGATGGCCTGTGAGATTTCATTGCTATATATATGAAGATGTCACCAGTTTAAGGAGAATCAGTTTTATTTTTGAGATGACATGAAAATGTGTTTCTTGCTTATATTTATTCAATCATTAGTAGGTCTAGTAACACAACCAGATGACGGTATCCGGTTTTAAACTTCCCACAGGCAAAACGTCCAACTGTCAAAACATTCCAGTTTTGGTTAAAATGTCCCCAATTCCGTTTTTGGTTAAAATTTCCGCCAAAAATGTTCCTGTATCTTTTATTCAAATTGTTAGTTTGATCTTGTTTGATTATTTTAGAGATAGGTCACCTGGACATTTGCCACCTAGGACAAAAGCCCTCCCATACCATGTTGATAGTTAACTCATTGACTGTCTCAACCCTTTACCAGATGAAGCCTTGCTTTTATGGTGTGGGAAAGAAGACCTGTGTTTTTACATGGCTGCAGTTGAAGCCTAAAACAACAAATTGTTCTTAACAAGCAAGTCTTCCATCACTCACAATGTGTTCTATCCTTTATTTTAATTTTCTTCCAGTTTTACCACTTTAATCATTATTTCAGTTTTAACAATTACATTGTATGGACAAACTCTTCTTATTATTAAGAGTAAAAGAATTCATGACTTAACCACTTTAATAACTATTTCAGTTTTTAAAAAAACAGTTACATTGTTTGGCCAAGTTTCTTATATTTTTAAGATTAAAGGAATTTAATTCAGATATGCAGCCTTTCTGATACAATGCAAACCGTTTATTTTTGTGAAAAAAATGGTGAAAATTTATTTAATTAAAACCACATAAAAATACATAAAAATAAGTGACGACAAGTTTTGAAGGGTAGCTTATTGAAATTTTAATGGTCTTTTGGGGCCTGAAATTGACGGTTGTTGGTCATGTTGTACAAAAGTCGCTTAACCCTTTACCACACAATCCCGACTTTTAACGACCCTAAGAAAGAAGCCTTTTGAAAACACTGTGGGAAAAGAAGAAAATGCTGGTAACCAGCATTTTCTTCTTTTCCCACAATGTTTTCTACCCTTCTCACAGCAAGTTTTAATTTTTCAGTCCCATTTATTTTGTTGTCTGCAAATGCTTTCATTTTAGACTAGCCTAAAATTTTGTCGTTTGGTAAAGAGTTAATAGAACATAAACGTAGAGGAAAATAGCGCGGGCGGACTTAAAAACGGTCGTTTTAGCACAAAAGTCACTTAATAGACATGGTCACATGTACAAGATTCACTGTACTTAAATGATAAGTTATTCTTTTTTTTTGCAAATGTTGACATTTATTGTATAATAATGGCTCAAATAATGAGATTTGTGTAGGAAGGGCTGGAAAACATTTTGCTAGAAGGAGAAAATGCTTGATATTGGCATTGTCTCTTTTTACCCGTAATGTTTTCAAAATCATTATTTTCATGGATTTTGGGGGGAAAAAAAGGTGAAAAATATTAAGACACTGCAGAGCATGCTGCCCTTTTCTGACCTTTTTCTTACACACAATGCACAAATACATGTATTACATATCACTTTAGCATTAAACCTTAACACAATACTAGTAGTCTGTCTGTCTGTCTGTCTCTCTCTCTCTCTCTCTCTCTCTCTCTCTCTCTATATATATATATATATGTATATATATAACACATATTGTAAGATCCATCAAACTTAACAATTCACAGTCTTACATGCTCTTTTCCTGTAAGATACAGGACTGCATGAGTTTTCATTACTGCTTGTAAAATCAGCAACCGATTTGATAAACTTCATGATAAATACTAATCAAAAGTCCTACTCAAAGTTGGACAAATGCAGATAATTATTTAACTGGTAGGATTAGTCTCTGAAAATTTACTATATTAGCCAAAAGGAACAAATTTCAAAAAAATAATTACCATCTAATTTATGAGTATTCCTTATCACCTGTACCCAATTGATCATGCATGCACTTATCATCAACAAAACCTGTTAACAAACAACCTTATTTTTTATAGCTCGATACCAAAAATAATCCAATTCATTAACCGCTTCAACATTTACCAGTAGTGGATAAGAACAAAAAATTTCGAAGTGGGATGTTTTGACCAAACCTTTTCTAATTGTGGGACGTTTCAACCAAATTAGTGGGAAATTTTAACCAAAAGTGGGATGTTTTGTCTGTGGGATGTTTTGACTGTAAAACCAGAGGACAGCACACACCAACCACTGTTGTGACTGCTTCTCTGTTTACCTCTCTTGCAATGGTGTTTGATCCAACTCTAAAATTAACCCTTTACTTTACAACAATATTTCAGATTGGTTCAAATTGAAAGTATGTACAGACGACATATTAAATGTGGCTAAAATGATTGGATTTTTTTTTTAGAGGTTAGAAAACTCTGTGGGAAAAGAAGAAAATTATGGTTACCAGCATTTTCTCTTTTTCCCACAATGTTTTCAAAAGTCAAGTTCTCCCAGAGTTGTTAAAACTCGGGATTGTGTGGTAAAGGGTTAAACAAAGAAATGGCTTTAACAGCATTGCCTCTGATGACAATATCCTTCTTTCTTTTCGATATCAGCAAATTAGATTATCTTTGGTTTGATAAATAAATGATTGATTAAAGCAATCATAAAAAAAAAGATGGAGAAGCAATTACAACCTAACAACAGCAGTGGTTCACCAGTAGTTGGTGCCAGATAAAATGAAATGTTAGCATCATGAGCTTTCTATAATTATACATAGTTGATTGACTTTGTGTTCTTCCATGTCAAAGTCTGATCAAGGTTTTTTTTATATTGTGACAAGGAGGAATTTCATTTAAACCACTTTTCATTATTCAGTGTTAACAATTGCAGAAAGCAGCCAGTTGTTTGAAAACTTAACTGGTGTGCATAACCCCTTACCAAACAACAAAGTTTTAGACTTGTCAAAATTGAAGGCATTTGCAGAGGACAAATTGAATGTGACTGAAGAGATTAATTTTGTCTGTTGAGGTGAAGTAAACATTGTGGGAAATTTTATCTGTTGAAGTGAAGTAATACATTGTGGGAAAAGGAGAAAATACCAGTTATCCTAGTTACCAACATTTTCTCCCTTTCGCACAATGTTTTCAAAACAGGGTCATTACTCAGGATTATGTGGTATAGGACTAAGGCAGCCAACTTGGCTAATAGTGCTCGCTTTTTAATTCTGTGCACCTTACTTCACTCAAAAATATAAACAATTTTGACCTTGTATATTACATATTTTTTCTATTTACATGATATATGAAACAACATAATCAAGTATGGGCTGTAAGAATTGACCTGGCAGGGCATGGATAACCTCTGACATAAGTCAACCAGTTTATTTTTCATTACAGTGGCCTCGAGCCAGTTTGGAATTATTCGTCATAAATCCTATGTAAACTCACGCATCATAGCAGTACATTATCGATCCTTTGTTTTATAGACACATGAATTGCATACTCTTTTACAGTCTGAAAACAGTGTGAAAAATGGTGCTTCTTATCTCGCTTTCTTTGTTTTTGTATTGCATTTCATACGCCCACTCACGATGATTTCCAAATTACCAAATTATTCTCAATCTAAAATGCATTGAAATGTAACATAGCTCCGCTCTGCCAGGTCAATTCTTTTAGCCTATAATAGATGGATAAAAAAATATAACAAGGCTTCTTACTGTTTTAAAGGATTTTTTTTTTTTTTGTCTTTCTGTTAGTGGCCTAACATTATTGTAGTGATTGATTTTTTTAACAATGCATGATTCTCACTTTCAGAAAACTTATTTTTCACTAAGTATGAAGAATTGTTTTCCTTCAAAAAGAGGCCATTCTTGCCAAGGTCAGAGGTCTATTCCCAGTCAGTCGCAAAATCTGTGAAGCTTTTTCAGTTAAGAAGAGAACTGAACTGGTCAGAAGAGGACTATGAATTGACAACAAAGTAAGATATTAATCATTGATATATTTTGTCTAATAGTGAAACATTTTATACTTATACCATTTAACTCTTTACCACACAGTCACCACTTTTTAACAACCTTGAGGTTTCTACCTTTTCTGAAATGAATTATATCATTTTTGACAAACTGAAATTGTCTTTTGGTAAAGATGTAAGAAATTGTTGTCCTTTCTTCTTTCTGCTATTATTGAAGACAGGAATGAGAAAAAAGCTTTTCATTGAGACAGTGAGTGAGAGAAGAGGGAGAGAAGGGAGGAGGAGAGGAAGAGAGAGAGAAAGACAGAGACAGAGTGAGTTAAATTATAAACTATATCATGCATTCTTGCATTTCAGGATTTTGAATTTTGATTTTGCTCTCAGTCTTCACCACACAATGTTTATACCTGCAATTGAAAGACTAGCAACAGATGAACAAAAGTCAAAGTGGTTACCTCTTGCCCAGTCCTACCAGATTATTGGAACGTATGCTCAAACAGAACTTGGACATGGTTTGTATGATATGTTAGCTGTAATGTATGGCTAGTTATCACATGCTATTCACACACTGTCATACCTTCACTCTTTTTTAGATTTTTTCAAATCTTCCCAGACAATCTTTTGTTTGTCATATCATGATTTGACATACCCATTCTAAATTTACATAAATTAAACCATTACTGTGCTGCCTAGTTTAAGACTAGTGAAAAGCAGTTGCAAATTACAGTGCACAGAAATGACAAACATTGGAAGGAAAGGAAAATATAGCATTTTAACAGTATTGGGGTCATTGTGTAAAAAAAGGAACAATTGAAAAATGCTTGGTACAGGCAGTTTCTCCTTTTACCACAATGTTCTCCAAATCTGTTATCTGCAGAGGCCTCAGAAACTGTATAGAAATGAGTCAGTATTTGATGCTGGATTCTTGTGCAGACTCTTATTATTTCAACAGAGCACAATGTGTGATGTGTTGTTAGCATTTGAAGTTGAATTTACATGGAGTTTTATTTTGAACAGGAACCAATTTGATAGGCTTGGAAACAACTGCAACATTGGACACCAAGACAGATGAGTTTGTGTTGAATACGCCAAGACTGTCATCTATGAAGTGGTGGCCAGGAGGATGTAAGATATTTGTCTTTTGTTAAAAAATAATACATTTACATAATAATAGATTGCCCCGTTTTGTGCCATACAGTGTTGTTTTTATTATTCTTAAAAACTTGTTGGGTCATTATCTTTGTGGAAAAAAAAAAAAATGAATCTGACAGTTTTGAAATCATAATGTTATCGATCTTTCAATTGGCCATTAGGGTACTTCCCGACCATATGAATATTCATAAGAAACGACGAATTGCTAGTCAATTATCCCAGGGGTAAATGCATGGAGAGTAACGTAATGCTTCAAACCTGGGTTCTGAGGATGATATAGAGAAAACTTTAGAAATCTCCCTGTACTTAGCAATAAGGCTTGGGCCACCAATTTTGCATGTAGCTTTATCTAGAGGGCCTCTACCTAAAATGCACAAATTATAGCCCTAGGGTCAAATTTTATCCCACCCTGGGGGTCACAAGTTTTACATGGGTTTTTAAAGGGAAAACTTTAAAAATCTTCTCTTACCTAGCCATAAGGCCTAGGGCTACCAAATTTTGCATGTAGCTTTATCTAGTCGGCCTCTACCAAGAGAACCCAAATTATAGCCCTGAAGTCAAGTTTGCCCCCACCCCAGTGGTCTCAAGTTTTACAGGGGCGTATATAGTGAAAACTTTAGAAATCTTCTTGTTACTAACCATAAGAACTAGGGCTACCAAATTTAGTCCTGTCTCAGGGATCTCATGTTTTACAGGGCCTTTTATTGAGGAAACTGAAAATCTTCCTGTTTATAACCACACATTCTACACCCTGTATTAAATGGTATGGGACTTTGTCTTGAGGACCTCTACCAGGATTCAAGTAATTATAGCTCTGTGGTCAAAAATGGCTTTGCCCTGGGGTCATAACTTTCTCATGGGATTTTATTGAGAAAATTTTGTATGTCTACTAGTTCAAAACCAATTGACCAAGTACTGTAATGTTTGGCGTGTAGGGTTTTTACTTATTAGCCAGTGGAGCGATACAGGGCCATGTATGGGCCATGCTTTGTGAAAAGGGGGCTTAATGCATCTGCAAAAAGTATCGACCCAGGTCAGTCTGCGCAGTCCACACAGGCTGACCTGGGCTGAAACTTTTCACTTTCAGTCAGTTTTCTATATGTCAAAGGACCTGTCTACCTCATGATTCTGTGGATAGCTAGACAAAATGGATTTTAGGGATCATGATCATTTGATGATGTGCTAGGTATCCTGCATCACAGAGATGCATTAAGCCCCCTTTTGTCAGGGCATGGCTAATATCTATGTGAGGAAATTAAGGCTTGAGTGCAGGTAACAAAATTAAAAAGGTCCCAATGCCTTTAACACTTAAGTTCATGCTTCACTAAGTTTGTGTTCAAATTTAATATTTCAGATAGGAAGATGATTAAATTTTGAAAGAAAAGCTGAATTACTTAATGAAAAATCATGTGTTTCACATTTCTTAGACTAAAGACTGGAAAACATAGTGGATATGAAGAAAATGGTTGTAACTAGCACTTTTTCTTTTTCTCAAAATGTTCCCTACCCTTTCTGAGATGATTGTTATCATTTGAACTACATGTATTTTGGAATTGTGTCTTCCAGAGCTTTTAATATGGGCAGTTCTGAAATTTTTCTGTTTAGTAAAGAGTTGAGCTGAGCAAGACCAAGTGTTATAAGTGCTGGCACAGGCTACCTCATGGAATTATGTTTTTGTGAAAAAATGATTTTGAAAATAAATCCTATTAGACTAATTATATTTTTTCAGTGGGAAAATCCTGCACACACGCTGTTGTACTAGCCCAGCTGGTGATAGGGAATGAACAACATGGAATGCATGGATTTTTGGTGCAGCTTAGAAGCTTAGAGGATCATACACTTTTACCTGGTAACTGTTTCAGGACACTTGACTCATTGCAAATTTGATGTAGAGGGCTTTGAAAACATCATTTAAGATATGAATAGCCATTGTTAATCAAGATTAGGTATGTGAATGTATGTAAAACATTATGCCAGAGTAAGACATTGATTGGTACAAGAAATTTCTCCTTTTACCAACATATTTTCAAAGGTTAATCCAAAAAGGAGAAATGTACTGTTGTCGTCATATTATCTATAGGAGACAAACCCTGATAATTTGGATGATAGCTGTCTCTTTTTGGAACTGATACAAAAGTTCATTATGTTTAACGTTTAAAACATTTTTTTGATGGTTTACAGCGGAGGATATTGTAATATGAATAAGGTCTAATTAAATGTTGTTTATGTGATACAATGATCAGTTGATTGAAGGTTTCGCCCTAGCTCCTTATTGCCTATATGAATCATTACCTTTTCAAAAAAAGCAGGTAGAAAAAAAAGATACAAACTGGTTTGAAAAGAAAAAAGCTGCATTTTCAGGTTGAGGTTATGACTGACTGATATTTTTTTTTCTCCAGTTCGAGATTCCAATACTATATTAGATATGACATTTCTTTACTGGCTACACAGATTTTTTGCCACACATGCTAAAGCTAGATATGCAGTAATTAAGGTAGTGGAATAAAGATGACATGATTCTCTGTCACATTATCTTATTCAAAGGTATAATGTCAGGGGATATTGGACCAAAATTAGGAGCCAACTCTACTGAGAATGGATTTCTCATTCTTAGTGAGGTCAGAGTTCCACGTCAGAATATGTTGATGAGAAATGCAATGGTAATACAGGGTGGATGTTTTTACATTGTGCTAACCAATAATTAGTCACTGAATTCTTTCTGAAAAAATTGGTGTCAATGATCAACTCAGCATCATTTTCGCTTTTACCAAACCTGTTTAAAAATGAAGTAAAAATAAATGGAAAACAGCTATTGAGTTTGGATTGGAAACCTTTGTGTCTGTTTTTATACAAATATTCCTTTTGCTACCATGTTTCTAGTGCTGTGAGATGATAGAGATAGACATGGTCGGTATACATGTGCATTATGTGTAACCTACCCATTCAGAATATTCTTGCATCTCAGAAGATCCATAATAGAGCTTTAAACACAGTTTTCTTTTTGTTCGATGTATCATAAAAACACATATTTTTAATCAGGCCTTGATAAGACAAATTAGGTATAAATTTTGCATCAAGAAATTAATTACGCCTCAAGATTCTCAATCAGATTTTTTCTAATAGATCATTAATTCATAAAATGAGAAAAAAAGGGAATAAAGTGTGTAATTTTTAGTATGCCAAAAGCACTGGAATATATGTTACTTACACATGTAATTAGTGGTCAGCTCTTTATATTGCATGTTTATCAAAAGGAATTCAGTACTAGTTAGTGGTGACATTTCATGAATAGTTTCTTTTAAATGATACCACAAGGCTCAAGATAAGTGGGTATATATTTGAATCCTAAAATCATTTTTTTGTGTTTAAGACCTATGTTGTGGGTACTGTACAGAATTGCCTTGTTGAGACAATTTGATAAATACACACAACTTAGATTTTATTGAACAGCAAGAGTGACGTCACTCTTTGAGCCCAAAAATATTTTTCTGTGCCTCTGGTACCACTATCACAATTACTCTCTGTGTGTAGTTAAACTGTTACCACACAATCCCATAGTTTTAACATCCTGGAGGATGAGACCTTTTGAAAAAGCTGTGGGAAATGGAGAAAATGCTGGTAATCAGCATTTTCTCCATTTCCCACCATGTTTTCTACCCTTTCTTAGACAAATCTCAAAATTCGATCCTCATTGAACTTATTGTTTGGAAATGCTTTAACCTTTACCTGGCCAAGAGCGACTCACTGACCTTTTGCGGACAATGTAGATCAAGATCAGACTGCACAGAACATGCAGTCTGATCTTTGATCTACATTTTCCAATAAGGACATATTTTTTTTCCCAAAAAAATACCTTTGAAATTGGAAAATTTAGGGTTTTACTATTGGCTTAAAAGTTTCATTTCTGTTATTTAGCAGGATAAGGGTTAAATTTAGACCAGTCCTAAATTTTGTGGTTGGGTAAAGAGTTAAACTTCTCATATGTTATTTATCTTTTTAAATTGCTTGTTTGTTTGCATTTAATTTTTCCCGGTTACTATAACTTACTTTTGAGTGTTCCCATATTTGCCCTTTATTACAAAAACTCTTTCTTTAAGTAAGTAATTCTTATCATCTTGCAGCAGACCACTTCTGAAAACACTGTGATCAAAGGAGAAATTGCTCACAAGTAATTTATCCTTTAATAGCAATGTTTTCACTTTAGTCTACTATTTGACTTGTTAATTTTCAAAATTCAAAAAAAACACAATTGACACATAGGAGTAAGGTCTGAACAAAAGGAAAATGCTTTTCTTGAAGGAAAATATTATAGAACAGGAGTAATTGCTTTGTAACAAGTAGTTACTTTATTTCCCTCAATGTTTTCAAAAGCTACCAACCACATTTCACTCTTTAGCATGCAACAAAATTTTAAACTGATCGAAACTGAAAGCATTTGCAGACGACAAATTATATCTTGCACAAGTTATGAATTTGTCTTTGAAAGGGTAGAAAACATTGTGGGAAAAGGAGAAAATGATGGTAACCAGCATTTTCTCCTGTTTCAACCATGTTTTCAAATGCTGTCTTTCTCAGGGTCAATAAAACTCTGGATTGTGTGGTAAAGGGTTAAGACTAAATTTTATTTTGTAAGGATCATTTGATTTTTGAAAGTCATATGCTGCAAACTTGTGTTAAGAAGTAATGAGTGAACAAGGTTTAGCAGTATCAAAGCAGTACCAGAAAATACCGGTAATGAAAATGAGAATGAAATTTACTTTTTCAGGGTTTTTAAAATAATAGGGAATAAATATCAATACAGAAATGCTAAGAAGACACATGCACATAATTTTGTGTTGTCAAATGGGCCTGGCAAAGTTTTGTTCTCTTTACCAAACAAAATACTCAAATTTGTCCCAAGTGAAGGCATCACTGACAACAAATTAGAAGTTGCTTAAGTAATTATATTTGTCTTCAAAAGGACAAAAATACTATGATAAAAGGCAAAAATACCAGCAGTTTTTCTTATTCCATGTTTTCGAAAGCTCTCTGATTCAGGGTTGTTTACTTTTTGCAAAAAGGCAGAATGTAAGACTTGTTAATATTTTAAGCATTTGCAGATGACATTTTGGAGGTAGAAAAAGAAAGAAAGATGGTAAACATGGTTGGAAGAGAAGAAAATTTAAGAAACCAGGCTTTTGGCATTTTACCAAAATATTTTCAAAAGCCTCGTTTCTTAGGGTTGTTAAAGCTTGGAATTGTGTGGTAAAGGGTTGTCTAGCAGAATGCCCCAATCAACACTGTATCACCTTTATATTGGTCTATTTAAGGGCGCAAAAGTGGTGACATAGGGGCCAAAGTGGGATATAACATGACTGACAATGGTTTCTTAATTCTTAATCAAGTTAGAATACCAAGACAGAATATGTTGATGAAAAATGCCAAGGTACAGTACAAAAGGAAATTTTGTGTTGCATTGTCAGAGTCTGACCCTTTCCTTCGTAGATGAATTTACATTAATTGATATGCAGAAGGTGATGCTAAAAATAATACTATTGCAGTTTAGACAAAAGCTTAAAACTTGCAAAATTTCTCTGTTAGCTACTATGGCCTGTCTACTGCTTCCTTGTCAAGAAATTATTTCTATGTTGATGAGTTGTTTTGACTAAACTGATTTTGAAATTGCTATAAAAGATTTTTCTTTTCTTGATTCCCTTTTTGTCTATCAGGCATGAAATACCTTTATAAAGTGTCACACAAATGAACCAGGCGGGTATCTTTCTGGAAGATAATTACTGTAGCATCACAATTTCAAGGCTCTTTTTGCCAAATTACCCCAGATGATAGCCAACAGTGTAGATTTAAGGTCAGACTGTGTGTTCTCTGCAGTCTTATCTTTGTCTACACAGTCTGTTAAAGCATCCAGGGTTGTGCTTTGCACTCCATAGGTTAACCTTTTACCAAACATTCCCGGGTTTTCATGACCCTAAGAGTGAAGCCTTCTGAAAACATTGTGGGAAAAGGAGAAAATGCTGGTAACCAGCATTTTCTCCTTTTTCCACAATGTTTTCTACCCTTCCCAAAACGAATTTCAATTACTGAGTCACATTAATTGTGTCATCTGCAAATGTTTCAAATTTAGACTAGTCTAAAATTAATATGTTGTTTGGTAAAGAGTTAACTCTCCACCAAATGACAAAATTTTGCCCTTGTCCAAACCCAAATTATGTGCCAACAACAAAATTAATAAAGTATGGCTGAAATGATGGGATAAGTCTTTGAGAGCATAAAAAATATTTTTAGAAAAGGAGAAAATGCTGATTATCAGACTTTTCCCTTTACCATAATATTCTCAGAAGTCTTCATTGGCGTCCTTAAAACATTGGATTGTTTGGCAAAATGTTAATAAATCTTTGGCATTAGAGGAACAGCCTTGCTGTCTGTGTGACTTTGCATGTTTGTATTTTGTGTAATTTTCCCTGGTGTTGGATCCTAGATTATAACTCTCTATAACTTACTAGTATTCCTCTCCCATTTCTTTTATGTCATTATGTAAGCTTCTTCAGAAGTAGTCTCTGTCCATGCCGTATCCACCTTTTAAAGAAAGTGTCATTCATGTACATGTAAATTTCAATATACATGTACGCTGGTAAAATGCATGTCGGCCCATGTTTTTGCAATTATTTCTGTATATATTGTAATGTTATAAAAAGAATCTGACGTTTGTTGGCTTTTGAGGTAAAACTTGACCAAAAAGTTTTTACTAAACTTTATAAGGCTGGTTTAACAACACATCTCTAGATTTTTTTGATAAAATTTGGTATGAATTGTCCACTAAAGTCAGATCCTATGTACGTCTACGGATGTAATTTGCAAACATATATGAAAATTAAACTGCACGGAGAATGAAGTCTGATATGGAATCTACACTGATGTTTTTTAAGACATTGTTATCACAGTATTTTGGTCTTGCTTACTGTCAGACTTAAAATATCCACTTTGTTGATTTGATACTTGTAAGAGTTATAAATGTTTGTAAACTCTATTTGGAGTTTACAGAAATCATTTTCTTCTTGAAAAAGAGGTCAGGATCACCTACTAATTCATTTTCATTGTTCCTTCCACGAAAATACTTATGTACATGTACATGTATGTTATTTTTCATGTGGATTTTTTTTTTTTGTACAGAATTCATATAAGAGATTATCTAGTGATGATCTCTCCTTCATCAGTATACTTTAGTTTTGAAATTATCTAATCCATAAACTGTTATTGAGCACTAGAGCAATGGATCACTGATTGAACAGAATTTGCAGTGGCTTCTGTTCAATCAGTGATCCATTGCTCTTGGTAAGATGTAAAGCTTACTTGTTCTATCTACAATTTGCTACCTTTTTGCATTGATGTTGTAAGCTAAAAACTTAAAAGCATACCTTTTTCTTCTCTTGCTATTTCAATGCCATTTTCGCCAGATTTTACATATGTTATTTATATTTCGAACCATCTTTTTCACAAATATATTCAGTTCTAAAGCATTACCTTTTTGTATGCTTCATAATTGTGTGCTACCCAGCCATTATTTTTAAATCGTCAGGTTACAAGAGATGGAAAATTTACACAGATGTCTGGAAACAAGGCTAATTATGCCACCATGATTCTTGTGCGTGTCAACATTATTGGTTGGTCATATGATGCTTTGAGACATGCAGCCTGTGTTGCCATTAGATATAGTGCCACTCGTCGACAGACAACTCTTAAACCAGGGTAAATTTACGCAACTTACCTCATTATTGTAAAATTTTCAGACTAACTCTTCAAACTCATTTAAAGTATATGAGAACCTAGAAATATGTGCTATTTTATCTTTTGCTACAATGTTTTTAGTAGACAAGATCTAAAGACATCAAAATATCATACAAAAGTAATAACTTAAAGTTTGATACAAGTGGGATTTTAGCCAAAAATTGATAGATGTCTGATATTTAATTCAGAAGGCTGACTTCATCCTAAATTAGATTTGAAACAAGAACCCTAGACAACCTGTGCAACACTTTACTGAACAATCCTTTTTTGTGACCTTGAGAAAGAATGCTTTTAACCCTTTACCAGACGACAATATTTTAGCCTTGGCCAAATTGAAAGCATTTGCAGACAACAATTTCAAAGTTGCTCATATGGTGCTATTTTTCTATGATGGGGAAGAAAACATTGTGGTAAAAGGAGAAAATGCTGGTTACCAGCATCTTCTCCTTTTCCCACATTGTTTTTAAAAAGCTTCTTTCCCAGGGTCATTGTGCAGTAAAGGGTTAATATCAGCATTTTCTTCCTTTCCTAGAGTCTTCTACCCTCTCAAAGATAAATATGTATGTTTGAACTACATTTGATTTGTTATCTGCAAATGGTTACAATTTGGGCAAGTCTATTATCTAGTGACAACTTCCAACCTCTCTTTCACTTTATCTTATCTTTACAGGGAAGCAGAGCAGCAGGTTTTGGATTTTCAATCCCAGCAGTATAAACTGTTTCCTGCACTTGCTTCAGCTTTTGCCATATTTTTTGTCGGTGAGGACATTTTAGAAACATACAAGAGTACATATGCTGAAATCATGAAGGGGAACACTAAAAAGCTTGGGGAGGTATGATGTTGTAGTATAATTTTGTTTGTACAGAAATAAGAGTTGTGGTTCTGTGAATATACTGCCATTTTTGATATAACACCAACCAGTATGTTCTAGATGAGCATTTAATAAATATATGTGTTTTTGGGAACCATCAGAATTTTGGTAGATGACTGTCTACGCTGGTATTTGAAGAACATCTAGGTCAATCAGAACAGATATAAATGAAAAACTGAATTTTATATACATGTACTGGTATACTTTTTGCAAGGAAGTACTTAGGGACACGCTTTTTTTATAATCTTATAATACAGAAAGGAGCAATATTTGTGGGAGTGGAAATAGATAAGAAATTACTCCTTTTCCTACAATTCCTTGAAAACCTGACTATTGAGGGATATTCTAAGCAATATTATGTGGTATGTAGTGGATGCAAGATTGCCCAAAATAATCAGTTTAAAACTGCTCTTGATGAGCAATTCTTCCATCTAAATAATAGTGTTCTAAAACGTTATGTACTACAAGACACAAGAATGTTTAGTGGATGTAATGAGTCAAATTAGCTTCACAGAAGTGAATGAACATTTGTATTCCTCCAGTAGAAAGGAATAAATTATGTATGTTAGATTTCTATCATTGCAGCTACATGCTCAGTCTTCAGGATTGAAAGCATTACTTTCAGACATGTCAACAAGTCTGATTGAAGTATGTCGAAGATCATGTGGAGGTCATGGTTATTTGATGTCATCAGGCGTGGCAGAAAATATGGCTTCATCACTGGCACTTGTTACTATAGAAGGAGAAAACACTGTCCTATTCTTGCAAACTGCAAAGTAAGTCTGTTATTGTTATATAATGTAGTCCATATTTATTATATACCTTAAAATTTTCATGTTCAAATACATGTGTCGCACATGGGTGAAATATCACACAGGACAGAAAAAAAATCTCTATATACAGGCTGAGAAATATGGTTCCAAATATGGTATGATGACATAATGATTATGTAACTCACACACAGAATATGTATGTATTGATTTGCAATTGAATTGGTCAAAGTTTTACATTGTTATGTTCATCTGCCATTCATAAAATGAAGTTACTGGCTACTACACTGTTATTTGTTTTATTTTGTTCACCATTTTCAAAAAGGATGTCAAATATTTTTTTGTTGACCTTCGATCTTGGGCAATTCCAATTTGCTTGTGCCGCTCGAATCAAATACAAGTACAAGGAAAGTTACTATAAAATAACATTCCGTTTTTATTACACTTTCAAATATTTGATTCTTTGATGTGTGTTTTATGCAGCCCTCATAAGTAATTCGGTCATATCAAAGCACCAGCTCACTTGCTTATGTATTAACTGAGTTTCTTCAGTACTAGGATCAGGCTCTGGAATCCCTTGCCAAGGACACTCCCAAAAATTTCATTTCAGCAGAAATGGATCCTATCAATTTCACTTACCGTTATTTTGATTGTTGCAGACAAGCTTTATTTTCTCAATCACTTGGATGTATTCTTTAAACAAAGCAGACATCTTTGAAAAACAATAATCAACAGAAACTAAGGTTAAATGCAGGAATACATGGGAGAAAAATTAACAAAAGGAAACTATTCGTTATTTACTTCAACGGGCTGTAGGACATCAGAGAGAAAAGTTATGTCTCTTCTTTCATTACATTTCAGATACTTGATGAAGCAGATAGCTAACGCAGTATCTGGTAACAAAACAGAGGGGGCCACAGCCTACATGAACAGGGATTACACAACTTATATGTGTCCAATTGAAAGGGCTGCAGATTGTCAAGATCTAAACAAACTGAGAGAAATCTATATACAGAGGGCACATAGGTATGAAAGATCTAAGAAATTTGCTATGACAAGTTAAGTTGCTTTTTGCAACATAGCAGACAAATTTTTAGTTGCACAAATTAAAGGTACAGTAAAATCTATACTAATATTTGTGAGAATTTTTTATTTACTGGTAACTAGTTGACAAAATTTTAAGCTCATCAAGTCTGAAAGTATTTGCACACCACAATCTAAATTTAACTTAAAAGAAAGTATACACAGAGCACACTTTACGTAAGGTTCAAAAGATCAGATTTATAATTGAAATGTTTGAAAACACTGGGGGGGAAAGAAGACAATGCTGGTTACCAGCATTCTCTTCTGTTTCAACAATTTTTTCAAGATCCATCTTTCTAGGTTCTCACTCAGGATTGTTGGTAAAGGGTTAACTCTTTACCAAACGACAAAGTTATAGATGGGTCCAAATTGAAAGCATTTGCAGATGACATATTAAATGTGACTGGAAAATGGAAATTTGTTTCGGAAAGGGTAGAAAACAATGTGGGAAAAGGAGAAAATGCTGGTTACCAGCATTTTCTCCTTTTCCCACAATGTTTTCAAAAGGCTTCTTTCTCAGGGTCGTTAAAAGTCGGGATTGTGTGGTAAAGAGTTAAACTGCTTTAATATTACAACATCTGTCTCCTTATAATGGTTAAACTTGAACTGACAAATTAGATAAAGTCTAATAAATGGGACATCTACCAAAGTAAGGCATGGTGGGAAAAGGAGAAAATATTCCAAAACCTATTGTTTCCTCATTACAGCGACTGAAGGCAATTCTCATCCTCATGTTTTGATAAAAACTTTTGAGTAGAAATTTAAAAAGAAATACATAGATAGCAAGAAGTATTAAAGAATTGGGAAACTTATTGAAAAAAAAACTTACCATTGTTTATATTCATTAATTTTGTTTTCAATTTAAAGAGTGATACTGACAGTTGCTCAAAAACTACAGATGGACATGGAGTCTGGCCATCCACAGGAAGTTGTGTTCAACAACAACATGGTTTCCCTAGTTAGAGCAGCCAAGGTACTGGTGTAACTATGAACTCGTTACCAAATAGCAGTATTTTGGATTTTATCCATATTAAAAGCATGTGCAGACAAATATAAACTGTGACAAAAATGATGGGATTTGTCTCTGAAAGGGCTACCAAATATTTCTGATTTTTTTTTCACTATGATTTTTAACCCAGTACCACACAGTCCAAAGTTTAAACAACCTTAGTAAATAAGGCTTTTGAAAAAATTGTAGGAAAAGGAGAAAATGAAACCATCATTTTCTCCTTTTCCCACCATGTTTTTTAACTTTTCATAGATCCTTTGAGTCACATTTGATTTGTGCTCTGCAAATGCTTTGAATTTGGACAAGTCTACAAATTTCCATCAGATGAAGGGTCCATAGAGGTTCATGGTAATCTTGATCTTACTTTCTGAAGATGCATCTTCACAGGTTACAAATATAATACCTCCAATTTTCTCTCTAGTCAAATATGAATTTCTCTTAATTCTTTACCAAAGTACAAAATTCTGGACTAGACCAAATTGGAAACATTTATGGACGACAAATTGATTGTTACTAATAAACTGAAATTTGCCTATAGAAGAGTAGAAAACAGTGGGGGGAAAGGAGAAAGTGTTGGTTACCAGCACTTTCTCCATTGCACACAATGTTTCAAAAGCCTTCTCTTTCAGGATTATTAAAACTCAGGATTATGTTGTGAAGAGTTAATAAGCATTTTGCAATTCTTCACAAAGTTCTGTTATTAGCAAAAACAGTATCTTACCCACTTCCGTTTCTGTCTTTTGCTGTTTCAAAATAGCCTGTATTGTATAGGTTTAGTTTATGGAAATATGTTCTATATTTATGAGATAATTTCAGGCAGTAGATTTTCTGAAACAACAAATGTGATGTGGCTTGATTAATGGGACTTGTCTTTCAAAGGGTGGAAAGCATCTTGAAAAAAGGAGAAAATGCTTTTTCTGCTTTTCCCACAATATTTTCAGAGGTCCTTCTTGTCAGGGATTTTAAAAACCTGGATTGTTTGATAAAGGGTTAATAAAACTGTAACATGTATAATAATGAAGCAATTAAAATTGTGCAGAAGGTATTTTGTATTCATTTGTACAGGCTCATACTCACCTGACAGTTGTGGATGTGTTTATAAATAGAGCACAGAAGATGAGACAAACCTGTTCACCAGAATTGAGCAGAGTTATGACAGAGTTATGTAACTTTTATGTCATACATAACATTGTCTCACATGCAGGTGACTTTCTAGAGGTAAATGTTTTTTTGTATTTGAATTGGTGTTTTCATTTCAAAGTCTCTGCAGTATCAGTTCGATTACCCTAACCTGAGTGTTGGTAGAAGTATTCCTTCTTTCTGTAACAGTCACATCTTTATGATACTTCTTTACAAAATATCAACTTTCTCATAAAACATTTTGGTTCAAATGCTTGTTTAGCCCTTTCCCAAACGACAAATTTTAGACTCTTCCAAAACTGAGAGCATCCATAGACGACAAATTCAGAATTGGTACAAATGAGCTTTAGGTCTCTGATAGGGTAGAAAACATTGTAGGAAAGGAGAAAATGCTTGTTACAAGCATTTTCTCCTTTTCCCACAATGTTTTCCAAGACTTCTTTCTCATAGTCGTTAAAAGTCGGGATGTGTAGTATAGGGTTAATGTCCCTTTTAACCCTTTACCACACAATGACGACTTTTAACACCCCTGATAGAGAAGGCTTTTGAAAACATTGTGGGGAAAGGAGAAAATGCTGGTTACCAGCATTTTCTCCTTTTCCAACGATGTTTTCTACCCTATCAAAGAAAAATCATTTCATATGAGCCACATTGAAACTGTCATCTGCAAATGCTTTCAATTCGGACAGGTCTAAAATTTGTTGTGTGGTAAAGGGTTAACACACTTGGAGTTGTACTTAAAGTTACATCTTCACTTGTTTTCATCCAGTTTTTTATCCAGTTTTTTTTTTCTTTATTTTATAAAACTATAATCACTCTTGTATCTTCATGCCAAATATTGACCCTGATGGTTGCTAGGTTGCACAGATTACGGCAGATAGAAAATGTGCTTTATTTTATAGCGGCTATAGACATAACCACAGTTTCCGGTTTAAATCAAAGACAAATCCCTTCAGTTTCTTTACCCCATACACCTTATATTGATTTTTTTATCTACTTTTACACAGATGACTAGATTACTGTCAAGTTTTAACAGCGTTTGTTTACTCTCTGGCTGTAGAGATGTCTCTTTAAAACAAACATAATACTATGGCTAATTTTCAGATGGAGACTATAGGATTGTCACAAATGGAATGGTTGAGACAGGAAGAATTGAAACTATTGGCTGTGATAAGGTAAGTTTTAATGACCATAGGGAAAAAAGCTTTGAAAAACATTGTGAGAAAAGGAGAAAATGCTGTTAACAAGCATTTTCTCCTTTTCCCACAATGTTTTTCTACACTTCCAAAACCAAATTCGAATTTTTGAGTCACATTTATTTTGTAATCTGCAAATGTTTTGAATTTGGACAAGTCCACAACTTTATTGTTTGCTTAAGAGTTAAAGACTTAAGAGTACGGGCAAATTTAATCCTTACAGTGCAGATACAACTTACGTTGAATTTGGGCAAGAAAGATACACAAAAGAGTGCATGAAATGACCAGTTTGGTTCTGGATCAAGCATGCCTGATACCTTGTGAAATTTTCTTATTAAAACAGATATTGCAGTATGTGGCTCCTTTTTATTCACCAAAAACTGCTTCTGTGTACTTTTTTTCTGACTGACTTACATTGAACTTCATTTTGTAATATACAGTTCTACATGATCTTCATTTTGCACATACATGTATTTGCTGAATGAAAAAATAAAAATACTATCAAATGAAATCAGTCTTTTGTTTAAAACAGAATAAAACTGAAATTCATGTTGATGAATATGCAGCATATAATCGTAGGGAAGCGCTTTGACTTTGCAGACCAAATGCGGTGGGCCTGGTTGATTCCTTTGACATGCATGACGAGACTGTAGCCTCCACTCTGGGGATGTATGATGGAAATGCATATCAACATTTGTACGAGTCGACACAGTATGAGCCTTTAAATCAAACAGAGGTAAGGGGGAACTTAGGATTCAAGACTGTGCATGTATTTAAACCATACAGTGCCGAAAAAACCTATTGGACATTTTCATCCTAGAAGTACAACCCAAATTATTGCAATTTCATGTTTCATGTTTGCTTTTATCTACAGTGTTTCAACAAAGCAGACAGTGTAGATCAAAGGATCAGGCTGCACGTTTTGTGCAGCCTGACCTTAATTTACACTGGCCACAAAGGCAACTATAGTTGTGATAGGCTCTTTTAAGGGTTAATTTTTTTTTAATAATCATTTTTTCATTTAAAACCATATCCTTTTCTGCTTATGTAGTTTATGAAGACGACTTGAACTGGGTATCCCGTAATCCTGAGTTTTAACTACTCATAGGAGAAAGCCTTTTGAGAATATTGTGTGAAAAGGAGAGAAGGCTGGTTCACAGCATTTTCTCTTCTTCTCACAATGTTTTCTACCCTGTCAAACAGAAATATCTTGGTTTGAGCATTACTAGTATTTGAATTGTTGTCCTGAAATGATTCAGTTTTTGATAAGTGTAAACTCTTGTTGTATGGTAAAGAGCGAGGAACCAGTATGAGGAGAATTTGGGTTTCATGTGGAAATAACATTCGTATGATTTATAATGCTAGTAATTAGTGAGTGAACTTACATGAAAAATACGGAAAATGATTTCACTTAGCAAACTTGAAAAAAAAAGGTCTCTCCTTGAAAGATACTAGTTGATGTCTTGCCTATACAGTATAAGATTTTGAAGAACAAAATATTTGCATAATCTTAACCTGATATATTTTAGGTACATCCGATGTACTACAAGCACCTACGGGGACTGCTAAAGGGAAATGCACAGTCTAAATTATAAAGAGGCCAAGCTGATTCAAGACACTGTTTACATTTCACAGGATTTCAGAAAATGATCTAGCTTAATTATATGTGTGACATCCAAAACTTCCTCAGACATAAACTGCAACAAGCAGTTCTTAAACAATGGAGAACATTAGTGACACTGGTTTCTTTTCTTATCAGATAAAATTCATGTGTACCAAATTGCACAAAAATCCATTTTGATTCATAGTGATGATTCTGTTGAAAACATACAAAGCTATACAAAGGAATCAGAATAGCCCTTTCTTGTTGAGTGCGTAATTATTGATTGATTGTACGGGGTTTAATGCCGTTTTGAACTTTATTTTCAGTTGTATCAGGGAGGCCAGTGCACCTATCCATGCTTTCCTGGAGTTTCTTTTACCAGTACTCCGCACAATATTCTTTCCAATCACTGGGTGCTTTCCCACATAACCTGCGTCAAAAAAATGGACAGCAGAGAGGAATGAGTTCTGTCGCAATGACTATCATCAGCCCCCAGAAAGAAATTGGCTGAGCTGGGGATCAAACCAATGACTTCCTGTTCTGAAGTCCTGTCAGCTACCAACTGAGCTACCAGTGCTCGGCCAGTATGTAATTCACTCTGTAACAACAAAATTTTAGACTTGTTCATATTTAAAGCATTTGCTGATAACAAATCTAATGTGGCTCAAACAATCGGATTTTTGTCTAAGCCTTGAAAACATTGTTGGAAATGGAGAAAATCCTGGTTATCAGCATTTTCTTCTTTTCCCACAATATGTTCAAAATCCTTCTTTCTTGGGGTCGTTAAAACTCAGGGTGATTTGATACAGAGTTAAGAAATGCAACCTTAGTAGATATAGTTACCCCTTAATTTCCGGATTTTGCTGTTTTCATTCCCACTAATGAGATGAAATACTTTAGACTCGTATAATTTAGGTACATATCTAAGTTTGATTATGAATGCTTAAAATGTGCAGTCTGGCCGTGATCTACGCTGGCCACAAAGGCAACTTAAATTGTATAAGGCACTTTAAGGGTTTTAGACCTACTAGCAGTACTGAAAATCATGTTTAACATTTGTAGGACATAAAAATTATTGTTTATTGACAGTATGGGAAAAGGAGTAATTGCAAGAAACAGGACATTGATCCACTTTTAATTTAACATTTTCAAAATGTGCGTAATGCATGTTGAATAGAAAAGGGTTCAGAATTGAGAAAATACTAAATGCACTTCTGTAACTTGTTTCTTATTATTACTTGTTTGTGAGGTCTATACATCGTTATGTAAAATGAAACAAATAAATAGAGGACAAAATAATACTTGTATATCAAATACATTTTTCAATTTTATTTTATTTAAAATATTTACCTGTTAGTTTTGATATCTGTACATGTGTATAAAAAAAGTTTAAAACAAATTCATTGCACAAATAAAACCCAAATTAAGCTCTCCCCTTTCAGTCTGTTCTTCCCACATTTTAGCAGGTTACTTTCCTAACACACATTGTCATTTTTAGGAGTTAGGCTTAAATCTATGTTCCAGACTACAGTCAAGCACAGAAAAAAACGACATAAACCACTGAATACTGAATTAATGGAAAAGGACCCTTCAACCCATTACCACACAATCCCGACCCTAGAAGATTTTATTTTTGAAAATGTAGGAAAAGGAGAAAAATGCTGGTAACCAGCATTTTCTCTTTCTCTCAATGTTTTCTATCCTTTCAGAAAAAAAATCCAATCATTGAGCCACATTGCAGCTTGCAAATGCTTTCAATTTGGACAGGTCTGAAATATTGTTGTTTGGTTCAGTTATATTACGAATAAAATATTGAATTTAAAGGCTGTTTTTCCTTTATCTGTATCCATGTCATGGACAGTGTAGATCAAAGATCAGGCAGCATATTCTGTGGGGTCTGATCTTGATCATCTGTTCTCAAAAGCAAAATAGGCTGTGCTTTGTGCTCTATCGATTTAGCATTACCCTGCCGTACATGACTGGATATCTTTAATTTGCAGACTGAGAAACAAAATTGGCCTGCACATGTACAAACTGAAATTTCATTACAACCTCCATTTCCATTTTAATGGTGTCGGTCACATGACCTTCATTAAAGCAAATAAATTTAACAAAATCTGTTTGTGTGATAGTCAATCAAATACATGTAACCTTGGCTGAATAGAGACAAACACTACTTGCAACTAGATTGCATCGTTGTAAGTTTTTATAAAAAAAATCATGTCAAAAAAAAGAAAGCCAATATTTACCTGTAAATAATGGCCTTTAACCTATTAAGACACTGATAGAAAATACAAGTTCAAAACACAATGTTCCTTCCATGATAAAGCATTACAGGAAAGGAACCATCTGCTAGTAACAAGCATTTTCTTCTTTTCCACATGTTTCCCTTTCAAAGACAAATCCCATTATTTGAAATAACTTGCTCTCTTCATATGCTATCAAAATGGAGCCAGAACTAACTTGTTCTCAGCATATGCTTTAAATATGGAAGAATCTTAAATTTTGTCATCTGGTAAAGACTTAACCCTTCACCACACGATCCCAACCTTTAACAACCTTGAGGAAGAAGCCTTTTGAAAACATTGTGGGAAAAGGAGAAAATGCTGGTAACCAGCATTTTCTCCTTTTCCCATAATGTTTTCTACCATTTCAAAGACAAAGTTCATCATGTAGTGTACATTTCTTTTGTCTTCTACAAATACTTTCAATTTGGACCAGTCTAGAATTTTCTTGTGTGGTAAAGAGTTATAGACCATTTTGCAACTGTATGTACAACCATTCAATTTTACAATCCCTTGAGCAGTCAAAATACAATGTTCATGTACTTGCAGTGAGACATTTAACCATTAACATTTTAAGTTAATGTCAAGAAACATTATGCAATCAACAATGTAAATAGGAGAAAGCGTTAAACCTTGACAATTCAAATAATGTGATAAATTAATTTGAAGTTATTTCCGAGGTAAGTCTCAGAAATAAGACTGTCATTCATTTAAGTAAGATGCTGCAGAGTCTTAACAAATAGCTTCCACCTTATTTTTTAGTCCTCCTATTTCAGTTATTTGCGTTTGATGTAATCTTATTTACCCTGCAAGAATATTTTCTGAAAAGAGAAAAACTAGAGCTTTTACATATCGTAACTCATCTCTTTACCTAATACAAAATTTAGACTGGTCTAAATTGAAATCATTTGCAGACGACAAATTACATATGACACAAATGATGGGTATATATTAGAAAGGGTAGAAAACAATGCAGGAAAAGGACATAATACTGGTTACTTGGTTACATCTGTACTGAGCCCATGCTTAACATGTCAAGCCGAGGTAAAAAAAAAAAATTAATTTGTGCAACCTGTAGTTATACATCTAAATTGCTCAAAATAGAAAATAAATTACCAGCAAAAGAACAGCCTTATCTTAAATATATTCTAAGAATATGCCTTATTCTACCTGTAGTAATGTATGTAAATACTCATCAACAGAAAACTCTTCTTTCATATTAATACTATAGAGATAAATGCCAACTGTGACAAGAAAGAAAGGTTTGATGCTGACTACAATATATATTAAAACTATGGCAGACATGTTAAGTATATTGGGAGTATAGAATTATCTACACTAAAAAATATCGCATACATGGTATATAATATTATCATATGTATATTGGTAACAATTTTATGTGCACACATTAATTTACAGTTTTTCATACCAGGGAAAACACTATAATGTACATGTACACCAAAAGCAACTGATTTAGCTTGTATTTAATGAAAACATATGACTCTTGATGAAACACAAACTTAGCAGCTTTCACCCCTTTACCAAACAATCACACATCTTGGTGACCCTTTAAAGGCTTTTGAAAACATAGTGCTGGTAACATTTACTCTCATTTCTGCAAACGTTTTCTACCTTTCAGAGGCAAATTCATTAATTTTGCCATCTGCATTATGCTTTCAGATTGGAAAACTCAGATTTTTGTTTTTATCTGGCAAAGGACTTCATAAAATTAATTCATCACTTTGCAGATATGGCTTGCAGCATGCAAAAAGGGGCATTCGAACATTAGATTTTGTGCTACAGCAGACTTGCGCAAAACAGAAAATTACACAAAAAATGGAAAGTGTCGTTTCGGATTAGCCTGCGCGGACTGTGCAGGCTGATCCGAGACGACACTTTACGCAAATGTCCAAATGCCCCTTTTCGCGTGTTGCAGGCCATATTATCCTCAAGGAACATGGAAACAGCAAGAGGTAAGCATTTGCCTTTTATCAAGTATTTCTAACAAAGCTCTCTTCTTTCTAAAGAAATGGGTTAAAGCAAAACTGATACAATTATTGCTACATTTTGAAGACAATAATGCACTACAACTATAATATCTCGACCTGTCTTCCTAAATTGAAAAACATCACAGAAAAGTAAAGTTTTTACATCACCAACAAGGGATAGTTCTATTTCTCTGCTTTCAATTCTTAGATGAAACTTAGCTGTAAATCACAAAAGGATGGCTCATATTTGAGCAACACATTTTATTTAAAACATCAAACATTTGCAAGGTTTGGGCTCGACACCACTTTATCCTTCCCAAGCTTTTTTTCCCCCCGAGTACTTGTACACCCACATGTACTTTTACATTATATTGTTTCTACTAAAACAATCCAGTGTTTTAACAACCCTGAAGAAGATACCATTTGAAAATATTGTGGGAAAAGGAGAAAACGATGGTTAACCAGCATTTCTTCCCTCTCCCACAGTATTTTCTACCCTTTCAAAGATATAATTCATTCAATTTGTCATTTTCAAATACTTTTAATTTGGACAAGTCCAAAATTATGTTCTTCGGTAAAGAGGTATGTATAAACATCACATCTTATGAAGTGAACATTCCATGAAATGTAACGTATCATAAATATTCACAGTTCATAAAAATGTGCATGTCGATCAAAACATTTTGCAGCCACCTGAAGGAAAGTCTACAAACATGTACATATACATACATCATATGCACATGTTAAAGGCAGCATCATTGCTGGCACATTGGTTGGTTGGTTGTATTGGGGTTTAACGCCACTTTAACAGCTAAGGTCGTATCATGGTGGTCGGTGACGCACATATGTTTCCTGGCTTTCTCACACCAGTACTAACACAACTTTTTTTCCAAAGCCACCGACTACTTTTCTCACATGCTTCAGGAGAGGTGAGAAGCGAAAATATGCCGGAAAGAAATTTCGCCTCAACCGGGTATCGAACTCACAACCACCAGGTCATGAGTCCGACACGCTCACCACTGAGCCATCCGGGCGGGCTCGATGCTGGCACAAACAAGCAAGCTCAACTATAGACAACTGGTGGCAGTAAATCTCAGTCTAGTTACATAACCATATATAAAGCTTTCCAGAGCATAGAAAAAATACAATTTTAGTCAAAAAGAAAGAAAGCCCTTTTGCCTGGTTACCTTGCAACCAAGTTGCAATTTGACAGTACATCCAAGATCTGGGGCAAAATTTAGGAACCAGCCTAATTGTAGTTTTGTTTCAGTCAATCGCAAGACATTTCACTGAATGAAAATTGAATAGTACAATGTATCGAGTTGTTGATAAACTAAAACCCAGAATGTACATTGTGTGCAATCTGATCTTGATCTATACTGTCTCAAAAAATCACTAAAGATGTCCTTGGCACTCTAAGGGTGAACATGATCATTGTTTCAATACTGGCCTACAGGAAATTCATTCATCACTTGACTATTTACCAGACCACAAAGATTTAGCCTTGTCAAAATTGAAAACACTTTCAGATGTCAAATGTACATGTACCTTAAAACATTAAATAAGTTTTTCATAGGGTAGAAAACATTGTTGGAAAAAGAGAAAATGCTGCTTACCATCACTGTCTTATTTTACTACAATATTTGCAAAAGCCTCCTTATTCTGGGTTCTTAAAATTCTCATTTGTGTGGAAAGGGGTTAACATATGACTTCACATCCTGCAAATTTTGTTCTCTTTCAAACAGAGGACACCACAAAAACTGGGGCGCTGTGCATTTCTATTATATTTTCACAAATTGTCTGCTCCAATTCAACTGGGTAAGAATGGTTTGATGAATAATTTCCTGAATAACTGATTTTCCATTACAATATAAGCACCATAACAAAGGACCATAGACCCTTCAACACACGGCCCTAACTTTTAAAGACCCTGACACAGAAAGCCTTTAAAAACACAGGGAGGAGGAGAAAACACTGGTTACCAGCATTTTCTCCTTTTCCCTCAATATTTTCTATCCTTTCACAGAAAGTATCACCTATTAGAGCCACATTAAATTTGTTATCTGCAAATGCTTTCAATTTGGACTAAATCTAAAAATTTTTGTTTAATAAAGAGTTATGAAAGATCTTCTCCTGCTCTAAATAAATGTCTAATACATTATCCATATGTACCCACAGTAAACCCAATCATCCTACAAATTACTGCAGTCAGCAGCTTTTGAGAACCTTTTTACCTTTTACCAAACGTAACCTTTTCTTTACATAACCCTGAGGACAAAAGTGTTTGAAAACATGGTGGGAAAAAGAAAAATGCTAGTAACCAGCATTTTCTCTTTTTTCACAATGTTTTCTACCCTTCAAAACAAGTCCCAACAATTGAGAAACATCTGATTTGTAAAGAGTTAACCCTTTACCACACAAAATTTTAGACTAGTCCAAGTTCAAAACATTTGCAGATGTCAAACAAATGTTACTCAAGAAATGGGACATGTTTTTTTAAAAGGAAAACCCAGTAAAAGAACCAAATGATGGTTACAAGCATTTTCTCTTTTTCAAAATGTTTTTAAAAGTCTTCCTACAGGGTCGTAACATGGATCGTTTAGTAAAGGGTTACACCAAAAAGTTTTCAAATGCTTTTTTACTACAGGGTCAAAAAAAGCCATGTGTCTGAAAACAGCCCTTGTATGTAACTGGTTATAACTGGGCACTAAAAGTTATTTGTTTCTCTACACAATAAGCTAAATAGTACTACAGAACTATTTTCCAGTACTAGTGATCTATAAATACTCAAATCTAACTGGATCTAATTAATTCATTACCTCCTGAAACAAACTGGCAGAAGATCATTGAAACATAGGGACAATCAAATTAACCCTTTAACTTGCAATCACGACTTTTAAAGACCTTGAGGAAGACGGCTTCTAGAAACCTTGTGGGAAAAGGAGAAAATGCATGTAACCAGCAGTTTGTTTATTTCCCACAATCTTTTCTATCCTTCCTAAGATAATTTCCATAATTTGAACATGCAAATTGTAGTCTTCAAGTGCTGCCAATTTGGAAAAGTCCAAAATTTTGTCATGTGGAAAAAGAGTTAATTCAAGTACAATACATGGAAACACTGTGGCAAAAAAAGCCAGCCCTGGTTTGAGTAACAACTTATCCTTTTGTCACAATGTTTACAAAAATGGTCTGCTGCCAGATGATGATAGTTGTCTACAGGTGGTAATGCTATATGAAGCTGCTAAATGCACTTTGCTGATTTATGAAAGACAAAAGTAGTTTTTGACAATTTTACAATTGATGTCAGATACAAAACAATACATAACTACATTATTTCAACAAAATACAGTCATTTTACAAAGGTACCTGTGGTAGAGAATGAGTACATGGCTCATAAAGATATGCTTTTCTCTAGTAAACCTGTTGCATTTAATTTTTTCCAACTTATAGGAAGCAACTGAGCACAATTCTTCATGTTTTTTCAAAAAACATACTCGCCATAAACCAATAGATTCATTAAATTTACAATGAAAGCTTCATTATAATTAAGTACCATTTTAGCTGACAGCAATTGTAAATTACATTAAAACCTGATTCCATTGCAGTGCTTCAGAAAAGTGAACACTACAACTTTTCTGCAGCTATAGACCAATATACATGATTATCCAAGTGTTTAGAAACAAACTTTTCAGCTTGAAAGAAAAAGAGTCATGTAAAGTTGCAAATTCTTGTATTGGCACCAACATCTCAAAAATATATGAGATAATATACCATAGATCTTCCATTAAACTTAAACTTCTACTGAGCAGTTCATGTACTATATAAACTTTTTTTAAACAATGTCTTCTGGGACACAAGTCATCATTCTAGCATGAGTTACAATTTGATTTTTAAAAAACTTTAAATCAAAACAAGGGAAGTTCAGAAATGATTCAAGGAGAGAATTTCTCCAGTTCCTTTATTTGAAGCACAGACACTATGTGCTGGAAAAAGAACTTTAGCCAGAAAACATCATCAAGCATTGCAATGAAATCAGTCAACAGACGAAAGATTCGAAAAAAAAAAAAATCTTCGAAAGTCGAAAAGTTTCTTTTTAGAAAAGAGAAAATAAATTGAAAGTTGAAATGTCATTGCTACTTTATTCTGCATCAATAAATTCTTAGTAAATTTGGAATAGCTACTGTATACGTGGAAAGTTTTGTGACATGGAAATTTTTGAAATTCCGCGAATTTGAAAAATTCGCAAACTTTTTTGTTTGCATATTTTACCACAAGTATACCAACAATTAACGAGTGTCTTGAATTTACAAACATATCTGTACGCAAAATATCCGTTATCAGTAATTCCCAAAATTTCGACACGCTTATATATCCACATATATAGTATCTTCTGGAATCAATCAAATTTTTACTTGAATACTTTTAGGGTTTTTTAAATCTTTCTCAGAATTAAAGAAGCCAATTTTCATAGAAGATGGAGTAACTGAAACATGCACTTATGATGTTTGATTGACTGAAACACAGTAGTCAATCATTTTATCTGATTAACTGTTGTTATACTGTCTCCATCCAACAATACATGTTTATTATGTGTTCTTCCATACATCTTCATTAACTGGAAAATCAGTCAATTAAAATGAAATGTGCAAAGAAATTTAAATCTATCACCACCAAGTCACATGTTCTCACTATATTATAAGAAATAGTATCTGCTTTTAAATGCGGCCTTGTCCTCATATACATGTATAATGTTTAAAAAGTTCTACTACTAAGTGTATTATACATGTACATTTTTTCAAACAGAAATGTAAAACATAGCCATTTCAACTTATCACATTATATGCTCAGAAAATCGAAACGAAATTATAAATTCATTAAGGATGTTATATGACAAATCAGCTACTTACAAGTATTTCCCAACAATTAAAATGGACACTTTTACGGGTTAACCCTTTTCCCTACAATCTTGTGTTTTAACAGCCCAAAGTGAGAAGGCTTTTGAGAACCTTGCCCACAGAAGAGAAAATGCTTGTAACCAACATTTTCTCCATTTCCTACCCTTCTTAACCCTATACCAAACAATACCGGGTTTTTACGGCCCCGAGAAAGAATACTTTTGAAAACATTGTGGAAAAAGGAGAAAATGCTGGTGACCAGCATTTTCTCCTTTTCCCACAATGTTTTTTACCCTTTCCACTAGAAATTTCAATATTTGTCTTATTAATTTTGTCGTCTGCAAAGGCTATCAATTTGGACCAGTCAAAAATTTTGTCGTTTGGTAAAGAGTTAAGACTAATACCATCATTTGAGCAACATTTGATTTATTGTATGCAGATCCTACCAATTTAGACAAGACCAAACTTTCTTTGTATGGTAAAGACTTAACCCATAATCCCTATAGCAAATTTCTGACCTACAAAAATGCATAAAAGTGCATGTAATACAATATAGGAAAAAAGAGCACTTGCATGCTGGTGCAAAAGCTTGGATGCAGTTGCTTTTTCATTGAAAATGCCAAGCTGAAAAAGGGATGCAACTGTCAAAATAGTTGCAGGGTTACATGCCCTTGATGTATGGGTTATATGTTTGATAATTACCAGTAACTCTTTATCAAACAACAAATGTCAGGCTAAGCCTTGTCCAAAATGAAAGCATTTCCAGATTACAAATGTTACTCAAAACATAGATGTCTTTCATAGGTTAGAAAACATGGTTGGAAAAAGAGAATACACTGGTTACCAGCATTTTCTTCTTTTCCCACAATGTTTTCAAAAGCCATCTTTCTTGGGTCATTGAAAGTTTGAACTGTGCTGTAAAGGGTGAACTAGCCTGAGTTTGAAGTAAACATCTTCACTAGTAATAGAGCTATGAGAAAATTTTTTAAGTTTTAGCATGTCAATTACACAGACAACAATAAGGCAAAGACAATACCTCAGGTTTTCTTTAATTCTTTACCACATAATCCAGAAGTTTAGTAACCCTGAGAAAGAAAACTCATGAAATCATTGTGGGAAAAGATGAAAATGCCAAAATGTTTGTGTACCCTTCTGTTACATCATTTGAGTCATATTAAATTTTTGTCTGCAAATGCTTTGAATTTAGACCAGTCTAAAATGTTTTAGATAAGTAATGGGTTGAAAATAGCCTAGCAAAAAATTGACGGAATAGCTGAATGAAATGGGGGACATTATTCTAACAGAGGCGTATGCATGTAACAGCCAATTTTCCCAAAGGTATTCTCAATTGTAAAAACTAATTTGTCATATTTCAAACATAGGAACTTAGTCACCACATCAAATGTAGAGAAAAACAGTAATGTTCAAGAAAGAAAAAATAGCACAATTACAAACAAGTTCACAGCATGCGGGTACCAACGCTTGGCTGCAAGTGCTTGATTTTCAGTGAAAATTCTATAATGAATAAAAAGGGGCATATCTGTAAAAATACTTGGATGGTTACCTGTCCCTGTGGTATGAGTTCCCCTTTTGATAGTTAACAAGATGTCCAAGTTTGTAAGTAAATATCTTCAGTAATAACAGATATTACAAAATGTCGAAGTGTTTGCGACGCCAGAGCTATGACAATAAATTGTGTTTTTTTCGAAATTAGCCGAGCTAAAAATGTTTAGTAACAGAAAGCAAGCTCAGTGTTTCCCTAGACTCTCACTTGAGGGTCATTTGCCCCCCTTCAAATGGATAAAAGAAGGCAAACATTCAAATTTTGGGGGTCATATACAAAATTTGGAGGTCCAAATTCAAATATACAAGGGGTCAGGGAAAACCCTGAAGCTACTCGAAAGTAATTTCATAAAAAAAAAAGAAGGGTTATTTCACATTAACATATTTACTCTTTCTTGCTGTATGATATTAATTCAAGGAAATAAACAGATTTAAAGAAAAAAGATCGTGATGAAAAGTAAAAATAGTCAGATTTCATCTCTCTGGACAACGTAAGTTTTCACTTCTAAACGTAAGTGAACACTAGCCTCATACAGATCGGTATACAAAAAATAAGCAGTTTCTAATTGTACAATCAAGATCTTTTCATGTAAAATTTTTCTATCATTGATTACATACAAAACATACCTACCAGAAATGACTGCTATTTCAAATTAACATTTCCTTTATTTGTTCAAGCTGAACACTGAATATTCAGATTTAACCCTTCATTTGACGAAAAAATTTTAGACATGTCCAAGTTGAAAGCATTTGAAAACAACACATCACAATGTAGATCATATGATGAGATTTATTTCTAGTAGTGTAGAAAACATTGCTGAAAAAGGAGAAGATGCTAGTTGACAGCATTTTCTCCTTTTCCCGCAATGTTTTCAAAAGCCCTTCTCATCAGAGTAGTAAAAACTCAGGATAATGTGGTAAAGGATTAATCAACCAAAGATTACAGTATATGTATAGCAAAATTATAATATGAGAAAAAACATGAGTTAACATATTAACCCTTTACCACATGACAAAATTTTAGACGACGGTATCAATGTGGCTCAAATGGCTCAATTTTTTTTTTGATAAGGTAGAAAACATTGTGGGAAAAAGAGAAAATGCTGGTTACTAGCATTTTCTCCTTTTCCCACAATATTTTCAAAAGGCTTTGTTCCCAGGGTTGTTAAAAGTAGGCATTGTAGAGTTAAGGGTTAATTCCAAAAACCAGTTTGCAGCAGATGAATTTGTATGTATCCTTGTAAAGTATGGTTAATCAAAATAAATTACGGCTTGGTACCAAATAAATCTTAGTATAAATATGGCAAAAAAAGAATTTCGAATTTCTTTCTTCTCTTACAAATTTTCTCATTTTTCCTTGTTTTCTAAAGTGGTCTGCAGCAAAATGAAAAAAAAAAGTTGTCTATCAAATGCCAGCAATTTGAAAACAAGATTTTAGTTTTACAGATCTTCATGAAAAAGCTGTGTGGCAAGAACTTCTCCAGTGACAATTGTCTGACAACCAACAGATGCTGTTTTCTTGTCAGAGACCTTGGTCTCTTGTTGGTTTGCAGTACTATCATCTCTTTTTTTCATACTGTCACCCAATACAGACCTGTTCATGTAGTATTTCTCAGCCACCATGGTTAGACTTGGAGACTCTCCATCATCACTCAGGTCAAGGTCATCTAAATCAGCCATAGCTGATAACTCCTGGTGTCTAAAATTCCATACAGGCACAACTCCTGCTCCACTTGGAGCAGCATCAGGGAAAGAATACTTAACTCCACCAACATGAAGGGGTGACTGAATAACACTTGAGTCATTCAGTTCTGGGATCATTCTCCGTATTTCTTCATCAATATTTGCTATTGGCATAGGAGTATTTGGTGTTAATGGCTCCCCATACGATTCACCCAATGGACGAGACAGCCTGTTAGTTACTTTCTCTACTAGATCTTCAATAGATTCATGTTCTTTCCAAACCTTTGTTGCTCTCCATCTTGCACGACTCCCTTTCGGGGCTGGTATACTATCAAAACAAACCATTTCACCTACTGTTAGGAGCTTGTTCAGATCATCAATGTGTTTACCGAATATGGTTCTGTCAATGAAGACATGTTCATGTCGTCCAAGATCAATGATGCCCCACAGCTTTGCAACATGGTATACTCTTCCTTTACCAGTTTTACCTGGAGGACGAGGACTTGAAGGAGGGCGACTTCCTGTTATAATTACATTGAGTCTGGCATTCTTAATAACAGACACCATCTCATCTTCAGATATTACAAAGATATTAGCATGACTTCGAACAAACTTCTCCAGTTCTGGTTTACTCCAACCAACTGTATTCCTTAGGCTCTCTGGAGCTTGACTAAAGTGACCAGTGAGTCCATTTAATTTCATGTCTCCCTTCTTTTCCAATATTGCCTTCAAAAACATCACTGCTTTGTATTCGTTTGCTGTCATGGTGGCAGGTCCTGCCTTGGCACTTGTGGGAATCTGAGAATTAAAAGAAGTAGTTCGTGGGATAGAGAGTTTTGGAGACTGGGGAGGGAGCTCGATAGATTTTGGTCTTCGTTTTGACTTGGGGGTTCTTGGAAGCACTTGCTCGCCTGAGAGATGAGGGTTGAAATCTCCAGTGGAGTAACGATTTCTGACTGGATTGATGGGTACATTGTCAAGATCTAAAGATTCAGCATTTGGGTTTACAGCACTGTAGTTGATGTTATCTTTTAGTGTAACCATATCCCCTCTTATTTCAAAAATAAGAGGATGTCTTTCAAGCCATTCCTTAAACTGTGTTTGGGGACCAACACATTCTCTAATCTCTGGTGTTGCTTGTGAAAGGTGACCAGCTAGACTTAAAATATGAACCCATTTTTCACCTTTCTTGATCATCTTAGCACGAAAGTACTGAACTGCCTCCGTTTCCACGGAGACATCTGATGTTGTTGATGCTGGACTGCTCTCTCGAAAGTTCTTCCCAAGACTTGCTGTTCCATCATTCAAACTCACCAGATTTCCATTCACAAAAAACAATGATGGAAACTTCAACAAAAATTTCCTGAGTCCAGATTCATTTCCACCACAGGCTTGTCTCATTTCAGGAGTAAAATTTTTGCTGCCAAACCTGCCTGCAAGCTGACTGATGGTTAGAGGTACACCACTATTCATGAGTATTTCAAGGAAATACAACATGGCTTTGTGGCCTGGATCATCAGCCATTTCTTCAGATAAAGGTGATGCTTCTGAACTAAGAAAATATCTGTGGTACTGGTAGCTTGGTGACAAGGACAAACTTCCTGCAAACATAATAAATCTTTTTAGAGTTTTCTTTCAACTATAACAAAATGAAGCTTTGAAATTCTGGTTCCATTTGGTCATAGGTACATCAAATTATAGAATGAAACATTTTGAAGCATAGATTCATGAAAAGGCACGATCAAACTTTCAAGATTCCTTTTCAATTTTCTTTACTGTGTCTAAAAGATAATTCTCTCTTTTGACAATAAAAAGATTACAACTTTTTAAAAACAAGAGGGCCATGATGGCCCTGAAGTTGCTCACCTGAGTCTTTTGACCAAACATGACCCATTTCCAATCTCTTTCAAGATATTATGACACACATTCTACAAAGCTTTCATAATACATGTATTGGCCTCTAGGTTGTGAAAATTTGGCCTTTAGGTTGTGCACAAGCTTTTTCTAGAATTTCCCTCAATGACCTACTTTTTAGCCAAACATAGCCCATTTTCCCACTGTAGATATTATCAAAACAAAGATTCTGACCACCTTTCATAAGTAGTGGACAGAAAATGTGACCTCTAGAGTGTACACAAGGTTTTTCAAAGATTTAACATAGTGACCTAGTTTTTTACCCAATGTGACCCATTTTCAATTTCATCATATTGATTATCAAGAAAAACATTCTGACTAGTTTTCATAAGTATTGGAGAAAAAATGTTGACTCTAAAGCTACACAAGCTACTTTAAAGATTTGACCTGATGACCTAGTTTTTGACCCAATGTGACCCATTTTCAAACTCACTCAAGATACCATCAAGACAAACATTCTGACAAAGTTTCATGAGTATTGCATTGAAAATGTGGCCTCTAGAGTGTACACAAGGTTTTTCTAAGATTTGACCTGATGACCTAGCTTTTGACCTGACCTGACCCGTTTTCAAACTCATCTAAGAAATCATCAAGACAAATATCCTGACCAAGTTTCATGAGTATTGCACTTAAAATGTGGCCTCTAGAGCGTACACAAGGTTTTTCTAAGGTATGACCTAGTAGTGACCTAGTTTTTGACCCGACATGCCCCATTTTCGAACTCGTCCAAGAAATCATCAAGGCAAACATTCTGACCAACTTTCAAGAGTAACTGTTTTGGACTGAAAATGTGGCCTCTAGAGTGTAAACAAGGTTTTTCTAAGATTTGACCTAGTGACCTAGTTTTTGACCCAATCTGACCCATTTTCATACTAGTCTGAGATATCATCCAGACAAACATTCTGACCAGCTTTCAAGAGTTTTGGACTGCACAAGGTTTTTCTAGGTTATGACCTAGTGACCTAGTTTTTGACCCAACATGCCCATTTTCAAACTGGTCTGTAATATCATCAAGACAAACATTCTGACCATCTTTCAAGAGTTTTGGCCTGAAATTTTGGCCTCTAGAGTGTACAAAAGGTTTTTCTAAGATTTGACCTAGTTTTTGAGCCGACCTGACCCATTTTCCAACTCGTTTGAGATATCATCAAGACGAACATTCAAAATTTTAAGAATTTTGAACGGAAAATGTGGCCTTTAGAGCGTACACAAGGTTATTCTAAGACTGACCAAGTGACCTAGTTTTCGACCATATATGACCCATTTTCGAACTTTTCAGAAATATCATCGAGACATCCATTCTTACCAACTTTCAAGAGTTTTGGACTGAAAAGCTGGCCTCTAGAGCAAACACAAGGTTTTTCTAAGATTTGACCTAGTGACCTAATTTTTGACCCGACCTGACCCATTTTCTAACTCGTCCGAGATATCATGAAGACAAACATTCTGACCAACTTTCAATTTGGATTGAAAATGTGGCCTCTAGAGCGTACACAAGGTAAAAGTTGACGACGCACGACACACGACAGACACAGCACAATCACAAAAGCTCACCTTGAGCACTTCATGCTCAGGTGAGCTACTGACAGCATTTGCAGACGATATAAACTTGGATGTTTCTTTTTTTTTTGTTAATAGTTCATTCATATAAATGTAAACAGAAGGTTGCTGTTGAATGAGGTGGTCCTAACTTCACAAGCCAGAATTAACACAGCTCACAGGCCTAACTACATGTAGTTCCTATAAACTGATACATCTATAACTTGCTGAATTGCTGCATGTACCTGCAATTGTACAAAAAAAAATGTCCCCTCCATTACAAGCTTTTGTTATCATATCTTCATACACTAAGTAACTGAAATCAAGATTTTTCGCTGATAAATCTTGATTATGGGAATCATTTAAAGCATTGGCTGCATTATGCTTTTATGTTCATTTGAAAGAAAAATGAAAATGAAGCTCAAAACTTGCAATGTCCCCTCCACTCCGGTACATGAAATGTTGGAATGGACTATAAAACAGGAAAACTTCTGATCAAGGGCTGTATTAATTCCTTAATTCAAATAAATTTTGATGCCAAAATGTATTTGATTGACAACTAGAGGCCCTTGAGGGCCTGAATCCCTTTATTGGTGGTGATACTGCTTATTTTCTTGAATACTTATGAGAAGTTATGTAGGCATGGTTAATTGAACAAATAATGAAATAAATAGAGTAAAATTTCTGAAATCCAATTATCTGGAATCCAGCCAAATTAAAAAGGGCTTCAGTACTCTGACATTGTTTCTAACAATCCCTGCAAGTTTCAAAGAAATGTGAACACCAATTTGGACTGTGTTAAGTAAACAAGACTAGGTTATCAAATGGCTGCTTTTCCTAAACTGATACCTGGATTTTCTTCATTTTTAATAGGGCTCAATCCTTTGATGATACAAATGATCTGTGTATGTTTCAGAAGAACTGGATTAAAATCATAGATTATATTGTGTACAAAAGAAATGAAAATTTTCAACTTTAAATGGCTACTTACCCCCTTACAAGAAATTTTTTTCAAAGTCAATACCTAGGTTTCAAGGTAATAATGATATAAAGCAACAGTGCAAGTTTCATGAAAATCAAACCACAAATGCGGACATAACTGCGTAAACAAGAAATGTAAATTTTCAACTTGGAATGGCTACTTTGCCCTTACTAATTGTCAGATTTTTTTCAGAATCACTAGGGTAAGCACTACTGATGATAGGTGTAAACTGTGCAAGTTTCACGAAAATCAGACTACAAATGCAGACTTTGTAGCCTAAACAAAAAAAAAAAAGGCTAACAGATGGACAGACGGACCACGGAAACCATGCCATGACACAAGCTCTGCTGGCTTTCAGCCAGTAGAGCTAAAAAATGAGTTTACAATGATTTCTTTTTTGCAATAGTTTTTCTTATGCTCCGATGTGCTTGATGCAGATTAATCAGTTTGGACATGAAAACAAGGAAAACCCTCAAATTCAATCATCAAGTTGGGGCTTATTTCTCACTTGTCTATGAATGATGATAAAATGAGGCTTAAAAGATGTGTTCCGCATTACAAAAACATATATATTGATACATGTATAAAGTTAAGCAGAAAATGTATACTGGAGAGGACATTTTTTGGGACATTTTGTGAATTGATATATATTAATGATTTATAATAACCTTATATTCATGTCTTGTTTCTCTCCAAACTACTTGGATGCTTCACTCTGTTCTTGCTTGTTATATCACGATACTTACGCGCTTTTCAGTCAGCTTGCATTAAACTGTAGAAATCACAATTACAAATCGCAAGAAAGAGTCGCAATGAGCTTTGGGCTTTACCCACTGTGCATACTGATTCTTATAGATAAAAAATATTTCACATTTATTTTGTTTTTAAAAGTGAAGGTAGAATTATTGTGATTTGTGGACATGCCATTTCAAATAAACAACATACATGTACTTATAGAGGATACCATAATTTTCCTTATATTTCAGATACCTTAAAAAGAACATGCAGTTGTTTTCAGACTTAAAATGCATCTTAAAAACAACAGAATATGTACCAAAAGATGAGGACAGAATGGCAAATATTGTAGATGCTATCAACCTGCTACAGGGGTAAACAAACTTTCTATGTTGTACCTGATTGTCCAAAAAATAGAGAATCAATATATAGCCTTCAAATTTTGAACATATTTCACAAAGGTAGCTCTTATGAAAAAGGTTATCTTCTGGATTGAAAGCCAATTCAACTAGCATGTATAGTGCAGGTAGTGGTGGACTGGCATGTACAGTACAGGTGGTGGAAAAGAGTTTTAGCTTAGAGTTCCATATTTTTAGAATGCATGGCTTGGCAAAATTGTATGATCAATTCCATCATGTCACCATTCATTTCTTTCTGAATATACGAGGGGTGATCAGAAAGAACATGCACCACCTCGTTATTTTGAAAACTACCTCACATAGGAATAGAAACAAATGGGCCATGATGGCCCTGTATCGCTCCACTGGCTAATAAGGAAAAACACTACAAGCCAAACATTACAATACTTGGCCAATTGGTTTCAAACTAGAAGACATACAAAATTTTTTCTATAAAATCCTATGAGAAAGTTATGACCCCAGGGCAAAGCCATTTTTGACAACAAAGCTATAATTACTTGAATCCTGGTGGAGGTCCACAAGATAAAGCCCCATACCAAGTAATACAGTTTAGTATATGTGGTTATAAACAAGAAGGTTTTCAAAGTTTCCTCAATAAAAGGCCCTGTAAAACATAAGACCCCTAAGACAGGGCTAAATTTAGTAGCCCTAAATCTTATGGTTAGTAAGATGGTAAGTATGAGTAGATTTTTAAAGTTTTCCCTATATAAGCCTATGTAAAACTTGTGACCCCCAGGCGGGGCCAAATTTGACCCCAGGGCTATCATTTGAAGAAACTTGGTAGAGGTTTATTTGATAAAGCTACATGCAAAATTTGGTAGCTCTGAGCCTTTTGGTTTCAGACAAGAAAATTTTCAAAGATTTTCAATATTTTTCAGTTGTTGCCATGGCAACCAGAGTTTTTGACAGAATCAAATTCTTTCAGTAATTCTGAAGAAGACCATGCAGGATCAGTTCTGTGAAGTTTCATCAAAATTGATGTATTTTCATAGATGTTTGAAAAAGAAGTTAACGCTCACATGCACACACACACGCACGTACAGACGTACAGACATGGATGGATGCATGCATGCACGAAGGATACTAGGCCATGACATAAGCCTGCTGGCCTTCAGCCAGTGGAGCTAAAAATCACACAAGCACCCTGCAGAAGGGCGCTTTTTTTTTTTTCCCATACTGCATGAGATTTTTTTTCCCTAATTTAGCATGGAAGTGCCCTAATAGGGAAATCATGATGCATTAAGTGCCTCACTCATTAATTTTGACATAAATGATCAATTACTTTAGCACTACTTTCAGAGTGATCGTGAAGTCAGACTGTCTTATGGATAAGATACATTAATTATGAACTTGTTCAGGAGAAAAAGCAATGATTCAGTGTCTTTACATCTATCTATTATTCAGTCTAGGCCTGTGACCACTTAACACATGAAAATTGTGCTTTATTGGTAAAGTTAAGTACATTTATTTATGTGATTTCAATTTGATACTCAGCCTCCACTCCTGGACATTCCAATGCGGGACAATCTCAAAAGTCAATACCATTTAGAATTTATTTAATGTGTGTTTTCAAGATTTCCCAGTTTTCGCCACTGCTCAAACACTGCTAAAGGCAGTTTTTAATTCAAAATAAAATGACTTCTGCCGTTAACAGCGAGATGACATCATCGAAATGCTTCGATCTACAACGAATTTCTCTAGATATTTTGAGAAAACCCGCGAACCGTCAGTACTAGATCAAAAAACTTACAGATTTTTTTTTCAAATTGAACCAGCTTTTAAAACAAAACTTAGTTTGACCTGCCGATCTTGCTTCTAATATTGTGTCAATTTGATCGGTACATTTTAATTTGAAAAGACACATCTTGTAAGGAATGCACTTGCCTTGTTACTTTGATTGACATCGAACGTCTGGAATCGCCATCTTGGGAAGAAATACACTAGCCATAAATAAAACGAATCAATTGTAAACGAAACTCAACAACTAATCAGAATCTAAAACCAAACAGTCCCGAATTTCAACAACCCTGGAGAATGCGGCTTACAAAATCGTTGTTGCAAAAGGAGAAATGCTAATAACTAGCAGTCTCTCCTATTCCCACCATATTTTCTGCTCTTTTGAACGTGGGATCGTATAAAATAGACACACACATGTATACGACCCCTGTTCACCGGAAAACTTTTATCCTATCATTTTCATATGTCATTTGCGAATGTTTTAAAATAAGACAAGTTTAAAATTAGTCGACTTGTATAGATCCTTATTAGTAATGTTCATAATTCTTTGTCCTCTTTTCTTTTCTCCTTTTTTTTTAAAATCCAAACCTTTTCTTGCCTATTTAGTTTACAAGCACACGTATGCAAGTTCTTACCGTTTGCTGTATAGTTTTTAGGAGGTGGAAATTTGAAAACTGAATCATCGTCGCTATCGTCGTCACCCTGAGTGTTAATGATGAAAGGGTTCGGCGAGATGTTGATATTTCGGTAGAGTTCGAACATCGGTACCTCGTCTAGGTGCCACGTGCCGGACATTTTCGCTGGTCCCTAGATTGTGTATCTGATTCTACATAGAAAGCATATAGAAAGTAAGAAAAGAAGTCAGTGGTTTGGAAAGAGGTTTGTGTCAGTCCTAGTTTGATAAAGCCAGGAAACACGTGTGCGAGTGCACTGACCGCCGTGATATGACCTAGGCTGTGTAATAAACTTCATTGCCGAACCGGGTAGCTCAGTGGTTAGGGTATATGACTCGTTACCTGGTGGTTGCAGGTTTGATTTTATTATTGAGGCAATTTTTCTTTACTGCGATTTGTCGTACCTCAGATCTGATGCATGTGAGAAAAGTTGTCAGTGGCTTGGAAAGAAAGTTGTGTCTAAACTTGTGTACGAAAGCCAGGAAACACATGCGTAGGTGCACTGACCGTCGTGGCATGACTATGACTACTAAGCCGTTAAAACGACGTTTATAACTCCAATACAAACAAAAAATAACGACAGCGAATTTGCCTTTTGCATCGAAATGCAAGATCTGCCAACTGTGTGGATTCCTTTTACAGAAACAGCTGACCTACATGTCAAAGTAGGGCCTACATGTTTATAAGCTTCCGGAAACATGTAGGAGATCGTGCCAATATCATTGGTTGGAGCTGCCTATTATCCGTCTATTTAATATTTCGAAGCACAGAACTGAAATATTTAAACTTATATTTACATGTACAACCTCACGGTTTAAACATGAATTCTCAAGACAGCAGTTCAAAAACACGGAGAAGGAGAAATTGTGTTTGAATTGTGATTCATCGTTTCCCAACTACATGTATTTCATAATATTACGATATTTTTCTTCTCTCTAGTCAAATGTTTCTTCTGTGTTTCATTGTAGCCTAATTTAAGAGCTCAAGTAGGCTGTGCGGCAAATTTTGGCAAAGCAAGTCGGAAACCCTTTCACGTACTAGTAAGGACATTACTGGATTTTGAGAACTATTTTGGAACAGTAATGATGTAACCCTTCAAGCCTGCACACGAAATTATAGGATTTTGATAACTTTACTGAAAGTAATGATGTTACCCTTCAATCTTGCACACAAAATTGCAGGATTTTTGACAACTTTTGTGAAAGTAATGAAAACTTGCCATATGCAATCGTGATTGTATTTCTGAGATTGCAGTCAAAGATCAGCTTGCTAACATGAGTCATCTGATCATGACCTGCACTGTATCTCTCGATTGATGGTTTTAATCAGAAAAGCATCATTTTAGAATCAAGAACTTTCATTCAATAGTGTCCTAACACGTAGTTTCGATAAGCAAAAAATGTACTTGCTTTCTGGACAGCGTAGATCAAGAACAAACTTTAAAGAAGATGAAGCATGATTTTTGACCAACACTATCCGATACGTCCCGAGATATCTTAACAAAAATGACCATTATTTTCCAAAATCTCGATTATTTTTACCTACTTCATGAATATGTCAATTTCAGTTTTAAACTGGCGATATAAAGCCAATTTAACTTTGAAGTACTACATGTATGAGACAATTTAATTAGTCTTTACCTGTCACGTAGGCAATACGACACTTGGTGTTTCCTTCTCTAGGCTGGAACCTTGATGCCTTTCTCTGAACTACATCCAAACCTGTAATGATAATCTAGATTCGAATGTCAAATAGCTATACAAACTACGACAGTAGTTTCAAGTACAATCAATAAAGTCGAGTACACATAGTAATAACCCCGTAAACTTACAAAAAAGGTTTTCTGAAGAAAAAAAACAACAACGTTCTAACCCTTTACTTTTAACGCTTCTTGGAAAAGAGCCTCTTGAAAATGTTGTGGAACAAGAACAAAATGATGGTCAAGAGCATTTTCTCCTTTTCCTACATTTTTTCCCTTTCATATCAAATGCAAATTCCGTTATTTTGGCTATATTTAAAGTGTCGTATGCATAGGCTTTCATTTTATTTGGACATGTCAGACACTTTGTCATCCGGTAATGAGTTAATGGCACCGAAAGTTTGCTAGATAACACAAAATTACGAACCCGTCAACCTTTATCGCACCTGTTGTTTTAGGTTAAAATCCCAGGGTCACATCTCGCGACTTATCAACCCTGGTTAGGTGCAATATATACTGCAGGGAAAAGGTTTTTTTTTTTTTTAAGTATTTCAGTATACTCATGTGAAGACATTGTGGCAAAGGAAGATATTAAAGTACTTGTGATCCTATTTTCTTAGTTTGCCGCAGCTTTTTTTTTTTTTTTTTTCTTATTCATTCAGCATGTTGAGTTTTCGTTAACTTACAAGCTTGTCTTTAAAAGATGCCGCATTCATGTTTGTCTTATGGGAGTTTAATTAACCTTATGATTGAAATAGCATAAGTTGAGTATTGCAGCTGATTCGAAATAGATCTATTCTATTTCAAAAAAGTTTCTGTTTGTGTACATGTATAACAAAAGGCTTACTAGTTCCAAGAACATGTCCGTTTAATCCCCGTAAAGGCGACAATCAGTAGATGTCTTTTAATAATGGCAGACGTCATAGGTCAGGGTCAGGCCCTGAGAACTTTTGGGCTGATCTTTAATTTAGATCTACAACCTCTACTATTTTATCACAAACATAAAAAAAAATGCTGTTCTCCTGATGCACACACACACGTGCACAAATCTATATTTAGATCTCGAAAATTGCAAATTTCATCTATTTCGCGACGAAAGAGGTAGATTGATTGCCTTTCGTTGTTCTAATATATCTTAGAGTTTTCACCAGAAAAAAAATGGCGTTACAAATATTGGTATGTTACCTGTAAATATTTTAATGTCTCTAATATTTCGTAAAACACAGAGAATGAAATTCTAAATGTTTATACATATCTTAACCTTCATTGCTGCGCATGCGCCAATTTATACTCCATTTTCCTGCCAAATTTAAAACGCCATCGCATAAAGTTTATCTGAATTGGCAGGATGTTTGAGCTCCTTGGACAATGGCTCTTTGTCACAATCAGCAATTGTATCATTGATATCATAGTGTTTATACTGATAGATATTGTTGTCAAACGAGTGATTGAAGATGCTGGGTAAGGCTTTCGATTTGTGAATAGTTTTCATGTGGGAACAATATTCGGATAGTTCTAGTGTCTTATCTTCTGCTAATCATGTTAACAACAACCGGGCATTTTTTTAAAGAGAAAAAAATCCACAAAACTATATATTTCCTTTAAAAGTACAACAATTGGATTCTAACAAAAATATAGTTTAAATATATTGAACTCCACACAACTTGAAATAGTCTTCGCAAACGAAGGAAAAAAAAAACTTTGAAATCTTACACATTTCGGTTTTCATGAAGAAAAAATAACCTTACATCATAGCCATCTGAATATTTGCTCTTGCTGTAAATTTCTGTGTCAAACCTTTCTCTACACTTACCTCTAATAAAATGCCATGCAAACTGGAAAAAAAATTCAGCTGATAGTGCGTGCCATTGTTCTACTTTGCCCTGTTTCATGCAAAAATGAACCTTTAATTGTGCAGAAAAAGACTCAAACAGCAGTCAAATTATTTGAGACTCTGTAAAAATAGCTTGGGACACCACTTTTGCTGATGCCCTGGGTCCCAGGGACTCAATAAAATCTTAAGCTTGTGAGAATCAGTATCGGACACGCCAATACTGCTGTCTGAGACAACAACTTTTCCTGGCGGACAACAAGAAATCCTATCAAAAGATTCCACTGGTTGACAAGTTTTTTCGGAGCATTGGTCCCTAATCAGCTGCTCAGCTTGATCAGGGATCATATATAACTTAATTTACGATCCCTGGCTCAGGGCCTGCTCTGGCTTTTTGTTTTCTTTCGCCACTATTTTCGCCAATTAAAAAAAACTTTTCGCCACTTTTTTTATTTACAAGCCATTTTTTTTGCCACTTTTCCTACTTTATTAGCCATTTCTTTCGCCACTTTTCTTAAGTTATGAGCCATTTCTTTCTACTTTTTTGCTACTATCCTTTTTACCACTATTTATCCCCCTTTATTACGTTCAGGTATCAGACACAGAGGACAAGGTTTTTTATGTTTCTATCAATTTTAATTCATTTGTACAAACATGAATGATGAAAATTACATGAAGTCTTTTATCATGATGTGGATTTAATCCTTCAGCACATGACAATTTTAGACACATCAAAACCGAAAGCATATACAGACATCAATTTGAATGTTGCCGAAATAGTGGAAGTTTTCTGTGACAGGATAGAAAACATTGTTTGAAAAGCAGAAAATGCTGGTTACCAGCATTTTTTTCTTTTCCCACAATGTTTTCATAAGTCTCCTTTATTGAGGTCGTTAGAAAGTTGGTATTGTGTGGGTTTCTAAAACAAAAAGAAAAAATGTAGAACTTTAAATTTTGTTTGAATCTAGAAGCAGACTTGTGCTGCAAGTAGACAGTATTTCTTCCATGAACTTTACAGGAGAAATTATAGTATGTGATGAAAGAATTTCTGTATGCCTAGACCTTGAGTGAAAAACAGTGGAATCTTACTATCACTTTTGGATATGATTTGCTTATCAAAGACAAAAATGAGAAAGGATTTTTATCTTCCTGTTGACTCAAAAGAACATTATCTGACCATTGGGTTTTGATTGCCTTGTAATTTATGACCCCATTGATACAGAGTCACACATTACTTCAAACCCCGACATTTCTCATCAGATTACAAATAACGTCCAGAGTGATGAGAATAGAAAAAAAAACTTCTTCACGGCTGTAATGAAGACCAACCACAATCTTGATTCAAAAACATAACTAGGACTTGGTAAAATTTAAAAGAATTAAACTTAACAATGTTTACAGAGACGTAATATATAAAGTCAATAAAATAGCTGTCAGATAGGAAGGAAATTGAAAAGGTGTAGAGTATTCTAAAAATAGAATGCTAAAAATAGAACACTGCACTGCAGATTTTGCTTGAGTTGCCGATGTGAGGAAGGCAAATGATTGTTTTCAAGATTTCTTAATCCTTTGGTTTACCATCCATCATTGTAAATTATCTAAAAAAATATTTGTAAAGAATATCTCCAGCAGTAAGAAGAGGTAATTCTGCTTTATTTTACGACTATTCATGTATTGAGAATCAGTACTGATCGTCTGATGCCATTTAAACAAATAATCAGATGCTTTACCTGTGGAAAAAAAGACAGGGTTTCGTGGGATAAAGAAGTTGATTTAGCGAGTTAGTAACAGATAAGGATCATAACACTCTGCTGTCTTGTCTAAATTGAGGTTTATTTAATGAAGGATAACTGGTGTCACCCTTTGTCTTAGATTGCCAATATTTCATGAATATAGCCAGGTCGGGAATTTTTAAAGGCCAAGTTTTTTCGCCATGCAAGCTTTATGAGGCGAAGTTGAGCCATTGAAGGTGACTTCTTTGCCCACGTCGCCCTGTAGCTTGTTCCCTGCTTCACCCTTTCTCCACTTATCTCTTGAGTTGAGACAAAAACTGAAGAATTGCCGGTAAAAAAAAACTTTCGCCACTTATTTTCGCCAGTTAATGAAAAAATTCGCCACTTGTTTAGAATTTTCGCATTTGGCGAAAATGGCGATTGGGAGCGCGGGCCCTGCTGGCTTGATTGTTTATAAATCAAGTAAGTGTTTATGAGGTGTTAAACAAGGCAAAAAATCCAATATACATGTAACAAGTAAAGTCTGATAGTTGAAAGGGTAGGGGTTGCTTTCTGGGAGACTAACAACCAATCGGAATGCTTCATTCTTTATCACTTGCCCAGTACCTAGTAAACTGTGGATGACAAGTAGCTTATACCCTAATTGCCCGCCATGTTGTTTGACATTTGTAAATTATGCATCAATCAACGGATAACCAAATTAATTTACACAGATAACTGATCTGTATATTAAGAGAAAGGCGGTGAAGATCTAAAGGCGTGATCGTCGAAAAGCAATTATGGTAAGAGTTAACTGACATTTGGCATCATTGGGAATCTGTCGATCATGTTAGTTACGGAATCAGCTGAGTTGTGACGAGTGAGATAATTGAGTATTGTCCATGACCTTTTAACTTTCTGATGAATTGTTCAAATTGGAACAAGACTTTTTCTTGGCTCAAGAAATTGGATGCTTAATTTAAGATACAAGGTCAACAACTGTTGTTGCTGCTGCTGTCAGACAACTTATTTTTAATATTGCTAAAAAGACGCGAAGTGAACAATTAATTTGTAAAACTTTACAGTGCAAAGAGGACCTCGGCCCTCCCCACGCAATGTGTTGAAGGAGGCTAAGGTTAAACCTGGTCAACCTAAGGAATCAGTAAGAAAATTATGGATAATAAATTTCACTCTGAATTCCTTTGTTGAATTTTGCTGAAATAAAGATAAGATTTACTTATCCAATTTATAGTACTATCCATACGTACAGTATGTAATGTATTGATTTTCTTTGGCCTTTATAATTGACCTTTCTGTAAATGCGAGTTTGGCAAGCCCACCTAACGCAGTATTTCGGTTGTCAAGCCTGACAAACAAACCAGAAAATGGCGTCGAATACAGAGAGACAGAATGTTTATTTCAGTTTTATTCTATCTGATATTTCGCTCTAGGTTAATTATCCCAACTATTTTCCCCAACTTTCTTATCAATTCGAACATAATCAGCAACTTAACCAGAAAAAAATACTTAAAGTAATGTCATATTTATGAGAAATCGAGAAGTAAAACTAATGCAAAGATGTTCATAATGCCACGTTTGGTCACAGCATTTCAAATAAAGTACATTGTGAGTAACTTACTGTCGGCAACATGTATAATTACTAAAAGGGGCATAAGTTTTGAAGACATTTCGTCAGTATATAACATAATTTGACTGCAAACAATATAGGAAAAGGATTTACAATTTAACCCTTTACCACACAGTCCCATCCTTTATCGACCTTGCAGAAGGAGACTTCTGAAAACATTTCTCTCTTTTCGTGGCAGTCAAAGACAAATCACTTGAGCAACAGTTAATTTGTCGACAGCAAACGTTTTCAAAATACACGAATCTAATGTTTTGTTGTCTGGTTAAGAGTTAATTAACACATCTAAAACCTGTATGAGTCTCAGAGGTGCAATAGTATTTATTTCATAATTTGTGTTTAAAATGCTTGAATTTAATAACCTTTGCACATCCAAAAAGTGGCACATGTCATGAATGTTCCAGTTTGGCATTAATTTTAACCCTTGATGCGTGAAGAATATGCTGACTGTGTAGATATAGATCGGATTGCAAATAGTATGCAGCCTAGTCTTGGATTTAAACCATCTGCTACTTACATTATTAAGCATACTTACAGTAGATTTAGGTCTTACTTCTATTCTGTTCTGTTTCAGAAGTTCAGTTTAAAGGGCAACTTATCTCAATTAAATCAACTTTTGCTTTAGCCATATTTACATGGATTAGCACATCTACCATTTCTAAGGGTTTGTCGGTAAACTGTTAATTTGATAGGATTTGTGTTTGACTGTAAACCAAAATTGCCGCTCCAATGCACTTGACCACCCATTGTCCTCAGTATATCATTGAAGTTCAAAACAAACTGCCATCAATGATATTATCAAGTTTGTTCATTGACGGCACACTTAACACATTTCAAGATCATCAAACAACCAGTTTCTCTTTCCCGAAATCAAAACTTTCCAGTTGAATCAGGCAATCTATGAATATTCAAAATGCATGTAATTCGGTGTAATTTATTATCAAATATGATGTTGAGACGACTTAACTAGCCTCACAAAAACAGTTACAGTATAAGCATCTTAAATTCCATTATTCTTTGGCCAAACTGATGTATGTTTAGGCGTTTCATTCTTTCTCATTGAAGTTCAAAACTTTGCTGAAACATACAAATCTATTGCACTGTCCTTCACTTCCGAAATTCTGACTTTTTGTACTTAACATTGTGTAAATTAGTTAAAGCATCTCTAAAGTTAACAAGGAAGTAGGCTTGTCTTATCACTACGGATCCATGTATTGTGGCTACCAGTATTTTCTCCTTTTCCGATAATGTTTTGAAAAGCCCTCCTTTTGAGGGTCTGTATTTACTCTTTACCAAACGACAAGATTTTATACTCATCCAAATTGAAAGTATTTGCAGACGAAAATTTAAATGTGGCTCAAAGGATGAAATTTTCCTTTTATAGGGAAGAAAACACTGTGGGAAAAGGAGAAAATGCTGGTTACCAGCATTTTCTCCTTTTCCCACAAGGTTTTAAAAAGGCCTCCTCCTCAGGGTCGTGAAAACTCGGGATTGTGTGGTAAAGGGTTAAAGGGCTAAGCAAAATAAAATTGGAAGGTAGTTATCCAACAGACTTTGTTAGCAAATGAAACAAATTTTCCTAGATGTTTTTTTTTTTATGCCTATATTTTTGGCAAGTACTTCCTAAAATGACATTTATACATACCTTTGTACATACATTATGATTCTTACTGATCCGTGATGGATGAAGCTGTTCACGAGATCTTTCGCATAGTTTTTTCCACCGAATACATTTTTTGAGATGTGTTTTTGACTTTGGAAATGGGGCGAATTTAACTCCCCCCTGCATTCTATCTGGATAACGATTATCAGTGACACACAATCCGTAACTACACCTTTTCACCATTTCACAGATTTTTATGGTCAGAATGTTTGTCATGATGATAGCTTGGATGAGATTTAAAATGGGTCATGTCAGGTCAAAAACTAGGTCACCAGGTCAAATCTTAGAAAAACCTTATGTAAGCTCTAGAGGCCACATTTTCAGTCCAATAATCTTGAAATTCGGTCAGAATGTTTGTCGTGATAATTTCTTAGACTAGTATGAAAGTGAGTCATGTTGGATTAAAAACTAGGTCACAAGGTCAAATCTCGGAGAAACCTTTTGTACTATAATTACAGTCCAATATTCTTTAAACTTTTGTTAGAATGTTTGTCTTGATGATATCTTGCATGAGTTTGAAAATGGGTCACGTGGAATAAAAACTAGGTCACCAAGTTTCATCCTAGAAAAACCGTGTGTACGCTCTAGAGGCCACATTTTCAGTCCAATAATCTTGAAATTTGCTTTGAATGTTTGTCTTGATAATATCTTAGACTAGTATGAGTATGGGTCATGTTGGATGAAAAACTAGGTCACTAGGTCAAATCTCGGGAAAACCTTTTGTACACCCTACAGGCCACATTTTCTCTCAAATACTCATGAAAGTTTGTCGGAATGTATGTCTTGATAATTTCTACATGTCAAGTAGGCTGCTGAGACAAATTCTAGAAAAAGCTTGTGTGCACTCTAGAGGCCATATTTGTAAGCCCAATACTAATGAGTGTTTGTCAGAGTGTTTGTCTTAATATCTCTGAAGAGATTGGAAATGGGTCATGTTTGATCAAAAAGCTCAGGTGAGCAACTTCAGGGCCATCATGGCCCTCTTGTTTTTAATAAATTCAAAGTATGATCATTATTGGGTGCAAATGTTGAGCAAAATGGTGGACATTAGGAAGTGAAGATGTCCATCAAATTGGTTGAATTCATATGAAAGACTTGACTTGAGTGAAAAAACTGTTTGGTCCCTGCCAAGGGTACTCATCAGCTGGCTTTTGCCAGTTTTCCAAAACTGTGTAGATGTTCCAAAGAAGGTCTTTAGATTTCATTTTTGACCCCTTAAGTAATTGCTTGATGATGAGAGATTATCTTGATTGTATATAAGTCAATATTTCACACTTTAGGAGTAAAGCCTGGTGTCAAGTATAATACCCCAAATAGGGACACATGATTGGTCATCTTGGTAATATGATTTAAGCCACACCCACTGGGATAGAAAGGGGCAACTTCTACACCTTTTAATGTGTTTTGACAGCAATTTAAAGGTTTAGGTAGACACTTAAATATACTTTAAAAACATTAATGTATCAACTATTGTTTGGTTAATCAGTTCTTACATAGACTTAGTTTTCATAGGTGAAATTTCATCCTGAACTGCCGCAATGCAGGGTGTACTAAAAGAAATATTCATAGAATTTTCCCAAAGCTGGGGGTCACATAGACTTAGTTTTCATAGGTGAAATTTCATCCTGAACTGCCGCAATGCAGGGTGTACTAAAAGAAATATTCATAGAATTTTCCCAAAGCTGGTGACCCCCTCTTTTTATCTCCTATTTATGTAGATCAGATAATAAACTATCACCAACCAAAGTTTCATGAAATTCTGAATGTTTTCAAAAAATGGTGAAACTGTAGCAATCATCTTTAATAAATTTGATTGAAGCTGACTTGTATGATAGAAAGCATAGTGGGAAAAGGAAAAATTCACGATCTGGTATTACGATGTGTAAGACAGGTGATTTTTCTGTATGTAAAGCCATGACCAATGTACATACAAAAACAAATCTTTTCATTTATAATTATTTACAGATTTGTTAATTAGTCATGTCTTCTGTTTGGGAAAAAAAAAACTTTCACTCTTTTAAATATATTGTGAAAGTCTTTGTCTGTAATCTAAATTCAAAAACAAAGAAATATGGTTGTGCCAGTGGTATTTTGAAGATTTGTCTGACTGTGAGATCAGGTTTTATAGAAGAGACTAAATGATATTGTCAAACAGCTTGCCACTTCCTTGGAATCTATTTAGAACCATAAAGTGTATGACTAAAAAACTGTTTTATTTGTGCTTAAATAATGACTTCTAAGAAAATCCCACTGATAGCAAATGAAGCTAGTGAGATTCACAGCTTATGCATACCGGTAGTTATTAACATAACTTGAACATTAGTTTCATAAGGTAAATGAAGCAACTAACAGATGTTGTGCAAATAAAAAATGCTGTATCATTTTTTGCAGCACTGAAGATGAAAAGCAGAGGATATGGTTTGGGGAATCCTTATTACTCTTTGCTGTTGGAATTGTCATTTACTACCTGTACCATGTGCCTGTTCTGCTGTTCATGTTGGCACTTGTTACATTTATATATACCCAGATCCTGAAAGATATGCCTGTGAGAGAATATTGCAGGAGTTGGATGACAAGTTGGGAAGACCATCTTCACCACTCTGCTAATATGCATTTGATAGAACGTCAACAGAAATCCTTGAAATCATTAGAAGCAAGAAGAAAACAGACAATATCTGCCATTCCACCAGCTAGTAAGCCTGTTTTGCAAAAGATCTCAGATTTGATATTTCGAAAAGCTCCAGCTTCAAGCTTAGACAGTGACCAAGCTAAAGCGCCTGACCTGTCTATGAATAAACTTGTTGGTGGAGAAATTAGAAATCAGGAACAACTTCATATGAACTCATATCCAAATATGAATACTCCATCACCACAATATTCTCCTGTGCTTCAGAAACCAGCCCTTGTTCCAGTATCAACATCTCCATTGCAGATACAAAGTTTTCCAAGTATTCAACAGCAGGCAAAAGGTAGTAGAAACAATTGGTTTGGGAGATCAGAACTGAAAAGGCGACCCTTACATTCCCTTAGAAGTTATGATACTGGACTTGTAAATTTATCAGGACAGACACAAAACATAAGGAACAAATTTATGTCTGCATTTGGCTACAGTTTAGCCAGGAACAGACCAGCAGGTATTCGAAATGAAGGCCAGAATCTTTGCTTTATCAACAGTATCCTGCAGTGTTTGGCTCATACACCAACTCTTGCCCAGGTTCTAGCCATTGCAAGAAAAGAAGAAATGGACTGTTCTGTAGCAGAGAGTCAATTGTTAGATACTTTGAGTGATCTTTTAAATCAGTGCAGTAGTTCAAAATCATCAACATCTGTTTTGGATACAACAGATTTCAGACAGTGTGCTGCTCTTCTTATACAGCAGGGGCTTGTAGCACCTCTCACTGAAAGACAGCTCCAGCAAGATGCTGCAGAATTCTATACCAGCTTGATCGAGACTGTTCATTCCATTCTCAATAAAACTGTACGGAAAGGTAATGATCATTAATATCTGTTATTTTATAAAAAGCTGTCCATGTACATATGCAAGTATTTGTTTGGTTTCCAAATTTTGTACTACCGCCACAGCAACATAGAATCAGGTTGTCCATTGCCTGTGTGTAGGTGCCATTTTATTTCCTCTTCCACAGATTCTAACCAATTTATCGCAAATTTAACAGTTATACACTCTTCGTAATTGAAAGTATTTGCATACAAGAAATTTAGTATGGCTCAGAAAATGGAATTTGTCTTTTATAGGTAAGAAAACATTGTGGGAAAAGGAGAAATCGCTGGTTACCATTGCTTTCTTCTATTCCTACAATGTTTTTAAAAGCCCTCCTCATCAGAGTTGTTAGAACACAAGGTTGTTTGGGAAAGGATTACTGTAGGCTTTTCCACCATTATGAACTTGGGCATATTGCCTACTTCACTATTTCGTCCAATGGGAAAGTCTACTTAGAAATTGATATTTAAACATCTGTATGACTGAGGCTTTTGGAGTTTTTCAATGCAAGATAGATTTCAAACATCTGTATGACTGAGGCTTTTGGAGTTTTTCAATGCAAGATAGATTAGCCCATTTCCATATGTTTTTTTCTTAAAGAGAACAATTCAACATTTGTCATAAATAATATCTACTGTATTTGAAGGAAAGGTAAAAATGTCTTTTGAAATATAGTAAAAACAAGCAATGGTTTCTTTTTACCCCAAATTGTTTTCTCAAGCTTTCTTTTTCAGGATCATAACAGAGACTTGTATTTCTTTGGTAATGGTTGCATTTTAAGAGTGGACATGTCATTATTGCTGATTGACTCTGTTTTACTGTTTTTTAGGGAAAAATCCATCTAACCAAAGCCTTTCTACTTTGAGGTTCATTTATGCAGACTTACGACCAGAAAATATTGATCAGTTGAAGGAAGCATGTAGGAAGGAGGTAAAAGTATTTCTTAAATATTAAGAATGCAAATCATAATCAGACATCCAAATATTAGACCAGATTGAAAGCAGTTCCAGAGGGCACTTTCCTGCATTGAAATGACCAAATTTGACTTTCATGAGGTGGAAAATTTAAAAACAGTGTTCATCATTTTTTAGCTGTACTAGCTGAAAGCAGAGCCTATATCATGGTGTGGTTTCTGTTTTCCATCTGTTGGTCTTTGAAAGAATCAGTTACACACAATCACTCATACTTGATTTTTGGAAAGCAGATACTTGATTAACCCTTTGCCAAAGGACATATTTGTATGCTTCAAAATTAGAGCATCTGCTGAAGACAAAAAATTTTAAAGGTAGCTAGAAATCTCTGAAATAGTGGAAAACATTGTGGAAAAAATGCTGATTACCAAGTTTTTTAGCTCACCTGAGCACAAAGTGCTCAAGGTGAGATTTTAGGATTGTGGTGTGTCCTTTGTGCGTTGTCTATTGTGCATCATACGTCAACACCTGTTACCTTGTGTATGCTCTGGAGGCAAAGCTAAGTGGCCAGGTCAAATCTTAGAAAAACCTTGTGTACACTCTAGAGGCCACATATTCTATGCAATACACATGAAAGTTGGTCAGAATGTTTGTGTTAAAACTAAGTTACCAGGTCAAGTCCTAGAAAAAGCTTGTGTAAACTCTAGAGGCCCCATTTTGCATCCAATACTCATTAAATTTGGTCAGAATGTTTGTTTGGATGATACCTGGGACAAGACTGAAAATTAGCCATCTCTGGTCAAACACTAGGTTACCAGGTCAAATCTTTGAAAACCCTTGTGTACATTCTAGAGGACACATGTTTTGTCCAATACTCATGACAGTTGGTCAGAATGTGTGTCTTGACAACAATATATATGAGTTTGAAATTGGACCATGTTGGGCTTTAAAGTAGGTCACTGGGACAAATTCTAGAAAAAGCTTGTGTACACTCTAGAGGCTACATTTTTAGTCCAGTACTCATGAAAGTTTGTTAGAATGTTTGTCATAATATCTGGGAAGAGATTGGAAATTAGTTATGTTTGATCAAAAGGCCCAGGTGAGCATAGCCCACATGTTATCATTTCCAACAATGTTTTCAAATCTTTCTTCTTCAGGAATGGAGAGGGTCTACCTAGTTTGTCATACTGTATGGACATGCATGTCTAAAGTGTGAATTGACTGTTTGTCATACTGTATGGACATGCATGTCTAAAGTGTGAATTGACTGTTTGGACTTTCAATAGAAAAGAATTTTCATTTGTGGACCATTGAGCTTGTATTACATGAAAAAGTTCATCTAATGATATGGAATTATATTTAACTTTTTTGATGAATATTTGTGACTGTTAGATGCAAATAGTTATCCCCCGCCAAAGGTGGAGGGATATAGTTTTTATCCCCCGCTGAAGGCGGAGGGATACAGTTTTAGCATTGTCCGTCCGTCTGTCTGTCCGTACGGGAGAATATCTCCAATACCATTAGACAGAATTTCGTGAAACTTTATATGTGTGTACAATAACCCATTCCGCCGATACACTTTTTTTTTTTTTTATTCGATGCAGAATGGCTGACTGGGAGCGATTTTTAAGTTATGCGGTCGAGTAAATTTTTGATGTTTTGAGTCTTATCTTGAAAACTATACAGAGTTTTTACATTGAACTTGTCACATCTATCAAGCACCATTGGAAATGCAGGACAAAAAGTTTCACCTAGATTGACCATGCAACACCACAGTTATGACACCCTTGTTTCTTTTAATGCTGTGTCATGGAAAAAGGGGGCTTGATGTATATTTTCAATATGGACCAATATCTCTTTAAGTACAGGAGAAAATGTTATGAAACTTCATTTTTATACACCAGTCGAAGACGGAACGTATTATGGGATCACCCGTGGTGGGCGGGGGGGAGGGGGGGGGGGCGGGTGGCGTCCCCATTCTTTGTCTGGAGCATATCTCCAAAACTATGCTAACTACGGTTATGAAATTTCATGGGTGGATAGATCTCATCAAGGCGGAGTGCAGTGCACAGGAATAATAACTCTTGCTTCCTTAATTTTTGAGTTATTGCCCTTTGTTGTTTTTCATACTTGAATTTTGTCCGGAGCATATCTCCAAGACTATACTAGCTACGGTTATGAAACTTCATGGGTGGATAGATCTCATCAAGGGGGAGTGCAGTGCACAGGAATCATAACTCTTGCTTCCTTAATCTTTGAGTTATTGCCCTTTGTTGTTTTTCATACTTGAATTTTGTCCAGAGCAAATCTCCAAGACTATACTAGCTAAGGTTATGAAACTTCATGGGTGGATAGATCTTATCAAGGGGGAATGCAGTGCACAGGAATCATAACTCTTGCTTAATTTTTGAGTTATTTCCCTTTGTTTATATTCATACTTGAATTTTGTCCAAAGCATATCTCCAAAACTATGCTAGCTACAGTTATGAAACTTCATGGGTGGATAGATCTCATTAAGGGGGAGTGCAGTGCGAAAGAACCATAACTCTACCTCGTGCTGTCTTTGAGTTATTTCCCTTTGATCATCATTTTTACAGCATTTTCTGCTTGTCCAGAGCATAACTTTGTCATCTCCAGTCCGATTGACATGAAACTTGGCATGTGTGTTAGTTGCAATAATACGGAGTGCAGTGCAAAAGAACCATAACTCTACCTCGTGCTCTCATTGAGTTATTTCCCTTTGATCGTCATTTTTACAGCATTTTCTGCTTGGCCGGAGCATAACTTTGTCATCTCCAGTCTGATTGACTTGAAACTTGGCATGTGTATTAGTTACAATAATACGGATTGCAGTGCAAAAGAACCATAACTCTATCTGGTGCTGTCTTTGAGTTATTTCCCTTTGATCGTCATTTTTACAGCATTTTCTGCTGGTCTGGAGCATAATTTTGTCATCTCCAGTCCGATTGACTTGAAACTTGGTATGTATGTTTGTTGCAATATTACGGAGTGCAGTGCACAAGAACAATAACTCTACCTAGTGCGGATTTCGAGTAATTCCACTTTGATCTTCATTTTTACAGTATTTCTTGCTTGTCTGGAACGGAACTTTGTCACCTCAAGTCAAATTGACTTGAGACTTGGTAAACATGTTTATTGCATTACCTGCCCTTTACGATTATTATACCCCATTGACAACTGGCGGCGGGACAGGCGTATCTTGCGACAATTTGCCGCTCTTGTTATATTTTATATCACAAGCCACAGACAATAGTTACTTGTTTTTATTTCAATGAAATGCCACATCATGAAAAAAGGGGGCTAAATGTCTTATTTCATCATGGACCAATTACAGTCTGTTTGTCTGTCTTTCCGGACAGATATCTTCTAAAATCCTTCACAAAAACTAATGAAAATTCATACACGTGTTCCTTGTGATGTCAGCCGATGTTCTTTTTTTTTTGCTTTTTATACGCCCGTCGAAGACAGGACGTATTATGGGATCACTCGTGGCGGACGGGCAGATGGCGTCCCCATTAATTGTCTGGAGCATATCTCCAAAACTATGCCAACTACGGTTATGAAATTTCATGGGTGGATAGATCTCATCAAGGCGGAGTGCAGTGCACAGGAATCACAACTCTCGCTTGCTTAATTTTTGAGTTATTGCCCTTTGTTGTTTTTCATACTTGAATTTTGTCCGGAGCATATCTCCAAAACTATACTAGCTACGGTTATGAAACTTCATGGGTGGATAGATCTCATCAAGGGGGAGTGCAGTGCACAGGAATCATAACTCTTGCTTCTTAATTTTTGAGTTATTGCCCTTTGTTGTTTTTCATACTTGAATTTTGTCCGGAGCAAATCTCCAAGACTATACTAGCTAAGGTTATGAAACTTCATGGGTGGATAGATCTTATCAAGGGGGAGTGTAGTGCACAGGAATCATAACTCTTGCTTACTTAATTTTTGAGTTATTTCCCTTTGTTTATATTCATACTTGAATTTTGTCCAAAGTATATCTCCAAAACTATGCTAGCTACAGTTATGAAACTTCATGGGTGGATAGATCTCATTAAGGGGGAGTGCAGTGCAAATGAATCATAACTCTTGCTTGCTTAATTTTTGAGTTATTATACGCCCGTCTTCGACGGGACGTATTATGGGATCACCCATGGTGGGCGATCGGGCGGGTGGGTTGGCAGGCGGCGTCCAGTTTTTGTCCAGAGCATAACTTTGTCATCTCCAGTCCAATTGACTTGAAACTTGGCATGTGTGTTTGTTGCAATAATACGGAGTGCAGTGCGAAAGAACCATAACTCTACCTGGTGCTGTCTTTGAGTTATTTCCCTTTGATCGTCATTTTTACAGCATTTTCTGCTTGTCCGGAACATAACTTTGTCATCTCCAGTCCGATTGACTTGAAACTTGGCATGAGTGTTAGTTGCAATAATACGGAGTGCAGTGCAAAAGAACCATAACTTTACCTCGTGCTGTCTTTGAGTTATTTCCCTTAGATCGTCATTTTTACAGCATTTTCTGCTTGTCCGGAGCATAACTTTGTCATCTCCAGTCCGATTGACTTGAAACTTGGCATGTGTATTAGTTGCAATAATACGGATTGCAGTGCAAAAGAACAATAACTCTACCTGGTGCTGTCTTTGAGTTATTTCCCTTTGATCGTCATTTTTACAGCATTTTCTGCTGGTCTGGAGCATAATTTTGTCATCTCCAGTCCGATTGACTTGAAACTTGGTATGCATGTTTGTTGCAATATTACGGAGTATAGTGCGCAAGAACAATAACTCTACCTAGTGCGGATTTCGAGTAATTCCACTTTGATCTTCATTTTTACAGTATTTCTTGCTTGTCTGGAACGGAACTTTGTCACCTCAAGTCAAATTGACTTGAGACTTGGTAAACATGTTTGTTGCATTACCTGCCCTTTACGATTATTATACCCCATTGACAACTGGCGGTGGGACAGGCGTATCTTGCGACAATTTGCCGCTCTTGTTTCATATTCAATATGGTGTCAGAAAAAGGGGGCTTCATGTATATTTCCATTAGGGATCAATATCTCTTTAACTCAAAATCCTTGACGAAAATTTATGAAACTTCATATGTGTGTTCCTTATGATAGTCTGCCAATATCATTATTTTAGCTTTTTTCAGTAAATGTTGTGTCATGGAAAAAGGGGGCTTGATGTATATTTTCATTATGGACCAATATCTCTAACTACAGGACAAAATGTTATGAAACTTCATATTTATATTATCACAAGCCACAGACAACAGTTATTTGTTTTTATTTTATGAAATGCCATGTCATTAAAAAAGGGGGCTAAATGTATAATTTCATCATGGACCAATAACAGTCTGTTTGCCGATCCCTCCTCCTGGACAGATATCTTCTAAAGTCCTTGATGAAAATTGATGAAACTTCATGCATGTCTTCCTTTGGATAGTCCATTGATACAATTTTCTTCTATATATAATGACGTGTCATGGAAAAAGGGGGCTTAATGTATATTTTCATTATTTGTTTTCATTTAATGAAATTCCATGTCATGGAAAAAGGGGACTTAATGCATAATCTCATTATGGACCTCTTATATATTTTTTATTTAATAAAATGCTGTGCCATGGAAAAAGGGGGCTTAATGTGTAATATCATCATGGACCAATAACAAAAAGGCCACATGTACATGCAAAACACAATACCTCCAATATGTTTGTATCAAAAAAGGTCTTTTTTGGCAGAGGATATCATTTCAACGAAATTGCTTGTTATTCAAGCACTCATGGGCCACTTGATTGTTGTTTTGATTGATCTGCATACATGACAACTGTTCTAGTTTCCAGAACATAGATGTTACATAAGTTGACCACATTGATTGTATTCCAGCATCCACAGTGGCAAGTTGATTTTCAGGTTATACAATCTGACCATTAATGACTAAGGCAAAATTAACTCTTATCCTGCTTTATAACTAAAACAAAATTTTCAGTTTGATAGTAAAAACCCAAATATTGCTATTTCAGTTATGTTTTGAGGAATAATACATCCTTATCGGACAGTGTAGATCCAAATTCCAAGATCAGACTACAGGTTCTGTGCAGTCTGATCTTGATCTACACTGTCTGCAAAAGGTCAGTGAGATGCTGTGTTTCTATTTCATAAAACATGCAGTGCATAGGAAGGCTAGATTTGTGTTACTTTAAAACTTAATTTTCGTCGATTAAGTTCTTTCCTAATCAACAGTATGATATTTGAAATGATCATATTTATAATTTCAGATAAGTGAAGCAAATGGCTTGAATAATGAAAGCTATGCAGAACCTATTCAGAGACTTGCTGATCTAGAGTGGCTGAGTCATAAGCAGAAGAATCAGACTCTGCTAGATGATATATTTACAGGTCAGCTTGTCAGTGCAACACATTGTCTGACAGACAATCACCTTACAGTATCTACTCAGGCCTTCAACATTTTACCTGTACCAATTGTATCACCCAGAGATTTATCAGGTCTGGTATATCTGGAGGACTGTTTCACTAAGTATTGCAATATAGAGCATTTGATGGGGAAAGAAGGTATAGACTGCTCTGTCTGCAACAAGGCTGGGATTCCAAATTCAGCAACCCCTTCTGTGCATGGATTTAACTTCAGAAAAACCCGCAGTTCAAGTACCAGAGGATCTCGTCTGAATTCTAATACAATTGGGAGTTTTGATTCAGGTATGCAGTCACCAAGAATGCCATCTGCCTCGAGTTACATGTCACCCATTTTAGGTAATAGAGACAATTTAAATGACAGTGGTTTCCATGATAATGTATTCAGAACTTCAACTCCAGTCAGTGACACTAATTCCATGTTCCCACCTCCACTTAGACGCAGAGATGCTGAAAGAAGGTGCTTACTTCGACAGTTACCAGAATGCCTTGTTATTCAGTTAATGAGATTTACCTACAATCAGTTCTCTCAGCAACCTAGGAAAATTTTAGCCTCAGTCAGCATTCCTCTAAAAGGACTTGATTTAAAAAGTGTAGTTTTTGACAATGTTACCAACCGTCCTTCAGTGATAGAATCAGAGCAAAAGTACAACTTATATGCAGTCTGTGTTCATCTTGGGGGAGAATCCACACATTCAGGCCATTATATCTGCTACTGTCAGTCAGAAAATGGAGTTTGGTACAAGTTTGATGATGATTTGGTGTGGGATGTAAACATGGAGTATGAAATTACAACCAAAGAAATCAGAGAAAATGCTTATCTCTTGTTCTACAAAAGGACTAAGTGATATCCAAATTCTCATGATGTCTAACTTGATTATATGGATAGCTGTGCCTAGTACAGAATTTTGTATTAAAAACACAGTATAAGTAATGGAATAGTAGTAAGACTTATCATGTTGACTGTCTCAAAGAAATATAATCATTAATGCCAGAATATAGTCTTACAGCTGTTAACTTACTGTGAAACTCTAATCAGGCAAACAAGATACGTTTCTGGAATGACCTGATGAGTATTGTCATAGGAAATTATCATAAAGAATTATAATTCCGTGATGGTAATGATAATGATGAAAATGCGATCTGAAAAATGTATGCATTAACCCATTTACCAGATGGCAAAATTGTAGAATGGTCCAAATTAAAAGTAACTACAGACGAGAAATAAAAAAGGGCTCAGATAATGAGATTCATCTTTGAAAGAGCAGATAACAATGTGGTAAAAAAGAGAATACTGCATTTTCTCCTTTTCCCACAGAGTTTTCAAAAGCCTTATTTCTCAGGGTCATTAAAATAGGATTGTTTTCTAAAGGATTAAGTATTATCAGTTCAATTACTCAATAATTTCGAATTTTTTAAAATCATTTAAAATCATTCTCCCTTTTATCGGCTTTTCCTGAATTAGGGACAATGGGAGACAATAAACTTGTAATTACATGCTTGAAAATCGTTGTGCTTTTGTGTTTCTAAAATGTCTGAAATATCACATTCACTGGTATCAATCAAAAAATACTTTTGTATAAAGATTTGATTCATTAATTTTCACAGATACCGAAAATTACACAAAAAATAAGGTGGTCAATTTACAGTACAGTGACTTTCATCTTGAGTTTCTTTCGGGGGGGGGGGGGGGGAAATTATGTTCAGAAAATCCTAACTGGAACCTATCATCTATATTTTCCCTCAGAGATGGCATTTAAACTAAGACACATGTACTGATAGAGAAAACTGGTTGAGAAAATGGAACAGATGTCCTTCTTGCCTTATTTGTTTGAGAAATCTCTTACTCCTATATAGCTGCTTTGAATGTATATTACATATTTAATTTCTGCTATAGTCATATTAATATTTAGCCTTTTACCAGAAGACAAAATTTAAGACTTGCGCATTTGCAGCAGACACTGAGTGACTTGTCTTGGTAATACCCCCGTCACACCAAACTCGTTCTCACTCCGTTCCGAAAATTTTTGCCAAACAGACTTAAACTGTGTACGGAGGAAGTGAACGTATTAGCAACCTTTTACGAGCTGTTTACTAACTTAATGGACAGGTAAGGACGGGAAGGGTGCTCCAGAACTTTGAGCCAGCTCGAAATTTTTCGCCATCCATCCCATCCTGTAATTAGACGAGTGACAACATATTTAGAACGAGATGGACATACCACAAAGGGAACTGCCATACTTCAATCCTATTAGAGATGTGGTGCAGTCGCGCATCAATTGGTAGTGCGTTTGCATTTTATGGAGCAAAATTACACATCCTATTCTGACAGCAGCCCGTTTTTCGATTTTGTTGACCAGGGTAAGACTCTCTAGGAACAGGTTTGGTGAGACACGGGCTTCAGGCATTATCAGGCTAAAATTACACATTCAACCCGGACCATAACCCGTTTTCCGATTATGTCAGGATGGGGAAAGACGTTCTAAGAACTAGTTTGGTGTGACAAGGGCTTAAGTGATAGAATTTGTTTTTGAAAGAATTTTGGCAAAGGAGAAAATGCTTTTGCCTTGATGTGTTTAGAAGCTTCTTCCTCAGGGTCACTGAAACACTGGATTGTTTAGTAAAGGGTAAAAGCATATTTCCCATTCAGTTGTTTATCCAGTTACTGTATATGTATTTTTTATACAGTCTGAACTCTAAGTGTAATACAAATGAGAAATATTTGAAGGAAGAGAAATAGTTCCTTTGAATAATGTGGAAAACAGAAAGGGGAGTGATTACTAATTTTTCACAATGTTTTTTAAAAGGTATTCTTTAGCAAGGACATAAAGCCCTAATAACATGTAAATTGTGGACTCCTTTCCCCTTTCAAATCTATGTGCAAGTTGCTTTATTATTTGATTTCAATGATGTTTCCTTATTTTATTTCTATGAGACTTCCTTTACTTCTGCTTGCAAAAAGTTTGAGATATTTACCTCTGATTAAGAAGCAAGTAGTGTTTAAATCTGTTGAATAAAGATATATTTTTTTAGTTGTTTGTCAGACTGGGAAATAGCATAAGTGGTAATTAACCATCCTCTGTGACCCAGTTTCGATTCATTCTTTAATCGCCCTGGGTTATTTCGCTAGCGTTCCCTGGTTCTCATGAATTATTCATGAAGCATTTTGATTGGTGATCTCAGCTTTTCTTTGAGAAAATTTAAACTATTTTTATCACAAATACGCCGTCATTTCTATTTTTAACCTGTCGATATCCAATCACATCATTCGTTGCAAATCAAGCTTAGCGATATTTTAAATATGGCGGTGCCCATCAACACCACAATCGTTTAAAAGAGATTTTCGGCATAACAACGAAAGATTGTCAGTTAAAATCGTACACAAAGATCAATAGTCGTCCCTGTATTGCAGAATAGCATATCTCGCAGGAGACAAGCACGCCGATGGCCGCCATATTTGTTGACAACCTCAGGTTTTTTCCAGGGTTATTTTTAGTAATGCAAGAAATGAAATTATCCTCTATACAAGAGAATATCAATGTTATTGATCTTTCGATTAGCTATTAGGGTACTTCCCGACCATATGAATATTCATAAGAAACGACGATTTACTAGTCAATTTTCTCAGGGGTGATGCATGGAGAGTAACGTAATGCTTAAAACTTGGGTTCCGAGGATTAATTAACAAACAACCTAATATTAGATTTGTCAGAATTGGAAGCATTTGCACATGATAGAATAAGCATGGCTGAAATAACAGAATTTGTCTTTGAAAGGATAGAAAATACATGTATTTTGGGAAAAGGAGAATATGCTGGTTTCCAACATTTTTAGCTCTTTTGAGCACAAAGTGCTGAAGGTTAGTTTTTATGATTGTGCTGTGGTGCGTCATGTGGTCGTCAACAATTATCTTGTTTGCACTCGGGGGGGGGGCATATTTTCAGTTGGATACTCATGAAACTTGGTCAGAATGTTTGTCTTGATAACATCTTGGACAAGTCTGACATTGGGTCATGTTGGGTCAAAAGGTAGGTCACTTGGTCAAATCTTATAAATCTGTGTATGCTTTCTAGAGGCCTCATTTTAAGTCGGAAGCTCATGAAACTTGGTCAGAATGTTTCTCTTGATAATATCTAGGATGTATTTGAAACCGAGTCACATGGGGTCAGAAAGAAGGTCACCAGGGCAAAGCTTGGAAAAAACTTGTGTGCACTGCAGAGGCCACATTGTTGCATGGTCATAATGTTTGTCCACATTCTAAGTTTTAGACTTATGAAATTTGATCAGAATGTTTGTCTAAATATTTCGGACAACTTTGAACTTTTTTCAAGTTGGATTAAAAAGTAGGTCAATGCAACAAATCTTAGAAAAGCCTTGTGTGCACTCATGAGCACATTTTTCAGTCTGATACTCATGAAAATTGATCTGAATGTTTTTCCAGATGATGTCTGGGACAAGTTTAAATCTGTCACATTGGGTCAAAAATTTGATCACTGGGACATATTGTGATCTGTAGAGGCCACCTTTTCAGTTTGAGACATGAAATTTGATCAGAATTTTTGTCTTGATTATATCTTGAACAAGTTCGAAACTGATTTACATTGGATCAAAAAGTAGGGCACTAGTAGTCATGTGTTTACATCATCACAACCAGGACGTCTTCAACTTAATCAGTCCCAGATGACTTTACTCAGGTGGTCACTTTAGGGACAATGGCTCTCTTGTTTCTTTTTCCATCAATGTTTTTAAAAGTCTTGTTCACAAGGGTCTTTGAAATTCGAGACTGGTAAATGGTTAAGATATGATTTTTTTTTTTTTCAATTGTCTTAAAAATATTTTAACTTATTAGTACAACATCAAAAATAAATCTTTGAATAAAATGCTAGAATTTCTCACATTGTTACGATTTCTTTATTGGAATGGCTAATCTGAGCATGAAGTGCGTAGGGTGAGGGTTTTAGATTATAATGTTCATTTAAATGGTCTGTCACCAACTTTTATCTGGTGTGTATTCATTATTTTTCATTCATGGACATTTACCAGAGTGGTTGTTGTGACATAACCTGGTACAAGTTTAAAAATTGGTCATCTGTAATTTAACCCTTTACCACATGACAATTTAGACCCATCTAAATTGAAAACATTTGCAGAAGACAATTTCAAAGTGGCTCAAATGATGTGATTTTTCTTTGATAGGTTATAAAACATTGTGAGAAAAGGAGAATATGCTGGTTACCAGCATTTTCTTTTCTCACAATGTTTTCTAACGCCTTCTTCCTCAAGGTCATCAGAAGTTGTGGTTTTGTGCAGTAAAGGGTCAATACTCTGACCCTGTGCTAGAGATCGAGATGACTGATGGGAAAACCTAACATGTATAATTGTGCAAGTATGACGGCTATGATGACCCTGAGTTGCTCACCTGGGCCTATATTGAATGAACGGTTTTTATGCTGCTTTCAACATTATTTCACTTGTATCACATTCATGTACGTCCTGGGTTTTACCTGTATAAGGCTAGAGCTCTGAAATGTCTTACCCAATGACACTCCTTAAAAACTCAGTGTCTCCAGTGGCCTTCAACTTACAAGTCCTACAAAGTGAAGTCATTTTTTTTTTTTTTTTATATGACCCAAGTTTTTTACCAGGCCGACCCATTTTCAAAATTGTTTATGGTAGCAGGAAAACATTCTGACAGTGTAATGTGCATCAGAATGAAAATTTGGTCTTCAGAAAGTTATTGTACACAGAGAGTGACCAACCTTTACACCTGATGCAACATTTGGAACTCATCTGAGAAACCATAAAGACAAACATCTTGATCAACTTTCATCAAGACTGGACTGAAAATGTGCCCTCTAGAGTGTCTACAACATTTTTCAAAGATATGATTCACTGATCTATCTTTAGAGACAATGTAACTAATTTTGGAACTTGTCTGAGCAATCACCAGGACTATCATTCTGACCAACTTCCAAGCGCGTTGTACTGAAAATATGGCCTCTAAGAGTGTACAAAGGTTTTCCATAGATTTGACCCAACAACCTTCTCTTTTACCTGACCTGACTTGACCCAATTCTGAACCAGTCTGGGATACCATCATAACAAACATTCTGCCCAACTACTGACTGAAAATGTGGCCTCTAGAGCTTACACATTTTCTAGGACTTGACCCAATGGCCTACTTTTTGACACAACATGACTCATCGTCAAAATTGTTTGAGATGTCATCAAGACAAACATCCCAAACAACACCTTCATCAGTATCTGACTAAATATAGCCTCTAAACACCCCCCACCCCCCCCCAAGATTTAACATTTTTGACCCCATGTGTCCCAGTTTCAGACTCGTCCAAGATATTATCAAGACAGACTGAAAATGTGGCCTATAGAGTGTACACAAGTTTTTTTTAAGATTTGACCTAGTGAGTGGTGACTCAGTTTCAAACCTAAACGAGATATTATCAAGAAAAACATCCTTAACAACTTTCAAAAGTTTTGGACTGAAAATGGCCTCTTTGAGTGTACACAAGGTCTTTCAAAGATAATTTACAATGACCTACTTCTTTGACCCAAGGTGGATCATTTTTTAGCCCTTTACCACTCAAAGACCCTGAGGAAGAGGCCTTTTGAAAACATGGTGGGAAAAGGAGAAAATTCTGTTAACCAGCATTTTCTCCTTTTCCCAAAAAGTCTTCTAGCCTATCAAAGACAAATTCCACCATTTTAGCCACATTGAAATTGTGACTATTGTCTATAAATGCTTTCAATTTGGAAATTAATCTCCCATGAGTTAACTCTTTACTACTTGCCGAAAAAATTAGGCTAGTCCAAATTGAAAGCATTTACAGACAATATTCAAACCAACTTCTATGAGTACTGGACTGAAAATGTGGCCTTAACTCATCGGAGATACTATCAAGATAAACATTCTGACCAAGTTTTATAAGTTTTGGACTGAAAATGTGGCATGTAGAGCATACACAAGGTAAAACTTGACAACCTACACAGCACGATCACCTTGAGCTTTTCATGCTCGGGTCAGCTAAAAAGCCTTGCTAAACTCTTTACCAAGCAACAAAATTTTAGTCTGGTTTGAATTGAAAGTATTTGCAGATGACGAATTGGATTTTGCTGGTATGGTGAGATTTGTTTGATAGGATAGAAAACATTGTAAGAAAAGGAGAAAATGCTGGTAACCAGCATTTTCTTCTTTTCCCAGAGTGTCTTTAAATGTCGGGATTGTTTGGTAAAGGGTTAAAAGAGACAAGATTTATCAGTGCTTATCAGCTGATATCCAGGTATTGTGTCCAGCATATGTACAAAATCTAATTAACCAAACCTGTACGAATTTTAGACATCCATATTAACCCTTTACCTAACAATGAAATTTTAGACTTGTCCTAAGTGAAAGCATTTGAAGATGTCAGATTAACTCAAAACATGAAATTTGTCTATCACAGGGTAGAAAACATTGTTGGAAAAGTAGAAAATGCTGGTTACCAGCATTTCCTCCTTTTCCCACAATATTTTCAAAAGCTTTCTTTCTCAGGGTCATTAAATGTTGGGATCATGTGGTAAAGGGTTGATATACATTTTCAAAGGCCTACCTCCTAACTGTTGTTAAAACGCGGGATTGTGTGGTAAATGGTCAAAAGGGACAAGATTCTTCTGATTGATTGTATAATGTTTAATGCCGTTTTCAACATTATTTCAGTTATATCATGGTGTCCAGTGTACCTATTCATGCTTTCCTGGAGTTTCTTTTACCAGTACTCCACACAATATCTTTCCAAGCAACTGGCTGCTTTCCCACATTACCATCATTGAGACAATAGTCAGCGGTGAGAGAGGAATGAATCCTGTCGCAATGACTATCACAAATCCTTGGAAAAGAATTGGCCGAGCCGGGGATTGAACCAGCGACCCCTGTATCAACAGATATCCAGAGATTGTGTCTGGCACATGTATACATTCTAGTTAATCCATTACTGTTAGAAATTTTAGATCTATCCAACCAGCAACCAGCATTTTCTTTTCCCGCATTGTTTTCAGAGGCCTTCTTTCTCAAGGTTGCTAAAACTCGGCATTGAGTGGTGAAGCATTAATAACTGAACAAAATATGACAGCAAAACTGAGAAAGGAGTACAGACACAGTTAAACTTTGTTGCATCTACAAAGCTTGACAGATATATATGTGCCAATTCCAGAATACCCTTAACTCTTTACCAGACAATCCCGACTTTTAACGACCCTGAGAAAGAAGCCTTTTGAAAACATTGTGGGAAAAGGAGAACATGCTGGTAAGCAGCATTTTCTCCTTTTCCCACAATGTTTTCTACCCTTCCCAAACCAAATTTCACTTTTTCAGTCACCTATATTTTGTTGTCTGCAAATGCTGTCAATTTGGACCAGTCTATAATTTTGTGGTTTGGTAAAGAGTTAACCCTTTACCACACAATCCCAAATTTAAATGACTCTGAGGAACAAGGCTTTTGAAAACACTGTGGGGAAAGAAGAAAATGATGGTAACCAACATTTTCTCCTTTTCCAACAATGTTTTCTCTCCCAAGGACAAATTTTGTCATTGTGGCCACCTTTGGCTTGTCGTCTGCAAATGCTTTCAATTTGGACCAGTTTGAAATTTTGTCATTTAGTAGAGAGTTAATGTTCATTTAGGTGTTATTGTTTGGAAAACTGATAAGAACACAAAAGATCAAAGGTAACTTATATACTGGAGAACATTTATTTCTCAAATTTGTTCCAATTCAACATAACTCTATTATACAACATGTCAGCATCATGAGAAGTTGTAAGTTTCGTGGCCACAATAAGAGGTCTTTGGTTACCAGATGATATTTCCAACTCCATCAAACACATCAGTTCTATTAGCTTCTGTTGACACTGTTGCAAACCCTTTTTAAAAGAAATCATAATTAAAAAAGAGCAGGTTATGCAGTTGTCAGCACTCGGCTGTGGGTTCATTTCCAGTGAGCTTTCCAAATTGTGAATGGACATGATTGTATTGGCTTCAACAAAATTCAACAGCAATCAACAAAATTTTGGACTACACCAAATGGAAAGCATTTGTAGAAGGAAAAGTAAATGCAGTTAAAAAATTTTTTCTTATCTTTGATAGGGTAGAAAACATTATGGCAAAAGGAAAAAATGCTGTTTACCAGCATTTTCTCCTTTTTCAACAATGTTTTCAAAAGGCCTCTTCCCCTGGGTTGAAACTCTGGATTGAGTGGTAAAGAGTCCGTCCTGATGATATGGGTTCCCTTTTCATATTAAGCAATTAGCCGACTGATTAGTTGTATTGTGTTTAATGCCATTTTAAATGCTATTTCAGATATGTTGCAGCTGCCTGTACACCTATCAATGCTTTCCTGGAGGTTCTTTTTTACCAGTAGTTAGCACAATATTCTTCCCAAGCCACTGACAGTTTTCCTACATAACTATCGATGAAACAATGATCAGCAGTGAGAGGAATGAATCCTATAGCAATGATTATCATCAATCCTCTGGAAGAAATTGGCTGAGCTGGGGATTTGAAACATCGCCTCCCTGTTCTCAAGTCCAGTACACTATCGACTGTGCTACTAGAGCAAGGCTAACAATTAGTTTGAAGTCAATATCATCAGCAAAACGAAAGATGTGAGAAAATACCAAAGTTTTTGTATGAGGACACAGCTCTAACAATTCCTCTATGCTTTCTTCACTAACAGCTGAGCTAAAAATGTATCAGAGTTAAATGTAAAATGTGAGTCTATGCCTTAATGCCTCCTGAAGCAAGTATTGAGCATGGGACTATAAATGTAAATGAATTTTTGGAACACATGAATTATTAATTATGAAGTATTAGTATGTGAAAACTGGAAAATTGCATGTTACAAGCAACATCTATTGCAACAAGCAATTTCATTGAAATGATATCCCCTGCCGAAAAAAGATCTTTCCAAATATTTACGCAACCACGTTAACTCAAAATCACTCGCAATCGGCCATTTTGCATCGAATCAAAAAAAAAAAAAAAAAAAAAATTATATTGGCGGAATAGGTTATTGTAGACATGTATAAAGTTTCACGAAATTCCGTCCAATGGTATTGGAGATATTGTCCCAGACGGACACACGGACGGACAGAAGGAAGTGGTTTGGCACAGAAAGCTTTTGAAATACTGTAAGAAAAGGAGAAAATGCTGGTAACCAGCAATTTATCCTTTTTCCCTCAAAGTTCTCTGTTCCTTCAAACATGAGTCTCATGATCCAAGTCATACTTTATTTGTTGCAGATACTTGTAATCAATCATTCAACTCTTTAATGTTGCAGTCTGGTAAAGAATTAAAGAGGGATAAAAGATAGTTCAGGCATGGGGAAAATAACCCAAATCATGGTAAGACAACCTTCACCATCAATGCTTCACTATACTATCAGGGACCAAATATTATGAAGATAAGTACCGCATGCTGGTGCGCAATCTGCAGAAGGTGAAGAAAGACATTGATAAAAGTCTGTACCAAATAAAGAGCCTTTCACGTGTTTACTACTTTACCTCTTTTAGTACTTCTTTAACACTTGAGTCTGTGGCAACCCTTTTCTTCATCTCCTGAAAATATTGAGAAATTTATTCATGGAGTAATTATCTTAAAATACCAAGAAGTTAAGTCATGAAAGTTAGTAAGCCAAGTTTAAGCCATCCAAGTTAGTAAGCCATCAGATGTACAATCAAAATACTTTCACTTCTATAAATATTAAGAATTTTATTCATGGAATTGGAATTATCTTAAAATAACAAGTAGATAGTTTAAGGCATCAAAGTTAATAAGCTATTAGCTGTACAATCAAAATACTTTTACTCCCTATGATGAATTCAACAACTAGACTTTATTTGAATCTGCTACATAGATGTATTCTCTTACATAATTACTTCTGGCATTCATAAGCTGAGATTAGATTGCTTGTCTATTTTTGATCGGTCAATTTAATGCTTAGAGCAATTCAACTGGGGCATATTCAGTTGGGGGAAAAAAACACACACACACACAAAACCAGCAATTACATTTTCAAGCTGTCTTGGCCAAAGTAAAGAGTATCTAACACAGTATCAGACAATGTAGGCCCAAGAATAGACTGTATATTCCCTGAAGTCTGACCTAATTCTAAGCTCTGCAGAGGTTACTAAAGTTATGCTAAATGAAATGAAGGTTCAAAGAGAAATTCTTCATGTTTCAAGGTTACAAGAGAAAATTTTGTAAACCAGTAGAAACCCACCTGAGATACTTTAAAAAAATTTAAGTCTTTACCAAACAACAAAATTTAAGACTAGTCTGTATTGCAAGCTTTTGCAGATGACATATGATATGAGGCTCCAATTGCAGAATTTGTCTCTGAAAGGGTAGAAAACATTGTGGAAAAAGGAGAAAATGCTGGTTACCAGTATTTTTACCTTTTCCCAGAATGTTTTTAGAAGTCTTCCTCCTCAAGGTTGTTAAAACTTGGCATGCTTTTGTGAAGAGTTAAACAGCCTAAACTTATATGAGCCATGCTCTGGCAAAAGGGGGCTTAATGCATCTGCGAAAAGTATCGACCCAGGTCAGCCTGCGCAGTCCGTGCAGGCTGACCTGGGCCGAAACTTTTCGCTATTGGTCAATTTTCTGTATGTCCAAGGACCAGTCTATCTCATGATTAAGTCGGTTGTTAAGAAAATGTGGCAATTATGGATCCATACTTATGTGATTGCTTGATTGGTATAATGCATCACGGAAATACCTCAAGCCCCCTTTTGCCAGAGCAGGGCTCATATGTATAAGAACCTTTGTTCTTTCATGCTTGCTCATAAATACATCATGTACAGAGTATACGTAAGATACATTTACCTGTGCTTCTTGTGGAGAAAATCCTATCATTTCAGTCAGCACCTATGGATATAATAAAGCAAGAGCAAAGAATTATTATGTACAGCATTGGCAAGAATACACAAATGCTGATTTGGCTTCCACTTTTCCTTATCTAAACAACGCATGCAGGTGCCAAGGTTTGGCTGCAGTTGCTTGATTTTCAGTGAAAATTCAAAAGTCAAAAAAGAGGCAAAACTATGTCAAAAATACTTTGATGGTTACCTGCCCTTGTTGTATGGGTGCTCCTTTTGATATTGAACAACTTGTCCAAGTTTAAAGTAAATATCATCAGTAACAAAAGAGGTATCATAAAATGTCTAACATTTTTGGACAACGACAATGCAGACGTCAGGGCTACGAAAATACCTTGACATTTTCTTTGAAAACAGCCAACCTGAAATAACCCTTCGCAAATGAAATACAGGCACGGATGAGTAACTCTAAGTAAGTACATGTACTGGTAACTGAAATTTTGATAATTTAACCCTTTACCAAACAGTCCCTGGTTTTAATGGCGCTGGGGAAATAGGTATTTGAAAACGTTCTAGGAAAAGGAGAAAATGCTGGTAACTAGCATTTTCTTCTTTTCGAACAATGTTGTCTACCCTTTCCAAATGGAAACCCATAATTTGAAACATATTTAATTTTTTTTTTTGCAAATGCTTCCAAAATAGACTTGTCAAAAACTGTTGTTTGGTAAAGAGTTAAGCAGCACGTACAGATATAATAAAGCAAGGAAGGACAATTATTTAGTTGAGCTTTGAACAGAATACAGCTATGTTGCTCTGTTTTATACTTATATAAACTTCTTTCTAATCTTTAACAAAAAAAAAAAAAAGATTAATAAAATGAACTACAGGCAAAAATTTTTGTATAGCTTTTTGTTAAGATAAAAAAAAAAAAACCTATTTCTAGACAATTTTTATCAACTGACAATGACTGAACTGTGCTCTGACAGTATGGAGCAAACTTCTATTTATCCGGTAATTTAAAAAAACAAAAGACAATGAACTACAGAAAAAAGTGAGTAATTCATTTAATCCATTTTCTCCAGAAACAAATCTGCAGCAAACGACTAAGAAAGTATTATTGTACTGATGATCAACATAATTTGCAAGTTTAATATAAAGACACAAGTGAGAACATTTTGACATGTGGATAAATTGCTAATCCTTTACCACACAATTCTGTTTTAACAACCCTGAGGAAGAAAGCTTTCTAAACATGTGGGATAAGGTAACCAGAATTTTCCCCTTTTTCCTGCAATGTTTTCTACTTATTCATTGATAAATACTATCATGCGAAAAACGTTTGAATTGTTCTTTGTAAACCCTTCCAAATGGACAATTCAAGAATTTGCCATGTGGTAAAGGGTTAATTAGAGGCAATTTTCAAAAATAGTCAGATTCAAGTCGCCACTGTTGTCTGCAGATGGTTATAGGTTAAAAAGAAACATGATCTTTTCTACCTGTGTACTTAAATCCACATCTACAGCCATTGTTCCATCGTTTATCTTACAAGAGAGCGTCCATTTGTTCTCCTTGGAGGACAGTTTACCTGTCAGTGTTGAAATATAAGCCTAAAATACACAGAAATACATTTACAAGTAAATAGGCATGCCTTTACAGTTCCTGAGGAATAATGTTGCAGAAAGAGTAGCTATACTGGATATAATAGTGAAATTCTCATGACATGCTGTGAAATTTTGATATTTTGACCCTGCTTCACATTTCAAACATACAGTATTACATTTGCTTATATCAAATTCCATAACTTTGAAAAATAAAATGAGAGTAAATATGTGAAGAAAGTCACGTCTCATGATGCTTTTTAACCAAACATTTACTTCAGTCACATAACAACAGTGCACCTATCCATGCTTCCAGGGTCATCCGCCAGTCGAAGGGACAGGTGCCTTGCACCATGAAAATTCAAGGAAATTATGTGAGAGGAACTAAAAATACCCTGCATCTGAAATCTACTTTGTGTACTTGGCCCATAGAGCACTAATCACAAATTATGTTACTTTGTGAACAGTGTAGATCAACCTCAGACTGGAAAGAATATACAGTCTGATCTTGAGTGACAATGCTGGCCACTTTGTAAAAAATACTGCCAAAATTAACCTTGAAATTGTTAAATTTAGACTGTCTTTCTTCATTGAAAGATCCATTTCATTTATTCTGCTCTTTCAGGGTTATAGCCAGGCCACTGAACACCCTATTACAGGAAAACAAATGAAAGCTTAGACATGAGAAAGGAAGAAATTGTTTGTTGGAAGAACCTGCTCTCTTGACTACTATGTTTTCAAAAGCTGGGCATAAATTATGAAAAGTCACATTTGTAAGGATATGAGCTAATAGGGAGATTCAGTTTGATAAAAAATGTATACAAACCTTCACAGTATAGTATTTGGGCTGTACTTGTACAGGAACAGCCATGATATTAGACAGATAGGTGAATGGGTATTTACTGTCAACATCTGTAATAGGAAAAAGTCAACAATTACAGCCTCTTCACTGGCCTTCAACCCTTTACCAGTATGATTCTGCGTTTTCTAGGGCCCTAATGGATTAAAGCATTGTGAGAAAAGGAGAAAGTGATGGTGGCCAGCATCTTTTTCATCGTCCAACTTTGTTTTTTGCCTTTCACTTACAAATTTCATTTACCACACAATCCCATGTTTTAGAGACCCTGATAGAGAAGGCTTTTCAAAATGTTGTGAGCAAAGGAGAAAATGCTGTTAACCAGCATTTTCTCCTTTGCCCACAGTGTTTTTTACCCTTTGTCCAACAGATGCCAAATTTTTGGTTACATACGATTTGGATAAGCCAATTCGGAAAAGCTTAAAATATTATCATCTGCAAAAGAGCTAATCCTGATCTACTCTTCCTAACTTTATATGAGTAATGCATATAATGAAACACAGGAATAACAAACATACTGACAATAACATTTGTCAGTAAATTCAATAAATTAATACTTTGAGGAACACTTTAATTTTATTTTTACCCAACCTAAGTTAATTTTAAGGTTTAACTTTTAACCACATAATCCCGGAATTTAAAGACCCTGAGATAGAAAGCTTATGAAACCATTGTGGGAAAAGGAAAAAATTCTTGTCACCAGCATTTTCTCTTTTTTTCCAATATGTTTCTGTCAAATCTTTAAATTCCTGCCACGTTTAAATTTGTCGTCTGCAAATGCTTTCAGTTTGGAGGACTCAAGTTAACTCTTTACCAGGTGACAAAATTTTACACTCCTCCAAATCCTAAGCATTTGCAGAAGACAAATAAATATGGCTCGAAAGATTATTTTTGTCCTTGAAGGTTAAAAGACATTAAGGAAATGGGAGAAAATGCTTATTATCAGCATTTTCTGCTTTTCCAACAATGTTTTCAAAGGATTTATCTTTCTGGGTATGTAAAGCATGTGATTGATTGGTAAAGGGTTAAGTGGTATGAGAATTAAATTACAATTATAAAAGTCTTTACTAATTACCTAAATCAATCTCTGTTTTCAGAGCACTGTGCTGCTCCTTCTTCAATCTTTGTACCTTTTTTGGTGAAAAGAATTGCACACAATTTGACTGTGACTGTACAGGCATTGATTCTCTTTTTAATGTGTTATCTGATGACTTTTCTGATCTGTTATCAGGTTTCATGTTGGTATACAGCACTTCACTGTTATCCAATCTTGATGATAGTCCTGTATTGCTGTTTGTTTTAGTAACATTCATTGTATTGACATGAATTTCTGAATTTGCTGCACCTGAGTCTTTCGAAGTTTCAACTGGCTTTTCTCTCTCATGTGTGCTGCCTCCAAGATTCAATCCTGCAGTTTTCTTGGCATCACTATTTACATGAATTCTTGCACAAAAATCTGTCTTCACCGGATTGCTTTGTTTGGTTCTCCTCTCTGCTTCTTCAATAGCGTGAAGGTCAAGATCATCATCTTCAAAATCCATTTCATCATTTATACAATCCACATTGCATATTTTGTTGAAACTTTGTTGAAGTTTACCTTGCTTATTTTGTGGCCTCGTATACCTATCTATATCAGCCTTTCTATCTCTAACTCCTCGATTGTATTCCCCTCTCCGTTGTTCTGAAGTAACTTCACAGGATGTTGTAGATAAGACGGTATTCATTCCAATCTTTTGTTTCATGGCGTCAGACTGCACTATATTACCCTTACACTGAGTTTGTGAACCCTTTTTCCCTTTGGTTACCGGGTTGGTTCTTTGAATACAATCAGCATCAAAGTCATCAAAATCCATGTCTTCCATAAAGTCATCATCATCAAAGTCATCATGCTGAAATGAGAATCATATACCCATGCAACTATACATGAGCCATGCTCAAGGCAAAAGGGGGCTTAATGCATCACCTTGATGCTTTATACCAAGCAAGTCATCACATAATTATGGATCCATACAATCCATTTTGCCTAACTACTGACTGAATCATGAGGTACACCGGTCCTTTGAAATGGGCATAAATGTTACTAAAAGCAAAAAGTATTGACCCAGGTCAGCCTGCGCTGCTGACCTTGGTCAATACTTTTTGCATGCAGATGCAATAAGCCCCCCCCTCCCCCCCCCCCTTATAGAGCATGGCTTATAAAAGTACTCCTTTTTATTTCATGCTTTCAGGTAGGATATCGAGAAATAGCGGTGAAAATATTTTTCGATATTCCACGGGTACAACCAGTGAAAATACCGATTTTTATATTCTAGTTACCTAGGTAAAATGCGCGTGACTCACAACCAGATGGAAATATGACGTCATTTACCTTACATTTCTCACACTTGACGTAATATTGTAATGCGTTGCTATGCGGAGGGGGTACGCCACGGGGAATAACTGAAAAGACTGTACTGGATTTTGATAAAGTTCCTCCCAGAAAGGGTTAAAAGCATGAAATAAATAGAATATTTGTTTTTTTCGGTGAAAGATTGAAATTTATTTCATCTCGTGAACACCATCGGTAATATTTTCACGAGTGGCTGTGCCACTCGTGAAAATATTACCGATGATGTTCACTCAATGAAATAAATTTCGATCTTTCACCGAAAAAAACAAATATCTTCTATATATTCTCAATTTCAAAGTTAGCACATTACCACAGGCAGGTGACCTTCTGGACTTGTAGATGACCACTTTGGAAAACATAGTGGCAAAATGATTATTTCTCCTTCAGCCATAATGTTTTCTCATGCATTAAACCTTAAACAAATAATCCCTGGTTTTAATGACCTGGAGGTAAAACCCTTTTGAGAACATTGTGGGAAAAGCAGAAAATGCTGGTAACTGGAACCAGCACTGATTCTCTAAACTTGAAGTAAAGTACCATTTGTACAAAAAAAAAAAAAAGTTACTTTTGTCAAAAAGCATCATCCCTTTACTTACAGGCTATTTTCAAAAACTTATTACATAACAGACCAAAATTTGACACAAAACTGAAAAGACAATATCCTTTTTCTTTCAACAGTATGGATATGTGACCCGTCACACTAAAAGGGACCTTCTGGGAACTGCGAAAATTATCAACCCTGGTCAGACTGCGCGAATTGCGCTTTTATGATATTTTTTATGACACTTTTCGCTTTTATGATATTTTCTGTATGAAAAGTGGTCATTCTACTTTGTTATACAATTATTTTTGAACTATCAACTTAAATTGACCTGCACTATCGTTGATCTGTTTTCATCTAATTGATGCATGGAATTCCCAGATGGTCCCTTTTTGCGTGATGGGTCACAAATCATAATCTGAAAAGGGGTAATTGCCCTCTGTAAGCAATAGGATCTTTCCCACATTGTTTTCCAAAGCTGTCAACTGGGCAGTAATGGGTTAAAAAGGTGTAGCCTGATCAAAATGTTTGAAGGAAAGCTGAATGATGTGAATAAAGAATAAAAATGACATCAGGCAGATAGTATGTATGCTTTAGTAGCTTGTAGCAGAAGCTCACCTGTAAAGTTGTACTGTTGACATTCTGTGTACTTTTCTGTGAAATTGTGGAACCTACAAATAGGTTTAAACCCCTTTTGAATACTTACTTTCAACTGTAGTAAGGTAGTAAATACAAACAATTCTAGCTTGACTGACTGATTTTTTCTTTATTTATCGTCGCCACCGGTTTCCCATGTGGGTGACGCCCCAAAAAGCCATTGGTTATATTATTGTGTATTGTGTAAGATATAGGACAAAACCAATCCTAACTTATGCCTGGTTCTTTAACGTGCTAAGTGTAGAGCACCATCACATCAAACCCACACTCTCAGGCCTCAAGTATCCCAAGATGCATCGTTTACAAGTCTCATGCCTAACCACTTGAGCTGAGGACCACAAATATAGAGTATATCAAGTACATAAGAGTTATACATGCTGGTTTGACCTATCACAGGTTTATGCGACTTCTTACACCCCTGAAGTAATTACCTTATGAAAAGAATGATCAGCAATTGCTCCTTCCGCACAATGCTTGCTACACCACTGAAAGGCATTTTACTTTCCTTTACCCCTTTACCAAACAACCCCAAGTTTTAACAACCCCAAGAAATAAAGTTTTTGAAAACATAATGGGCAAAGGAGAGAATGCTGGTATCAGCATTTTCTCCTTTTCCCACCCTTTTCTGATATAATATGATCCAAACATTTATTTCTGCTATACTGTCTCTAAAAAGAGGAAAAATAAGAGCTTTATTCTTCAGTGGATATGACATGTTTAATTTGTATGTGCTAAGGGCACAATTGGACCATTCTTGGGAAGAAAAAAACCTTGACTTGTGATCTGTGCATGTATTGGCCCATTACCAAATAATCCTGCATTTTAATCACATCAAAGAATGCTTTGGAAAGCATTGTGGGAAAAGGTTAAAATTCTGGTTAACAGCTTCCCTCCCACCCATACAATGTTCTCTAATCTTTGAAAAAGACAAATCATTTGTGCGACATCAGCTCTGTTGTCTGCAAATGCATTCAATTCAGACAAGCCTAAATTTATGATGTCTGGTATAGAGTTGTCCTTGTTTTAAACCCTTTACCACACAATCCTGAGTTTTAACGACCCTTAGGAAGAAGTCTTTTGAAAATATTGTGCTAGAAGGAGAAAATGCTGGTAACCAGTATTTTCTCCTTTTCTAACAATGTTTTCTACCCGAACAAAGAGACATTCCATCATTTGAGCCACAATTGAATTTTTGACTGCAAATGGTTTCCATTTGGAGAAGTCTACATTTTTGTTGTGTGGTACAAGGTTAAAGGGGTTCTTTCTTCCAGACAGAAAATATTCATTTCATGCAATTAGTGCTCTAAAAGTTGAAAACCTTTTTAAAAGTTTTAGACAAATTACATACTTTTAGCAGTGTATGTCTGAGACAAGGGCTCACTTTTCACTCTTATATGGGTACCAGTAGGCTGTCTTACTGTCCCATGTGTATGATCAAATGATCTGTCTTGTACAGGAAATACTGCTTGGTGCTTTTGTTTAATATCTGGTTTCTTACTTCTAATTTCACTTCCTTGAAATTCCTGGCGATGATTTTTATTGGCCAATTCAGCACTTGCTTCCCTAAAAATAAAAACCTTTGAATTTGAATTAAGCCTAGAAACCATCACAACATTATATCTACAGTAGGGTACGCCTTAGGAACTTGTGTAAAAACTGATGATTTACCATTTACAGCATAATAAACTTTTTACCTGATGACAAAATCTCAGACTTGTCCAAATTTGAAAGAATTTGCAGATGACAAATTGATTATGGTTCACTTAATGGGATTTTTCTTTCAAAGGACATATACATTTCAAAAGTTACCTCCTTGGGCTTGTGAAAATCACAGGATGATCTGGACCCTTTTGTTATCAGCATTATCTTGCATCCTCGTTAGAATATCTCACCCTTAGAGTCGTTTTTTGCCTTTAAAATACTTCATACGATAGATTTTTGTTTTTGACTCGGGCATTAACTTACGGTTACACGGTATATTAGTACAAGTTTACTTGTTAAAATTGTCTGTTATGGTAATAAACTAATGTATGTACAGAAACACTCTTGAAAGCACGCTTGAGAGCAAAAGGGCTAAGAGTAAAAAAATATTTACATGGCAGACTGCAAGATGCTGAGAATGGAGTTGGCCTCTACCAGTGTGTCTACCTCACCTCCCAGATGTTTTATGTTGGCCTCGCTTAACATCAACACTCCATGACGACAAAGTATGCATCCGTGTATAAGTACCTGAAGTGTATGGTATTGTGACGATATAAATTACCAAATTAACCCTTTACCAAACAATCCTAATATTGGCTTTTGAAAACATGGTGGGTATAGGAGAAACTGATTTAGTGTAAGAGCAACCATAAACTGCTGCTACAAGTTTTTTCAGGGAATCCTTGTTCCAGTCATTACAGCAATCTAATGTGTTACCAGATGCCAAAAATTTGGACTCGACTCAACCAAATTCAAGAAGAAAAAGAAATAAATTTAGCTAAGATTTCTTTCTAATTATAGACATCATTGTGGGAAATGGAGAAAATGCTGGATACCAGCATTTTCTGCTTTAACAACAATGATTTCAAAAGCATTTTTTTACCCAGGGTCTTTAAAACATGGGACCATTTGGTACATTTTGCTTAACTGAGATAACACTACAAGTATGTCCTTTTTCTGCAATGTAATTACGATGATATTTCTACCCTTGCCCGATAAAAAAGGTTTATAATAGTCCAAATTGAAAACATCTACAGACAATAAAATATTTCTTTAAAAAAAAAACATCATCTCTTAAACAGTGGGAATTAGAGAAAATCTTCTCTATAGCATTTTCTCCTTTTCCCATGATGTTTTCAAGAGATCTTCCTGAGGGTATGAGAACATGAGCTGCTTCCTCAGGGTGTTAGAACATGGGTTTCCTTTGTTAAGTGATAAATGATACACTAGTGTATACATAGTTAGAGAATGTGAGTTTTTGTCAAGCATTAACCCTTTACTATACGACAAAATTTTAGGATTGTCAAAACCTAACCCATTTGTAGACCACAAAGTAAATGTGGCTAAAATTATAGAAGTTTCAAATTTTTTTAAATAACTTTTGCTGCATTTCTTGTGAATGTTATTAAACATGAAAATCACAAAACTTTATATGTGTATATGCCCTAGTAATAATGACATTACTTTCCCATGATATTGCAAAGTGGTACAAATTCCAGCTCGTGCAGTGGTTGGTCTTGCAAGCTTCATGCCCTAACAACTAAAATTAAACCAGAACCAGAACCCAAAAAACTATGATAAACGACATGTAGTGTATTATGAAAAATAAGTTACACTGCTAGAGGAGGTTTTATGTGATAAAAAAATATATTGGAAAATAGTGTAATAGCACATGGTTACTTACTTTTGTACCAGGAAGTGTTTGTGGGTTAAGACATGAGATAGGTTGGTATTCCATACCCTGTACCACCTGCTTACCATCTGTTAACTTGAACATCAACATACGACTAGGTTTCTGCTCCCACTGAAAATTTACATGGACAAGACTTGTGTGGTTATATTTTGTTTTCAATGAGAAATTAAAAACCGACATCTGTAACGCCGTTTTCAAAATATGATTGCTTACCGGGTAAAGTATTTTAATTTTATCATTATTTCAATTTTCACAATTAATGAAAGTAAGGCAGTAGAGCAAGGATACATGTGTGCATTGAAATTGTAAAACAAATACATGTCAAAAAAGTGGATGAAGTTTCTTTTCTACAGAATTTCTTGCAAATGAACATGTGAAAAAATGCACATGAAGCATAGGGCTAAATAATGTGACATTAGAAACTGAAAGCATTTTAACTCTTTACCACACAATCCCAACTTTTAACGACCCTGAGAAAGAAGCCTATAGAAAACACTGTGGGAAAAGGAGAAAATGCTGGTAACCAGCATTTTCTCCTTTTCCCACAATATTTTCTACCAGAAATCATCATATTAACAAGATTTAAATTGTTGTCTGCAGATGCTTTGAATTTGGTCCAGTCCAAAAATTTGTTGTTTGGTAAAGAGTTAAAGCAATGAAACTTAAAATTTCACTTTTCAATCAGGATTAATTGTATCATATCCCTAAACCCTTTACCATAAACTGAAGAGAGAAGGCTTTTGAAATCAATGTGGAAAAACAGTGAAATGCTGGTAATGACAATGTCTTTTGTCAAATTCCATCATTTGATACACATAAATACTTTCAATATGTTCAACTCTAAAACGTTATGTCTGGTATAGATTTGATTTAGTTTTATCCATTATCATTTGAAAGCAAGCATTTTCTCCTTTTCCCACAATGTTTTCTCCATCTAAGACACAAGTTGCATCATTTTAGCAGCATCTAATTTGTTGTCTACAAATGCTTTCATTTTGGAAATGTCTTTTGCAATAAAATGCAATACTGAGTTGTATTCAGTAAGAAACATCTTTCAAAAATAGTTAAATATACCAGTACCAAATACATTTATATGGTTTTCAATTGCTGTTATACTTCGTCTTTTTAAAAGAATAAAAAAAAAAATACTTCAAAACTATCTTAAGAGTAAATCATGCCTTCACAAATCTACTCATTCTTTGGCCATATAAACTTGAGTAATTTTCCAGTACATGAAGCCCAGTAGCTCTGTCAGATATATACAAGGTTACAGTATATTACATACTGGCTTATATGTTGGTTCATCAGCTGATACTTTAACATTAGGATTTTCTGTCCCCTTGATTTTTTGTTGCTGGGAATAGTAAGATAAACCAACATCATGTATACTGTCAATCTGAAATAAATGATAGTCGTTTACAAAATGTGTCTCAGTGCATTCGAACTGTCTGCAAACGCTCTAGATTTGGATAAGTTCAAGATTGTATAGTTTAGTAAAGAGTTAACTCTTTTTTTTCTCCCCCCACCCCCACATTTTCATTTCTATTCTAACTAAATCAAGAAAAAATACTTTGAATAATGCTATATTGAGAAATAAGAAAATAGCACCAATACGTTCATTATACCATGCTTGGTCACAGCATTTAGAACAAAAATACTTTGTGTGTAGCTTGCTGTCAGCAACATCTACAATTAATAAAAGAGGAATGGAGCTCAAGATTTTAAGACATTTCGTCAGTATATAACATGTCAATATGTCAGTAAACAATGTAAGAAAAGGATTTACAATTTATCCCTTTACCACACAACCCAGTATTTTAACAACATTGAAGGAGAACTCAGGAGACCTGTGAAAACTTTTCTATTTCTTATTTGTTTTCTATCTTTTCGAAGACAAATCTCATAATTGGAGCAATGTTTAATTTGTCGACTGCAAAGGTTTTCAAAATATGTCAATCTTATGTTTGTTGACTGATAAAGCGTTAATTAACACCTCTAATACCTGTTTGAGCGAAAATCAATGTTTTATTGTAAGTGATCAATTAAGTGATTTGACGTATCTTTAACAGATGTATGTTGTGAAAACTTTTATATTTGGGATATGTTTGATCACTTGATGTAATTATCAAGATTATACTGATTTAGAATGGACGTGCATTTTTAATCATGCAACAATCGTGGGGAAAACAAACAATCGTTCGAACCAGGTAAAAGTGCAATTAATAACAGTAATAAGCAATCGTCTTAATGAAACAGGAATAAAACATGAATGCTACCTTAAGTATTACAACAAGACTCATAGGATGACTTGCAATGTCAACTTATTTATGAAACAGTATGGTGAGTGGCTATCAGTAGAAAAACATACTTCTTCCTGTTGCTTCCTTTCCTTTAACGATTACTGCTGGCTACGAGTTATGGTTTGGAATATGAAAGATGTTCGTTTGCTCAGATTTCAATAAGGAAATTTAACAACACACTTTGGCATAAATATTCTTTCTTTTAATTCTACTGGCGACATTTTATGTAGATCTAGGTCTTTTGAATGGATAAATTTAGTTTTCCTTTCAGGGTATATACTGTAACAACTACCTTACCACATGATTCTTATTTGCAACTTAAATCCATTTTGAAATAATTATGAGGTATGTCTGTAAAGTTCGTGGACAATGGCGATATATATAAAACTAACGTACTTTCTCTAATCTTATTGTCTCGATTACTTTTGGGTATAACTTAAGCATTCTATTTAAAGAATACAAAGATATTGCGCCAACAATAAATAGTATACCAATCATACTTTAAATGATGTGAGCGGGACCCAGGGCACTCCAAACAACGCAATGAAATTTATTTTTCAAATTGTCGTATGCAGTCTACAACCTGACCCAAAATAAACTGATCCTTTTCAAATTTCACCCTTTGATAAAGGATGATGTCAACATCATTTCCAGAAAATACTGAAGATAACATCAAAGTCGTTTAAATTTTGCAACTTCTGAAGCACTGCAAAGATGTTTTTGTCAAAAATGGCCGACTCTAACGTCGCGTAACAACGGACGATCATAAAAATTTGGTGCCAGTCTTGGGAAATCACCAATAAATACCATGAAAACGCTGTCTGAAACTACAAGAATTTTGGCTGTATGTCACTCACTGTTTTACAAGTGGCACAAGAGATTTTAAGACAGGTGAAATTCTACCGACGACAACGAGAGATACGGGCAGCCAGGCATTGTTAGTGTAGAATTTGTGGACTCGGTGAATACGACTATTGAAGTGGATGGTCAGGTCAGTATTAGGGAACTGTCGGTTAAGAATGCTTTGTAAAGAAAGGTCAATATTTCTAGAAGGTCTGAATTGTGTTTGATTATTTCTTAATGACATTTTGATTCCACGGTAAGCGCCTGACACGTTGTCAATACAATGTCTGAAAACGATGTCGCGACGTCATGATGACGTCAACACCTGCCCTGTGTTCTCATCGGTATGTGCAGGCTAGGACCAACGAATGAATAACTATTAATAGTAGGGGCATGATTTTTCACATGTCGGTTGACAAAAGTTTGCTCTTTATGATGATATAAGTTTCCAGTGCCTAACATGTAAATTTAATTAACTTCTCAGCAATGTCCATGAACTTTACGGACATACCTCGTACTTTTTATTCCAATCTTCTTTGGTTTACACAAATAAAACATTATACTAGTAATCATTCATGTCACTTTTGTTATCTGCAAAAGTAATGCTTACAATATAGACAAAATTCTGTCTGACAAAGAATTAACTTTAATTAACTCTTTTCCGAACCAAAAAAAAAAAAAAAAATTAGATCAGCCCATTTTCCATGTTCTACAATATTTTCTTCCATTTCAAAGACAAACCTCAGATAAACCATTTCATTTTACTGTTTACATCCTTAACTCTTTACCAAACGTCAAAATTTTAGACTCAAACAAATTAAAAGCATTTGCAGACGACAAAATAAATGTGATTCAAAAATTGAAATTTATTTTTTGAAGGGTATAAAGCATTGTGGGAAGAGGAGAAACTGCTGGTTACCAGCATTTTCTCCTTTTCCCACAATGTTTTCAAAAGCTTTCTTCCTCGGGGTCTTTAAAAACTGTGGTAAAGGGTTAATCATATTTCAAGCAGACTTCAAAAACATCATAGTAAACTTTGCAAAGTCAGCATGAAATAAGTTTTAGAAGATAAATACAGGAAAAAAATACGTACATAAGGAAGATTTGCTTCTTACCAGCAATTTTTCATTTTTCCTTCAATTTTCAAAAAGCAGTCCTCTGAATGTTGGAAGAAAAAAAAAGTCTGTAGTAGGTAAGGACAGGTGCAAATATTTTTTCATAATACAGACTACTGGTAGTCAACCCCTTACAAAGCAATACAAGTTTAGATGTATCCTATCTGAAGGTATTTAAATGTGTCTCAAACAATAGATCTACTGTTTGTCTTTGATATGGTAGGAAAGGTTGTTGGGAAAAAATAAAAATGCCTGTCACCATAATTCTCTTGTTTTCCTACTATATTTTCATAAGTATTTATTCTTTGGGTTATAAATAGATGGTATTTTTTCAGTCTATTACCTGTAAAGCATATGTTCCAGTGAGTTCATACTTTACTGCTGATGTGATGTCACTTGGCAAACATTGTACCTCCAGTTCATGCAGATCACTGAGCAACCATTGCTCATACACAAGTGAATTAGTCTCTTCTAAATTTAAACTTCTACCCTGCAACAATGAAGAGTAAAATTCATCATAAGCAGAGGCAACCAAATTCTATAAACATGAATCCTTAATGAACCTTCCACTGCTATAGCCACCTTGTGTCCAGTCACTCTACTGTAGATTAAGGTAACACTGCACAAAATGTGCAGCCTGATCTTTGATCTCCACTGTCTGCTTTGGTGAGACATTGTTGAGAGGTGCAAACCTTGAAATTATAATCATTTGGGACTTATCTGTGTACTGAAAATGCTTTATTCAGCATTCCATTGGTTAACTTGTTCATAGATGACCAAGTTTTTTAGACTTATTCGTGTTGAAAGCATTTGCAATTAACAAATTAAACATGTCTAAAATTATGGGATTTTATTGTCTTCAAAAGAGGACAAAACATTGTGTGAAAAGGATAAAATGCTCTTTTTTTTTTCAGCATTTTCTTTTTTAGCCACAATGTTCTCAAACACCTAAATTCCTAATGGTTATGAAAACATACAATTCTTTAGCAACTGTTTAAATTTGTATTAAAGCATATAATGTGGGTACTCAGTAAAATTGTATTATCAACACGATGTTAACCCTTAGGCTGCTAAGCCTGACTCACTGACCTTTTGCAGACAGTGCAGATCAAGATCAGACTGCACAGAACATGCAGTCTGATCTTGGATCTACACTGTCCGATAAGGAGATATCTTTCCTATAGAAAATAGCTTTGACATAGCAAAATTGGGTTTTTTACTAACGGCTTGAAAGTTTCTATTCACTTATTCAGCAGGATAAGGTTTAACAAGTACCCACAACTGCAGTTTTAATAAAAAACTAAAGAAATACTACTCTTTCAGTCCCCAACAGACTGACCTTATCTGTCCATCTGAAAAGCATGTAAAATAGCTTACATAGGCTATTTATCTTTCAGCTCTTGGTTTGTCTGTTTGGCATTTGAAAATTTGCAATACATACTATATTAGTTGTATCATTACCGTCATGCATGCATTCACAGAGTATCTTTTACCAGTGCTTCCCACAACTATCTTTCCGAGCCACTAGCTGCTTTTTCACATAAACATCAAAGAAGCATTGTTCATGACATACCCTTGTGCAAGTACACAGAAAACCACAAAGCCATTAATTTAAAAGCCTAAGGAAACAGGTGTGTTTTGAGGGAATGTAATTAACAGGCTGTAGCTCTATTAGGAACAATTATAACTTAGTCTAAAAGTAAAAGTAGAACAAGTAGTCTCTACTTCCTAGACAAAAATTCTATTAACCCTATAACAAACAACCACGACATTTAACAACTCTTGGAAGCAAAGCTTTGGACAACATTGTGGGAAAAGGAGAAACCGCTGGTAACCAGCATTTTCTTCTTGTTCTCATATTGTTGTCTATCCTATCAAGGACAAATCTCACCATTTTAGTAATATTCGATTCGTCGTCTGCAAATGCATCGAATTTGGACCAGTCTAAACTTGTCATATGGTAAAGTGTTAATTAAACTCTCCTGTTAAGAAAGTACAGACAACTATCACAATATTACAGTATGTTTGCAAAAAAGCAGCCACGAAAAATTCAGTGAACTCTTAACAAACAACAACAGTTTAGACTATTCCAATTTGACAGCATTTTCAGACGACAAAATGAAAGCAACTTAAAAACAGAAAATTATGTTGTGAAGGGAAAAAAACATGCTGGTTACCAGCATTTTCTCCTTTTCCCACAGTTTTCAATTGCTTTTTTTCTCAGAGTCATTAAAGATGCACCCTTACAGCCAGAGAGTAAACAAACGCTGTTACATCTTTACAATGTGTAGAATCTAGATAGCCATGTAAACGTAGATAAAAAATCGATATAAGGTGTATGTGATAAAGAGACACCAGGGATTTGTCTTCGATTTAAACTGAAAACTGTGGTTGTTATGTCTATGGCTAGCCACAATAGAATGAAATGCATTTTCTATCCGTCATAATCATTGCAACCTTGCAACCGTCAGGGTCAACATTTGGCACGAAGGTACAGAATGATTATAATTTCATAAAATAAGGATAAAATTGGTTACTAAACTGGATGAAAACGAGTAAAGATGCATCTTTAAAAGTCAGGATTTTGTGGTAAAGAATTAACTCTTTCCATACCACATACGACACCAGAAGCTTTTGTGGACAGTGTAGATCAAAATCAGACTGCACAGAACATGCAGTGACTGAGTCTGATCTACACCATCCACTGCTTTATTCTAGATTATGAACGAAGTGTCTCTTGATCTTATAGCGGAACTGTATTTGTAGCCATTGAGAAAATGCAGTTTATTTAGTCAGATTTATTTATTCATTTACGAAAGAGTTAGAACAGAAAGGCCTATCAGCAGATTCAATTCAAATAAACCTACAGCATGGGTACTCATCAGCATTGTCTGTATGAGACAGTTGTTACGGGTGCCAGCAACATAGGTTTTAATGATGGAAGACTTAGGGTAATAACATGTTTTAGCTACAAAACACTCAACTCATCTGCTGATAGGCCTTTCTAACTGTTTTAACGCTTTGCTTACTAACTTGATTTTCCTCCTGGATCCATTCTACACAGGCTTGAAGCCAGTCATCAGGAACTGTAATGTGGTTACCAAGTAACCATTCTTTGGTCTGCTCAACAAGGTTCATTTTGAAATGCTCTCAAAGAAGTCCTAAAATAACAGAATATTAGTGGTAATAAGATGAAAGCATGACCTGTTTACTACACCACAAAATTTTTGACAAGTCCAAATTAGAAACAATTGCAGATAAAAAAGTAAATATAGACGAAATCATTGTAGCCTTTATACATGTATATGTCTTTAAAAATGTAGGAAACACTGCAAAAAAAAAAAAGGAAAACCCTGTTTAGTAGCATTTTATTTTCCAACAATGTTTGCAAAAGTGTTTTTCTTTGGCCTCATTAAAACTTGGGACTGGTAAAAGGTAAACCAAGGACATTGGATGTTTGGTAAAAAAAAGCCAATATAACTCCAGGGCATTTGACAGCAAAACTGTAATGGTTCAGTCCATAATGTTATTCACATTTTTTTACAATTCAGAAAGGCACATGTTTATAGCTTACCAGTAAATAACTGTAAATTGAAATGGCTGAGAAAAGTTTTGTCCATGAATTGAAAGAGTGAAAGAAAAAAGTAATGGTTTTTTCCATCATCATTTGGCTTGATGTAACTCTTCAAGGCATACAATTTTTACACAGTAATTAGGCTTATCAAAAAAAATATCTGTGTTTAGGGTTTCCTGACCCTACCTAGAAAATTTTGCCGACCCTAAACTTATTATAATTGAAAAAAAAATTAAAAAATCTGTCGAGTGTGATTTCGGTACATGGTCCATGTAAAAAGTTTCTGGGGAAAAAAAAGAATCCTTATCTATCCTTCCTACTGAATCTCAGACCGAAATCCTAAACACAGATATTTTTTGTTAGGCCTTACCTTTATTATGAAATATTCAAAAGTTTAACCCTTTCTGCACCACTGACAAAAATAGAGGCCTTTGCAAATGTCGGTGGTTTCTACCATGACCTTTACTTTTTTTGCATAGTTTTCAGATAGTTAGCCAGCACAAAATGGGTAACAATTCATGTCATTGTTTTACTTAAAGTAGGTCAAAAGTGAGATCATTCAGCTATGCTGAAAAAATTAAGTTTGATCTTCTCACAAGATCTATTCAGGTTAGCTCAAATGCCATTCTTTGTGATTGCCTTTTCATTAAGACAAACATAAAATGATATGTCCAGAATAATCATACAACAGTTTTTATGCTGCTTTTAACAGTATTTCAGCTATATCACCTTGACTGCCATTTTTTTCTGCCATGTAGTACAGCATTTTTATTTCAATGACTGATGGGGACAGCCCTTAGTTTTTAACTTGTAGCTCAACCTATTTGCCACCTTTCTCATTCGTATTCATGAATCATAATATATGTAGATATGGACATTGAAATATGTTTAAACTATCATGGTGATGAAACAAGTATGTATTCCATAGGTTTCGAAAGTAGCAGACTGGAATTTCTGCAATCCAAGTTATACCCTTTGGGCCGGTTGCATAATTCAAGTTCAAAGATAACCTTGAGCTTAAAGTCGAGTTTAAGTCGAGTTCTTTTGCAAAAACATAGTTCAGTAAGACCTAGAGGTTTTAGCTTCAGTTTAAGGCGAAAACCATAGCTCATTTCACTTTAGAAAGAGATGGCAAACATTGCTGTATTTTTTTGTCCAACAGAATGCAGAATAGCCTGTTCAGGACGATATGGATGATTGGGCTTCTAAGGATGATTTATCCAGGAAAAAATATCTGGGTACAATTTGGTCACTTGAAGATATATTTTTTCTCGTGGGAGTATCCTAGGGAAAGACACTTCAGAGCCCTAGCCTAGTACTGGTGAAACCCATAACATTTTAAATAATTATGAGTTGTCTCCGTGATTTGACTGAATTAATGTTAAGTCGGCAAAAAACAACATTCAATCAATAAAGCCATAAAGATCATTCAGATATATCAGAATCTAAACCCAAAATACCTTGTTCCCCCCATTTAAACCCATTTTAAAAACAGTAATGGGCTTTGGACCAATCAGTGTTCCCACTGAAATTTTTATTTGGGGGTTTTGTACCTCCTGCAATTGAAAAATGGGGGTATAAGAAAAAAAAGGGGGGTACAAATTCAGGAAAACTAGTAGATCTATGCCTACAACTCTAAATCGTTTTCTTAAATGCCCCTTTCTCTTTCAGGTGAAGAAAAATCATATAGATCTACAAAGTGAATGTACATTTTTACATGTAACTAACAGTAAAAGAATTGTTTGGCAAAGTGTTAACTGGTATAGGAGCATAAGCGAATTTTGCTAGTAATCGAATTTCGCCAACTCTGTTCTCAGGCAATATTTTCGTATGTGTAACATCATCCATTCAAGAAGATGATTGATGTCTTAGCAGAAAAGGTGTTTTGAAATATCATTTGAATCTAATGATAGAAAAATACCTATCAATAGGGAAAAAGTTCATAGGCGACCTATCACATGCTTTTCCCCGCCATTTTATTATCACTTTTCAGTTGTCTCCTTTATATGCAAATTTTAAATGTTTTTTTTAGATTAAAACTCATTTGTCTGTTTTCGGTTTGACAAGTCATCTTTTGAACTTCAGTAGCCGAAGTTTCGTATGGGGCACCTAAAGCGAAATATATCCATATGTATGACAGAGGGGTCCTTTTTCATTTTTTCCTAAGAAAATAGATCGAATCAAGTACAAAAATCACACAACATAGACAAGAAGAAACCTTTTTCTGTGAGTTACTATTGGTTATCTTTTTCGGATTTACAGCCTCTGGGTGCATGGAAATACCGGAATGGACCGGAACGGACCGGAATGGACACCGGAACGGACCCGAATGGACAGTGGAATGGACCGGAACGGACCCGAATGGACCGGAATGGATGCGGGAATGGACCGGAATGGATGCGGGAATGGACCGGAATGGACACCGGAACGGACCGGAATGGACACCGGCATGGACCGGAATGGACACGGGAACGGACCGGAATGGACACCGGAACGGAACGGAATGGACACCGGCACGGACCGGAATGGACCTGAAGATACGATGAAAAGTCTTGCATTACATCCTTTATTTGATATTCGAATAGAAAAAAGCTTGAACATATTCATTTAAGCATAACGAGGAACCTGCACGACGGAGGGCTATAGGGAAATGGCTTTCAACTTGAAGGAAAGAATATCGGGTAAGACAATAACCTTGCGAGTAAAATCTAATAAAGAAGATTAGGTAAGCTTGAACGGACCTTTACAGGGCATGAAAAGTTGGACATAACGACTTTAAAAACAAAAAAGAACTTGGGGACAGACCTAGACTTTCATATCTTTTTTTTTAAGAACATGGAATATCAGACGTGGGAATCCTCATGCTCTTAAGTGAAAAATATCTGATTTTGGAGAATTAAAAAACCGGAACGGTCCTGTAAAGACTCTAAAACGGGAACCCGTGAACGTAAAAAGAGAAGAAGTCGGAAAATGACCAATATCTTATCAGTAACATAAAATACCTTAAGTCTGAAACGTCAGATTGAACATGAACTGAATTGAAAATATGTGATATTTGATTATAGAAGGACCAGAACGGAGCCTAACAGACCCTTAATGGCGTACCTGTGAACTAAAAAAAACAGTGAGGAAACTGGGAAATGGCCAACATTGCACAATATGAGTATGGAAAACCCGTAACGGATGGTAACGGTACCTGAAAAGCCTTCACAGGAACTGAAAAACACATTTGGAAATCGGGAAAGGAACAAAACTGTTGTAGAAATATGAAATCTGCGACGTAGGAAACATTAAAATGAACATGAACCGAATTGAAAAGATCCGGTATGGACTAGTGAAATACTGGAACGGACTCGAATCAACCTTTGACAGCATTCATAGGAACAAAAACCTATATGAAAAAATGGGGAAAAGACCAAAAACCTTATCAGAAATATGAAATATCGGACGTAGGAATGAACATGAATTGAAAACATCCGATGTTGGAGTATGGAAATACCGGAACGGACATTAACCGACCTTTAAAAGTCTTCATAAGGAGTAAAGGCTTCATGTGAAAATCGGGAAAGGACCAAAATCTCATCAGAAATATGAAATGTCGGACGAAGGAATCCGTAAATGAACATAAACAGAATTTAAAAGAGCCGATGTTGGAGTACGGAAATACCGGAACGGACATTACCCGACCCTTAAAAGTCTTAATAAAGAGTAAAACGTTCATGTGAAAATTGGGAAAGGACCAAAATCTCATCAGAAATATGAAATGACAGACAAAGGAGTCATAAAATGAATATGAACAGAATTGAAAGCATACGATTTTGGAGTATGGAAATACCGGAACGGACCTGAACGGCCCTTAAAAGTCTTAATAAGGAGTAAATGCTTCATGTGAAAATAGGGAAAGGACCAAAATCTCATCAGAAATATGAAATGACGGACAAAGGGGTCATTAAATGAATATGAACAGAATTGAAAGCATACGATGTTGGAGTATGGAAATACCGGAACGGACCTGAACGGCCGTTAAAAGTCTTAATAAGGAGTAGAAGTTTCATGTGAAAATTGGGAAAGGACCAAAATCTCATCAGAACTATGAAATGACGGACAAAGGGGTCATTAAATGAATATGAACAGAATTGAAAGCATACCATGTTGGAGTATGGAAATACCGGAACGGACCTGAACCGACCCTTAAGAGTCTTTATAAGGAGTAAAAGCTTCATGTGAAAATAGGGAAAGGACCAAAATCTCATCAGAAATATGAAATGTTGGTCAAATGAACGATTAAAATGAATATGAACCGAATTGAAAAGATCCAATGTTGGAGTATGGAAATACCGGAACGGACCTGAACCAAGCCTTAAAAGCCTTCCCAAGAACTAAAAGGTTCATGTGAAAGTTGGGAAATGGCCAAAATGTCATCAGAAATATGAAATGTCGGACAAAAGAATGATTAAATGAACATGAATTCAATTGAAAAGTTCCGAAGTTGGAGTATGGAAATACCGGAACGGACCTGAACCGACCTTTAAAAACCTTTACAAGGACCAAGAGCTTCATGGGAAAATCGGGAAAGGACTAAAATCTCATCAGAAATATGAAATCTTGGCCTAAGGAAAGATTAAAATGAACATGAACCGAATTGAAAAGATCCCATGTTGGAGTATGGAAATACCGGAACGGACCTGAACTGACGCTTTAAAGCCTTCCCAAGGACTAAAAGCTTCATATGAAAATCGGGAAAGGACCAAATCTCAAGGCTGAGGGCTAAAAGGTTCATGTGAAAGTCAGGAAAGGGCCAAAATTTCATCAGAAATATGAAATGTCGGACAAAAGAATCATTAAATGAACATGAAGTCAATTGAAAAGTTCCGAAGTTGGAGTATGGAAATACCGGAAAGGACCTGAACCGACCTTTAAAAACCTTTACAAGGACTAAGAGCTTCATGGGAAAATCGGGAAAGGACTAAAATCTCATCAGAAACATGAAATCTTGGCCTAAGGAACGATTAAGATGAACATGAACCGAATTGAAAAGATCCAATATTGGAGTATGGAAGTACCGGAACGGACCTGAACTGACGCTTTAAAGTCTTCCCAAGGACTAAAAGCTTCTTATGAAAATCGGGAAAGGGCCAGTCAAAAAATGATAATAAACCCGAGTTGCTACTGACTCCTTTACAGAAGCCAATCAGAAAGAAATAAAGATAACCGTGACTGTCTTAAGGTAGTGATCCGTAATAGAAAACAGCTATTTCCAACATAAAATTATCCAACAAAATTTGCTATTATTTAGAATGAGTATTATTGTACTACTTTCACCGAGCCACTTTTTCGTTTTTGTCCTTCTTAGAATTGTCATTCATGAATCTGAAACCACTATATTTTCATTATAAATGGAAATAATAATTACCTCCCTTTTCTGAAAACAGACAAAAATATCAACAGATAATTTCAAGATAGACATCAAAGGAATATCTAGTCGGTTTAAATTGTGCAAAAGTATTGTATTTGTATAAATACGTATTTATCATCTATCAAAAAAAAAAGTATTCCATGCTGCACTACAAGTGTTATGGGTCTACTACCTTAAAGGCAATAATTGGTTTTAACTATTGTCCTGCTAAATAAATACTGCAGTCTTTTTGTTGCTATTATTTTACCCGTTTATTCATCGTTCCAGATTTGTTGGCATGAATTTACAATTCATTAGCAAACAGTGGAGATAAAGATAAGACGACACAGCTATGCGGTCTTATTATCTTCACTTACCGGACAATGATATCAATGTGATAAATGGGTCGACCTTGAAGTGAACATTTGGATTATACTTCAATTTCCTTCGTTATGTTTTCATATTTAGACGTTATTACTCGGCTGATGAGGGCCGGAGAGTGATATCGGCCAGCCACCTTGATATCTGCCCCGATGGCTTTAGCCCGAGGACAGATTTCGAGGTGGAGGGCCGACATCACTCTCCGGCCCTCACCAGCCCTGTAATAACGTCTTTATTACATTCATGGACCTATTGCTCGATTTCTTGGCTTTATAGCATGTTTAATACTTTAAACAACAACAACAACAAAAAAGAAATCTTGTCGTAATTTGACAAAACTATTTACCGCGGGTAAACGTCACGTTCGTGACGTCATTCATCATCACTATCGTAGAGCTGCATTATGTGCAGTATAGGACGCTTTAAATAAGCAGTTCTTATGTTTGTTCATTGTTAAAAAGATGTTGCCATTGTTGTTTCTCCATCTAAGTATTCAATTTAGCGCGATACGGATCAAAACTAGGAAACAGGATAAATAGAATAGATGGTTGGTGCTTCGAATTATGAAACTTAAAAGTCGAGCTCGGTTCTCCCGTTCTCAACGGATCCATACAAATCGTAGAACTACTAACCTATAGATACTAGATCTACACATTGCCTGATAAATTTCCCAATCCAAGGCAACAACAATCTATTCTCCATTTATCACATCTTTTTTTAGTTTAACGATTCATCTTTGACTGTGGTTCTGAATATTTGTCCGCTACTGATTCGCTACCAGTGGCGGCCAAGTACCAGTGGCGGCCATTTCTATGATATCGCGTTTGTGCGTACACAAGCATATCAAAGCTCTTGGTCATATTAAAAAAGAAGAATCGGTGTGTTAAATAAACAATAAAAGTTGAAATCTGATGCAATATCGGTAAAAATATAAGCCGGGTTATCCATATGGTTGTGAGTTTCAGCTATAGATCTAGTCTATTTAAGATTTCCCTTCGTGAGTTTAACATTATTGAACCCTAGTTCGTCCACGTAAAAGTTGCATTGTCAACTTGAAGAAAATTATCTTGTAGGTCAGGAAAGGTTTGGAAACATGGCCGCCACTGGTAGCGAGCCAGTAGCGATTGACGGACCGATTCCGCCATTTTTTTTCAACATGGATGTTTTGAGAACGTTAGTTTACGAGGGAGTGTGTTGTTGATATAGATATAAAATAAATATCTTATCAACAGGCAGGATATCAGATATCAGCCCGTTGCCCCGCCATATCTGCCCTCGCGTGACACTGATATCACACCATTTTCAGTGGAAAATGTTACTATTATTAGTAACAGAATGTAATAATATAATGTTCGGTGTCGGGGCCAATACGGCTGACCTCGGACCTGTAACTGGGCCAATACGAAATCACTTTATTAATGACAATTTTATTAATTAACCCTTTACCAAACAATCTTTGGTTTTTACGACCCTGAAAAAGAAGCCTTCTGAAAATGTTGTGAGAAAAGGAGAAAATGCTGGTAACCAGCATTTTCTCCTTTTTCCCACAATGTTTTCTTCCCTGCTGGAAACAAATATCAATTTTGGGGTTACGTTTACTTTGCCGCCTCCTTGAACGTGATTGGCTAAAAGTAAGCGCAGACGCTCATGCGACTGAACTTTTTACCAATCACATTCAAGGATTTCTGTATTGGTCGCGGATCATCAATATTGATACGAGGTCAATTGATCGGAGGTCAAGTCGTATTAAGCCGGGGTCACGACCTGTATACTATACGAAGTCAGAAATGTGACTAGTATCCATGTATAACTTCTATATATCCAATAGTTAATTAATAATGATTTATATTAAATCCACATAATGGTTCCCTTTGCCAATGCCACACCATTGATTTTCACGCTTTGATTTTAAAAGGTATATTCTATCTTCAGCTCCAGTGTCTAAATTCTTACAGATATCCAAACAGCTTCAACAATATCTAAATAAAGTTACTTAGATATCCAAGTAAAATTGTTTATACATCTTTCACCTGGTTTCGAATAAAAATAGGTTCAAAATATTATTCAACTTTCTCTTTTTCTGACGCATTATTGTTTCTTGGACAACAAAGGTTTTTTCAGGAAAAGTTACATTCGAAAAAATATGAAGGATATTCTAGTCTCAACCTTCAACTGCATAAGCATTGCTTTTTAACTGTAACATGGCTTTTAACGGTGACAAAGATTTTTCTGAAATGCTTTAGCATTTCTTTTTCAATGATCGTAAAAGACCACACTTGAAAATCCGAGATCGTTAAAATGGTAATTACGCTGAGTCATGTACACGGCTGATGAGGGCCGGAGAGTGATATCAGCACGCCACCTCGAAATCCGCCCTCACCCCCCTCCCCTTTTTTTGCTGATGAGGGCCGAAGAGTGATATCGGCCCTCAACCTTGAGATTTTGGTCCTTTCCCGATTTTCATATGAAGCTTTTAGTCCTTGGGAAGACTTTAAAGCGTCAGTTCAGGTCCGTTCCGGTATTTCCATACTCCAACATAGGATCTTTTCAATTCGGTTCATGTTCATTTTAATCGTTCCTTAGGCCAAGAGTTCATATTTCCGTTGAGATTTTGGTCCTTTCCCGATTTTCATATGAAGCTTTTAGTCCTTGGGAAGGTTTTTAAAGGTCGGTTCAGGTCCGTTCCGGTATTTCCATACTCCAACTTCGGAACTTTTCAATTGACTTCATGTTCATTTAATGATTCTTTTGTCCGACATTTCATATTTCTGATGAAATTTTGGCCCTTTCCCGACTTTAACATGAACCTTTTAGCCCTCAACCTTGAGATTTGGTCCTTTCCCGATTTTCATATGAAGCTTTTAGTCCTTGGGAAGGCTTTAAAGCGTCAGTTCAGGTCCGTTCCGGTATTTCCATACTCCAACATAGGATCTTTTCAATTCGGTTCATGTTCAGTTTAATCGTTCCTTAGGCCAAGATTTCATATTTCTGACGAGATTTTAGTCCTTTCCCGATTTTCCCATGAAGCTCTTGGTCCTTGTAAAGGTTTTTAAAGGTCGGTTCAGGTCCGTTCCGGTATTTCCATACTCCAACTTCGGAACTTTTCAATTGAATCCATGTTCATTTAATCATTCTTTTGTCCGACGTTTCATATTTCTGATGACCTTTTGGCCATTTCCCGACTTTCACATGAACCTTTTAGTTCTTGGAAGGCTTTTAAGGCTTGGTTCAGGTCCGTTCCGGTATTTCCATACTCCAACATTGGATCTTTTCAATTCGGTTCATATTCATTTTAATCGTCCATTTGACCAACATTTCATATTTCTGATGAGATTTTGGTCCTTTCCCTATTTTCACATGAAGCTTTTACTCCTTATAAAGACTTTTAAGGGTCGGGTAATGTCCGTTCTGGTATTTCCATACTCCAACATCGGCTCTTTTAAATTCTGTTTATGTTCATTTACGGATTCCTTCGTCCGACATTTCATATTTCTGATGAGAATTTGGTCCTTTCCCGATTTTCACATGAAGCTTTTACTCCTTATGAAGACTTTTAAAGGTCTGTACAGGTCCGTTCCGGTATTTCCGTACTCCAACATCGGCTCTTTTAAATTTTGTTTATGTTCATTTACGGATTCCTTCTTCCGACATTTCATATTTCTGATGAGAATTTGGTCCTTTCCCGATTTTCACATGAAGCTTTTACTCCTTATGAAGACTTTTAAAGGTCGGTACAGGTCCGTTCCAGTATTTCCGTACTCCAACATCGGCTCTGTTAAATTCTGTTTATGTTCATTTACGGATTCCTTTGTCCGACATTTCATATTTCTGATGAGATTTAGGTCCTTTCCCAAATTTCACATTAAGCTTTTACTCCTTATAAAGATTTTTAAGGGTTGGTTCAGGTCCGTTCCGGTATTTCCATACGCCAACATCGGATATTTTCAATTCTGTTCGTATTCATTTAATTAATTCCTCATCCAACATTTCATATGTCTGATGAGATTTTGGCCCTTTCCCGATTTTCACATGAAACACTTAGTCCTTGGGAAAGTTTTTAAGAGTCGGTTCAGGTCTGTTCCGGTATTTCCATACCCCAACATCGTATGTTTTCTATTTGGTTCATATTCATTTAATGATTCCTTCGTCTGAGATCGTTTTATTTTGGATGAGATTTCGGTCCTTTCCCGATTTTCACATTAAGCTTTTTGTCCTTGGGAAAGCTTTTAACGGTCGGTTCAGGTCCGTTCCGGTATTTCCATACTCCGACATGGGATGTTTTCAATTCGGTTCATATTCATTTAATGATTCCTTCGTCCGACATTTCATATTTCTGATGAGATTTTAGTTCTTTCTCGATATTCACATGAAGCTTGGATGCCTTGTGAAGGCTTTTAAAGGTTGGTACAGGTCCGATCCGGTATTTCCATACTCCAACATTGGCTCTTTTCAATTCTGTTTATGTTCATTTACAGATTCCTTCATCCGACATTTTATATTTCTGATAAGATTTTGGTCCTTTCCCTATATTCACATGAAGCTTTTAGTCCTTCGGGAGGCTTTCTAAGGTCGATTAATGTCCGTTCTGGTATTTCCATACTCAAACATTGAATCTTTTCAATTCTGTTTATGTTCATTTACGGATTCCTTTGTCCGTCATTTCATATTTCTGATGAGATTTTGGTCCTTAACCATTTTTCACATGAAGCTTTCAGCCTTTGGGAAGGTTTTTAAGGGTCGGTTCAGGTCCGTTCCGGTATTTCCATACTCCAACATCGTATTCTTCAATTCTGTTCATATTCATTTAATCACCCCTTTGTCCGTCATTTCGTATTTCTGATGAGATTTTGGTCCTTTCTCAATTTTCACATGAAGCTTTCAGCCTTTGGGAAGGTTCTTTAAGGGCCGGTTAAGGTCCATTCCGGTATTTCCATACTCTAACATCGTATGCTTTCAATTCTGTTCATATTCATTTAATGACTCCTTTGTCCATCATTTCATATTTCTGATGAAATTTTGGTCCTTTCCCTATTTTCACAAGAAGCTTTTACTCTTTAGGGAGGCTTTCTAAGGTCAGTTAATGTCCGTTCCGGTATTTCCATACTCAAATATTGAATCTTTTCAATTCACGTTATGTTTAGCTAATGATTCCTTCGACCAACAATTTATATTTCTGATGAGATTTTGGTCCTTTCCCTATTTTCACATGAAGCTTTTACTCCTTATAAAGACTTTTAAGGGCCAGTTAAGGTCCGTTCCGGTATTTCCATACTCCAACATCGTATACTTTCAATTCTGTTCATATTCATTTAATGACTCCTTTGTCCGTCATTTCATATTTCTGATGAAATTTTGGTCCTTTCCCTATTTTCACATGAAGCTTTTACTCCTTATAAAGACTTTTAAGTGTCGGTTAATGTCCGTCCCGGTATTTCCATACTCCAACATCGGATTTTTTTTAAATTCAGTTCATGTTCATTTAAACGATACTTTCGACCGACATTTCATATTTCTGATGAGATTTTGGTCCTTTCTCGATTTTCACATGAAACTTTCAGCCTTTGGGAAGGTTTTTAAGGGCCGAAGGTCCTATCCGGTATTTCCATACTCCAACATCGGCTCTTTTCAATTCTGTTCATATTCATTTAATGATTCCTTTGTCCGTCATTTCATATTTCTGATGAAATTTTGGTCCTTTCCCTATTTTCACATGAAGCTTTTACTCCTTATAAAGACTTTTAAGGGCCAGTTAAGGTCCGTTCCGGTATTTCAATACTCCAACATCGTATACTTTCAATTCTGTTCATATTCATTTAATGACTCCTTTGTCCGTCATTTCATATTTCTGATGAAATTTTGGTCCTTTCCCTATTTTCACATGAAGCTTTTACTCCTTATAAAGACTTTTAAGTGTCGGTTAATGTCCGTCCCGGTATTTCCATACTCCAACATCGGATTTTTTTTAAATTCAGTTCATGTTCATTTAAACGATACTTTCGACCGACATTTCATATTTCTGATGAGATTTTGGTCCTTTCTCGATTTTCACATGAAACTTTCAGCCTTTGGGAAGGTTTTTAAGGGCCGAAGGTCCTATCCGGTATTTCCATACTCCAACATCGGCTCTTTTCAATTCTGTTCATATTCATTTAATGACTCCTTTGTCCGTCATTTCATATTTCTGATGAAATTTTGGTCCTTTCCCTATTTTCACATGAAGCTTTTGCTCCTTATAAAGACTTTTAAGGGTCGGTTCAGGTCCGTTCCGGTATTTCCATACTCCAACATCGTATACTTTCAATTCTGTTCATATTCATTTAATGACTCCTTTGTCCGTCATTTCATATTTCTGATGAAATTTTGGTCCTTTCCCTATTTTCACATGAAGCTTTTACTCCTTATAAAGACTTTTAAGTGTCGGTTAATGTCCGTCCCGGTATTTCCATACTCCAACATCGGATTTTTTTTTAATTCAGTTCATGTTCATTTAAACGATACTTTCGACCGACATTTCATATTTCTGATGAGATTTTGGTCCTTTCTCGATTTTCACATGAAGCTTTTACTCCTTATAAAGACTTTTAAGTGTCGGTTAATGTCCGTCCCGGTATTTCCATACTCCAACATCGGATTTTTTTTTAATTCAGTTCATGTTCATTTAAACGATACTTTCGACCGACATTTCATATTTCTGATGAGATTTTGGTCCTTTCTCGATTTTCACATGAAACTTTCAGCCTTTGGGAAGGTTTTTAAGGGCCGAAGGTCCTATCCGGTATTTCCATACTCCAACATCGGCTCTTTTCAATTCTGTTCATATTCATTTAATGACTCCTTTGTCCGTCATTTCATATTTCTGATGAAATTTTGGTCCTTTCCCTATTTTCTCATGAAGCTTTTACTCCTTATAAAGACTTTTAAGTGTCGGTTAATGTCCGTCCCGGTATTTCCATACTCCAACATCGGATTTTTTTTAAATTCAGTTCATGTTCATTTAAACGATACTTTCCACCGACATTTCATATTTCTGATGAGATTTTGGTCCTTTCTCGATTTTCACATGAAACTTTCAGCCTTTGGGAAGGTTTTTAAGGGCCGAAGGTCCTATCCGGTATTTCCATACTCCAACATCGGCTCTTTTCAATTCTGTTCATATTCATTTAATGATTCCTTTGTCCGTCATTTCCTATTTCTGATGAGATTTTGGTCCTTTCTTGATTTTCACATGAAACTTTCAGCCTTTGGGAAGGTTTTTAAGGGCCGAAGGTCCTATCTGGTATTTCCATACTCCAACATCGGCTCTTTTCAATTCTGTTCATATTCATTTAATGATTCCTTTGTCTGTCATTTCATATTTCTGATGAGATTTTGGTCCTTTCCCTATTTTCACATGAAGCTTTTGCTCCTTATAAAGACTTTTAAGGGTCGGTTCAGGTCCGTTCCGGTATTTCCATACTCCAACATCGGATTTTTTCAATTCAGTTCATATTCATTTTAATGATACTTTCGACCGACATTTCATATTTCTGATGAGATTTTGGTCTTTTCTCGATTTTCACATGAAGCTTTCAGCCTTTGGGAAGGTTTTTCAAGCGTCAGTTCAGGTCCGTTCCGGTATTTCCATACTCCAACATCGGATTTTTTCAATTCAGTTCATATTCATTTTAATGATACTTTCGACCGACATTTCATATTTCTGATGAGATTTTGGTCCTTTCTCGATTTTCACATGAAGCTTTCAGCCTTTGGGAAGGTTCTTTAAGGGCCGGTTCAGGTCCGTTCTGGTATTTCCATACTCCAATATCGTATGTTTTCAATTCGGTTCATATTCATTTAATGATTCCTTTGTGCGTCATTTTATATTTCTGATGAGATTTTGGTCCTTTCTCGATATTTACACGAAGCTTTTATGCCTTGTGAAGGCTTTTAAAGGTCGGTACAGGTCCGTTCCGGTATTTCCGTATTCCAACATCGGCTCTTTTCAATTCTGTTTATGTTCATTTACGGATTCCTTCGTCCAACATTTTATATTTCTGATGAGATTTTGGTCCTTTCCCGATTTTCTCATGAAGCTTTTACTCCTTATGAAGACTTTTAAAGGTCGGTTAATGTCCGTTCCGGTATTTCCATACTCCAACATCGGATGTTTTCAATTCAATTCATGTTCATTCCTACGTCCGATATTTCATATTTCTGATAAGGTTTTTGGTCTTTTCCCCATTTTTTCATATAGGTTTTTGTTCCTATGAACGCTGTCAAAGGTCGATTCGAGTCCGTTCCAGTATTTCACTAGTCCATACCGGATCTTTTCAATTCGGTTCATGTTCATTTTAATGTTTCCTACGTCGCAGATTTCATATTTCTACAACAGTTTTGTTCCTTTCCCGATTTCCAAATGTGTTTTTCAGTTCCTGTGAAGGCTTTTCAGGTACCGTAACCATCCGTTCCAGATTTTCCATACTCATATTGTGCAATGTTGGCCATTTCCCAGTTTCCTCACTGTTTTTTTAAGTTCACAGGTACGCCATTAAGGGTCTGTTAGGCTCCGTTCTGGTCCTTCTATAATCAAATATCACATATTTTCAATTCAGTTCATGTTCAATCTGACGTTTCAGACTTAAGGTATTTTATGTTACTGATAAGATATTGGTCATTTTCCGACTTCTTCTCTTTTTACGTTCACGGGTTCCCGTTTTAGAGTCTTTACAGGACTGTTCCGGTTTTTTAATTCTCCAAAATCAGATATTTTTCACTTAAGAGCATGAGGATTCCCACGTCTGATATTCCATGTTCTTAAAAAAAAAAAAAAAATTATGAAAGTCTAGGTCTGTCCCCAAGTTCTTTTTTGTTTTTAAAGTCGTTATGTCCAACTTTTCATGCCCTGTAAAGGTCCGTTCAAGCTTACCTAACCTTCTTTACTAGATTTTACTCGCAAGGTTATTGTCTTACCCGATATTCTTTCCTTCAAGTTGAAAGCCATTTCCCTATAGCCTCCGTCGTGCAGGTTCCTCGTTATGCTTAAATGAATATGTTCAAGCTTTTTTCTATTCGAATATCAAATAAAGGATGTAATGCAAGACTTTTCATCGTATCTTCCGGTCCATTCCTGTCCATTCCACTGTCCATTCCGGTCCGTTCCGGTCCATTCCACTGTCCATTCGGGTCCGTTCCGGTGTCCATTTCACTGTCCATTCGGGTCCGTTCCGGTGTCCATTCCGGTCCGTTCCGGTCCATTCCGGTATTTCCATGCACCGACAGCCTCTTTATCCCCAACACTGTTATCCTGATTTAGACTGTTATCTTTCAGTGCCACAGCAGAAATAATTACACGAAAAATCAGACAACTGTCGATTTTGTTTTCTGAGAATTCCTTTTTGTTTTATTTTCTTCAGGTTTTCTCGTAGGAAGTAAATGTAGAGTTAATATCCAAGGGAGGCAATGAATCTTGTAGAAATGATGCTGTGAATTTTTTATTTCATTTTACCCTCTCTGGTGCCTCTAATTTTCGGAAAACCAGAGTTGTCGAAATTGGCTTACTCGTTTCATAGATGGCGACTTTGAACTGCTTCACTTCTAACGATGTTTTGACAGGTAAACTTAGATGTTTAAGTGGTAAAAATTATTTTTACAAAAGTATTTAGATACAAGTGCATAAATATTTATCCAGAAAAAAAGATACTACTGTTTTGTGCAATTTGCAAGAGCAGTTTCCCTTGCGTTGGCGAAATTCGATTACACCAGTAAAGTCTTTATGCTCATTTTTTCACATGCCTCTTGTATCTACAACAGAGTCAATGCCGAAGTCTGGCTGATATAGGAGCGTAAGTGAATTTCGCTAGTAATCGAATTTCGCCAACTATGTTCTCGGGCTATCATAGATTGTGTTAAAGAAAGGAGAGCTGAGTTACGGATAATTTTTGGAAACAAACGAGTCCCAGTCTGCAATTATTGATCACAACAATAAAGACCGAGTGTACCGACCATGTAAATGTTCTAAAAATGAATGACAGTCATTTCGACACCCGGTCATTTCGACACCCGGTCATTTCGACACCTTTTGGTCGTTTCGATTCCCGGTGAAAATTTTTTTGCAAAATTTGGTCGTTTCGACACCCGATTTTTTCCGAGTGTTATTATATATGAGATCATAAAATAGAACTTCTCTAAATGTTTACTTTGTCGTATTTCAGTAATTCTTTTTTAAGTGCGTGATTAAAATATGTTTTTGTATTGTTTTACATGTTGATTCAAATAATTGGCAAAAGTAATCGGCAATGCCGAATTTGAAAGCGGGGGTCGAAATGACCAATGTTTAGCTGTTATATCCCATTACATAGACATTATAACTTATTGGTTTTTCAATGTTGTGTTTTTTTGTATTGATTGATTGATTGATTGATTACCTTTTTCCACCATTTCAACATTATTTCAGTTAGTTTGTGGCGACCACTGCAACAATCCATGCTTTCCTAGACAGTTTAACTGCTGTGTTTATCAATGTTCTGCTTTTTGTATCCATTTTATGCTGCGACCAGTGCACCTATCCCTATATCCATGCCTTTCTAGTGATTCTTTTACCAGTGCTCCGCCCAATTTTTTATTTATCTGAAATCCGACCTGCCAAACAGTGTAGAGTCAACATAATTATGACCGCAGTCTACTGAAGTTTTATCACGATCCACAAGGTATGGAAAATACGTAAAAGCCAGTCCTTTTCGATAAATCAAACCTAATGTGAAACAATGCTCCTCGTCGATTCGGAATCAGAATGCCCGTTGAGTGAAACCTGATCTCCATTCTCACCAGCCGCGAGCTATGGTTGCCAAAACTTTGTCATGCTTTGTTGCAACGCTTGATCTAGTTTTTCTTCTGTCTGTCCGACGGACATATCAATGAAATATGAAATTCATTTACAGTTTCATTTAAATTACATAATTTACATAATCTGTATTCCCGGTGTATACCATTGTATCTTCCAGTTTCACAATAATACCATTTCCAATCTTTAAATTGAGATAGTTTAAATATTTACGACATTCTAAATGCAAAGTACTGATTCGAACATACAACATGTGTTTTTTGGTCATGTGACCTTCTAACCTGTTTGCGAAGTTTGGCGCGAATTGTAAAAATATATCTAAAGACTTTAACTTGTGCTGTCATGTGGGGGCAACACTGCTCAGCGCGAGTTACTGACCTTTTGCGAGCAGCGTAAATGAAGGTCAGACTGCATAAAACATGCGGTCTGATACTGAATCTACACCGACCGATAAGGAAATATCTTTCCCCAAAAAATACCTTTGAAATATCAAACTTTGGTATTTTACTTTTGGTTTAAAATTTATTCATCAATTATTTAGCAGGATAAAGGGTAAACTCGATTTAAATAATGGTAAGCCAAGCTTTTCCATTGAAACCATGATAACGGTTGATTGTCTAAGTGAACACTTCAACAAACGACAAAAAATTTGACTCGATCACAACAACGACTTGTGCGTGTGCTACTTAAAAGCATTTGCACAAATTCAATGTGACTCAATGTGATGGAGTTTTTCTTTGATATGTTTGAAAACATTGTGTGAAAAGGATAAAACACTGGTTATTTGTACAATGTTTCCAAAAGGCTTCTACCTGAAGGTCATTACAACTTGGGATTGTGTGGTAAAGGGTTGGGGAGATAAAGTGTGCAGTAGATGAAAGATCGGACAGTATGGTTTGTGTGGTCAGATATTGATTTCCGTACTTTTATTTCAGTAGAGGGAAAAAAGTAAAAGTTCTACAAAGTAACTTGACTAACCTGTGTCACATGTTCGATGCTGCCATCGGTTACATGTATCACACGAAACTGCCTGTTGTTTCCTCCCGACCACACTCCAAAATTTAACACAATTATCTGCCATTGCAGAACAATATGACAATGAAACGCTTGCTTTTAAAACTCCCGTTTATTTATAAAACTCCAATGACATACACACACAAAACAACTATTAACAAACACTTCAAATTGAAGTAAACTAGTTATTTCCAACTGCACATATAGCAAATGTAACTTAATTGATTGAATTTGCATTTATTTATCGTCGCCACCGGTTGCCCATATGGGCGACGCCCCCTGAAGGCTGTTAGTATTGTTACGGGGGATAGTGCAGATACAGGACGAAACCCATCTTAAGTTACGCCTGGTTCTTTTACGTGCTCGGTGTATAGCACCGTCACACGGGACCTCGGTTTAACGTATCATCCGAAAGACTATTAGTAATTTTAGATGGCCAGCCGTGGGGATCGAACCCACACCCTCAAGTGACTCAAAACATCACATTCAGGAGTCCTACGCTCTACCTATTGAGCTGTGCAGGCTGGTCAATGTAACTTAATTGCAATTTCATCTCCTTTAAATACTTTTTGGGATACCCCTATCTAAACAACTGTTTAAATACTCAAATTAATTACCGATACTTTTTATCTTTTTTTTTTTTTTTAAGAAATTACATTAAAGACATTTTTTAAAAGTACTATTGACTACATTATACAAATTTAAGTAAACAATCAATCAGTGGGTATAATTTGCGAAAAACAATTAGCAAATTAAAACAAATCAGAAGAAACAATTAATTCCAATTAACCAACAGTTTGTTTCATAATTAGCATTTATTCAATCAACATGAAAAAACTTAAAAGTACATAAAGAGATTCTATTATTCTATCTCCTTCAATTACCAATCTCCACAAATACAATTCCACCGTTGTATCAACCAAGATGATTGTCTAGCTGCAATAGTAGAACAAAAAAAGTAAACATAAACATCGGCAAAGGGGTTATTTTCACTATATTCTGCAACAAAAATTATATTGAACTATTTAACAACATACTGTGCACAAAAAATACATGGTTTTTTTTTTTCAATATTCGTGAAGGGCGAAAATGAACGGGTGTCGAAACGACCATTTTTTGCAAAAAAATTTTTTTTGGTGTCGAAATGACCAAAATAGGGGTCGAAACGACCAAAAAGTGTCGAACTGACCGGGTGTCGAAATGACCGGGTGTCGAAACGACTGGATAAATATAGAAAGCTGGAAATCCCAATTTTTTCCCGATGATTTACATTTTCCGAAAATGACTTTTACATGAGCCGTTCTATGCAAGCATTTCCTATTTTTTTGCGAGCTTCGTCCGTATTTTTTGTGCGTGATTTCACGTATAGGTTTGTAATTTTGTACTTTTTTTTTTATTTCATTTATACGTGTTTCACGCACAATTTTGCGTGATCGGGAACTCTGACCAATATATTAAAAAGGCCGATGATATTTACCCGACAGTCGTGTACACACTGAAGAAATTTCATACTGCGAGTCCGACTGTCGTGTACTCAATGAAGGAAAACTCGTTGGGTGCCCGACGGTCGTGCACGGACTGATGAAATTTCGTCTTGGGGGCACGATTACGTGCCCGCAATTTCCGATTTCTTCATTGAGTACACGACCACATCGTGTACTGAATGAAGAAATCGGAAATAGCGGGCACGTCATCGTGCCCCCAAGACGAAATTTCATCAGTCCGTGCACGACCGTCGGGCACCCAACGAGTTTTCCTTCATTGAGTACACGACAGTCGAGCACCCAAGAAGTTTTCCTTCATTGAGTACACGACAGTCGTACTCGCAATATGAATTTTCTTCAGTGCGTACACGACGGTCGGGTAAATAGTCACTTTCTATTAAAAAATGTATAAAAAATACGACTGAAGGAAAGGAGCCACTGCGCGTAACAAAGGAAACAAGACAAATTTATGATGCATAGCATCATAGAAGCCGCAATCTGTTGGTGGACAAATTCAGAAATATTGACTGTCTTGAGAAATTGTGATTACAACTTTTGTACACTATCTGTTTTTACCCACACCCCTACCAACGGAAAATCATGACAAATGGTACTAAAATGCAAGGAAAAAAGAAACAGAAAATAATATGTACATGTATCATCTAATTCTAAAAAAAAGACAGAAGTTTAGAGAGGAATCTTAAATAATCTTGTTATTATATTATAAATGATAATGTTTATGTGAAAAAAAAAAACGTAAAAGCATCGCAGAATTTTTAAATTTCTACTCGAAATTTGAAAATGGAGAAATTGCGCATTCAAGTACAGCATTTTGTATTTATTAAAATGATTTTAGAAAGGAAACTTCTATAGCGGCATCAAAGGCAATACTGCGGAATTATTTAAGTTACTAATTATTCAAAGTGATATTAAGATCATTATTCACATATGATGTTAACATGTATTTACAATTTTTATCAGTGATCTCTTTTTTGTGTTTCATTCTTTTTTTACGACGACAACAGCAAAAAAAATTTAACAACTTTTTTCTAAAACATGATCTTCCTGCTTGTCAAAAAGTATCTTAGCATGCTTGTAACACGGTGAATCTTTACATTTCTACTCCAGAAACAAAAACTTTTGCATGGCATCTCCAAAATTATTCTGATCATAGCCTGCACAGTTGGCACAAACGTTTCTTTTATTCCTGAAATAGCAGCCACACACACACACAAAAAAAACCAACATTTTTTAAGTCTTTAAAGATCTGAATCTATTCAACCACAACATAATACTATTACTATACATATTTCGTTTAATAAACAGAAGTTTGAACCATTTTCTGCATAGGCCTTGTACAAACCTAGTGTAAAACTTCCAATGTAAATTTCAAGAGCTATTCTAAACCTTTGACCAGCAGCGACATAAAAAGTTGTGTCAGCACAGTAATAGGTTCTGTAAGAACTTTAACCCTTCGACTACACAACGAAATTAATATACTGAGTAAGGAAAACAAACAAGATTTTTTTATGTTTAAGATATCTTATAGAATATTAAAAAAATATTACACGGGCTATGTGCTGTCTGATCTTCCATCTATTTCTGTCATTTCAACCCTCAGAGCACCAGGCACCACCATGATAATTTCTGTAGTGAATGTACATCACGATCCATAAATTTTTAACGGGTTTTGTAGATCAGGACCATACTGTACAGCACGTACAGTCTGATCATAACAGCTTCGACACACATTACAGTAAATGCTAAATTTTACAGGTCTCATAAGGTAGATGTTCCGTGTAACAAAAATCCATTCGGCTAAAGTGTCGACGAAGGGAAGAAAAAAGGGTTATCTTTTCGCAAGTATTCTATAAATAGCTGATGTAGACTCCTCTTTGTTCTTCGATTAACCCTGTAGGGAGGTAACCAGTCTCTACTTTGATCAAAGGTTAACCGCCGTTTTATCCTTTACAGATTAAGATTGGACGAAAAACTTGTACATAAAATTGCTTCTGATTATCATATTCTAAGATGCTCTCTGTATCATAATTATCATTATTTTGTTTTGTAAAAAAGCAGACAAATGCGAAAACCATTGAGAGGTGGGAAGGCTTGTGATAAACGGAAAGCATAACAACTTCGTTTGGGAAAATAGAAGGAATCCTCTATGTTTGAAAACTTTTGGGGACTAGCCAATTAAAGGATGTTTATTCTTCTGTATTTTTTATTGTTATTCGGGAATGAACTATATATTGCAAGAAAACCAGGCTTGATTTTCATGTAGGTCTGTTGGAATATTTAAGAAAGAGTCATGTGGAGTAATTCTGTCACAACAACACGACATTTTTAGAAATTTTCCAAAAATAATGACCAATCAAATAATTACCGATCATCTACATGGTAAATAGTTTAGGTACATTCCTACTGGAAGCCGCTTTCAAGCGGCTTCCAATAAACAACTTATAAATACTGTATTGAAAATAAAAGGATGATACAGGTCTTTTCCAAAATTAATTTTTTGACAATGTACAGATGCCTCAGTCTAATGTGATCACAATATTTATCAGACCTAAATATTCTACATCCAAAGAAGACACCACCCTTACCAGCATGTGACACAGAATGGGTAAACGAGATGAACGGTGACCAAAATTTTTATCAAATTTTAGCATAGTTCTTTTATCGTTATATTAGAACCTTCATGTTTTCTTACAATCAAAATGAGGATAGTTTAGTGCAAAACCAGTTTATAACTACAAGGCAAAGATTATTTTGGATGGACTCACTTCTTTCATGCTTTGCAAAAGGAACGCTTTATGGCTCCAGGGAAAATGGATTTTGAAAATATTGTGGAAAAAGGCAAAAAGCTTGTACTCTGCATTTTCTCTAACAATATTTTCATCTCTTCCAGAGACGAATTCATCATTTGAGCCACACTTATTTCGACCAGCTCAAATGTTTTGTCTTATCATGAAGTGTATTTAGACAGACATTGTCCTAAGAGACTGTAAGTATAAACGTGCTGCCTGATCTTGGTCAACCGTTTTTTGCATTTGTGTATTATCTGATTCAGAAATGATAATGATCTTGTCAAAATTACAGAAACGGATGTAAAGGCACTTCTTGTTGAACCACTAGCAGCAGATCATACTGGATAGAGGCAAATTCAATTCTGCATATAGACTTTGTCTTGTAAAATCACAAGCAGAAGTATGTTTTTGCCTAGACACCAGCGGTGCGCTTAACAAATTCTACCCATCTTTTAGTCCTATTTCTAGTCTCAATAGTGAGACGCTACAGTGCTTTTTTTCATATTTGGACATTTATTGTGACCGTACCGTCTCAAGTCCATCGTGAATTTTCTGGTAGCAAAGATAGAGCGCTACACTGACTTTCTGTTTCATAGGTTTAATGCAATTAACTTTTTGTAACAAACATGACCAAAAACAAATTATTAAACCTTTCATTACCTAAAGAGCTTGTAGAGGTCATTTATAACATGTAAATCTCGGAAAAAACACTGAGGAAATTTATCGTGCATGGCGGCCATTTTGTGTGTTTTTGGGAATGTAAACAACTCAAGTAACTGATGAAATGCACGGTTTTCTCTTATGTTCAGCGCTTGAATTGAAAATATTTGTATTTCAAACGAAGGGTTATTAAATACGCAAGCAACAGGTATGTTCAAATAGTAGTTCTGTGCTCTATTTGTGAGATTATGCGAGTTCAAACTTGCGCACAAAATCTGTGCGGAGCTTTCAACTGATTTTGTCTTGATCGTCTCTGTACCCAGAGGCGACCAGTCAAAAAGTAACATCGCCTTTGGGGACAGTTATCTAGTCCTATTACTAGCATAGCTACATCAGATGACTCCTAGTCTGGATACACTGGGGCTAAGTAGACTCTAGCTAAACTAGTTTTATGCAAACCGGCTTGAAATCCTGGTCTACCCAGACCATGGTTAGGCCTTGTTCTACCATTAAACCTCTGTTATGCAACCTGCCCTTTGGGTATGGAGTTCTCAATTAAAATTTTGACAAAGATAAGGATTGCAATTTTAATAGGGTCCTACTAAAATACGCCATGGAGAATTTATACGCCATGGATACGCCATGGGAGTTTTTGCACGCCACAGCTATTCCACAGCAGTAAAATAAATTATTACCTAGTAAAATATATTGAGATATGCATTTTACATCACATATTTATGTTTCACCAAGGGAAAAATCGTATTTTGCAAGACATTGGCATTTAAAAATTTGATAACAAAGGGAGGCAACTTATTACATAAGTATGATAGATCAAACTTTGCTTGCCAGAGCAATAATTTATCGATTAAAAAGGACAAAAACTTAGTCAAATTGTGTAAATATGCTATATTGCCACTATGATTCAATCTCAATACGTAATATATTATAATTACTGAGAAATTTGTTCTTCTTTACACATGAAGATCGGGAGGTTACATATTTTCCGCACGCCATTGGAGAATTTCCTCACCACAGCATTTCAAGTAAAATACAACTAGTAAATAACCATAAATACATGTTTAATTGCTCATTGATTACTACATGTTGACTTTTCAATAAGATTTATTTTGTATTTTGCAGGAAATTTTGGGTTTTAATTAACCCTACCTGACAACAGGGATCGTATATAAGATCCCTGCTGACAAGTAAAACAAGGGTAGCAATTAACAAGGGAAGCAATCAACATTCTTTCGAACATAAAAGGAGTTTTGTTATATGTTATTAGACCTGGTTGGATGAAATAAATATTTAATATACGTTGTATCATTTTTATTATGTATATTATTCAACTATCATAATAATGTGTCAATACAGTTCTATAGCAGGAGGACATTACTTTTTTTTTAGAGGGGGAGGATAATCCTGATCGGACTGAATCGTCTTGCTACACGTTTCTGATCTTGATCTACATTGTCTGCAATAGATCCCTGCATCAGCATTAGTAGCTGTAAGGTGTAACAGTCAAGTTAATGTATTTGAACTTTGCCTCCTATTCGTAAAATGTCCACAATCACGTATGTGATTAAGTGAAGATTTTTGTATACAAAATCTTGCTAGACTATATGCTAGATTTGTGTATTGTTTGCAATAATTCTTCATGAGGCCTTAAAAAAAAAATGCCATGTTTAGGGTTTCCCTACCCTACCTAGAAAATGCTGCCGACCCTAAACTTTTTATGCTACGATCGAAAAAAAAAAATCTTTGGGGTGTGATTTCAGTACATAGTCAATGTAAAAAGTTTCTGAAAAAAAAAATTAAATCCCTACCTACAGCATTTCTGACCGAAACCCTGAACACAGATACTTTTTTTTTAGGCCTGAACAGTATGGATATCTGTAATAATAAAAAAGATAAGGACTAATCTTTTGTCTTGTTCTTTACAGAAGAAATCATAAGCATATATATATCAAAATCTGTTTTGAGAATAGAGGAAAACATTGTGGAAAAAGGAGAAAATACTGGTTACCAGTATTTTACACTTTTGCACGATGTTTTCAAAGGTGTTTTCCCACGATGTTTTCACAGGCTTTCTTTCTCAGTGTCAGATGATTTCAGTTTTTGTTTCAGAAAGTGTAGGTTATTATCAGATAGTACACATTAATAATGTCCTGTGTGTTTGTAAATACATGGATTGTTTCCCTTTTTAATAAATATTACTTCCCTTGTTTCACTCGTCGAGTAGGATTATTTGTAATACCAAATTTCCTGCAAAATACAAAATAAATCTTATTGAAATTTAAAGATGTAGTATTCAATAACCAATAAAACAAATATTTATGGTTATTTACTTGTAGTATTTTAGTTGAAATGCTGTGGCGAGGAAATTCTCCAATGGGCCATGGCGTGCCGTAAATACGTAATCTCCCGATCTTCGAGAGTAAAGAAGAACAACTTTCACAGTAATTATGATATATTACGTATTGAAATTGAAACATAGTGGTAATAAAACATACACAATCTGATAAAGTTTTTGTCCTTTTTAATCGATAAATTATTGCTCTGGCGAGCATATTTTGATATGTCATACTTATGTCACAAGAGTCGCCTCCCTTTGTTATTTATAAATTTTTAAATGCCAGTATCTTGCAAAGTACGTTTTTTCCCTCGATGAAACATAAATATATGATGTAAAATACATATCTCAATATATTTAACTAGATAATAACTTATTTCACTGCTACTGAACAGCTGTGGCGTGCAAAAACTCCCATGGCATATCCATGGCGTATAAATTCTCCATGGCGTATTTTAGTAGGACCGTTTTAATAAACTTTTTTCTTACTGATTATACAGACCAACCCTTAGGAGTCTTAAACGGTGCTGTCCTTCACCTGAAGCAAGTTATCGGATGTACGAGTAAGACCCGTTCAAATCAAAATAGGGCGAGATAACTTGGGACGAATCGATCGGAATGGTCCCGATTCCAAGTCTTTCAAGTGCATGAAATTTATGTTTATCTTGCAGTAAATAATTTGATGTCTTTGAGTGCAGAAGACAAATGTTTTACGATAATCTTTATATGAAAATTATTCAAACCTTCAAAAGCCATTGGTCCTATTTTACGAATTTCCAGAGACCGCGCAACATCCCCTACTTTCGATACTTTCATTGAAGAGCACCAAGGGAGTAAGTTAACCGAATTCGACCGGATAATACTCCATAACCGGATTCGACCTCACAAACCCGGTTTTTATGATGACAGGAAGAAAGGCTCTTGATTGATGAAATTTATCTCGTCAAAATTTCAAAAAAATACATTTAGATGTAAAAAAAAATGGCAGTGGAAATCAGTTCAATTTAAATAATGCTTTATCCGGTTAATTTTAGCCCGGTCTCTTCCGGTGGGTTTATTTTGATGACCGAAGAAAAATTAACGCAAAAACTGGCAAGTTCTCTGTGGCTTATTTTACTTTATTTTAAAATAGATACATATTTTGAAGATTTTGCCTACATGCTATATATAGACATTTAAAAAATCTAAGATTTGTAGACAGAAGGGAAATTGACATGTTCGTACCTACTCCCGATTCGGGGTCTAGCTCCGATGTTATTTTTGTGATTGTTTCTCCGCTAGCGGAGAAACAATCACAAAAATAACATCGGAGCTAGACCCCGAATCGGGAGTAGTTCGTACCCAAGTTGGCTGTAATTCGGGTTAGTTCGCCCCAACACACATTCGCACTCATTTAGTTAACGATGCTTCTTTTCTTATACGGACTTGAATTGTGCACCATACCGTCTCAAGTCAGTCATGAAATTTTCGATAGCAGCATCCGGGTTAGTTCGCCCCAACTCACATTCGCCCTTCATTTAGTTAACGATGCTTCTTTTCTTATTTGGACTTGAATTGTGCACCATACCATCTCAAGTCAGTCATGAAATTTTCAATAGCAACACTGCAGTGCTGTTTGGTTTCAGTAATGAGATGTTTACCTGGCTTCTTTTAATATTTGGACATTTACTGTGCTCCGCTGTGCACCGCTCTGTCTCAAGTCCATCTAGTCCAAATATTTAGACGTATACATGCTTGTTTACCGTTCAACTTTCATCTCTCGAACTTTTCACATTTTACTTTTTTTTGCCTACGTACACGATGAAATTCAAAATGTAAAATAACTTACGTAGGGTCTTATAAATTGGACTAAAGTCCATTGTGAGTTTTTTAGTAGCACAGCGCTGCAGTGACTCTGTTTCTTCAGTTAAATGCAATTAATTTTTAGTGATGCACACGACCACGGACAAATTATTAAACGTTTCATTACCTGAAGAAGTAGTTAATAATGTGTACTCAACTTTGTGGAGCTTAAACATCTTGAGTGATAGATGAGTTAAACCGTTTTTTCTTATGTTAAGGGTTTAAATATGAAATAATTGTATTTGAAAGAAAGGATTATTGAATATGCAAGCAACAGGTATATTCAAATTCTACATTTGCCATCAATTTGTGAAATATATGAGAGTTTAAACATGCACACAAAATCTTTGCGGAGCTTTCAACTACTTTTTTATTGATCGTGTCTGTACCCGGAGGCAACATGTCAAAAACTAGAATCGCCTTAAGGGACAGTTACCTATGCTACAGGGATGCGTACTGACTTTCTGTTTTGTTGTTTTAATCTGCATTGCAGTGAAACACAGATAGTTTTGTGAATTACATACTTAATTTTGTGACGCACATGATCAAGGACAAATCATCAAATGTTTCATTACCTATTTGTGCTTTTAGAAGTAGTTTATTACATGTAAATTTTAGAAAAAATTACAAAATTTAATGTTGTTGGTGGTCATTTTGCGACTATTTTGGGTAACATAAACATCTCAAGTAAAAGATGTATTAAATTGTTTTGGGCTCACCTAAGCATCAAGTACTGAAGGTGAACTTATATCTATTGTATGTCTTGCGTCATCAACTTTTAACTTGTGTAAGTTCTAGAGGTCACATTTTAAGTCTGATACTCATGAAAGTTGTCTTAGAATGTTTTTCTGGATGATATCTGAGACAAGTTAAAAAATAGGTCAATACGGGTCTAAACTAGTTCAACAGGTCAAATCTTTGAAAAAGCTTGTATACGCTCTAGAGGCCACATTTTCAGTCTAATACTCACAAAAATAATGTTTGTCTTGATGATATCTCAGGCAAGTTTGAAACTAGGTTATTTGGGGTCAAAAACTAGGCCATAAGTCAAATCTTTAAAAAAAAAATTGTGTACACTCTAGAGGCCACCTTTTCAGCTTGGTGATTTGGATTGTGATTGAATGATGTTTTACCCTACTTTCAATATTATTTCAGTCATATCACAGTGACTGCTTGCATATTCATGTACAGGGTAATTCATAATATCTGATACAGTTTCAAACCTTGATAATTTTCTTCTGCTGGCACATACCTTGTAATAATTTATATCACAATACTCTACAATACTTACAGTTTTGTTTGATGTATAATATTAAGTGCTTTAAATATTTACATGTAAGCTAAAATAGGTCAAACTTTTTCACAACATTTACATGATATGCAATATATGACGTCCAATATGGGCTTTTGCGACGTCAAGCCTATTTTCATCACCGATGAACGCATTTCTGGAGTTATTTTTCCCATCTCTCGACAAATAGCATGTTTCAACTCTCCAACAGTGTTTAGTTTAAGTGAATTCTTTCAAGTGTATCTACGAGAAAAATCTAAAGGACTGGGTCCGGGGAAGGAGTTGGGGGACAAACATTGTCAATCCTGATGGAGATGAAGTTTTCCCGAAAGTTTCAGGAAGCCACGACAATACCAAATGTGCTGTATGGGGTGCTGCTTCATCCTGTTGGAACCAAATGTCTTTAATCTCTATTCCTTTTCTTCATAAAGCTGGCAAAGATTTGATTTTCAGCAATGTCAGGTAACGTTCAGTGATTGCTGTCTGCAACTCTCCACTCAGTTTAAAAAAGAATGGTTCGATTGCCCAACTGTAACTGAACGCCACCTATGCGATAAATTTTTCATCATGTAGAGGATTTCATAATACATGTAAATGTAAAGCAGCACCCCATACAGCACATTCAGTATTGTCATGGCTTCATAAAACTTTTGGGAAAACATCATCTCCTTCAGGACTGACAAGGTTTGCCGCCCTCATTCCACAGCCCTTAGTCCTTTGGACTTTTTCTTGTGGAGACACTTGAAAGAAAATGTATATTCATCTAAACCAAACGCTGTTGGAGAGTTGAAACAAGGTTTTTATGGAGATGATGAAAAATAACTCCAGAAATATGACATTGGTGGTAGCAAACTTTCAAAAGAGGCTTGACGTCGTAATGGCCCAGAATGGACGTCAAATAGAGCGTATCATGTAAAAGTTGTGAAAAGTTTGACCTATTTCATTTAACATGTGAGTATTTAAAGTACTTAACATTGTATACCAATCAAAACTGTAATTATTGTAGAGTATTGTGATATAAATTATTACAAGGTACATGCTAGCAGAAAAGAAATATTACAGATTGAAACTGTATCAGATATTATGAATCACCCTGTATTTCCAAGGTTTGACCAGTACTAGGCTAGTGCTCTTAGGTGTCTTGCCCTAGGAAAAACCCAGTGGATCCAGTGAGCTAGAACTCAGGGCCTGTAGGTCACGAGACCTAAACTTTAACACTGAGCCACTCACGACCCCTTTCAGTCCAGTAGTCATGAAAGTTGGTCAGAATCTTTTTCTTGATGATATCTTGAACATGTTTGAAAATTGGTCAGTATTGGATTCATAGTTTATACATAGGTATATAATTAAAGAATATGTCTGGTTTGCTTTTGGTAAAACTCACCAATTATTCATGGAATTACAACCCTTTTCACTTTATTTTTTGCCCAATGGCCAGGGCATCTGTGTTGTATTGACATGTCTAGTTTATGCTTAACCTTTTACTAAACAATCTCGTCTTTCAACAACTGTGGGAAAAATGACTATTGTAAGCATTGTTCGAAAAGGAAAAAATACTGATAACCTTTCTTTTTTTCTAACCTTTCAAAAAAGAAATGTCATCATCTGAATCAATTGATTCTTTTCCAAGTTTTAATGACCATGAAACAATTTCAAAAAAATGCCTTTGAAACACTGTGGATAATTATTCATTTGTATCACATTTAGCACATTAACATGCAGTCCATATTTTTTAATGACCCTGAAAGAAATGACAGTTGAAAGCACTGTGCCAAAAGGAGGAAATGCTGGCAACCATCATTTTCCCCTTTCCAACATTCTTTTCTACCCTTGCCAAAACAAATTTTAATTTTTGAGTCACTTTTTTTTTTTTGTCACTTACAAATGCTTTCAATTTGGACTAGTAAAAAATTCTGTGGTCTGGCCAAGAGTTAATGTCATCTGCAATTGTTATCAATTTTGAACAGTCTAAAGTTTTATTCTGTGGTAAAGAGGCAACCCTGAAACTATCTTATCATAGCTGTTTATCCTCTATTTCTTGCTTTTACAGGTTAGAAAACAGGTAAATTTGCTGACAACACACACAGAGAAATGAACTAGGGAGTTCATTCTTAAGTCTAGTGAAACTGGGTCTGATGTGAGAAATACCGCAGCAATGATGTTTATATTGATGTGTAGTTGTCTGGTATTGGTATCATCAGGTAATTTCACTGGTAATTTCGTTATATACATATATGTTATGCAAGAATGAATTCAATCTCAAGGGTTAGAAAGTACCTGTATTAACTATTATACTTTTCAACTGTTTACCGCATGGCAAAATGTTACACCTAACATGCCTAAATGATTGCATTGCAGATCTCAACTTAAACATGACAGACATAATAAGAAAGGAGAAAATGATGGTAACCATCATTTTCTCTTTTTCCCATAATGTTTTCTACCCTATCAAAGGCAAATTCCAAAATTCATGCTGTGGACAATTCTAAATATTGTCCGGTGGTATAGGGTTGGAGTTAAGTTTGCTGTACATTCCAGAGAGTGTGCAACAGACCCTTTGAACTGTATTCCTAATCTTTACTCAAACATACATGTAGGTAGTCTGGTATTAATGGTTTGTGGAAAACTAAACAATTTATTTTCAGCCAAAAAGGTAAACACCTGCCAGGGCCCCGTTTTACTAAGGTAGTTACGAACAAAATTTGCGCAAGTTTTACGTAACTATAGTATAGTGGCATTAATCTGCTACTAGATACAAGATAACTATCATGATTATTTTAGAAAACTATTGCGATAAATCGAAGTTTTCTGGAAATTTTATCTTTTCATTTTATCCAGATAAAATTTCCAGGAAACTTTGATTTATCGCAATAGTTTTCTAAAATAATCATGATAGTTATCATGTATCTTGTGGCAGATTAATGCCACTATACTATAGTTACGTAAAACTTACGCAAGTTTTGTTCATTACTACCTTAGTAAAACAGGGCCCAGCTGGTCTTTAGGATGGCTGAAAAAAAGTAATTATGAAGTAAGGGTTATAAGTATATTGGTTGATTGATTGGATTGTGTTTTATGCCGCTTTCAACATTATTTCAGTAATATTACGGCAACAGCTCACATATTCATGTATTTCCTGGGTTTTACCAGTACTAGGCTAGGGCTCTGAAGTGTCTTGCCCAAGGAAACTCCACGAAAAACCCAGTGGATCCAGTGCGGCTCAAACCCAGGGTCTCCAGGTTAGGAGTCCCACACTTTACCACTGAGCCATGCAGGACCCTATATAACGATATTGGACAGATTAACCCTTCACCAAACAATACTGTGTTTTTACAATACGGGGGGAAAAATGCTTTTTCTGCAGTATTTACATATCGTCTGCAAATACTCTCCTTGCAGAAAAGTCTAAGATGTTGTCGTTTGGTAAAGAATTAATGCCTAACTTCTTGCAGAGAACTTTTTTGCCATTAATCCCATTTGTTGTCCAGAAAAGGACATTTGTTGTCTAAATAATAGACTTACTGCCTAATAAGGCTTTGAGTCATCAATAAATGATGACTTTAAGAGGGGGTGTGTTACGGGAGACCACTCCTTCATGCATGGCTTTGTCCAGATTTAAATACAATACCTAACAGCTGCATTAGGGAGATATCTCTTTAGCTCAGTGGTTAAGGTATTGGTCTTTTAACTCTTTACCAAACGACAAAATTATAACCTGGTCCAAATTGAAAGCATTTGCAGACAACAAAATGAATGTGACTAAAAAAATGAAATTCCTTTTGGGAAGGGTAGAAAACATTGTGGGAAAAGGAGAAAATGCTGGTTACCAGTATTTTCTTCTTTTCCCACAATGTTTTCAAAAGGATTCCTTCTCAGGGTCGTTAAAAGTCGGGATTGTGTGGTAAAGAGTTAAACCTCGAAAAACGAGGATATTTGTCCGCACGGGTTCAAATCCCACCAGGTGTGGTTTGTACTTGAGCTATGCATTTAGTTGTTTCTCTGGACTATGTTGGTAAGAGTAGGCCTTTTGAAAACATTGTGGGAAAAGGAGAAAATGCTGGTAACCAGCATTTTCTCCTTTTCTCGCAATGTTTTCTACCCTATCAAAGAGATATTCCATCATTTGAGCCACATTTAAATTGTCGTCTGCTAATGCTTTCAATTTGAAAAAGACTACTTTTTGTCGCTTGGTAAAGACTTGAAGTGCCTTTTACGACCATTCTTACGAACAAAGTCCGTAACAAAGAAACAAATGAACAAATGCATAGCAGAAATACAGGGAACGGGCAGGATTTGAACCTAGAACGCCTGGACGAAAGGCCAACACCATAACCACTGAGCTAAAGAGAATTCTCCCCAACACAGTTGTTAGCTATTATATTTTAATCAGGATGAAGCCATGCATGAAGGAGTGGTCTCCCGTAACACACCCCCTCTTAAAGTCATTATTTATTGATGACTCAAAGCCTTATTAGGCAGAAAGTTCGCTTTTGGACAACAAATGGGATTAATGGCTCAATGGCCAATCCCGGACGAGCCCCTATTTTACAAACAAAGTCCGTAACAAAGAAACAAATGAACATAGCAGAAATACAGGGACCGGGCAGGATTCGAACCTAGAACGCCCGGACGAAAGGCCAACAACATAACCACTGAGCTAAAGAGAATTCTCCCTAACGCAGTTGTTAGGTTTTGTATTTAAATCGGGATGAAGCCATGCATGAAGGAGTGGTCTCCTGTAACACCATATATGTAGTTGCCTTTGCAGTCTGTGTAGATCAAGATCAGACTGCACAAAACATGCAGTCTGATCTTTGATCTACTCTGTTGGCTTTGCTGAATCTTTATGGACAAATGCAACTATGAAATTGCAATTATTTTGATCTTAGTTTTCAAATGAACATATGGGGTCATGTGTGGCTCAGTGGTAAAGTTTAGGACTGGTGACCTGGAGGCCCCCCGGGTTAGAGCCTCACTGGCATCACTGGGTCTTTCACAGGAGTGTCCTTGGGCAAGACACTTCAGAGCCCCAGCCTAGTACTGGTGAAACCCAAGAAGTACATGAATATGTGAGCTGTCGCCGTGATATGACTGAAATAATGTTGAAACCGGCGTAAAACACCATTCAAACAAACAAACAAATCAAATGAACATGTCTGTTGGGTTTATTCTGTGCCTAAACCGTTTACCAATCAATCCCTGGTTTTCAAGATTCTTAGGAAGAAGCCTTTTGAAAACATTGTGGGAAAAGGAGAAAATACTGGTAACCAGCATTTTCTCCTTTTCCCACAATGTTTTCTACCCTTCCTAAAACAAACTTCAATTTTTGAGTCACATTAATTTTGTCGTCTGCAAAAGCTTTGAATTTTGACATGTCTTAAATTTTGTCATTTGGTAAGGAGTTAACCCTTTACCACACGGAAAAATTTAAGACCTATCCAAATTGAAAGCATTTGCATACGACAATTTCATAGTGGCTCAAATGACGCAACTTTTCTTTGATAGGGTAGAAAACTTTGTGGGAAAAGGAGAAAATGCTGGTAACCAGCATTTTCTCCTTTTCCCACAATGTTTTCAAAAGGCCTCTTTTTTAGGGGCGTCAAAAGTCGTCATTGTGTGGTAAAGGGTTAAGGGTTAATCATATGATTATCAATGTATTACAAGAATGCTAAACAGTATGCTGCAAATTAGTTTTGGGAAGTAAACAGTCATTCCTTCACCAAACCATCCTTTACTGGTCTTTTTACAACATTGACCCCAGTGAGATAGCCTGGGTCTAGGCTGTATTAGTGTTAAACTTACTTATCATCACGTATTCTTTCAGGGTTCTTACAGATCTGTTACAAAATGGTTTATGACTTGTGTGATTATTACTTCATTTTTGACAAAGTAACATTCAAATATATAAGAGGAAAAAATGATTGGGCTGGAACCTAGGATACCAATGAGGATGAAAGTGTAAAAAACATTATGAAAAATTGAGAAAATACTGGTTTCTATCATTTTTCCTTTTCTCCACTATGTTTTCTACCTTTTTGTTATTTGAGCCACTTTTAACTATTTACCAAACGATTCTGACTTTTATTGACCCTGAGGAAAAAGGCTTCTGAAAACATTGTTTTCTACCTTTCCAGAAACAAATACATGTACCAATTTTTGAGTAACATGTTACGCACCTTGTCTGCAGGTGCTTCCAATTTGGACAAATCTGAAATTTTCTTGATTGGTTACTGTAAAGAGTTAATTTGCTGTCTGTGAATGCTCCAGTATGGTTTAGTGTAGAATGTTTGACTGGTAAAGAGTTATCGGAGATGTAGAAAACTCCTCCATCCCTTGCACTTTGTTTTAGTGGTTGATTATCTTCTAATACCATTGACAGTTTCAGGAACAACTGTTCCAGTGAGACGTTCTACATGTGGCAGAGAGTTTGACGTTGATTTTGGGAATGAGCTTGAGTTTACCTATGAAGGTAGTTTTATCAAGAACCCATGTAGGCTCAAAGTGAATCATGATGGTTGGCAGGAGTCAGTCTGTGTTAAAATGACAGAAGAGGGAAGTCAATGTAGAGTGGATGTTGAATACCACAGTGTGCTTTATACATCACAACCAGATAGGGTAATCTTTATTTTAACTCTTTACCAAACAACAAAATTTTAGAGTTGTCCAAATCGAAAGCATTTGCAGACAACAAAGTGAAAGGGACTCAAAATTGAAATTCATTTCTACTAGAAGGGTAGAAAACATTGTGGAAAAAGAAGAAAATGCTGGTTACCAGCATTTTCTCCTTTTCCCAGGATGTTTTCAAAAGGCCTTTTCCTCAGGGTCATTAAAACTCTGGATTGTGTGGCAAAGGGTTAACTCTTGTAGAGCTACATAAGTATGGCACATATTGTACATACTATTTTATGAAATGGATATTCTCAGTTTATATACTAGTATAACACAATTATTATTATTTCAAGGCTGTTTTATCAGGATATTTAGAAAAGAATCAGATATTGTAGATCCAAGATCAGAGGGGCACATTTAGTGCAGTCTGATCTTCATCTACAATATCCACATAAGCAAATCATTTTGTGTTCTATAGCTCTTTACCAAACAATGAAATTTTCATCTAGACCAAATTGAAAGCATTTACAAATGACAAAATCAAATGTAAAGCAAATGACGGGTTAAATGTTTCTTTGAAAGAGTAGAAAACATTGTGGGGAAAAAAGAAAATTGTTCTTTTCACACAATTTATCTTTTGCCTTTTTCCTCAGGGTTTTTAATATTTGGGATTGTTTAATATAGGGTTAACTCTATACCAGATGACAAAAGTTTTGACTTGTCCATATTGAAGCAATTGGAGAGCACAAATTAGATGTAGCTTAACCCTTTACCACATAGAAAAATTTTAGACTCATCCATAATGAAGGAATATTATAGATAACAATTTAAATGTTTTTCAAATGATAGTATTTGTACTTGGAGATGAAGGAAAACATTGTGGGGAAAAGGAGAAAATGCTGGTTACCAGCATTTTCTCCTTTTCCCACAATGTTTTCAAAAGCCTTCAGGGTCGTTAAAACTCGAAATGGTGCTGTAAAGGGATAACTAATGGAATTCATCTGTGAGAGAGTGGAAAACACTGTGGGGACAAAAGACTGGTTATTTGCAATTTTACCTTTCTGTCAGAAAGTGACTGTCTATGTTTTAAAAACCTTTCTTCCTCAAGGTTGTAAAAAACATTGAATATTTGGAAAAGGGTTAAGAGGTCCTTATAAAGTGAGAAATGGAACCAAGATGAAATGCTACAAAACAAAACGCTATGATGTAAAATGAAACAACAAAATAGGACAAAGCGAAATAGAACAAAGTCTAGAAGAATAATATCATGCTTTCCCTTGAGCCCTCAGGCTTACCCTTGAGCCTGAGGTGTTGTGTTGATGCCTCTCAAGTCTTACGAACGAAGTCCGTAACAAAGAAACAAATGAAGAAATGCTTGGCTGAAACACAAACCGCATCTGGCGGGATTCGAACCCATGGCGGACAAGATCCTCGTTTTCCGAGGTTTAAAAGACCAATACCTTAACCATTGAGCTAAAGAGATATCTCCCTTACGCAGTTGCCAGGTATTGAATTTAAATCGGGACAAAGCCATGCATGAAGGAGTGGTCTCCCGTAACACAAGATACTTTTTATATTTACAGTCTCAACAATCTAAAGCGGATGAATTCTCATCATCAAGCTTATGTAAAAATTTAAATTGAAAAGGGTAAACACTATATTATGACTTTGTGCGTGTTAATCTGTGCCTAGCATGTACATCACAGTGCTTCTGCAAGTCACCCACTTTGGCAGTGAAATACTGAGATCAAGGGAACACCCAGCTAACCCTTTACCTGGTTATCAATGAAAACAATTATAGCACATATTTCTTTACTCAAAATGAAGCTGGAAGTAACTTTTTTGGAGGAGGAATGGATGGTTTCAAGCAAGTTAACCCTTTACCACACAACTCCGAGGTTTAACAACCCAAGGGAAAAAATTGTGGGAAAACAAGAAAATGCTGGTAATCAGTATTTTCTCCTTTTCCCACAACATTTTCTACCCTCTCTTACAAATACTTCCTAATTGGAACAAAATGAAGTTAGTCATCTGCAAATGCTTTGAATTTAGACCAGCCTAAAATTTTGGTAGAGAGTTAAGTAAACAGTACTGGTGGATGTCTCTCTTGTGTGTATTTTTTTTTTCTTCTTTTTGGCCCAAGGTTTAAATATTTACAGAATATTTATATTCACTTGCTGTCTGGCAGATATTGAAGAGGCTTTCTTATCTCTTTACAGAGTATAACTTGTGGATCATCAAATATGTTTGATGAATACTGCACTTCTTCTCGCACTCTTGAAGTTGTCCTGAAAACTGCTTCTAACACAGTGTGGAAACCCCCTCTTAAACTAAAAGTTTATGTAAAAGGTAAATATAAGTCTAGTAAAAGTTGTACATTTTCACCATTCTTAAGATGATCCTGTGTTTTCCCCCGAAAGAAGACGTTTGAAAGTATTTTGGGAGAGGAAAAAAAAAAAGAAAATGCTGGTTATACATATTTTCTCCTTTTCCCACAATTGTTTCATTTTGGACAAGTGTGTATTTTTGTTGATAAGTAGAGAATCTTATGTTCCCATTTAGTGTAAAATGCATTATTAGATTTCTCGATAATATGGTCAGTGTTCCCACTCATGCAAATTCCTGCATTAATCACATTATGGAATTAAAATTCACATAACAAATATTGGTTACATGCGAGACCTCACGTAAGAAAAAACATGGAAGAAAAAGACAATTTGGGATTTTCCTCCATTACCTTCCGACTTCCCTTTCTTAATTCTGAATGTTTATCTTTTTAAACTACACAGGTTTAGGCCTATACCTTTATATCATCTATTGTATGCACACAGCGACATTTACAGGTAGATCTATGCATAAAAAAACTTGAACCATTTAATTCTACATCAGGGCATCTGGCGATGATGCATGTTTTTATCTTACTAAAAAATATTAAAAGTGCAATTAACATTTTACTCTTATCTAGTGTAAAATGACAGGTTTTGAAGTTACTTGTTATTCTTATTTAAATTTTATGTCAAATCTTGCAGAAAAACCTATCCAAAAATTAACTCACATGAAAAGTAGGTCACTGCAAAAAACACGAAAACCCATCATAGCATGACACAACAAAATGTCACTTTGGCATTGTTCAATCAAAGTCACTTCAGACTGTCTTTTCAGCTTGTTTTGATAACTTTAAGCAGTAAATTTACATACATATCTGAATAAAACATTTTTTGATGCTGCAAATCATCAATATGGATCACTTTACCACTAGTTGGAGTCCATTATTGTCATACCCTCTAATATGAAATCTTACCTCCAGATTTTCAGCCCATGGATTAGCCTGGGTCCAGGCCGTAATAATTTCTTAGTTATTCTGTATCACACTCTCTTAATCGCGGTCTGCTAAAGATTTTTGGCAACAATCTGTTTATAGCTTCTGTTATTATTACCACCTGGGGACATTCAAGGGTCTCCCCATGATCATGCATTGTGCAGATAATCTAATTATAGATTTGTTTACCATGTGAAGTTACAATATGAAAAACGATGATTTCACACATTTTTAGACCAATTCAAATACAATGTGTTGATTTCATATACAAGTGACTTTTTCTAACCTGCTGGTGCCATCAAAAATACATCGTGACCTTCAACAACCCTTGTTATTGTTAAACTATCCTCCAAAGTCATTGTGAATAACCCGTTTGAAACAGGAAGTGATCAAATCGAGGTCATTGGAATTTTGGTATCTAGTTTTAGTCATTTACGTTCAAAACCCGATTGCAGCGACATCTACTTTACCCCACTGAGAGGTGGAAAAAAGTAGATGTCACTGCGATCGGTTTTCGAATGTCCCCAGGCCGTCATTTTTGACTGTTTAACGTCCAAATGATATAAAAGGAAATTCAAGGTTATTGGATAGAAAATGTTCTGTTTTCAGGGAGAGTGATTTATTTTGATGCTAATAGTTATGCTCACATGACTGGAATATTTAAAAAAGGTTTCTATCATTCAGGTTTTTTTTTTCAGAACTTTACCTTTCATGCCAATAAATAAACCTGCTTGTATTTACTGACATTATATTTGCACTTAAAAAGATATGACTTTTTTAGTTGGGCATTTGGGAGGTAATGTTTTCCAAGTAAGTTTATTACCATACAGACTTTTTATGCTATATGTCTCCGTCAATGCCAACTAAGTGCATGATATGTTAATTTTACTCTTTAAGAATGACAATTTTTTTGTCTGGACTAAGTTAAAAGCAATTGCAAAAGATGAATTGCATGTAGCTTATATAATTATTTCTGTCTTTGATATGGTAGGAAACATTGTGGGAAAAGGAGAAAATACTGGCTGACAACATTTTGTCCTTTTCCCACAATGTTTTCGAAAGCCTCTTTCAGGGTCATTAACACTTCAATTTGTGTGGTAAAGGGTTAAAAAGCCAGTGGAGCGATACAGGGCCATGTTTTATATGACATAAGAGGAAACTCTTACAACTTTGGATGGCTAACAGGATATTTGGTTTAATCTTTTAGCTACACTAGATACAGTTGAGACAGTTGAGGCGATTGTAAAGACATCAATGTATGTGGTGGTTGGAGTTATTGTTGCCTGTATAGTGGTTGTTATAATTGTTGTTGTTGTCATCATTTTGTGTTGTTGTCAACGAGGACGAACTTCCGGTGGAACAGTGTACAGATCCCCTCAGATGGCTGCAGCTACAACAACCTCACAAGGTTTATGAATAACTATTACTTGACATTTTTGTTTCTATTCTTATATGGCACCATTGTAGCTCAGTGATAATGGGTAGGACAGGCATGTATGAATCTCTGATAGGTAAAGATTTATTGTGAGGATTGATGAAAGTTTTTCTCTTTCACAAGAAAAATTTGTCAAATTTGCTGATGTGGAATAGCAGCCAGTGGCTTGCAAAAACTCTTATTCAAAGTATTTGTAAGAAACTCCACAGAATACTTGAGTAGGTGCAATGATTGCAGTAATGTAACTGAAATACTGTTGAAAACAGCATTCCATACCAAAAGTACAAACAATCATGTTGTAGTTTCAAATACAGTGTACAGTATAATTACATGTGTGTGAAACTATGTTCATGAGCCACTGGTCATAATGGTGTTCAAAGCTTTTTCAGCAAGAATATGTTTTCTGTGCATGTCATGTTCTTTGAAGATTTGATCTGTCTGCTATGACACATCACTATCATGTACAGGATAAATATTAATATGCAGTGTGTAAAGTAAAACTGGCCGCTGATAAAGTACCAATGGAGAAAATGGCCATAAACAATACCTCTGTGGAAAAATCTAGCCTGTGTTTTGCTCAAGATTTCTTAAAAATCTAATTACTCAAACAGGAAAAATATTTTTTTACAAATACTACTGTTTTACTGCAGTTTCTAAATACAGACTTTAGGGAAATCAGGATTTGTGCAGGGCTTTTCCAGAGTTATCAACAGGAAGTGTCTGGGCTTATACCCAAGTGGTTCTCAAACCTGTAGGGACTATTTTTATAAATGACTGGTGTATAGGTTACATGCTAGCTAACAATAGCTGGATGAATTTTACCAGGTAGCGTTTTATTGAGTAAACTTTTATTTTATTTTGAAATTGGAAGTCATTTTGAAAAGTAGTCCAGTTCTGTACCCAGAATGCCCAAATCAGATAAATCTGTATTTGAAAAATGTCACCTAGGGGAAGACAATGGCAAGAATATCTCCAAAAATATATAATCAGTATAGATTCCAAGGTAAGATTGTATTTACATAAGAAATTCATTCTACACATTCCTTGTCTTATTCTCCATGATTTTCTAAATTTGAAAGTATCACTATTTCTGATTGGCTAAACTATTTGGTTTAGCCAATCTGATGTATTACTTCCAAGTTTAAAAAAAAACGTGGAGAATAAGACAAAGAATATTCTTAAGCATGGTTGGTGCATACTGACCCTGATACCATAGAACTAAGAAGAGATGAGCACTTTTTTTGATATAGATCTGTTTTCAGTACATTACCCTCCTGCACAGCAAGTGGCCTACCCACCACAGCAGATTCCCCAGCCACAAGGTTATCCACCACCACAGGCAGGATACCAGCCACAACCTTATACCCAGCAGACAGGATATCCTCCTGCCCCTCAACAAGCAAATGTTGGGTACCAGATGGCTTCACAGCCAGGTTCTCAACCTCCCCCAGCTATGGAAAAACCTACAATGGCTTCAGGTAAGTTGTTTTTGTAAGTGCTGTAATGAATCAGAATTGATGTAAAGTCAATATGAGCCATGCTTTGTGAAAAAAGGGCACAATGAATCTGTAAAAAAATTGACCCAGGTCAGCCTGCATAGTCCACGCAGGCTGACCTGTGTCAAAACTTTTTGCTATTGATCAATGTTCTGCATGACAAAGTAAGGTCCAAAAGATAGAAAAGGAAAAAATGAACCCAGGCTAAGTGAACTCTAGAAAGTATTCAAATGCCAAATGATCAAAATGATATGTTCTTCATTTGTATTTTTCATTATGGCATTTTCACAGATATTGTGAAATTAGACATTAACTGGGAAATCAAACAATGATACGATAACATGATATCATGATTTGTAATGGCTATGGGTTAGAATTACTGTACATCTTGGCTAATCTGTTTCTGATAATGCTCTTTGCCGCAGACAACACCTCTTTCACCATTGCACATTATTTTGACAAAGTTTCTGTGGGAGAGTAGCCAATAGTATGAAAAAAGTGTCATGTGAAGTAATAGTACAAGACATTTCAGAAACACATAGATAGATGCACTGGCCACAGTGATATAATTGAAATAATGGTGATAACAGCATCAAAGTTCAAACGAACAAACAAAAGGTCAACAAACTAACAGTTGACACAGAGAGTAATTTATAAATGTAAAAAACATTTGCAATCAGTAAGCAAGACTGAAATTACACTTTCAAGATAGCTTATGCCAGAATGTATTTCCACAAAATCTTCTTTGTCGTGTGAAGAAGGCTCTGTATTAATTTAGACATTAAGCATATTTATCCCTTGCAGTGCTAAAAAATAAATGTTATGGATGGATTCAGACAAGGGAAGAAGACCAAGATATTGATATTTCAAAGCGTTTTGATCAGAAATTTTCCCAGATATCAAAATGTATAGATTCAAGATAAGAAGGTATTCTGTGGGAAGAATTTTATCTACAGTGTCTGCAAAAAAGTAGGGTCAGTCTGGGTAAATACGGACGATTTTTACACAGCTCACCTTCGTTAGTCAATTACTCTTTCAGTTTGAAAGCCATGACCCCTAAAACCTATGTGTTACTATTTCACGACTTTCCTCTTTGACATTTTCACTATACTGTATAGTTTACTCTGCCCAAGATATTGCAAAAATGCATTTGAAGTAACTTAGTCAAATCCGGGTAAATACAGACATGTGGGGTGAAGTACAGACACTGACTGGAAAATCATGGACAGCTAAATTTAAATGGATAAAATACAAAATTGCTCGGTACAAGCTATTTCTTCCTTCGCTATAATGTGTTCAAAAGAATAATACTGCCATAATCTAGTAAAACAGTGGATTGGGTGTGGCCTAAACGGATAATAATAGAATAGATCTTACACAACCTGAATAAAGACAGGTTAATAGTTACAAAATGCAGTGAAATGAAAGATCGTTCCTTTAAGCTTAATTTCGGTAGTGCTCAATGTGTTTATTTTCGGGATAGTATCGCATTCTTCTTTATTATCCAAATCGCCAGACTCCAGATCATGTCCAACTCGGGCTATCAACTTACCTTATAGATATCCTCCTTTTCAAATATTTGATAAACGTGAATTCTGTAGCACAGAAGATATATATATTTTTGTAAGTGTCTGTAATTATACCCCCGCAAAACGAATGTTTTCGGGGGGTATACTGGAATCAGCCTGTCTGTCCGTCCGTCCGTGTGTCCATCAGTGTGTCCATCTGTGTACAAAATTCTAGTAATTTTGTGTCGCGAACTCCTACAGTTTTGCTGCTATTGTATTGAAAGTTTGTTGATACATTGATCGTATACTGAAGTTGTGCAAGACACAGTTTTCAATCATCTACTCCCTATGATTCAAGGGTAATCTCCCCTTGAACTTCGAAATTTTTTTGTTAAATTGCCTGTTTCTGTCAAAGCGCTGGCGGGGGTATTAAGTCACATTCAGTGACAGCTTTAGTTTTACAGGGTGTTCAAACAACTGGTTTAATGCAGACACTTGACTTTTTCTTTTTTATATCTGCAGATGTGTATTTTGCCATTATTTTGATGATTTATTACTTTCCTTCAATCATTTGTCTTAGTTTTTAACATCATTATGGCTTAGTGTAAAATTTCTTTAACCCTTTACCACACAATGACAACTTTTAACGACCCTGAGGAAGAAGCCTTTTGAAAACTTTGTGGGAAAAGGAGAAAATGCTGGTAACCAGCATTTTCTCCTTTTCGCACAAAGTTTTCTACCCTATCAAAAAAGAAATGCGTCATTTTGGCCACTATGAAATTATCGTCTGCAAATGCTTTCAATTTTAATAGGTCTAAATTTCTGATGTGTGGTAAAGGGTTAACTCGTGAAAGTATTCAAGCACATGTCAGAGTTGTAGCACAAATCTTTAAATTCAAGCATGGTTGAGAAAGGGCGAATCACGTGTGACGTTAAATGTGCTTGCATCATCACATAAACTTAACCGTCATCAAAAATAGCACACTGAAACAGAAATAAGATGGGAGTGCTTTAAATAGACTGTACCAAGGATATTGGAAGTTAAAATAGGCTCGGGTATTTTCCGAAATGTAGCGTGTGTCCGTAATTTTACCTCTGTCCGTACTTACCGGGATTGACCCTACTATCTTGAGCTAGGAATTAATAGGTTTCCATGCTCTTTCTTTCTATCTTACCTGCAGTTTTATATATGAATTTTATCAACACTTTACCAAGTGATCCCTTTTAAAGTCCTGGAGAAGAGGGCTATCAAAAACATTGTGGAAAAAAAGGAGAGAGTGCTGGTAACCAGCTTTCATGCCTTTCTCCCATTGTTTTCCCTTTTAAAGGCAAAGGTAATTTGTCCTGCAAATGCCTTTAATAACCTTTTACCGAGTCTAAATTTTATCATGTTGTAAAGAGTAAACCACTGATGAAATAAACCGAATAAATGTATTTCCTTTTAAATATTTCAGCTCCTCCCATTACTGAGATGTATCCCATGCAGCCAATGCCGCCAGTTGCTCCACCACCATACCCTGGCAATTAGATTTTTTTTGCAACAGTACATATTGGTAGTATGATTAAGTAGAACATGTATAGGCACCCACATATAGTATATAGCAGGGTATACATATTGCTGGAGTGTTTATCTGTACAAGTTTGATGTTTAAGTACTTGACAGCTTAACGGTCAGTAATGTTTAGTCGAAGTGATCTCAGACACATTCAGCACCATAGAGACCTGAGAGTCCATATGAGGTTAGAGGTTAAACATATATGAGGCTGTATTGACTATAAATTGTTAATTTGAATTAAATCATATATTTCTACACTGACCATCAGGTTGTCTGAGACAGATAATTTAGATCTGAGGTTATTATTTGCTAAGCTGTATTTAAAGAATATGTCAAGATATTGTCATAGCCTGTCTTCGACTGCCTCACTGTCATCTGCATTGTTGTCATCTGTGTAGTCCAGCAAAAACTTAGACATTTTATAATATCTCTGTCATTTCTGAAGTTATTAACTTCATACTCATACTAGTTGTAAAATAACAAAAGGGGAACCCATGCAAAGAGGCAGGTAACCATCAAAATAATTTTGACTCAGTAATGCTTCTTTTTCTACATAGCATTTTCACCATCTCTGAAAGCAACTGCAGCAGAGTGTTGGCACCTGCATGTGGTGCTCTTGTTTTGATTATTGATGAATACAGCCTGTGCATGTGTTTATCTAGTCACTTACGCGTATAGAACCTGTCTAAACTCCTTTCTAAACTACATTATTTAATATTCATCAAATTTTAATGTGTAAGCTGAAGACAAATGTGATTCAAAAAAGGTGATTTGTCTTCACAAGGGTAGAAACCATCTTAGATAAAGGAGAAAATGCTAGTTACCAGTATTTCTCTTTTTTATACAATGTTTTCAAAAGCTCCTTTTATCAAAAATGTTAAAACTTTGGATTGTGCAGTAAAGGATTAAATATCTAAAGGAAAGGAATGTGAATGACATGAAATGTTTCATTTGAACAAGACCAATGGCTTGTACAAGCAAGTGCTCCTTCTCCCACAAGGTTTTCAAAATATGCTTTCTAGAATGTCCTATTTGTATAGTAAGGGATTAATTGATGGAACTCTTAAACAGTAGCATTAGCATGGAAAGGACTTGATTGTTAATGTATTGCAGTGGACAGAGGTAGGTTTTTGTTCAAATCATTTTTAACTCGGCTGTTTTTGGAGAAAACATTGAGGTATTGTCCTAGCCCTGGGGTTGTTGTCTGCATCATTTTTGCAAAAACTTTGACATTTATAATGTTTCTATTATTACTGAAGATAGTAGTTTTAAACTTTATCAATTTGTTGACTGTCAAAAGGGGAAACTCATACAAGAGCAGATAACCACCCTAGTATATTTGATAGCGTTATGCTTCTTTTTTGACTTCGAATTTTCACTGAAAATCAAGCAACTTCAGCCAAACGTTGGCACCCAGATTTGGTGTTCTTTTTCCATTTTCTTTCAAAGCTATTGAACTGTCATGTTTTTTTTCCCTCAAACATAATATATTCAATTTTCTGCTTTCTTATTGTCAACATGGTGATAGACAATATCACCTTTTAGGGTTATTTTCAGATAATGGTTATCAAAACCACTGATTTGCAAGTGAATCACTACATACTGGAATCAATGTTTAAATTTCTAACAAAGACAACCATTTATTGATGCTTTGGAAGCTGTAAATTTTGGCACAAATGTGATAAATGTTGAATGATTACTTTTTTTTAACCTGTTGATAGAATTATTTTTAACAGGTTCTAGCTCCACTGGCCAAAGGCCAGCGGGCTTATGTCATGGCCCGTTGTCCGTCGTGCGTCCGTCCGTGCGTTAACTTTTATTTTAAACATCTTCTTCTCTGAAACTACTCATCCAATTTTGATGAAACTTCACAGAAATGATCCTGCCATGGTCCTCTTCAGAATTTCTTGAAAGAATTTGATTCCTTCAAAAACTCTGGTTGCCATGGCAACAAAACTTAAAAATATTGGAAATCTTTGAAAATCTTCTTGTCTGAAACCATAAGGCCTAGGGCTACCAAATTTGGCATGTAGCTTTGTCTAGTGGGCCTCAATCAAGTTTCTTCAAATTATAGCCCTGGGGTCAAATTTGATCCCGCCCCAGGGGTCACAAGTTTTACATGGGCTTATATATGGAAAAATTTTGAAATCTCCCTGTACCTAGCCATAATGCCTAGGGCTACCAAATTTTGCATTTTGCTTTATCTAGTGGGCCTCTACCAAGAGTACCCAAATTATAGCCCTTGGGTCAAATTTGACCCCACCCCAGGGGTCACAAGTTTTACATGGGCTTATTTAGGGAAAACTTTAGAAATCTCCCTGTACCTAGCCATAAGGCCTAGGGCTACCAAATTTTGCATGTGGCTTTATCTAGTGGACCTCTACCAAGAGTGCCCAAATTATAGCCCTGGGGTCAAAATTGGCCCTGCCCCGGAGGTCACAAGTTTTACATGAGCTTATATAGAGAAAACTTAAGAAATCGCCCTGTACTTATTCATAAAGCACAGGGCTACCAAGTTTCGCATGTAGCTATATCTAGAGGGCCTTCACCAAGAGTGCGTAAATTATAGCCCTAGGGTGGAACTTGATTCATCCCGAGGGGTCTGAAGTTTTACGTGGGCTTATATAGTGAAATCTTTAGAAATCTTCTTGTTACTAAGCATATGAACTAGGGCTACCAATTCTAATCCTGTCTCAGGGGTCTTATGTTCAAAACCAATTGGCCAAGTATTGTAATGTTTGGCATGGAGGGATTTTACGTATTAGCCAGTGGAGCGATACAGGGCCATCATGGCCCTCTTGTTTATGTATCTGTTCACACATGTGGTTTTGCTTTCAAAGGAGGGGTGTCCATAAGGCTGTTTTCATGGCCACTACCAATTTTCTTTAAATTTTGTACACTGAAATCTATACATGTTGGCTGTAATAAGATGCAATTTTGGATCAATTGGTAAAGGTTTGTAGGGTGTGTGCTTGTTCAAAGTGGGTGGGGTAATTCTGACCCAAAGAGGGATCCGTTAGGAAATTGGTGATATTTGTATTGTTACTCAGAGCTGAAAGTTAACAATTTCATGCTTTCATGCAGTACCAGATATAATGGCTTATGCTAAAACTTTTGTATCCCTTAATCCCCTATTATATAACACTGTTTTGTGGTTTTTCTTAAAGTTGGAGAATGAAAAAAAGCTAAAATTTTGACATGTCTTACAAGTGTTTAAAAACACATTCACTGTAAGAATTATATAAAAGTTTTAGCATAATCTGTTATATCTGGTATTGCTTAAGAAAGCATGATATTGTTAACTTTCAGTTCTGAGTAACAATAAAAATATCACCAATTTCCTAAAAGACCCCCCTTCAGGTCAGAATTACCCCACCCACTTTGAACAAGCACACACCCTACAAACTTTTACCAATTGATTCAATATTGCATGTTATTACAGCCAACATGTATAGATTTCAGTGTACAAAGTTCAAAGAAAATTGATATTGGCCATGAAAACAGCCTTATGGACACCCCTCCTTTAGTTTTTGTAACTATTTTTTGATTGATTGATCATATGTTTTTAGAGGAGTGTGATTCCTTTGGCAATAGGATTGCATTTGGTGACAAAAAGATGGGTAAAGTAGAAACTGATTTTGCACAATGTATGAATAATTATATTGCTTTCATTTTTATTTTTTAATTTTTCTTAAACGTTTGATATGTATTTTCATCTTACTTTTATATAATGACATTATCCTAACTGACCATTAATTGTAAAATTCCTATTTAATTTCCTCCCTTCTTTTAGTTTTCATAGTTTTACACTTTCCACATTGATTTTGTACTTCTTTTGAGTTTTTTTTTTTTTGAGTTGTGTTTATCTTCATTAACAATAATCCTACTTTTAATTTATGACATTGTTCTGACAGTTTAAAATTTTGTTATCCTGGGATGGATATTTATCCCCAAAATTTATACTAATATGCAAAAAATGTGTTTTCCCTCCAAAGTTTGTGAATATGTGTGGACCCTGTGAACTTTTCGAACGGACCATCACTAGTAAAATTTCTATCATCCTCCTTTCTTTTAGTTTTCATAATTTTTTACGTTTTCCACATTGACTTTGTACTTCTTTTTTATTTGTTTTGATTTGTGTTTATCTTCAGTAGCTATTCATTTTTTCATACTCTTACGAACGAAGTCCGTAACAAAGAAACAAATGAATAAATGCATGGCTGAAATACAAACCGCATCTGTCGGGATTCGAACCCACGGCGGACAAGATCTTCGTTTTTCGAGGTTTAAAAGACCAATACCATAACCACTGAACTAAAGAGATATCTCCCTAACGCAGTTGTCAGGTATTGTATTTAAATCGGGACAAAGCCATGCATGAAGGAGTGGTCTCCCGTTACACACCCCCTCTTAAAGTCATCATTTATTGATGACTCAAAGCCTTATTAGGCAGTAAGTCTATTATTTAGACAACAAATGTCTGTTTTTGGACAACAAATGGGATTAATGGCTCAATGGCCAATCCCGGACGAGCCCCCATCTTACGAACAAAGTCCGTAACAAAGAAACAATTGAATAAATGCATGGCTGAAATACAAACCGCATCTGTCGGAATTCGAACCCACGGCGGACAAGATCCGCGTTTTTCGAGGTTTAAAAAACCAATACCATAACCACTGAACTAAAGAGATATCTCCCTAACACAGTTGTCAGGTATTGTATTTAAATCGGGACGAAGCCATGCATGAAGGAGTGGTCTCCCGTTACAATACATAAAAGCAAGTAGCTTTAGGATAGATCATGGTTGTGTTGTCTCATAATTGATTAACATCTGCTATAGCACAGGTTATTTCAATCAAACTTCACCTGAGTTATCTTCCATTCCTTCAAAATTGCTCATTTAGTTATGATCTGTTGCACAATTGGATCAATGGAGCTTAATTATATTGAAAAGATTAAAACTTCAAAGATCTCTTGAGAAACATATTAAACCAATTGTACAACTATTTTCACTTAAAGGGGAAAACTATACAAATTGTTCTTGTCATTCGACCTATTTTTTCGCAATTGATTGATTGATTGAATTTGTGTTTATCGTCACCACTGGTTGCCCATATGGGCAACACTCCCTGAAGGCTGTTAGTATTGTTACAGAGGATAGTGCAGATACAGGATAATACCCATCATGAGTTACGCCTGGTTCTTTAACGTGCTCGGTATATAGCACTGTCACATAGGACCTTGGTTTAACTTTAACATCTCATCCGAGAGACTACTAGTAATTTTAGATGGCCAGCTGTGGGAATGGAACCCACACCCTCATGTGACCCGAAACATCACCTTCACGAGTCCTACACTCTACCAATTGAGCTATGAGGGCTAGTCAATTTTCACTATTGCTACATGGCCGAGAGCTATGATATCTGAATAGTAGTATCACTTAATGGATATCACTGATACATTAAAGAAATATGCTTTGATCTATTAACCCTTTACCACCCAATCCCAAGTTTTTTTCTACTTTTAGGAAGAGGGCTATAGAAAACAGTTAGGAAAAGGAGAAAATGTTGGTGACCAGCAAGTGATCCTTTTCTGTTTTCTACTTTTAGGTCAAATTTGTTGTCTGCAAATGCTTTCAGTTTTGACAAGTTTTAAATTTTGTCTTATAGTAAAGAGTTAAAGATACATCTATAGTCGTTTTCAGGCAGTTTTCAGCCAGTTTTTAACCCAACTCATCCTTATTCTATGAAATTGTAATTATTCTTGTATCTTCATGCCAAATATTGCCCTTGATGGCTGCAAGATTGCACAGATTACGACGGATAGAAAATGCATTTTATACTCTGGAGGCCTTCCAAGCAATCGCTGTTGGCATTTCCGGTTTTAAATTAGGACAAATCCCTTGTGTATTCCTATCACTTACACCATATAAATTGGTAATTTATCTGTTTATGCAGCTTAGCCTCTACACACTTTCAAGTTTTAACAGCTTTTTAGCTCTACTGGCTGAAAGCCAGCAGAGCTTATGTCATGGTATGGTTTCTGTCGTCTGTCCGTCCGTTAGTCTTTTTCTTGTTTACGCGATAAAGTCTGTATTTGTTGTCAGATTTTCATGAAACTTGCACAGTTTGTTTATCTCATCAATAGCTTGAACCCTATTGATTTTGAAAAAAATTCAACAAACAGTATGGGAAAAGTAGCCATTTGAAGTTGAAAATTTCCATTTCTTGTTTACGTGATGAAGTCTGCATTTGTGGTCAGATTTTCGAGAAACTTTCACAGTTTGTTCATCTTATCAATAGCTTGAACCCTATTGATATTTAAAAAAAAAAAATCCAAAAAACAGTATGGGAAAAGTAGCCATTAGAAGTTGAAAATTTCCATTTTTTCTTTAGGCAATGAAGTCCACAGTTTTGATCCAATTCTTTTGAAACTTTCAAAGATTGTTTAGTTCGTCAAGGGATTGAACTCTATTGAAAGTGAAGAAAATCTAATTATCTGTTCAGGAAAAGCAGCCATTTGATAACTGAAATTATTTTTCAGAAATTGCACTTCTTTTTTCACTGTTTGTTCAATTCACCATGCCTACTTATGCTGTTTTAGTGGGCTCAGGCCCAGTTATAAGAACATCCCCTCCCTTTTTTTGTGTTTTTTGTGTTTTTTCTTTTTGCATCATGAATTCATAATGTATGCTAGCAAAAAAGCAAAATTATTGCCAGCGATTTCAGGCCCTCAAGGGCCTCTAGTTTTGTTTTCTGTAGCTGTAAGGATGTATCTTTAACTCTTTACCAAATGACATAAATGTAAACTTTTCCAAATTGAAAGCATTTATTGACAGCATTTTTCTTGTCTTAACTGCTTACCACATTATCCCGAGTTTTAACAACCCTTAGAAGGAAAGTTTTTTTAATCATTGTGGGAAAAGGAGAAAATGCTGGAAACCAGCATTTTCTCCTTTTCCAATAATGTCTTCTAACCTTTCACAGACAAATTCCGTTTTATTTGCAACATTAATACATCCACTGCAAATGCTTTTAATTTGAACCAGTCTAAAATTTTCTCTTGTGGTAAAGAGTTAAATGTATAAAACTTTGTGGGAAAAAGGAGAAAATGCAGGTTACCAGCATTTTCTCCTCTTCCCACAATGTTTTTGAAAGGCTTCTTCTACAGGTTTGTTTAAACTTTGGATTGTGTGGTAAAGGGTTAACTGGGCGAATAGTGAAGAATTTCAACAGGACTTGTATGGAAGACTGTTTAAGATGATCCTATTACTTGGTTTTTTTTCCATCTAAAGAGCCTTTATACTGGTGAAAACTTATAAACAACAATATTCTGTAGATGCACTTTAATGTCAGACGTTTTAAAAATTGTGATCTTTTACACATATAGCTGTATTTCTTGTTTTTCCCTTTATATACCTGTATTTTTATAGATGAATTTAAGCGTAATATAGATGCATGCTTTGTCATTAAATTTCTCTTATTACAGAGATTAAAGGGGTTATTATTTACACAATGATTTTGTCCTTGATTGGTTATATACTTAACTATTTACCTCACAACAATATTGTAGACTGGTCTGAATTGAAAACTTCTGCAGACAACGACTTAAATGTGGCTCAAATGAATGGATTTGTTTCTGAAAGGTTAGAAAACAGTGTGGGAAAAGGAGAAAATACTGGTTACCAGCATTTTCTCCTTTCCCCACGATGTTTTCAAATGCAAAATCATGCTTTCTTTCCAAGGGTCTTTAAAACTCGGGATTGTTTGGTAAAAATTGGTAAAGGGTTAATAGAGGAAATTTAATATTTTGATGCAAGATCAAAGTACATGTATTAATTTTATATTGTGAAAACCAAATCAGGTATTTTCAAGAGCGGTAGTGAAATCATCAGGTCGGAATTCAGATTTTTTGTTTTTCATTCTTAGTCTATACAGTAGCATGTAAGAAATAAATGTAGTTTACATTTCTGTTTCCTGGTGTATTCATGAGTTAATTTGATTATGATTAAGCTTGCAAAGAATAGATGTTGTTGCTTACGAGTATGTTATGATCAGGATCGGACAGCATTTGCAGTTTGATCTTGGATCTACAATATCATTCCAATATTTTCCAAAGTACTCTGGTCAATTCAGGCTTATAATTGCTATAATTTGGCTTTTTCCACTGACATATACCATGTATGTCATTCATGTTTGCACTCCAGTGCTTAGCATATTTTGTGTTGTTGAAACCAATTTGAAGCAGACGAATCTGTAAACACATAATATGAAATAACCCTTTCCCACATATTCCTAATTTTGATGACCTTGAGGATGACTGGTGTTTGAAAACATCGTCAGAAAAGGAGAAAATGCCGGTCACCAGAATTTTTTCTTCTCCAACGTTTTCTATCCTTTCGAAATCCCACTGTTTCAGCCACATTTCATTTGTCATCTGCAAATGCTTTGGATTTGGACAAGTTCAAAACTTTATCATTTGGTAAAGAGTTAATCCTTTACCACACAATCCTGAGTTTTAACGACATTAATGAGGAAAGCTTTCGCTAGTAACCAGCATTTTCTCTTTTACTCCAGACATTTTCTGTCCTTTCCAAGACAAACTGCACAATTTGAGCTGCATTTGTCATCTGCAGATGCTTTGGATTTGGACAAGGTCAAAATACTTGTTATTTGATAAAGAGTTAATCCTTTACAACACAATCTCAAGTTTTAATAATGACCCTGACAGAGAAGACTTTTGAAAACATTGTGAGAAAAGGAGAAAATGCTTGTTTTTCAGAAAAATGTCAATGTTTCTGCAACATTTATTATGTCGTTTACAAATGCTTTCAATTTTGTCCAGAGTTTTGTCATTTGATAAAGAGTTAAGGTTTATTATACAAGCACATGTACATGTAAGCACATGTACATGTATACATGAACAAATTGTGACAAGAACTTGTTGTGGGCCATTCCTCATTTATCCATTGTTTTCACATGTGATTCACTTTATGAAGAAAATTTGTTTGGTGTTTCATGCAGTTTTCCACATTGCTTCAGTTATATCATGGTGGCCAGTGCACCTATCCATGCTTTTCTGGAGTCTCTTTTTCCAGTACTTCCTGAAGTTTTCTTTCCACTACTGGTACTCTGCCAATACTCTTCCCAAGCCCTCTGCTGCTTTTCCACATAACCATCATTGAAACATTGATCAGTGGTGAGAGAGGAGTGAATCCTGTTGCAATGACTATCATCAATCCTGTGGAAAAAAGTGGCTGAGCTGAGGATTTCAACCAGCAACCACCCGACTTCAAGTCCTGTATGTTAGCAACAAAGCTACCTGGCTTGGTATGGAAAAAAAAAGTAATCCAGAGGTGGTCATTTCTTTAGCCTTAGTTCCCACTATCATTTTGGGTGCATATCAGCGAATGACCTACTGTACTTATATTACCAGAATTAATCTAAAACAAAACACACATGTACAAATAAGTTTTCATCATGGTCAATTTATTCAGGATAAATAACTGGCATCATAAAAATCTGCAATAAATTAAACATGTCATCTTCAGTTAAAATTTATGTCAATCACCTTAAGCAAAAACACTGTAACAAAATCCCCAATCCCTAATTTAATAGCTAAAAGGTTATTCAGAGGAAATATCATTTATACCCCTATATTCACAGTAGCCATTTTGTGTATTTGAAAATGAAATATGAAAATATGACTCGTAAATTATTACAAATAAATGCTATAAATCAATTTCTAATTTCTAATTTCCAAGTTTTGATTACAGTCATCTCATTGCAATTAAAAACGGGGCCGATGAGTAACTGATATTTATTGATATAAAAAGAAAATCTAAACAAAGTATAATACATGTACATGTTGTCTATAAATACCTTGATGTTAATGTGAAGAATGGATCAGAAAGCTTAAAAATACATCATGGGAAAAAAGGTTAAAAAGCTGGTAAAACAGCATTTTTTTCTTCCACAATGTTTCCTACCAAATCAGAGACAAATTTTTTAAGCAACAATAATTCATTCTCTGCTCTGCAAAATGCTTCCTTTGAAGGTGTGTAAAACTTGGTCATTTGGTGATGACTTAATGAAAGGAAGACATTTTTAACCCTTTACCACACAGTCCCAAGTTTTACGACCCGGAGAAAGAAACTTTTTGAAAACATTGTGGGAAAAGGAGAAAATGCTAATAACCAGCATTCTCTTCTTTTCCAACAATGTTTTATACCTTTCCCACAACATATTTCGATTTTTGAATCATGTTTAATTTATCCTCTGCAAATGCTTTCAATTTGGACAAGTCTAAAATGATGTTGGGTAGATTTAACTTATTACAATATAATACATGTATGACTTATAACAGATCTTCTGCAGACATCTAATAAAAACCTTTGAGATGGAGTAATTCTTTGTTACAAGTCATTACTTTTCCGAAAATTTTTCTATACATCACCCAAAACAGGCTTTTTCCTTACCTTCAAATACTTCTCCACTGTGTCACTTGTATCTAGGGTATTTTAAACTATAGGCTTTTGAAGGCTCAAGGCCCTTTTGTGGACAATGTAGATCAAGATCAGACTTCACAGAACTGCTGTTAGATCTATACCATCCAAACAAAGATTTTTCAGGGCTTTAAAAACATTGCAATATTTGGGTTTTTGTTACTGCCTAGGAATATCAGTATTTTAAGTTTAGTTTTTTGACAGACAGGCTATGTGTCATTAAGCATCAGAGGGCCAAGTAAACTAAAAAAGACAACTGCATTCTAAGAATAAGACCCAAATAAGTGCAATTAAAAGTTTATTCTTGTCCAGAATGTCTTGGCAAAGCAGACACTGTAGATCAAAGATCAGACTGCATGTTTGTATTTGATGTACAGTGACTGCAAAGGCAACTACAGTTGTTGCCAAATGAAGGCCGAGATGATTTGATATTAAAGTTTCACTACAAGTCTATGATCAATAGTTGCTCAAGTGGTATTACTATTTTCTTATAACATATTCATTTGTTGCTCCAAATGCCAAAGATAACATCTTCTGATTCACCTTTTTCCCCTAAGGTCTGACATCCTATCTCATCAGTTTTAAATTGAGTTTCAGACATACAGAAAAAGCATTTTGAAACAACTACAAGGTAGATGGAGAGAAGCACTGGAACAGTAGTGAAAAGAATTTCTTTCTCTAAATTTTCCAGGAAAAAAAACAAATATACAAAAAATCTAATTTGATCCTCCACTACAATTTTTGATACAGGATAACTGAGATTTATTTTTTCAAAGTGGAGGGGAGGCTAAACAACATGAAAAAGTATGAAAATTAGCAAACAATTCCTCAAATTGAACCCATGCATTTATCCTCAACATCATGGAAAATGTGGATACTGACATTCTGCACAACCTTCTCTTACTTGTATACACGAAGTACAGAACAGGAAAAATACCTCAACTACGCTCTGGCAAAAGGGGCCTTAATGCATCTCTGTGATGTATTATACCAAGAAAGCTGTCATATAATTATGGGTCTATGAAATCCATTTTGTCTGACAACCAACTGAAATCGGAGTTAGTACGGTCCTTGGACATGCAGAAAGTTTACAGACAGCAAAAAGTTTTGACTCATGTCAGCCTGCGTAGACTACGCAGGCTGACACTGGTCAATACTTTGTGTAAATGCACTAAGCTCTCTTTTTGCAGAGCATGGCTCACCTATTTTTCTCCCTCCTGTTTGGAACTCTACCAGACGACAAAGAACTTGACTCTTCTATATTGAAAGCAATTGCAGATGAGAAGTTAACTAAAGCTTAGATGGTGGGAATTTTTTCTGGTTACCAGGATTTTCCCCCTCTCCTTCAATGTTTTCATAAGAACACTTTAACACACAATGCAGACTTTTAACCACCGTAGAAAAGAAGCCTTTTTGAAAAATTGTAGGAAAAGGAGAAAATGCTGCTAACCAGCATTTTCTCCTTTTCCCATAATGTTTTCTACACTATCAAAGAAAAATGCATCATTTTAGCAACACTGAAATTGTTGTCTGCAAATGCTTTCAGTTTGGACAGCGCTAAAATTTTGTCATCTGGTAAAGAGTTAAACTCTCATTGTAGTTACAACACATGACTGTTTGGTATAGAATTAAATCATACAAGTTATTTTCAGGCATTCTAAAATTTGAACAAAAATTTCAAAAAGGAAAAACATTTGAAGGAAACAGAATTTATTCTATTTTATAAATTACATGTCGCATATAATATATGTAATTACACATACTTTGAACCCTTTACCAAACATTCCAGTGCCAAACGACCTTCATGTGTGACTTGTTTAAGATTATTTCTTTGGTTTTATACTATAGCACATACATATCTATGACTAATTGAGAAAGCTGCCCAATTGCAATTTATACATACTGGTACACCTTTGCCATTATATACATGCATACACCATATTAGGGCTATGTCCAAAAGCGGTGGTGTCTGAAAAAAGTTTTGTGATCAATACAAACATCACTTTTTTTGTGATCAATACAAACATCAATCCCATTATCAGAATGGAGACAAGTATATATTACAAACAGTACAAGCTCATAGTTTTCATAAAAGGTGGATCAAGAAAAAGGTCTGATTGATTTATTAACTGGACAAAGGTATCACTCCACTGGCTTGTAAATGTGCTATACACATAATTGGCATCAACAAATTTATCTATAGGAAGCCTGAAATTTCCTAATGAAAATAAGCCTTGGCCAAAAAAAAAAAACTTCCATCTTTTTTTTACAAGCCAAGATGATGTAAAATATGTAAAAGCAAATCTAACCAAGCATTTTCACACCAAAAATTAATGAACTCTGACAGTAGTTTTCCAAAAAAGTTAGACGAAAAACATTTTTCATTGGCATGAAGAGCAAAGTTTTGAAAAAAAAAATGATACAAACCTTCATACTTCATTTAAATACTCAATATACCAGTGCATAGCCATTAACATCAAAGTAAATCACCTTTAATGCAAGATGAAAATTTTCTATTAAGAAAAAAAAAAACCAACTAACTTACAGTGTAATATGATGATCAGGGAAGAAAAATGGTAACATACTCATACTGTCATGAAGACTTTCCTGAAACATTATAAGCATAACTGTTGCATGCTATGAACTTAAATAAGCCAAACAAAAAACAGCAATGTCCTTTGCAAGATTAGATTTATATCAGGAAATCTGAAAAAGGTCAACAAAGGATCATTTTGGCCAAATTGTATGGAATTCTTAAATGTGGCTTTGTGGAGAAAAAGATTATTAAAGCTTTTCAATATTTTTTACTGCTGTTGCCATGGCTACCGGAGTTTTAAGTGGAATCAAGTTCTTTGAACAAATTCTGAAAAGGGATCAGTTCTGTGAAGGTTCATCAAAATTGGATTGGTAGTTTCAGAGATATTTGAAGTAACAGTTCATGCACACAAAGGTGGACACATACACCAATGGCAGACACATAGACATGACATAAGCTCACTGGCTTTCAGCCAGTGGAGGTAAAAAGTCATCAAACTTTCTTAATGTGCATAATTCCAGACTATTCTGAAGTAAATCTTTACCAGACAACAAACTTTCCTACTAGTCCGAATTGGAAGCATTGGCAGACAAAAAAAACTTATTTTGCCCAAGTGACAGTATTTGTCTTTGAAAGGGTAGAAAACATGGAGGGAAAATGAAAAGAATATTGTAATTTTTTTCCTTCTTTTTCCCCTGATGTTTTAACAATCTTTCTGCAGCTGCATCTCAAATACATGTACATGGAGCCTTTGGGTAAAGAATTAACCCATTACCATACAGGCTATTTTGCTGTGTACCACAGCCTAGAAGAAAAATTGAATGCAAAAAGAATAAAAAATCCAAGGAAGTAAGACAAAGGTTAAGAGAAACAACATCTGACAAGGAAGAATTACTTTTAACAAGCAATTGCTTCTTTTTGCCACAATATTTCAAAAAGCTGTATGCCACAAGGGCATTAGAAGTTACATTTGTATTGTTAAGTATAGTTAAAGCTGAAAGGCTTTCAAAGAAAATTTCAAACATGTATAAATAAAACTTTGATATAGGGACAACTCAATGAACATAGTAAAATGTGTAGAAATCAACACAAAAACAATGTGCAACATGAGAGAGTTGTTCTACATGTGCTATTTACCCATGTGTCACAATCTTTTTTGTTAACTGTCTACCAAACGACAAAATTTTATACTTGCTGAAATCAAAAGCAATTGCACATGACAAATTAAACATAACTCAAAAATTGAAATGTTTTGGGAAGGGTAAAAAACATTATGGGAAAAGGAGAAAATGCTGGTTATCAGCATTTTCTCCTTTTCCCGTGTTTTCTTTCTTTCTTTCTCAGGGTTGTTAAAAGTCGGAATTGTGTGGTAAAGGGTTAAATAAAAACTGGCATTTACACCTTCCACTTCTTGAATCTAAAATGTGACACATTCATCTTTTTATTTTGCAATGGATTAACATCTAACATCCCAAAAGAATATTTAATACTTAAAGATTTTTGGGCAGTAAAAGGAATAGCTCATTACCTCCAGCACATCACTTGCATCAGACAAATTTTGAAAATATCATGGCAAAGGAAACTCTGCTCAATATTAGCAGTATCTCCTTTAACCTTTTTACTAACAATCAATTATTGACTCTTCCTAATTGAAAGTTACTGCAGGTGACAAATTTGTTAATGCTAAAAATGATTTGTGAGATATAACTCTCTGATAGCGTAGAAAACATTGTGGGAAAAGGAGAAAATGCTGTTTACCAGCATTTTCTCCTTTTCCCACAATGTTTTTACAAGCCTACTTCTTTAGGGTTGTAAAAACTCAGGATTGAGTGGAAAAGGTTAACCACCACATTTTCAAATGTTCTAATGGTTAACTGTACTTCATGTTGATTATCCCTACTTCATAAGGATATTTTCAATATCTTGCAAATTCGTATCGGAAGGTAAGAAAAAAAGGATTGATAAATTACGCAACAAGGAATGGAATAAAACTCAATCACCCACATCAGCGTCTCTATCACCAATAAGAAATAAAATATGAAAAGCTATGGCTAGAAATGCAGTTCCCAGTAGATCACCTATGGCAGTCAAATATGGAATGGCTACATTATCAGGATCTTCCCCCTTCCTCCAAATAAAATGGACCATCCAGTTGGCCACATACAATAACACAATCACCTGAAAAGTAAAGTTAAATCATGAGGTAAAATGGTCCTCTTGCATGCAGAAAATTGACAAATAGCAAAAGGTTTCCACCATGGTCAGCCTGCACAGGCTGCACAACCTGGGTTGATCCTTTTTGCAGATGCATTTAACCTCCTTTTCACAACGCATAGTTCATATTGCTGTCTTGATTGCTGCAGTCAGCTTGCACTTAATCAACCAACAAAATTAGTAAAATGATTGATGAAAACTATTTGCTATATATTCTATTAGTGTAGGTAAGCATTCTCCTTAACAATCTTACATCAGTCATCACATAAAAACTAAATGCAACAGTATAAGTTTTTGAATGAATGTATGTTGTTTTATGGCGCATCGACATCTAAGGTCATTTAGCGCGCAATAAAGAAGTAATGAAAAGAAAGAATAGGATGCAAGAATGTGAGTCATGAGTACAATAGTATAAGTTTTTGTAGATTTTGGAGACAAGTAATTTTTCTGCACAAAAATATCACGAAGACTAACAAAACATTAAAACTTTGGATGAAATATCTGTCATAAATAGGTAACCCCCTCAAAAATCCAGCCAATAAAGAGTTTTCTAATGTAGTCCCCGTGATATCATCATGTCTAGCTAATCAATTTGATCATTTCTTTTTTCACACTAAGATTACACTCTATCCATTTATCATACCAAAACAATATAGGTAAATCTAAAGTACTTCATCATGACCACCAAAAGTTCAAATCTACTTTCATATTTTTATCAAAATCAGTGTTTTTCTTCCAATTTACTCTTTAAATGTTCTTTATGTCTCATTTTTCTCTCCTCAATTTCCTTGGCAACATTTTTAAATTTTCCATTGGATTCTTGAAAATGCAATATTGGCCAATGAGCACCATAGCAAGCCTTTTAGAGAAGCAGACAAAACAAAATGATGGTACACATACTCAGTGCACAGTGATACTAGTGGTTTTAAGATATTGATGAATCATGAGAGAAATTGAGATTGGGATTATTAAAAAAAGCCTATAAATACCTGTAGAACAGCAGCAGTGAGATACATGACAGTAAAAATAAAAGTTATGCTAGTGTGTCCTGCTTTCAGGAAGGAAATGGTGTACATAAATATGAGGTGACCAGGGATGACCAGAGCTATCAATACACGAGCAGCTTTTGCATGAAGACCTGCAAAGTACAAACAACTGGGTGAAGGGTGTTTTTTTTTTCCACACTTTACTCATTGTCTCATGATACTAGCAGCAGACTACTTTTTAAAACAATGAGGCAACAGGATAAATTGCTTACACATTTATGATTTCACACACAAAGGTTATTTGATAATCCTTATTTCAAGAGGATGATACTTGTCTGCTGCTAATATTATAAAAGAGATGTTTTCCTTAACTTTTTTTAGTTCTCCAAACGGACATGCACTATACCCTTTCTCTCTACTCAGAATAAATAAAGAATATTTGTTTTTTACGGTGAAAGATCGAAATTTATTTCATCAAGTGAACATCATCAGCAATATTTTCACGAGTGGCACAGCCACGAGTGAAAATATTACTGATGATGTTCAAAAGATGAAATAAATTTCGATCTTTCACCTAAAAAAAAAAAATATTCTATTTATTTCATGCATTTAACCCTTTCTCCGGGGAACTTAATCAAAATCCAGTACAGTTCTTTTTGGTTATTCCCCGTGGCGTACCCCCTCCGCATAGCAACACATTACAATATTACGTCGAGTGTGTGAAATGTAAGGTAAATTTCGTCATATTTCCATCTGGTTGTGAGGCACCCGCATTTTACCTAGGTAACTAGTGTGCGGGAAAAACAGTATTTTCACTGGCCGTAACCATGAAATATTGAAAAATATTTCACTGATATTTCTCAATAACCTACCAGAAAGCATGAAATAATATTAAATACACACTCAATGAATTCTACTTACTTCAACCTTTAACCCTTTTCCATATAATCCCAACTTTTAATGAAACTGAGAAAAAAAGCATTTGAAAACATAGTGGAAAAAGGAGAAGATGCCGGTAACCGGCATTTTCTCCATTTCCACAATGTTTTCGAACCTTTCAGTGACAAATCGAATCATTCAATCTATTTGTAATTTTTGTTTAAAAACACATTAAATATGGGCAAAATGTTGCCGTGTGGTAAAGGGTTAAGGCACAAATACAAGTTTGAATACTTCTGGAGTAGTCACCTTTCAGATGCTTTATAAAAGAATAAACTTTTGTATCAGAGTGTATGCTCTGTACATGTTGTTCACAGTAGATGTACTGAGATGAACCTGATTTATACATGTACTTTTGGAGTATAAACTTTTTACAAAACAACCCCATGTATTAACGACCCTCAAGAAAAGACTTTCAGAAATGTTGTGGGGAAAAATAATACTGCTGTCTGCTGCAAGAAATTAGAAAGCTGTACTTCAAAGGTTATCCCTGCACCACACAATCTTGACTCTTAATGACTCAGAGAAAAAAAAAAGCCTTTGAAAACATGGTGGGAAAAGGAGAAAATGCTGGTAACCAGCATTTTCTGCTTTTCCCACCAAGTTTTCTACTCTTCCCAAAACATATTTCATTTTTTAGTAACATTTATTTTGTCGTCTGCAAATGCTTTTAATTTGGACTAGTCTAAAACTTTGTCGTTTGGTAAAGAGTTAAAGGTTAAGGTTGTTTTTAGCCCAGCAAAGCAAAATCTACCACTGATATGATAGATAAAATAGGAATCAATCCAAAAAAGAAATTTACTTTTTCCAAAAAAGGCACTTGGACAGTTAGGACAACCATGGAGAGCAGATTCGGGCAGTTTCCCCGGCTTACTAACTTTGTGTAACGAGGTTGATATACGACTGGCTTGAACTGCAACCAAATTTCCACCAACACCTGTGAAACAATTAAGTACATATATCAGAATTTCAAAGTATCTTGCAAGATATTTCTTTTTCATTATGAATTTTAATTCAAAGTAGTTTGATGTTCAAAAGTAGTTTGTGACAACACTAATACAATATTTGCTGCAGAAAATATTAGAATGGCAATGAAAGCCAAAGGCCTCTTTGTTATAAGAAGCAAAAATATTAAAATATGATAATACAAAATTTAGTTATTTCGTGTACATTCTTTACAAAGATTGGCTAAAAGTTGGCACACCCTCACAGTGACAATTTTCTCTTTTCTTCAAAAGTTCTATTTGAGCTCGCGTAAAGCAAAGACAACCATCTGCTACAAAAATATCTGCATTAATCTCTAAAAAGAGCCTTGCAATATGTGGAAATAAACAAAAACTATGATTGAATGCATGAATACATAAAGTATGGTGACAATAAGAGAAATTGCCACAATGTCATCATGATGTTGTCTGCAATAAGACAGAAAAATGTTGTCTGAAAGACTTGAGGTGAAGTATCAAATTACCATTTATCACAGGTTGAAAGACAGCAATTCCTGAGTAATAGGCCACAGCAAAATCTAAGATGAGTCCTCCAATGCTACAAAAGAGCATAAAAACAATTTGGTCCATTACTTTCATTAACCCTTCAACACACAATCCTAAGTTCTAATGACCTTGAGGTGGAAAACTTTTGATAACATTGTGGGAAAAGGAGAAAAGCTGGTAACTAGCACAATGTTTCCAAAAATGTTTTCTTCCCTCTGAATTATTAATTTCAGTTTTTGAGGTACATTTATTTTATCATCTGTAACAGCTTTCATTTTTAATTCAGTCTAAATTTTGTCATTTGGTCAAGTGGTTAATGAGAAAATTTGTTTTGAAAGGACAGAACACATTGTTAGAAAATGAGGAAATGCTGGTTTCCAACAATGTTTTCAAAAGCCTTCTTTCCCAGGGTCATTATAACTCAGGATAGTGTGCTAATGGGTTAACCCTTTACCACCAAGGAAGAAGCCTTTTGAAAACATTGTAGGAAAAGGAGAAAATGCTGGTAACCAGCATTTCTCCTTTTCACACAATGTTTTCTTCCCTGACAAAGATTCCATCTTTTGAGCCATATTAAAGTGTTGTCTGCATTTGCTCACAATTTGTTAGAGTCCATTTTTTTCCTTTTTTTGTGTGTTTGGTAAAGAGATAAAAGGCCAAGAGGAGTCATGATGGTGACAAGAATGATAGCTCTTCACAAGTAACTGTTTATTTTCGACTACATGTATGATGTTGAGGCATAATAAAATGTGATCTATACAGCAATGGGTATATGTTGCATCATTTTCCTGACTAAGCACTGTTTGTTTCACACATAAAACTTACTTTTCAACCAACATGAACCATGCTTTAATTCTCTCTCCAAAACAAAAATAGTTCAAAGAATACAATGAGAGCTAAATAAGGAAAAATTTGTAAGTAATGGTAGCTTTCTTCTTTATTGAAATTCAAAGAACTTTGGACCATTGTATCATTCATAGTTTATCCCGTGATCTAATACCCTATGTTAACAAGAGAAACATACATGTACTATGCAGTCAAAATCAAAGCAGAGTAAATGCATGAATTAAAAACAGGTATTTACAGCCTGAAAAAAAAAAAGCCCAAAATCTTAAACAATAAGAAGACACATATAGTATATAATGAATACTACAGTCAGTCTATACTTGATATAAAATTTGATTTGTAAACTATATTTTTTTATGCTTGCAAAAACAAACAAGAGGGCCATGATGGCCCTGGATCGCTCACCTGAATTTTTGAGAGGACCATAGCCAATTTTTTTTTGAGGTATTGAAACTTTGGAAACAAAATCATTATTTTGCCAAGCAATTTTGAAAAGGTCACCTGTAAAAGTCATTCCAAAATCTGTCATAACCCCTACAATCATCACCACAGCAATGAATTTGATAAATCAATATTCTGCAAATAAATTCTTGGATAGATCACCCAAGGACAATTTCTTGAAGAAGAGCACATGCTCGATAGTGATTAAAAACATAAGTCGAACAAGAGCACCACATGCAGGTGCCAACAATTGGCTGTTGTTTTTCTACGGATAAAAATTTCTCTAACAATTTTTGAAAAGGGTGACCCTAGGAACATTTCTGTGAAATTATTTCAAAATCTGACCAGCCGTTCCAGAGAAGAAGAATTAAGAAATTCCTCTTCATGTCCCTGTAGTGCAAATAGCCCCCACCATCAGAGCCATGTTTCTTGACAGATCACAATTTTGTGAACACTTTTTGAAAAGAGTCACCCAAGGAACATTGCTGTGAAATTATTTCAAAATCTGACCAGCCGTTTCAGAGAAGAAGAATTTTTAAGAATTTCTTCATGTCCATATAGTGTAAATAGCCCACAGCCATCAGAGCCATGTTTCTTGATGGATCAAAATTTCTCGAACAATTTGCAAAAAGGGTCACCCAAGAAACATTTCTGTGAAATTATTTCAAAATCTGACCAGCCGTTTCAGAGAAGAAGAATTTTTAAGAATTTCTTCATGTCCATATAGTGCAAGTGGGCCCCCCCACCCATCAGAGCCATGTTTCTTGATGAATCAGCATTTTGCGAACAACTTTTCAAAAGGGTCACCCAAGGAACATCTCTGTGAAATTATTTAAAAATCTGACCAGCCATTTCAGAGAAGAAGAATTTTTAAGAATTTCTTCATTTCTGTATAGTGCAAGTAGCCCCCATTCACCAGAGCCATGTTTCTTGACGGATCAAAATTTTGCGAACACGTTTTCAAAAGGATCACCCAAGGAACATCTCTGTGAAATTATTTTAAAATCTGACCAGTGGTTTCAGAGGAGAAGATTTTTAAAGAATTTCTTAGAAAATTCCATTTGGTTACCATGGCAACCAGAGTTTTTGATGGAATCAAATTCTGTGAACACTTTTTAAAGAGGGCCTCCCAAGGAACATTCCAGCCAAGTTTGGTCCAAATTGGCCCAGCGGTTTAGGAGGAGTTGATGTTTAAAGAATTGTTGACGACGGACGACGGACACCGGGTGATCCTAAAAGCTCCCCTTGAGCATGCTGTGCTCAGGTGAGCTAAAAAGGCATTTTCTTTAGCTTCTTTTATTTTGCACAGCATCTTTAAATGGTATGTGTTATAAGAAAGAAACAGTGAGTCAAAATAACAATTCAAATCCTTACCTACTTATCACCATTGCACTAAGAACTGGTACCCATCCTGAGTATACAACATCATTTGTATAATGATTGTGCAGGGAAACATAGATCCATAGAGGGGTTAGTAGTATAAAAACAGCAATCATTACAGGTGCTATCCACTGCTGATTATCTAAAGCAACAAAAAGGAAAAACTCAGTATTTTATCAAACAAATCAGAGCTTTAGAAAATAAACAATTCAGAAAGTAAAAAGTTTATTTTGTCAGGGTCTTTATAACTTGGAATTCTGTGGTAAAGGGTTAAAGATGGGATAAGGGTTAACCCTTTACCACATAATCCCTACTTCTAACAAACCCTGAGAAAGAAAACTCTTGAAAACATTCTTGAAAACATTGTGGTAACCAGCATTTTCTCTATTTCCCACAATGTTTTCTACCCATCTAAAAACAAATTTCAATTTTTGAGTCACATTCATTTTATTGTCTGCAAATACTTTCAATTTGGCCTAGTCTAAAATTTTGTTGTCTGGTAAAAGTTAAGACATCAGAAATATTTGTGTGATCCATAGTGCACAAACAAAAATCAACAGTCCACGACACTTATAAAATTTATTTCAAGATGCTTTCACAACTGAAAAATGCTAATATAGATATCTGTTCACTATGATTTTAAAATGTTTAATTCTTTAAAATTGAAAGTTTTTCTTATTCTTTAAAATTGACAGTAATTCAAACACAACAACTTGAGTGTGGTGCAAGTGGAACTTTTCTTTTGACACAGCTTATAAATCATTCTTTACCATACAGTAAAATTTTAGACTGGTCCAGATTAAAAGTATATGCAGAAAACAAATGTTAATCAAATGAAAGTTTTTGTTTGTGGAAGGGTAGAAAACATTGTAGAAAAAGGAGAAAATGCTGGTTACCAGCATTTTCTCTTTTCCCCATCATATTTTCAAAAGCCCTTTCAATCAGGGTCATTTAAACTCAGAATTGTCTAGTAAAGAGTTAGACAGGTTTAAACATAATGGGAAAAAGAGAACTGGCAACAATCAATTTTCCTACTGAATTTCATAAGCCTTCTTCCTCAGGATGATAAAGACATGAGGTGTTTAGGTAAAGAATAGTAAATAGAGTGATACCAATAGCTCTATACAGTATACAGGCCACACTAGACAGCAGGGCCAGTGTGGTGAGATCCCCGAGGCTGGCAGCTATAGGTGTGGCTACATTGTCTGGGTTTATCTTACACTTGTTGGAAACTATCACCACACCCACCATAATGGAACCTGAAACAATTATAATCATTTTAATCTCCTTAGTAGACAATATAAATGTAGACTGGTCCAAAGCATTTGCAGACGACAAATTAAATGTTACTTAGTTGATGATTTCTGTCCTTGAAAGGGTAGAAAACATTCCTTTTCCCACAATGCTTTCTACCTTTCCAACAACAAATTTCAAATTTTTAGTTATATTATTTTGTCTTCTGTAAATGCCTTCAATCTCGACAAGTCTAATATTATGCCATTTGGTAAAGAGTTCAAATGCTGACATACCTCATACAGGCACTGGAACCAAGAACCTTTTATAAGAGAGGCCAGTGCTCTACCTGCTCAATACTGTCTCCTGGAGCAAAGCTTGCACTTGTCAGTTCAAACCCAGAATAAGCACATTTAGCTTAGATTTACACTGCCTAAATATTCTGACCTACAGCTTTATGCCTGCAATATCATGATCCTTTTTACAAACTGAAAATGTTCAGATCATTTATCACTCAAAGGGTTACACATTTATTGCGTCTTTTTACCAGACGAGAAAATTTCAGACATGTCCTAATTGATCGTTTGCAAATAACAAATTAATTGTGGTTTAAATGATGAGATTTGCCTTTGAAATGGTAGAAAACACTCTGGGAAATGAGCAAAATGCTTGTTATCCATTTACCCCAATGTATTCATGGTTGGAAAGGAATTCAAATCAGGAATACATAAGTATATACAGGAACAAAAAGTACCTAACACAAAGCTTGCTAGAGCTGCTGTACACATGCTACTTGCACAAAGTAAGAGGCCATGTTGAAAATTGAACTTTCCTTCAGGTATCCAGCCCATTACCATGGCAACAACAGAGGCCAGGAAACCCACCACAATAGCCTGTGCCTGAAAAGTTTAAAATATACCCAATAATATGAATCTACCACAAAATATAAAGAAACTATTTCCAGCATCTTCTTTCATATATTTAGGAATAATTAAAACATTGGGTGTACAACCATTAGCTCGAAATTAATCTCAAATACATTAAATTTCTGACTGCTGGAATCAAATCACAGTGTTCTAGTTTATACTAAATGCACACAATCATATATTGATAATGAGAGGTAAAATACAGTCATTCAGTAGTCATCTGCTTGGCTTGTAATCAAGAAGTTTTGAGTTCATTCTTCTCTCACCAATAATTTTTTAACACCCCCAAGTCCAAATAGGGGCTTTTATGTGTGACATAGATAAAGATCAGACTGTAGAAAATCTGCAGTCTTATCTTGTATCTATACTCACAGCTATGCGAGGTTATCCTTCGAGAGAAAAATCTGAATTTCAGTAGGTTGTATTTTTAGCTGTCCGAAGAAGTTGAGTTATCAATTTGGCGCTTAAAGAGTTAATTCTTTACCAAACAACAAAATTATGGACTCATCCAAATTGAAAGCATTTCCAGAAAACAAAATAATTGTATCTAAAAAGTATAGGGTAGAAAAAATTGTAGGAAAAAGAGAAAAACCCAGCATTTTCTCCTTTTCCCATTATTATTTTTTAAAATTCTTTATCGTTGTTAAATGTCGGGATTGTGTGGTAAAGGATCAAACATTGTTTTTTCTTTGTTTGTTAAATAAAGCATCCAGTGGCTTGGTGAAATTAGCTACAGGACTAGTAAATAAACTCAAGGAATGAATGGATAGGTGCTCTGGCCAATGATAACTTAACTGGTTACCAGCACTTTCTCCTTTTCCCACAATGTTTTCAAAAGCTTTCTTTCTCAGGGTCATTAAATGTTGGGATCATGTGGTAAAGGGTTAATATACATTGAAAACAAGGATCAATGGCTAACAATCATACTACAATGGAAAGCTGGCTGTCAAGGCCATTGAAACAGATCGTTTAAAAACTTGTTAGTTCTTTACCAAGTGACGAAAGTTTAACTTGCCCAAGTTAAAAGCTTTTGCACACAAAAAAATAATGCGACTCAAAGATTGATATTGTACCAACATTTTCTTTCCCAACAATGTTTTCAAAAACCTTCTTCTTTAGGACTGTTAAAACTTCGTTTTATTTAGTCAAGGATCAATTTTTAATTTTTCCTTCATAATTTGTCACCTGTATCAAAGCCATGTTTCCTCCAATCATCTTCCATTTTTCTGACTTTTTGTCCATGTTACCAATATTTGCCTACAATAAACGAAAGGAAATGAGTAATGTCTGGCAAAAATGGCTTTAATTAATCTCTGTGATACAAGTTATCACACATTAACCAAATCATCAAATAGCACGGTCATTTGACATGCTGAAGGTTAGGACAGCAAAAGTTATATCCCAGGTCAGCCTGCATGGATTGTAAAGGCATGGATTGTGAAGGCTGACATGGGTCGATACATTTTGCACATGCATAAAACTAACCCTTTAAAAAAGCATGACACAAATAAAATTGCTTTTCTTATTCAGCGGCAAATGTTTGTCCAGTCTTTACCAGACGAGAAAAATTGTATACTCCCTAGTATTGATAAAATTAGAAGACCGCAAATTAGCTGTCCATCAAATGATGGGAATTTGTCTTTGAAAGACAATATGGGAGGAGAACATACTTGTTGTTTCTCCTTCTCCAACAAAGTTTTCAGAATCCTTTTCCCCCCAGGACCATTAACACATGTGATTGTTTGATAAAGGTTAAGTCTGTTTGGGCCAGAATTTATCATAAAACAAGTAAGCCAAGCTCTGTGAAAATGGGGTTTAATGCACCTGCAAAAGGTATTGACCCAGCTCAGCCTGTACAAGGCCACGCAGGCTGACTCGGACCGAAACTTTTTGCTCTTGGTCAGTTTTCTGCATGTCAAAAGATGGATATACCTCAAGATTCAGTCAGTTATTAGACAGAATGGATTTTACGGATCCATAGCTACGGATCTTGCTAAGTATGATGCATCGTGGAGATGCATTAAGCCCACCTTTCATAGAGCACAGCCCATTTATATCAGACAAGCTCATAGTAGATAATACAATCTGGTCTTGATCAGCTCTTTAAATAATGACTAAATCTTAAACCAGAACAAATTAAAAGCATTTGCAAATGACAAAATGCAATGTGGTTCTTATGCCATTTTTTTCTTTTTTTTAGAGTGTTTTCAAAAGCTGTCTTCTTCGGGGCCATAAAAACATGGGATAGTTTGGTAAAGGGATATGCAACTTATTTCCAAAAAGCAAGCTAGGGGTTATATTGATTTGTTCACCCTTTACCAAACAGTCCATAGTTTTCATGACCCTTGGAAAGAAGGCTTTTGAAAACATTGTGAAAAAAGGAGAAAATGCAGGTGATCAGCATTTTCTCCTTTTCCTACAATGTTTTCTGCCCTATTAGAGAGCTAAAGCTCACTTGTACCAATGTTAAATTTGTTGTCTGCAGATGTTTTGAATTTGAAAGAGCCAAAATTTCTTCATTTGGGAAAGGGTTAACTCATTATCTCTAGTAGGCAACTTTCTTGTCTTGCAGCATACTACTTCTTAAGACAAGAAAGCAGACAATAATTTTTCTCCCCTTTCTTACTTTCAGTTTGGTGTTGGATTATTTGTTTGTGTGGTGTTTACGGCAATTTTCAACATTTGCATAGACCAGTGCACCTATCAATGCTTTCTGGAGTTTCTTTTACAAGTATTTTGCACAATAATATTCTTCCCAAGTCACTGGCAGTTTTCCCACATGTAAAGTAGCCAGGGATGAGACAGGAATGAATCCTCATTCCTGTTGCAATCACTGTCATCAATCCTCAGAAAGAAATTTGCCAAGCTGTGGGTTCGAACTAGCAACACTTGGTTTCAAGCCCTGTATATAACTGCCTGAGCTATCAGGCTCAGCAGGTCAAAAAGGAGCCTGTACAGAGTTGGGTTATGCCATGAAATAGAAATCTGCTTACCTGGGTTGATAATCTGGAAGCTAAAGTCATTTCCAAATTCCCTTTCAACCCCAACAAGGATGGGACCAATACAAAAATTTCAGATATATGAGTGAACACAGGCCAATGCTGAAAGTGAAAAGAAGTACACTCTGAAACCTGTATTTTTCAAATATACTCACAACCAAAATCTGCTACAGTATGGTTACAAAGCAGTTTAACAAAAATCTGATAAAGAATGATTGTACAACGAATACACAGTAGAAGCTTGAATTTCTTCTACCCATACTTTGCACAGTAATCTTATAAAGCCACTAGCTGCTCTCCAACATGACCATCATTACAACAATGTACTTCACGGTAAGAATCCCCCCCCCCCCATTACACACCTTAACTTCCCAACTTTCATCATATGGCATTTAACAATGCTTGCAATATTATTTCAACATTTCAACCATATTACAGTTTCACCAGTGCTAGGCTAGGGCTGCAAAGTGTCTTGCCTGAAGACATGCCCATGAAAAACCCAATGCTTCCAGTGAGGCTCAAACTCAGGGCCTCCATGTTATGAGTCCTATACTTTACCATGCCCTTTCCAAGTTTGGGTTGGCTAATCATGGTTTTCATCAGTAACATCATGAAAAATTCATGAAGACTTTCCATCTACTTTTTCAGCATCAAATAGCTAAGTGCAACCTCATCTAAAAATACAATCCGCTGAAACTTGGGATAGATTTCTTTCTTATAGGCTTGACCTAAACAAGAGGATTATATATGGGGCATGCTCTGGCAAAAGGGGGCTTAATGCATCTCCGTGATGCATGATACCAAACAAGTTATCGCAGCATTCTACATCCCTAAATTCCGTTTTTTGCTACAACCTACTACATCATGTGGTACAATGGTCCTTTGACATGCAGAAAATTTACCAAAGGCAAAAAGTTTCGGCCCAGGCTGACCTGGGTCGATACTTTCCACAAATGCATTAAGCCCCCTTTTCATAGAGCATGGCTCACACACACACACACACACACACACATATATATATATATCTATCTCTCTCTCTCTCTCTCTCTCTCTCTCTCTCTCTCTCTCTCTCCAAATATATCCAAAATCAGACTACACATTCTATGTATCTATGCCATCTACAAAAACTCTGTTTTTACCTATGCCGATGGAAAGGTTAAAAAGAACCAATTTGATGAAGTTAACTCTTTACCAAACGACAAAATTTTGGACTAGTCCAAACTGAAAGCATTTGCAGATGACAAAATAAATGTGAATCAAAAATTGAAAATTGATTTGGGAAGGGTAGGAAACATTGTGGGAAAAGGAGAAAATGCTGGTAACCAGCATTTTCTCCTTTTTCCACAATGTTTTCAAATGCTTTCTTTCTAAAGGTCGTTAAAAGTCGGGATTTTGTGGTAAAGAGTTAAGAAGATTAGCCTCAATAGAAACCCTAAATTTCTATACCGAAAAACCCTTCATACCTGAACGGTATTTCAGCACATTAGTAGCCTACCCAAAGCCATAACTTTCATACCTGAACAATATTTCAGCCCATTACTAGCCTAACCAAGGCCATAGCACCCATCACCAGCTATACTATATGGTAGAGTAAGATGTAGGCATAAAGATAAAGTTGTTTACCTGCACAGTATCTAGCACAAGTCCTGCCAGTACCATACCCAACCCAGCTATCAAATAGGGTAGAGTAACTTGTAAACATATAGAAATAGAAGTCTCTGTTTTGTCTGTTTGCTTCACATCATCTGTGTCAGAGTCTTGATGAGATATCAGCGGTTCAGAATCAGCACCCTCAATAAATGTTGTTTCTTCAACAGCTGGTTCTTCGTTTCTCTGTTCTCTACTTTCTGATGTCAATTCTGTAGAAATGAGATGCCCACCTCCATTGTCCCAAGGTATATACTGCTTGATACTGGAGTCATTTTCATTCACCATGTGTGTATAAGATTCTTTGACAGTTTTCTGATTCTTTGATTGTTTTTGCAGTGCTGTATTTGCTTTTCCAGTTAAATTAGAGGATACAAGAACATCATCTGAAGTTGAATGGTTGGAACTTAGGTAGGGTACCATGGTTTTGGGTTTACGGGAACGGAGATGAGAGGTGTCAAGTCTACTGTGAGGCATACCACTGTCAATGTTTCATCTTTTTCCCTTTGGTTTAAACCTGTAATAAATATTTAAACCTGTAATGAATTTGAATATTTAGATAAGACAGTTTTATGACCTATTTCATTACATCACTTAAAACTGAACAACGTTTCCAGAACACTCACTACAAGTCTACTGAGAGAAAATGTTTCCCACCATTTAGTTGAGACACACTATATTTTCAAATATTTTATGATAAAATGTTATTTAAAACAATTCCTAATCCGCCTCATATGTGCATATAAGTTGATAGAAGGGATCAAAATGCCTTAATTTTTGTTTTTCTGGTATTCTGGTACTGATGTCACGAGAAGGCCAGTAGACCATGACACTCATCCATCCCTTCCATGCGCTTCAAATACTGAAGATAGTTGACTTTTTTAGGTTTGTTCATTTATATTGTTCAAGACAGTTCCTTCTTGTGATAGAAACACTTTACTTAAGTTTTGGTGAACATTTTATTTTTTGTAATGAAGTCTTCTATAGATACTGAAAGCCTCCAAATGAGGGCAGGTTTTTCCATGCACCAATTCAGCTCTCGACACAAGATTGAACGTTGAAATATGTTGTTACTGTTGAATATGCATGATTCAAGCAGAATTTATGGGTATGTATGCAGCTACAGCTATGTTTTGTGGATATCAAGCGTTTTTGGAAATCAGTACTTCATATAAATATGTGTAAACTAAAATTGTCAAAAAGTCCCCCCCCCCAACTCGTCAGTCTACCATACTATATGACAAACTATGTGACAAAATTTCAGACGTGTCCAAATTGAGAACATTTGCAGGTAATAAGCCACATGCAACTACAATGATGTGATTTGTTCTTGAAAGGCCAGAATCAGCATGTAACTAAAATCATGTGATTTGTCCTTGAATGGACAGAAAACATTGTGGAAAAGGTAAAAAATGCTGGTTAAAGCTGGTCACACTAAAATATGCCACAGGAGTAATTTATGCCAAAGGCACGCCATAGGAGAAATTTCCATGCCACAGCACATTTATAACTTTAAATACCTATTTTTTATGTTTAGATATCTTAATTAACCCTTTACCAAACAATTCCTGGTTTTAACGGTCCTGGCAAATTAGCCTTGTGAAAACATTGTGGGAAAAGGAGAAAATGCTGGAAACCAACATTTTCTCCTTTTCCCACAATGTTTTCTACTCGACCAAGGACAAATTATGCCATTAGAACCACCAGTAATTCGTCATCTGCATTTGCTTTAAATTTGGACAAGTCTAAAATTCTGTCGTTTGGTAAAGGGTTAACATGTTATAGATAATATATTGAAGTGTAGCAAGGTCATTTGACCCTTACCGTACCGATCATGTATATTTACACTTTTACTCAGTCTCTGACCGAGTGCTGATAACGTATATTTTTACATTTTCAGGATTGAGTGCTAAACTAGCCCCAGTATGTGTAAATATACAAATGTATGAATGAAAATATACTTATCTATAACATAAAAATTAAACATTCTCACACATTCCTATCTATAAATATCAACAAAACCGTTTCAATACACATAACTATCTCGTTTCAATACACATAACTATCTCGGGATTTTCCAACATCAATCCACAATTATTCATTACGAAAACATGGCTGCCAGCAGGATAAATGTTAATGAAGTTTTAGAGTTGAATTTCAACATGAATGATTCTGCCGATGAAGACAAGTTGGATTTTTTTTCTTATTTAGAGAATGATTAAGATAATTTTTTACAAAAAGTTGCCATGTTACGCATTGAAGATTTGAAGCAATCTTTGAATGACATAGAGTATTTTCCAAGAATAGGTGGGGAAAAGACAAAACCGGGTCATTGAACATGCTTTTACCACTGAACTAGGACAAACATGTGATTTACCTAGTGATTAATGGCCCTCAGACCCTTTTTGAATTATCTTTATAACATGTTTCATCACAAACAAGTGAAATTCTTCGTATAAATATGTATTGAAAAGTGCTATACTCGTTTGAATAATGTGTAAATTGTAAAATTTGAAACTTGGAGTACTATTCAAATTGTGAAATAGTTTGCTGGAAAAAGGGTGTCTTTCTTCCACCAAAGTTATGTTACATTTATGTCCGTTATATAATAGTAAGGGTTTCTATGAACGAAGGAGATATTGACTAGGACTTATGACATAATAATGGATAAAATCCTGTCTGACACCACTTTGTTTTGGTACATTAATCCGACACTAAGTTGCCATTAATTCACCTGTAATTCAAATACAAAGAGGAAAATTACATCACTGTAAAGCTTATTTCTAGTACAGATAACTGTCCCGAAAGGCTATGTTAATTTTTTGACTGGTCGCCTCTGGGTACAGAGACGATCAAGACAAAACCAGCTGAAATCTCTGCACAGATTTTGTGCGCTAGTTTGAACTCTCTTAATTTCACAAAAAGAGCACAAAACTAGGATTTGAACATACCTGTTGCTCGTGTGTTCAATTATCTTCATTTAAAATACAAATATTTTCAATTTAAACGCTGAACATAAGAAAAAAACAGCCAGTTTCATCTGTTACTTAAGTAATTTACGTTCCCGAAAACACACAAAATGGCTGCCACACACGATAGATTTCGTCAGTTATTTTTCCAAGATTTATATATTAAAAACAACTTCTACAAGCACTTAAGGTAATGAAAGGTTTAATAATTTGTCTTTAGTCATGTTTGTTACTAAAAGTTAATTGCATTTCGCTGCAATACAGATTAAACTGACGAAACAGAAAGTCAGTTAAGCGCTCTATTTTTGCTACCGGAAAATTTACGATGGACTTGAGATGGTACGTTGCACAATAAATGTCCCAATATGAAAAAAAAATCACCGCAGCGTCTCATTATTGAGACTAAGCTTATTTCCTGCCCTTTCTATTGATGTAATTATATCCCCAATATACAACACACGTTGGATGCTATCAGCTTATTAACTGAAATAGTGTATTGGTCAAGTGGCTATTTTTAGCCTGTAGTAAATTTTCTGGCACTGGGAGAACTGATAAGCCATACAAAGGCCGCGCGGTAAGCGTTAATGTATTTTGGTAAAAAAATTTCATCTTGAAAGACAGCAATATTTGGAATAATGTTCGGAAGTCACGATCTCAATGATGCTATGGCTGTATAAGATATTTATTTCTTGAAGATTTGTGTTCACTTTCTCCTGCGCAATTTACTCCAGTGGCGTATTTTAGAGTGACCGGGTAAAAAGGAGTCTACTTTGAGGAACAACTAAATCACACCTTTATTCATGACATCTAGTCGTGACAACATTAATTTAAAATTTCGCTTCCCATTCATATTTAAGAAGCTTGTTCTTCACTGCACAAATCGGGACCAGACAGTATCGCAAGTGTTTATTTAAATTTCTCATGAACATATTGGATTATTGCCACAACGTAAACATCGCTATTCTGGTTCATGATCAGTTTATTCTAATTCAAGATCTACCCTGGAAATTTTAGAATTGCTGTATTTGAAATAAAAAATGTCTTTTATCGTTGTCAAATTTCTTCTTGTCACTCTACAAACACTGATAAAAAGTTATTTACCAATGCCAAGTTGTCACTTTGACGCCATATTGATTGTTGTTGTCAAAATGGGGAAATCGTCCTAGTATAATTCGTTCTTACATTAATCGCGCAAAAATAAAAATAGCCCTTGAGATTTCAAGACAACTCTTCCCACATCCCAATGGTTCAAAACAAACACCTGCTTATCTCTATTTAAGGTCCTGGACGATTTTATTCCAATTTAGTTCTTTTCCTTTAAGTAGAGTTTTGTCAGTGGTGAATCTATCTGAGCCATGCTCTGTAAAAGGTGGCATAATGGATCTGCGAAAGGTATCAACCCAGGTCAGCCTGTGCAATCCGCGCAGGCTGACCTGGGCTAAAACTTTTCCCTATTGCTCAATTTTCCGTATATCCAAGGACCAGTCTACCTTGTGATTAAGTCGGTTGTTAAAAAAAGTGGCTATTATGAATCCATAACTATGTGATGGCTTGCTTGGTATAATTCATCACGGAGATGCATGAAGCCCCCTTTTGCCAGAGCGTGGTTCACCTGTTTATGATTTAAACCTAGCTAACATAGGTTTTTTTATTATTTTTGCAAACATGCACGACATAAAGTAGGCCTTTACACAAAAGTAATACCGAAGGTATTAATCGAGACACGAAGTGCCCAGAGGCTTAGGCGGATTTTCCAGGTGGGTCTAGGCAGGGATCATATATACACATGTATCCCTGGTCCAGGGGACCTCTCCCAAAATTTTTAAATTGTAGATGTAACGTAGTCATATGTTTATCTAAGCTATTTGGTGGTCTCTTGTAGCGTTTTCGGCAAAATTGTCTTTTACTTTAGTGTACGTAGCTGCGTTTTTTTTTAACACAGACAGCTATACCCCTGCACAGGTGTAAGAAGGGATCGTACATTTATAACAAACTATGTAATCTACGATTCCTGATCTAAGTAGCCAAATTGTGCAGTAAGAAGACAGGGAAATGCACACACGTAAAACTCATAAATCCATGGAAGATCCAAAATTGCTGACAAGGCATTTTGAAGTCTTAATAAAAGAAATACATCTTTTTGATTAATTAATTGATTAAACAAGCCTGCCTAAGTATCGTTCTCAGTTGGTCTCAAGCCTTACGGTCAGGTTTTTTTTTTTATATAACATAGATCTATTTAAGATTGAGACAGAGCCACACATTTTTCTTCAGTCCCCATCCCAACCCACATCTATAAATGCTTCCTACGGGCCTGTTATAGACTAGATCTAGCCTAAAAACGTGTCTACGCTAGATCTATTATACCATTATACATACCACAAAAATCCTGGAGGATCATGCTCCTGGAGATCCTCCCCATCATAGTGCGTAATCTTTATTTCACCCTCAGCGCGCAAAACCAGGCTAGCCCGCCCGCAATTTGCTAAACTAATTAGGTGAATGTAGAACAGACGTTTAAATTGTCTGATTCATCGCTTTATCATGGTGTATAAAGAGGTTACCCTTGTGGAAAATAAAGATCTTTATTTCATGCTTTCCGGTAGTGTATCGAGAAATAACGGTGGAATATTTTTAGACATTTCATGGTTACGACCAAAAATACCGATTTTATTTTCTAACTCTTTAATTGAAGGCGGAAACAGTAGTTCCCGCGCACTAGTTAATTAGGTAAAATGCACGTGCCACTCAACCAGATGGAAATATGGCTGCGCCACTTGTGAAAATATTACCGATGATGTTCACTCGGTGAAATAAATTTCGATCTTTCACAAAAAAAAAACAACAACAAATATCGTCGTTTTTCCTCATTACAAACGAAAATTAGATCTAGATCTACTCGTTTTTTATTTATTTTTATTTTTCAAAAATGTGTATGTAACAGTTCTAACAAATAACCTCCCAAGGCGGAGATTGAACCTAGGACCTCCAAGTCCCAAGGCGAACACTCTACCACGTCGCTACAATAGCTAGCTCTATTTAGCAAAGCAGTATTTATGTGTCCCCTTATACAAAAACAAGCTATACATTTATATCTATCTGTGGGACAGACCAGCATACTACATAATTTCCCATCATATGAAGATTCGTCCACGAATCCCTCATTTACTGTTACTCTATTTCTCAACTATGTGTTTTTTTTACGGTGGGTGCCAATGTAATAGTTATAACAAAAAAAAAGTAACCCAAGGTGGGAATTAAATCCAAGACCTCCAAGTCCCAAGGCGAACACTCTACCACGTCTCTACAAAAGCTAGCTCTATTAGTGGGGCGGTTAAGACCCAAAATAGACCTAAGATGCTCACTTCCGGAAGAAAGCACCAAAACTTGCATATAAGTAATTTAATGTATGTATAAACTAAAACGATTAAGATCCACGTGATTGAAAGAAAGGGGTCCTAAAAAAATGGGGGGTCAAAAGGGGGTACCTAATTTTGAGTTATTTTCATTTTTTGTAGGGAAATTTCAAAAACTGTTTTTGCATACGCATGCACAAGAGATGAAATGATCATTTGTAATAGAAAGAATAAATGAGAATTCATCCTAAATTATTAACCCAACACTTATCAAACCTAATTTTCTATTTTCTTGGATGAAAAACATGTTTGCGTTGAAATATATGGCCGGCCGAGTCGTTTAGAAAGAGGTATTTTTTTTAAAAAAAGGAGTTTTTGTCTAGTTTTTGTTTTCTTATGTTTTCATACAAGTAATAACTCCCTTTAAATGCATTTATCAAATATTGTGCTCTTTAAGTATAAATAACACCATTAAAAACCTAAATTATGTATATTCAATGATCCGCGGCCGGTAATAAAGACGTCCCTGGACATTGCAACATTAGAAACTAAACACAGCATCCACACTTAGAAGCGCCCGATATCGAATGTACACAAGTTCTGTGGATAGGTAAAGCTCAATGTCTAAGTAGTATATTAAATGCTAAAGTAATTTAGCTACAAAAAAGTAAAGAATCATATCATATAGCTGAGGAAACAAATGAGCCGTGTAAGGCGAAAACCCGTCCATTCAAAGCATCTTTGTAATTTAGCGTCTTCGCTCTTCAGTATGTGTAGTACACTGAACAAAAATTGGGCTTTCGACTTGGATTGAAGGATTGTGTAGTACTTATTGTAACTTATTCTCCTCTGAAGTCCAAATTGTGTACAAGGCAAATTCTGACACGTACGTAGTAAGGAGTTTTCGCCAGATATAGCTCAAATAATTTATGATCATCCACACCCTACAAAACTTTGCACGCAAATACGGGTTTTTATGTATAAGTTGGCTGTAATCGCACTCTAAAGAGAAATTTGGCCAAAATTAAAGCAGAACATACCTTGTTCTTACTACAGACTTATTGGAATGAAATGGATATCATCGGCGGATCAAGGGGGAGGTGTGTGTGTGGGGGGGGGGGGGGGGGGAGCGGGGGTCCGTACCTCCCCCTTTAGAATATTCAAAGTAACTGTTGTCTGCCTCAAATCTTGACTAAGTATGAATTTGCAGTAGAATCTAGATCATTCCTTTGCGTAGGTTTTCTAGTTATATTATTCGCAGACCTGTATACAATTATACCGGTATACACACTGACAGGAAATAGAAATATTTCATACAGTAGCAAATTTGAATATGTAGTGATCTATTCGATTTTCCGGAACACCCCCCCCCCCCGTCTTCTGGAAAAAAAACCTTGATCCGTCCTTGTATATAGATTCTAAAATCTTTAAATTGCAACCCAAGAATGCAATTCATCGTTATGAATAAATGAGTATAAGCAACCCTTTCACTGTTTACCAATTAAACAACAAAACTGTAGACTCATTCACATTGAAAGTATTTGCAGATCACAATTCAAATGCGGCGCGAACGATTGGATTTGTCATTCATAGGTTCGAAAATTGTTGGAAAAGGAGAAATGCTGATTACCAGGATATTCTCCTTTCTTCAGAATGATTTCAAAAGCCTTCTTCCACAGAGTCGTTGAAAGTCGTTATTGTGCGGTAAAGGGTTAACGCATCCTTTGCTTTTGTCTTTGGAAAAATAATAAAGGTCATATCTATCAAAATGGCCTGTTATTGCATTCTTCTTTCTTTTTTAATGTCTTATAACCTTTTCTCCAGGACTTTTTCAAATGCTATCACTGTTAAGACAAGAGGCCTAACCCTCATCCGCCACGTCTACTTTGTAGCTCATGAAATCACCTATTTTTTTTCACAGATGTTTAAGCACCCGCTTACTGTTTTTTACTGGTATTTATGTAAACTTAGTGCTTAAAGTCATTATTAAAGCTGAAAGGCGATCTGAAGTGCCACTGATCGGACAATATCAAACTGACATAATGTGTCATTGGTTTTCGTGTTTTTGCACCGATCTAATTTTCAAGTTATTTGCTATTCGGGAAAGTTTTCGGGTAAGAACCATGTATATGCATTTCTTGTCGCATGTAGATCTGCTATTGCTTTGTTTGTGGAGACATTTTTTCCAAATTGTTGCATTTGGCGCCACTGGCAATCGACAGCGGGAGCCCTGAAACTTTCCAACAAACGCTTGATCTAGGCAAGTCAAGGAATTTCTACCCGAGCTTTTGGGGAAAAAAAATAATCAACGATTTTTATCGACAACTGGAAGAAATAATTGACAGCTGAATTAAATAATCCGCAAATGTCGATTGGCAGGGCGAGCACCATAATTTATGGTGAAAAAGAGAAACTACTTGTACAGAGCAATTTCTCTTTTTCCCACAATGATTTTTCTGAAGTCCAAGAAAGCATATTATATCTTACAATAGACCTATGTTAAGGAAAAATTCTTTGCACATTGCAATGATTTGTTCCAGAGTCAAAGGCACGAATGTGTTCGGTATTGTTGTTATACTGTTTTTTTTTAATTGTTGTTGTTGTTGTTGTTTTCAAATTATTCATTTTCCATGTACACTCACACTGAAAAGGTGATTGTACGTTATCTGAAATACAACGCTTGTATCTACATGTACCTACACAGTTTACACTAGTTTCTGATTTGTAAGCTGTTTTTTTTTTTTCACTTACGTTATCAGAGTTACATTACGGGAATCAGTGTAGCTACACACGTTCTGGACATTTCAACATCAGGACTACACAAAACATTTTCTCAAAACAATAAATAAATGCTTTTCAAAACCCATACAAATATCAGTGGTGAGAGGCAATGAAACGTAACAAAATTGTTTGAAAATGATTAGGATTCTTTACCGCTGTTCTGGAATTCACGACATAATAATCTGATGTGATTTCAAAACTGTTTGGATGTGATTTCAAAACTGTTTGCATGTTAATAAATAGAAGAAAATATGTGTCTCGTTCTTGTGCTGAAATGTTGGGTACACGTGTGTGAGTGCACGGTCGGCTCTGATATTACTAAAATACTATCGAAAATCACGATAAACAAATCAACAAAATCCTGTCTATACTCCATCACAACCCGCCTGACAAAAACACAGAAACATACAAGTCACTTCATGTTGTATTTTACCCTATATTTTCGTACTTGAGATAGGTTTAGGCCATTGAGAAAGAATTAAATTTGTGAATTTTGCATTTTCTGATTAAATCTGTCATCTCGTGACCTTGTAGAGCTTTGACAGCAGCAAACACTTATACAAGAATTTTTTTCTCCTATTCGTCTCTTGATACTGTTTATTGTTACAAATTTATTTTCTAAAAAATGTTACTCACCATGTTTTGATCTACATACACATCTTTTTCCTAATTTCGTACGATTGTTTTGATAAACAATGGAGCCATCTTAACACTCGTAATTTTACTTACGACATTAATGACGTCATCAAGTAACATGTATGTACGGTGACACTATAGTGCCATAAGAAATTCGGTAAAAATTCCGATTTTAAAATCGATTTAAATCAAGATTCTGAGGTAGGATCACGTGGATCTTAATATTTTGTGAATTGTTATATTATTAATTACGTGTATGCAAAATTTGGCGCTTTCTTCCGGATGTGAGCCTTTTTTTCACTTACCCTCTACACTATATAGCAAGGCAGTGCTTAACGTTATAAGTGTCCCCTGATACAACCACAAGCTATCTGTTTGTTTCTGAAAAAGGAGTCTCTCTGGTTTATTCGATTAGGTCATATCAAAAGTTTCGATGTAAGACACGGAAGGTAATCTGAACAATATGGGGAATTCCTATTGAAACGGGTGACTCAGATGGGTGGGGATCGGTTCAGAACCCGACCTTCTTTCACACGTTTTATTCAAAGAATTGCCCAATCTCGATGTCTTTTGGCATCCATAAGTTGTGCATGCCTGTCGGTCTTCAAAGGATTACATTTAAGCTTTCAAAGTGCACTTGGAAAATCAGAGTAAAGAGAATTTCTGACTCGTAGTAGACCATGGTAATAAGGTCACAGAAACAAAATAGTTCCTAAAGAAACAACACAGCCATGCTCACTTTTTTTCATATTTTCTCATAAAACAGAGTAACAGATGTGCTCGATATCAAATATTCATACGGAACTACTTTTGACTTCTGTCATACACGTCTGTGTATGACCTCCACCCCCTTTTTTTTTCATTGACTCTCCCTAATTCATAGTCATTTAGTACAAATGTCATATTCAAATCATTAAGAATGCTTGAAAGTTTATTTCTCTATAGTTCCCAACCTTCATTCATTTTAATAGGTATTTTTACTCCAACACATATGGCTTGCCAGGTTTGAGCTGGGAAGATGTACCAAATTGACATTATACTGCTTGTGAGCGTGAGGACATGTTCCAATCCCTAGAACGGGAAAAAAAATTAGCATAACCAGGCCCAAAAAATCAACTGGGAAACAAAGATAACATGACCAGGACCAAAATTAATTGTGATGAAGACCCAAAGATACTTAGCACTTTAACATGTGATATAACGTGCATCTGGGTTCGCGTTGTCTTATCGGTCCGTCTACGCACATTCAACACAGACACTATTTGTCATCCTAATTTTGAGACAATTCCATTAGATGTGTTTTGGTATTTTTTTCTTAGGGGGGGGGAAATCATGAAAAACAACATTATGAGTGCCTTTTGTCAAGTCATGTTTACCCGTCCACGTAAGTGCCATGTTAATATGGGTGGGTCATCATCAAAACTGATTTTAGATTCCACTTTATGTATAATTGTTGTGTGCATTCTGAGGGTTCAACCATGTTATTGTGGTCGCATGACGCATAAGTAAATTCGTGACATTTTGCCGGCTTGAGCCGGTGTTCTCAACAACTTTGGGTAGAGAAAAAGGCACTTGCAAATTTGCTGTGCTTGTTTTATGCAACAGCCGCAATATTTCTGCAAAAAAAGGAGTCTCCCTTGCTTATCGATGAAGCCATGATTCTTCCTAAGTTGTTCATTTAGACAATTGATGGTCTTGAAATGTCACAAGTTTCAATGTAAGACACAAAAGCGGATCTGAACATAATGGGAAATTCCTACAGAAACGGGTAACTCAGGTGGTAGGGATCGGTTCAGAACCAGACCTTCTGTCACCTATTTTATTCAAAGAATCTCCGAATCTCTACGTCTTTTGCCATGTATCGGTTGAGCATGCCTGCCGGTCTGCAAAGAATTACATTTTAGCTGTCAAAGTACACTTGGAAAATCAGAGAAAAGAGAATTTCTGACTCGCAGTAGATCATGGTCCGTAATAAGGTCATAATATTTTACAAGTACATGTATATCGCAGCTTTGTTTGACGGGGCAGTTCGACGAACTCTCGTCACCAAAATACCAAACAATATCAAAATTCACTTCATTTTTCCCATTGGCATATACAATATGTGTAAACCACAGGCGTTCGTGTTATGACGAACTTCGCCACCTATATAATGTAATATATATTACATTATATAGGTGGCGAAGTTCGTCATAACACGAACGCCTGTGGTGTAAACACATGAGGATTATGGACAGAGTGTACAAGTTAAACTGAAAAATAAATATTTCACTTAAGTGAACATCTCTCTCTCTCTCTCTCTCTCATGTAAATCTATAATACTTAAAAAATATTTATATATATATCAATCAAAAGAAATCGAAGGATTAAGAATTAAAACCAAATACTCCCGAAACATTTTGTTTCACTAAATTTCACACTCCAATGTGTCAATCCATCAACAACCACGACTGCTTATGCTTTTAGCTATATAATATTCATTGACAGTCAGATAGGGACACTGAAAACGTCAACAAATGATCATATCCAAAATCATGGTCACAGAGACTAGGTCAGTGATCTGGCGTAGGCCTACACGAAATCCTGAAAAAACTCTCAGTGTCCATGCCTGACCCAACAGCGATGGTAACATTGATTGATCAGTATCTGGTGTATCCTCCCCTAGCATAGGTAAATGCTACTGACCTCTTCCTTATATTGGAAATCAAACGCTGAATTCGCATCATTAGGATCCTCTAGCTGCCATTCGTCTTGGAGAGTGCCTTGGCCAATTCCTGTAGATTTTGAATGGGTGGACCCCTTGCTTGAACTTGACGCCCCAGATGGTCGCACAAATGCTCAATCGGGTTGAGATCAGGGCTTTTTGCGGTCCAGGGTAATGTGTCAATTATTTTGGGGTGTGTTTAATTAATGTCCATGTCATTGTGTAAAGAACTCTTCGTCACAGGGTACAAATAAACCTATCACAATATATCATTTCTTCGCAAATATTTCTGATTTCTCATGATTATCAATCATAATTATCGGTAGCAGGTTATTTAGGTTATTATATGGAACATAAGTGTCGGAGAACAGTCTTCAAAAGCGTCGGGGATCTGTCTTGGCGGGGAACTGGCTTAATACCCCACCTTTCACCTTTGCACGTGCTGCATACCTTAACCAATCAAAAGCAGGATTCCATCACGGCGGGAAGGCGAGAAGTGGGGAAAAGAAAGGGGAAGCCATGTTGACTCGGAAGAAAAATAAGTGCATGTAAGTCTTTTAATTTCTTGGAATATTTTGATTTCTTGTAGGATTATAGACTACTCCTGAATGATCTAAAGTAGTAGATAATCAAAAAGTATCATTAGCCGTTTTGCTGGTATCCAGTCAATTCGACACCCGGTCATTTCGACACCCGGTCATTTCGACACTTTTTGGTCATTTCGACCCCTATTTTGGTCATTTTGAAAACCAAAAATTTTTCTTTTTGCAAAAAGTGGTCAGTTCAACACCCGTTAATTCCCCACCCCTTCAAAAAAAGGGGAGAAAGCACATGTCATTTATTGTGCAGTATGTTATGAAATGCACCGATTTGTAATTTTTGACGTATTTTTGCAGTATAACGATATTGCCCTTGCCGATCTCTGTTTTTACTTCTTAGGTTATTCTTTTGAAGATGGACAACTATGTTGATTGTTACATCTGTGGAAATTCATATGCCGAGGTGCTAAATGCAGAAGATCGATAAGATGTGTTTTTTGTCAGTAATAATAAAATCCCTACATGTAGGCTACTTTCAAGTTTTTTGTTGCTTTCATAATTGCTAAATTTTATGTATATTTACTTTGTCGTATCATCTTAATTTTCTTTTGGTGTGTGAGCAAAATACATATATTGGCTTTGTTTAAATAATTTTGTGTATGGGAAATTTGTTAATTTCAATAATCATGTATTGAAAGTTATTGGTGTGTATATGCCTTAGTTCATGAATGGGACATACAGAGCAAATTGATAGTTATTAAAAACAGATTAGGCAATGTAATGTTTTTCACACCTTAATGTGGCTCTAAAATTACTGTGACCGACAGCTGTTTAGAGTAAACACAATGAATTGAAACCCTTAAGGTTAAGCCTAAAAAAATAATTGTGTTGCAGGATTCTCGACCCTAACTAGAAAAATGCTGCCCACCCTGAACTTTTTCTTCACTACGATTGAAAAAAAAGTCTGTTGGTTGCAATTTTGGTACATCTCGGTATTTGGCTCTTGCAATTTCGTTCCCTCTCACTCGTCTTCATCGAAATATACTGGTACCCATTGTATCTCCTGTAGCCGTCCAAAAGGGTTGATACGAAGATCGATAACAGGCTATGTTTTGTCTAATTACACACCAAAATGTATAAACACCATAAGACGCTACTCGATCAAATTTTGCCACGCCCCATTTGCAAACTCTATTGCAATCCACTAAATCGGGAATCATGCATGACATTTAGTCGCTGCCCATAATGTCATGCCTTGATTCTGTGTTATATGGTGTTCATCCTGTTACAATAGCCTAAAAGATCGATTTTCGATGCCTCTTTAACCATAATCTCTGTTTGAATCATGCATATTCAATGATAACAACATATTTCACCCTTCAATCTTGTGCTGGAAGCTGAAAATGGCACATGGGAAAACATGCTCTCATTTCATGGCCTTCACTATCCATAGAACTTCAACAATTCATGAACATGTATTAAAGAACTGAAAAATATCGTGTGCACCAAACTCAACTAAAATGTTAACTATCATGAGAAGGAACTGAACACCATAATGACCAGTTCTAAGTGAACTGTCTTCAGTTTTTGAAGCGCAATGAAGGGGACAGATAAGTGTCATGGCGGTGATTGGCCCTCTCTTGACAGTAGCACTAGAATACCTGAATAGCTAAAATTAAGACCTTTTGGTGCCTTCTGCCAATAATGCTTAATGCATTTGTGAAAAGTATCGACCCATGTCAGCCTGCGCAGTCCACGCAGGCTGACATGGGCCGAAACTTTTTTCGCTATCTTTAATTTTTCTGCATGTCAAATTACCATTCTACATTATGATACAGTCGGATGTTTGACAAAATGGATTTTATGGAATTATAATTAGGTTATGTCTTGTTTTGTCTGATGAATAACGGAGATGCATTAAGCCCCCTTTAGCCAGAGCATGGCTCATTTATTTGTGCCATGTTCTGGCAAAATGAGGTTTAATGAATCTCCTTGATACATTGTGCCATGCAACCTGCACCTGGCCTGCAACACACGAAAAGGTCCATTCGGACATTTGCGTAAAATGTCATCTCAGATCTGCCTGCGCAATCCGCACAGGCTAATCCGAGACTGCACTTTACGACTAGCATTAGAATTTGTGCTACAGTAGACTTGTGCAAAACAGAAAATTACATAAAAACGGAAAGTGTCTTTTCGGATTAGCCTGCGCAGGCTGATCTGAGACGACACTTTACGCAAATGTCCGAATGCACCTTTTCGCATGTTGCAAGCCACCTGTTTTTTTTTTAATGATGTGATATGTGAGGGGAAAGGGAGTTAACTGCATCTCCATGTTATGTGATACTAAATTTAAAGTGATCATACAATTGTGGATCCCTTAAATCCATTTTGTTTAACAACCAACTGAATCATAAAATAGAATGGTACTTTGACATATAAAAAATGTTAAAGAGAACGAAGGATTTGGCCCATGTAAGCCTGCACAGGCTGGGGTTAATACTTTTTGCAGGTACATTAAATGCCCCACTGAAAGCATGGCTCAATGTTTTTCACTTCTATATGGCTTGCAACACGCGAAAAGGGGCATTCGGACATTTGCAGGCTGATCCGAGACGGCACTTTACGACTACTTTAGATTTTATGCTACAGTAGACTTGCGCAAAACAGAAAATTACATAAAAACGGAAAGTGTCATTTCGGATTAGCCTGCGCGGACTGCACAGGCTGATCCGAGATGACACTTTACGCAAATGTCCGAATCCCCCTTTTTGCGTGTTGCAGGCCATATTGTAGAAACAGTAAACAATTTTAACTATTTAGGAACAATCTTCAACTATACAGGTAATTTCTCATTGAACCAAAAAAACAGTGGCAGGTAAAGGACTCAAAGCTCTAAATATCTTGATCAGTAATACAAAGAAATTTAATTTTTTCACAGAAAACAAGTTCTCAGTTATTTGACACATTCGTAGGTTCTATTTTAGGATTTTCTGGGGAAATATGGGGGTATTCTAAGTCTAAAGAAATGGAACGGATCCATACTAATTTTTGCAAGAGGTTAGTAGGTGTAAAAAATACTAAAAGTAACAATGCTGTAAATGGAGAACTTGGGCGCTATCCACTTTATATAAGTAGGCATTCGCGAATGATTAAATTCTGGATTAAGTTTTTCAATTAAAAAAATATTCTGATTAAAACACTGTATGCTGCCCAAGTAGAGGACAGCAAAAATGGATATGATAACTGGTGTAATAAGATCAAACATCTTCTATTTGAAAACAGTTTTGGAAATGTATGGGCTAATCCTTACCAAAAGAATTTGAAAACATTCCATCTAATTTTTAAACAAAGACTTGCTGACATTTTTAAACAGAATTGGTTCAAAAGTGTATCCCAGTCGACTATCCTTACAACATAATTATGTAACCTTCAAATCTGAACATTCCATAGAAAAGTATATAGAAATTCTGCCTCATCAATACAGAATTTATATTTCAAAAGGAAAACATGAACAACTGCACTGGACCAAGCAACATAACCTAGAATAATGTGTAACTCTTTAGCAAACTAGACAATTTTAGATCTGTCCAAATTGAAAGTATTTGCAGACTACAAATATAATGTTGGATCACATTATGGGATTTGTTTTTACAGAGATAGAAAACAATGTGGGGATTGGATAAAATGCTGTTTTCCCCAATTTTGTCCCATTCCCACAATGTTTTCAAAAGATTTCTTCCTCAAGTTATTTAACCCTTTACCACACAATTCCTTGTTTTTACAATCCCCTGAAAGAAGCCTTTGAAAAACATTGTAGGAAAAGGAGAATATGCTGAAAACCAGCATTTTCTCTTTTTGCCACAATGTTTTCTACCCTATCAAAGACAAATTCCCTCATTTTTAGTCACATTAATGTCTGCAAATGCTTTCAATTTAGACATGTCTAAAGTTTTGTGGTCTGGTAAAGAGTTAAACAACAGATTGCTTAGTCAAAGGTTAAACATATGAAAATAAAAATAGCCAATAAAATTAAAGGCTAAAAACTCGCACAGTTTATTCATTATATTCTGTTTTTTCCAGAGTCCCTCCCCCCTGCAGCTTCCAAAGACAGGCACATGCCAAAGATTCCCCCCCTCATGAAGATTGCCCAAAGGTAAAAAATTGTCACTACGTCTCAGTGTTTTTTGTTCATGGTTCAGGGGTTAACCAATCCCAACCATAAGGAAGTCTTTTAAAAATATTGTGGGAAGGAGAGAAAGTGCTATTAACAGCATTTTCTCTTTTTCAGACAATGTTTACTGTCCTTTTAGCGGAGCCCGAAAGCTCAGTCGGTAGCGTACAGGACTTGAGAACAAGGGGTCGTGGGTTCGATCCCTGGCTCAGCCAATTTCTTTCCAAGGATTGATGATAGTCATTGAAACAGGATAGTCATTGCAACAGGATTCATTCCTCTCCCACTGTTGACCATTGTTTCGACGATGGTTATGTGGGAAAGCAGCCAGTGGCTTGGAAAGAAAAGTGTGCGGAGTACTGTTAAAAAAAACTCAAGGAAATCATGGATAGGTGCACTAGCCGCCACAATATAACTGAAATAATGTTGAAAATGGCATATAACACCATACAATCAATCAATCAATCCTATCCTTTTAACTCTTTACTCTTACCTTTTACTCTTTTCCATTTCTGATAGGATAGTAAATATTGTGGAAATAAGAGAAAATGCTGGTTACTAGCATTTTCTCCTTTTCCAACAATTTTTTCATAAGACTTCTTCCTCAGGGTCATTAAAACTATGGATTGTGTGGTTAAGAGCTTTCAGTTTGGAGAAGTCTAAAGTGTTTTGTCATTTGCTAAAAGTTAACTCTTTACCAGACAACAAAATGTTAGACTGGTCCAAGTTGAAAAAAGTTGCAAACAACAAATGACATTATACTTCAATTTGGCTTTGAAAAGGCAGAAAACATAGTAGGAAAAGGAGAAAATTTTAAATGCTGGTGATACCTACAAAGTTTTTAAAATGGTTCTTCCTCAGGGTTGTTAATAGTCAGGATTGTGTGGTAACGGGTTAAGGAGTTAGGTTTGCCATCATGAAATCCTGGGATCTGTTCCTGATGGTGGGTCTGGTCACTTAAGAGTGACCTTGGCCAAGATACTGCAGAATCACGTCATAGTATGGGGTCCTGCATGGCTTAGTTGCAAAGTTTAGGACTTGCAATGTGGAAGCCCGAGGTTTGAACCTGACTGGAACCACTTGGTTGTTTTGTGAAATTGTCGATTGGCAAGAAACTTTGGAGCCATAACCTAATGCTGATGAAACCCAGGACAAACATGAATATATGTGCTGTCCCTGTGATTTGACTGATAATGTTAAAAGTGGTGTAAAACGTGATTAAATCAAACAATGCACTGAACCCATCACAGTATTTGTTGGACCCTGAAATGGCATAAATGAGTTTTTGCTGTTGTACAATTGCAATACTGTCGAAAACAGCAATGACCCTATACCACACAATCTCCACTTTTAACAACCCTAATGAAGAAGCCTTTTAAAATATTGGGGGAGGGGGGGGGGAAATACTGGTAACCAGCGTTTTCTTCTTTTCCGACAATGCTTTTTTCCCTTCCCAAGACAAATTCCAATTATAGAGTCACACTTATTTCGTTGTCAGCAAATGCTTTCAATTTGGTAGAGTACCACATGTTTGTAGTTTGATAAAGAATAAACCCATTATTAAATGATAAAATTTCAAACTTATCCAAACTGAAAGAATTTAAAGACCACAAATTGAGTGAGGATCAGAATTATCTTTGAAAATGTAGGAAACCTTGTGGGAAAGGAGAAAATGCTCTTTTTTTCCCCAATGTTTTAAAAAGGCTATTTCTTTAGGGTCAATAAAACTTGGTATTGTCTAGTAAAGGGTTGGCAGTATTCAGTTAAATCAATTTTAGAGCCTGTCAACGGCATTTTTTCATGTAGTAAACCACTTTTAAAAAACACTATGGCAGAAAGATTTTCTATTGAGGAGCCAATTCTCCTTTTACCACCGTTTTTTTGTATACACATGACTGTTAAACAGATTTATTTCATACTGATTAATCCTTTACCACACAATCACGAGTTTTAACAACACTGAAGAAGAAAGCTTTTGAAACCATATTGGGAAAAGGAGAAAATGCTGGTAACCATCTTCTCATAATGTTTATGAACCTTTCAAAGACAAATAGAATTATTTTAGAGGAATACAATTTATCACATAATCGCCCTTGTTTTCAGTTAATATACTCATTACGAATTTTCTTCATGTATACACGTTTGATATCACAATTTTGTGACCTCATTTATGACATCATTTTGTATAAATTTCATAGAAGTGAATAGGTTTTATGTATACATGTACTACCACAGGTGCATCTATAGATAGTTTTGCATATTCTGATCTATAGTTTGTGAAATACTGTATTGTTATGTGATAAAAAGAATTTGACATTCATTGGCATTTGAGATACAAATTTTATTAAAATTGTCAAGAAAGAATGTTTTTAAGCTTGCCAAAGGCTGACTTAATAAAATTTTCCCTAAACTTGTTTCATAGAATATTATAATCTCAAATCCAACTCATGTTAGATCCTATTGATATCATCTGCAAATGCTTTTATTTTTTTGATAAGCCAAAATTTTGTGGGTTGGTAAAGAGTTAACAAAATTGTAGAAGGATGTTTTTAAAGATTGTCAGCTGAAAATTTATTCCAGAAGGTCCAGTGTTAACCCTTTATACTACAATCTAATGACCTCGATGAATAAGGCTGTTGAAAATGTGGTGGAAACTGGAGAAAATGATGGTAACCAGCTTTTTCTTCTTTTCCCACAATGTTTTCTTCTCGTTCAAAATCGTATTCCGTCATTCGAGCCCCAAGTAAACTGTTGTCTGCAAAAACTTTCAAGTTTGACAAGTCTACATTTTTGTATTGTGGTGAAAAGTTAGGCCTCTAGAATCTCAAATTTATATTTTTTTTTTCCTTCAGACATTTTCCTCCAGCACTCGGACTCCCCTCTCACTGTAGCAGAAGAAAGTCTATATGTGGTTGGTACAAGATTCTATCAGCTTTGAGAGGACGACACATACAGACATTCTTTCTTTTGTAAAATTAAGTGGAGGTACCTGGCGGTTCACTAGTATAAGACTGCAGCTCTTTACCACTGTTGCTATTTCCTAGAAAAAATGCCTATAGATTGAAATAGGCAAGTTATTTACAAAAATTCGCCCTCAATTTATAAGGGTGTCTCCTAGTGTAATATACAATTCCTTGAAATTTGTTTTGGAAGCTTCAAATCCATTTCATTGAATGAGGCCCAACATTCCATGGCATTAGACGTTGACAAAGGGGCACAGGTTTCCAGAGTTTTTTCTACTTGTAGTTTTTATCTCTGGTTTTTCCTGGGCGAGTCGGCCATAGATAAATGATATTGATATGATTACCATATTTAATATAATATAATATCAATATTCATTAGAAATATATGGATGCTACTCATGTTTTCAAAAATATTGTTGAAAGGGACAGAAATCACCACTTAATCATTAACACAGTGGTACAACATGCAGTGACATATTGTACATAGTGGATTGAGCTGTCTATTGTACAAAGTTCCTAGACGTATGTATTTGTGTATCCATGTATCTGAAAGTATAGATTGTTAGAATTGACCTGGCAGCTAACCTTCAACATATGTCAACCAGTTTATTTTTAGCTCCACTGGCCGAAAGCCAGCAGGCTTATGTCATGGCCCAGTGTCCGTCGTGCGTCCGTGCGTGCGTGTACGAGTCCGTCCGTCCGTCTGTCCGTGTGTGCATTAACTTTTTTTTTAAACTTCTTCCCTGAAACTACCCATCCAAATTTGATGAAACTTCACAGAAATGATCCTGCCATGGTCCTCTTTAGAATTTCTTAAAAGAATTTGATTCCTTCAAAAACTCTGGTTGCCATGGCAACAAAACTGAAAAATATTGAACATCTTTGAAAATCTTCTTGTCTGAAACCATAAGGCCCAGGGCTACCAAATTTGGCATGTAGTTTTATCTAATGGACCTCTATCAAATTCCTTCATATTATAGCTCTGGGGTCAAAATTGGCTCTGCCCTGGAGATCACAAGTTTAACATGGGCTTATAATTATAGTGACTGTAATTTAAATAGTAATCAAGGGAAATAACTCCTGTTATACAAGATTAAGTTTGTTACTATTTACCTCCCTTGATTATCAAACCGCACTTATACATTATTGGAGTTTGGTATTCAAGTTTTTTTTGAGAGGAAATGTTCTGTTTTAAGGGAGAGTCATTTATTTTGATGCGAATGGTTATGCTCACATGAATGCAATGTTTAATTTAAAGTAAGGTTTCTATCACTCAAATTTTTTCAGAACTTTACCTTTCATGCTAATGAATAAACCTGCTGGTATTCACTGACATTATCTTTGCATTTAAAACGATATGACTGTTTTTGTTTGGCGGGCGGGGTGGAGGTTATGTTTTCAAAGTAAGTTTATAACCATACAGACTTTTTATGCTGTATGTCTCTGTCAATGCCAATTAAGCGCATGCTATGTTAATTCTACTCTTTAAGAAATGACAATTTTTTTTTACTGTACCAAGTTTAAAGCCATTGTAAAAAAAGACGAATATAGCTTAAATGGCTATTTCTGTCTTTGATAGGTTAGGAAACGTTGTGGGAAAAGGAGAAGATACTGGCTGACAACATGTTGTCCTTTTCTCACGATGTTTTTGAAAGCCTTCTCTTTCAGGGTCATTAACACTTCGATTTGTGTGGTAAAGGGTTAAAAAGCCAGTGGAGCGATACAGGGCCATCATGGCCCTCTTGTTTATTTTAGTGGCCTCAACCCAGTTTGGAATTGTTTGTTGTAAATCTGTGTAAAAACATCCATCATGACAGTACTTTATTGATCCTTTGCTTTATGGAATACGGTTACTTACAACAATTTCCAAATTAACTATTTTACCTCAACCCAAAATGCAGCAAGATGTAACATAGCTCTGCCCTGTCAGGTCAATTTTTACATCCTATACTAGCATCTCTGTTTACAAAGGTTGTTGTTGTTTAAGATGAAATACAGAGATTTATAGTGAAACCCCTTTCTCTTGTCACCTAATGAATATTCCGTCGTCTTCCATGAATCATTTATAGATCTCTGATAACTTTATGAATTTATAAGATGTTTACTTCGGGTCATGTGTCCAGATATTGTACCTCTTTCTTTACCATGAAAATGGCGACAAGATCATTTCAACATTTGAACTCCGTTTAGATGGTGGCACATACCAGAAAACTGAATGCGGTCATGGACACAAAGTAGTGACAAGTTAAAGTGGTTTCACAATAGGTCTTCAAGTTTGTCCCAGTTAAAGAATGGATGAAGATTGCAACATTGTGTTCATGGCTAGTTATGATGTGTGCAATGCATTTGCAGTTACTTATATACACTTGCTCTCTCTAGTGCTCAGTACCATATTTTAACATTTGAAATGAATATGTATATGTTAACTTGGGTTGTACTATGAGGACGTATAAAATTTATTCCTTTCTGACACAATCCTTAGTTTTAATGAACCCTAGAATAGAAACTTTTGAAAACATTGTGGGAAAAGGAGAAAATGGTGGTAGCCAGTATTTTTCTCCTTTTTCCACAATGTTTTCCAGTCTTTCATGGAAAAAAAAATCATGATAAATGCCACATTTGTAGTATGAAAATACTTTCAAGTTTGATAAGTCTAGAATTTGTCATACAGTAAAGATTTCATGAAACAAAATTATGCCAAAAAACAGTTGCCGTTTTTTTAGGCTTATATGATTTTTCTCAAGCTTTAGGTGTGTGACATGTGTAAGTTTTCAAGATATTTCATTAGCTGAGGGGAAGAGAATGGTAAAAAATTCCATCAATGGTCAGTTGAATCTTTTAAATGTGCACCATATCATATAAAATTGCTAGGTATGATACAAATTGATGTATCAAAACGTGTGTTTTTTACACACTTGTGTGCTGTTACATGTTTGAGGTTTGTAAATCAAAGGGATTTGTTCCAGTCCAATCACATGGTGACGTTAGGTTTGTCTTTTACTCCATTTAAGTATTTTCACGTCTCTGGTAGTTTTGACTGTTAGGGATTTTTGATTATGGTAATGCACCATGTCGGTTCATTAAAGTGTTGTTTATTCCCAATTAGGAAACTTTCTTGTCTCACATAACTCTTGCATCCATTTTGAAGTACTAGTTTATACTAGGAACCAGAAGGGTGCAAGGGAAAGGGTCTCTCATAATTCTTGCATCCATTTTGAAGTACTAGTGTATACTAGGAACCAAAAAGGTGCAAGGGAAAGGTAGGGATGGACACTGACAGCAGACAGACCAGAAGCTGCATGCAGGTTTTTGACATGCCTTTGTAGTGTAAGGTGTAAGGTGTTAGTGTAGTTCTGTAAGGCTTTAGGGACAGGCATAGATGGAATTTGTCTGCAGCTAGACCAGGAGCATTACACAGATTTCGACGAAACGGACTGCTTGGTCAGTTTTTGACAAGACAGGCTGCTTTTTTCACAGTTTTTTGACAAGACAGACTGCTTTGTTCAGTTTTTTGATGAGACAGACTGCTTTGTTCAGTTTTTTTGATGAGACAGACTGCTTTGTTCACAGGTTTTTGACAAGACAGACTGCTTCATTCAGTTTTTTGACAAGATATACTGCTTTGTTCACAGGTTTTTGATGAGACAGACTGCTTTGCTCCAATCTTTTGATGAGACAGACTGCTTTGTTGATAGTGTTTTACAAGACGGACAGCTTGATTTTTTTTTTGTCTCAAATATTTGAAATGTAGGTAATTTCTTTTGGTTTACAGACTTCTCAAAGATGTTTGCTATGGCAAGGTTATTTCTGGTGTATACATATGATTCATTATCAAACAGATAGGGTATTTAGGACTTGGTGACTTTAAAAGATTCACTGGCTTGGTCTATGTGCATTACTTGTATCTGATATCACCTTGACGCTCACTGCTAATAAGCTTTTGAAATATTTTCGAATGCTAGCATAAGTTCCATTTCTCTTAAACTCTATGAAAGATTTGCCAAAAACTCTGATTAAATTTTCAGCTTGTGGACAGTGAACACATTTTATGACAGTTGTAATTTTCTGCAACATTGTTAGTATTGTATACTTTCTTTTTTTTTACTGAAGAGATAGTGTTCATTTTTTTTATCTCAGTGATAAATTTTGATGTTTGAGGTTATGCCAAGATGTGTTGAATATTATACTTGAAGCAATCTTTTTATTGTTTTATTTTTTCTAAACTGTACCACTTATTTCTAAGATTTTTTTTTTTCAACTTGGCCCCCATATTAGTATAAATGTGATACTACATGATAGATGCCTGTCTAGATAAAGTCTGTATTAATCTTTTATCATACAACCCAAAGTTTAAACAACCTTGACAAGAATAGCTTTTGAAAGCATTTTGGGAAAGAGGAGAAAATGCTAGTAACCAGCAATTCTCCTTTTCCCTCAATATTTTCTATACATTCAAAGACAAATTTCATGGGTAAAATTTGTCGTCTACTAGATATATTCCTTTCAATTTGGACAAGATTATAATTTTGTCATGTGAAAAAGAGTTAACCCTTAGGCTGCAGGACTCACTGACCTATTGCTGATAGTGTAGATCAAGATCAGACTGCTCAGAACCTGCAGTCTGATCTTGGATCTACACTTTTTGATAGGGATGAATTTTCCACAGAAAATAACTTCGAAATAGCAACATTCAGGTTTTTACTATCGACTTCTTTTTAATTATTTAGCAGTTTAAGGGTTCACATCACTGATGTTTTAGATGTGCATTTTTTTTTTTATCTTTTTCATGCTGAAGTGTTTCAGATTGTCTGTATTGCATCTATTTTTTTTTTCCCAGATATTAGCCTATTTATAACTTCTGTTATTATTACATTCTATGATGATATTTCTGTTCAAATGTTAATAGAAAAATTAAATATCACTGATCTTGTGTTTGTTATTTATGCTACTAACCAGTTTTCTCTTCCCCAAATTGCCCAGTTTCACTCTTTACCACACAAAACAATCTTGACTCATGCAAATGGAAACAAATTGAATGTTGGTGACGTTAAAGTATTTTCACTAAAGGGTTTTCTCTTGATGGCCGTTAAAACTCGAGAGAATGATGTAAAGGGTTGTAAGAACAATCCAATCCTTTCTTTCAGTTATATATATGAGCTGTGCTCTGTGAAAAGGGCTCTTAATGCATTTGTGAAAAGTATCGACCCATGTCAGCCTGTGCAGTCTGCACAGGCTGACACAGGCCGAAAGTTTTAGCTATCTTTAAATTAACTGTATGTCAAAGGATCATTCTACCTACTTATTCAGTTGGTTATTTCAAAGAAATGAATTTTATGGATCCACTATTATATAATAACTTGCTTGGTTTCATGCATTGCGGAGATGCATTAAACCCTCTTTTGTCAGAGCATGACTCATATCGTTTTTTGCACATTTGAATCGGAGCAAGACTCGCCAGGCACTAATAAAACCCAGGAAAAGACATGAATGGGTAAGCTTTCTGCATGAGCTGTCAAAATACTCTTGAAAGTGGGTAAACACTTGTAGGCCTATTATCCATAACAACATAGGCTACTTTAGACCTGTACAAACTATTTGGAAATATGCTTTCACCATACCAGCCAATACAGTTTTAACCCTTAACACTTTACCAAACGACAATTTTAGACTAGTCCAAATTCAAAGCAATAGCAGATGACAAAATATAAGTGACTGAAAAATTAAAATTCGTTTTGGGAAGGGTTACCAGCATTTTTTCCTTTTCCCACAATGCTTTCAGAAGGCTTCTTTCTCAAGGGCGTGAAAACCTAGGACTGTTTGGTAAATGGTTAAAGCCCATGTCACTATAGTTGCCTTTGCAGTCAGTGTAGATCAAGATAAGACTGCATAAAGTATACTGTCAAATCTTTAACCCATGGGCTGCTAAATTACTTCAAATAAAACTTTCAAGCAGACAGAAAACACCATAGTTTTGCTATTTCGAGGGTACTTTTGGTGGAAAGATATCTCCTTATCGGACGGTGTAGATCCGAGATCAGACTGCATGTTTTTTGCTGTCTGATCTCGATCTACACTGTCCGCAAAAGGTCAGGAAGTCGCACTTTGCAGCCTATGGGTTAATCTAGACTGTCTGCTTGCTGAAACACAGTACACAAAAGCAACCATGAAATGGCAATCATCTTGGTGTTATTTCAGACTGAAAGGCAAGCCCCAGAAGCTCAGTCAGTAGCGTGCAGGACTCGAGAAGAGGGGATCATGGGTTCTATCGCTGGCTCGGCCAATTTTTTTCCAAGGATTGATGATAGTAATTGCAACAGGATTCATTCCTCTCTCACCGCTGACCATTGTTTAGATGATAGTTATGTGGGAAAGTAGCCAGTGGTTTGGAAAGAAAATTGTGCAGAGTACTGGTAAAAGAGACTCCAGGAAAGCATGGATAGGTGCACTGACCACTGCGATATAACTGAAATAATGTTGAAAATGGCGTTAAACACCATACAATCAATCAATCTGCATGCTGAAACACTGTACACAAAAGGAACCATGAAATTGCAATCATCTTGGTGTTATTCCAGACTGAAAAATTCAGCTGGTTTTTTTTCAGCGCTCTAAGGGTTAAGATTTGTCCATCTATAAAGCATCTGCAGATGACAAATTTGACCAAAATGAACAGGTTACTCTGTGAAAATAGAAAAGTGTGAGAAAGCCCACTATAGAATATCCAGCATTTTGTACTTTTCCCACTGTGATTTCTCAAAAACTTAACCTTGTATGTTTTAGGAATAGATTATTATCCCCTTTTTCATTTGGGGTGTGATTTTTCCTCATTTCAGAGGATTTCCTCTCTTAGAAGCTAGAACTAAAAATTCTAAAATGTCTCAGCTCTTATATATATGCTCGAAATTACATGTATATATTTATTTATTACGTTTGTGGTCAGGGAATCTTCCTCTCCACTCATATTTCATCCATCACACCCTTGTAGTCAGTTTGACCAAGGAATCCCTTTTTATGCTCCTGCTGTTAAAATGGGGGGGGGGGGGGTTGAATAGTTCATTTACATTGAATTCTGTAAACAAAAAATATCCAAAAATCTTATAAAAAAAAAAACCCAATCTTTATTACTCTCATTTACAAATAATACAAAATGTTCAAGAAAAATACAATAACTAAAGAAAAGTCCGGTACTTAACCCTTTTACCACACAGTCCCGAGTTTTAACGATCCTAAGAAAGAAAGGCTTTGAAAACAATGTGGAAACGGAGGAAATACTGGTTACCAGTGTTTTTCTCTTGTCTCTTCACAACGTTCTCTACCTTCCAGACACCAATTTTATAATTTGAACCAGGCTTGATTTGTCGTCTGCAACTTTGAGTGTTGAGGAGTCTGATATATATTGTCTTCTGGTAAATACATGTAGCTAACAACCTTAACAGTACAGAATAAAAAAAAAGAAAACTGTAAATGATAAATTGTCAGCATTTCCTCAACATGCGCAAAAGTGAACTTCATAGAATGTTTTCAAGAAGAATTGCAAACAAGTACATATCTTTATCATCACTGTCAGCAGTATCATCATCATCATCATCATCATCAAACATTCATCATAGTGTTTAAGTACAGGAAATATTTGGTAGATATGAAATCAGCAGAACGGGTAGAAAGATCTCCGCTTGACCCGGCGGATGCTCGAACCCATGTGTGTGTTTGTGTGATTTTGTGCAATTTTTGACTTAGCATAATGCAAACAACTCAAAATACATTTTTTTTTTGTGCGTCTTTGTGGTGTCCGGTCCTACTAAATACCACAAAGACACCCTAAATACCACAAACACACACAAAGACGCACAAAGACACCACAAAGACGCACAAAGCCAGAGAAAACGAAAATATATTAGTGTTTTCAGTTGTTTGCATTATGCTCGGATAAAAATGCACAAAATCGCGCAAACACCCATGTGGGTCTGAGCATCCGCCGGGTCATTTCATGCAAATTTTATTTTCCTGATAATCAGTTTATCTCTTGTAATTTAAAAGCATTGTCCTATGGTTGTCTGTTGATGCTTTTTATCTGGTTGGCACCGTAAAACTTCTGTTTAGTATCTAATCGTTATTTTCATATGTCCGAATGAGGCGAGTTGTGGACCAACAACAACACGGAGAGCATGAATCACGGAAAGATGCATTAAGCCTCTTTTGCCGGAGCATTGCATAATTATCTTTTTTAGTTTATAAAGCGAAGACAAGTGTTTTCAGCACATTTTTTTTTCCCAAGCCACTGGCAACTTTCTTGCATTGCCATCGTCGAAACAAAGGTCAGCGGTGAGTGAGGAATGAAATGTCATCTGCAAATGCTTTCAACAAAGACAAGTGTAAAATTTCGTCGTGTAGTTAAAAGTTAATTAATTTTGTTCTAATTTCATTTATCATAAAAGTGAATGTTCAAGAGGTGAAAACAATGAAAAGTTACTTTTTAGATATGTTTTTGTTTTTTTTGTGCGTGTTTGCGTTTGTTTGAGGCTTAACGATCCAGTCAACAGCTAGGGACATACTAGGACAGTCAGTTACCAAACCAAACTTTTCCTGGACAGGCTTAGACCTCCTAATCGGATTATCAGTACACATTTTTTCACCAGTAACTGACAAATTCGCTTTTTTAAAAATTTATTCTTTATTACTCTCATTTACAAATAGTACAAAATGGGGAAATGTTCAAGAAAAATACAAAAACAAAAAGAAAAGTCCGGTACTTAACCCTTTACCACACAGTGCCGAGTTTTAACCATCCTACGAAAGAAAGTCTTTGAAAACAATGCGGGAAAAGAGAAAATACTGGTTACCAGTGTTTTCTCTTCTCTCTTCACAACGTTCTCTACCATTCAGAAACCAATTTCATAATTTGAACCACACTTGATTTGTCGTCTGCAACTTTGAGTTTTGAGGAGTCTGATATTTTGTCGTTTGGTAAATAGCTAACAAGCTTAGCAGTGCAGAATAAGAAAATACTAATATTTTTTTCCCTTGTCTTTGTGCGTCTTTGTGGTGTCTTTGTGTGTCTTTGTGCGTCTTTGTGTGTCATTGTGGTATTTAGTAGGACCCGTGGTATCTTTGTGTGTCTTTGTGCGTCTTTGTAGCGTCTGTGTGTCTTTGTGCGTTTTTGTGTGTCTTTGTGGTATTTAGAGTGTCTTTGTGGTATTTAGTAGGACCCGAAAAGACGGCAATATTTAGCACAATACACATGGCAACAAAACGGTTAAAATCAGAATACCTACAAATGGCCGTCTGACTTCCAATCGTCATTCTTAATTGGATCGTTGGTACTAAACAGAAACAAATCGCCACCAGAAGGACGGAATGGAATGCTAGATGCAACTTCTTTTGACTTAAACAAAGTCAATATTTCTGTTGTCCCAAGCGGCAATTTCCTGATGAATTTTCCATTTTGTGGCTCGAACACTGCCTTTGCCATTCTTGATCTTTAAAATCTCTTTTACATCGTTACCATTATATAATGGAACTTTATTCCAACATTGTTAACTTTAACGGCGTAAATACTGAACACGCCAATGCTATGCAATGTTACTGTGCCTCGTTTTGACGTGACGTTCCGTCATGAGGATTTCTGTTCCGTAGTGTTTATTCCTCGGTGTTCCTGAATGTTCCGTTGTAGCATTACATATGTTCTGTTTATGTTCTGTAAAGTTCTGTTCCGCAACGTTCCACCTGTTCCGTTCCGTTTTTGTTCCGCGTTCCGTAATGTGCTGTTTCGCATTGTTCCGTGTGTTCGTTTTTGTTCCATTCCGTCCCGTTCCGTGTTTTAGTAAACTCGGTATTTGAACATGAATATTCATTGATCACAGCAGCACACTCAATTAATCGCTTGCTGGAGAACTCGTACTCTGGAGAACTCGTACCCCAATCGTACCCTGGGTACGAATTCTCCAGAGAACTCATACCCAACAGATATTTCAAGGATAGATTTGATTTTTTCAGATAAATCATTCAGATTTTGGTGACTTGATGATTTTCATTTTACCTCTTGTGAAATGAATAGTATATATATTTATAAAGCATTGATGACTTACGGTATTTGTTTTAAATTATCAGCTTTGTTACCAGATGTTTTTAAGTAGATTTACATGGAAAGGAAGGTAAGGTAAATGAGTAGGTAAATTTTAGAAAGATAAAATTATGAGGTAGATCTACATAATCTGGATACCTTGAATGTTTCAAAAATATGATTTTTTTAAAAAGCTTATTTAGATATTGATGGTTTGTAAATGGAATGTGCCAATTTATGCGTTTCGAAGGCGTCGGTAATAATAATAAAACATATAAGGTGTGATAAACACCATTGTACACACTTGCCATTTACCAGCTCCTCTAAATTGGTATAGTACATTACAAGCTCGTCACTACCTCTTTACCAAACAATCACATGTTTTGACGAGGAAAAAGACTTATGAAAATATTGTTGGAAAAGAAGAAAATGAGTATACCTGTTCTTTATGTAACATAATAATAAGAAATTTAGCTTTTTGAATTTTTATGGATTATTATTCAACCCTTTACCAAACAGTTCAAGTTGATGCTATCATGTGGGAGACACGTTTTGAACATATTGTTGGAAAAGGGGGAAAAGAGCTTGCTCTATGCAGGGATCTTATATATACGATCCCTGCTCTATGCCACCCGTTCTTGACTATGGCGCTAAAAGGGTCAAGGGTTCAATATTGAATATTGTCAATTATATTATCATAATTTGATTAATCTATTATGAAAATCACTTCTTTATCGCTCTCTTCGTTTTGGAAATTTGCCTTTTTAACTAGGTGTGAATTGATCAATTACGTGAACATTTTACCCATTCCTTCCATTTAACAAATATCTAATCCAATATCAATTGTTAAACTGTTCCCACACATTCCAACACCAATCATCAATTCCAAACTTCAGTGCAAGCAAAGGTTACCCAACGGAATTAAGATAGCACAAATTAATACGATTTATTTGATTTTTTTAGAAGAATAGAATTTACTTGCCCTTCATTTATGTTCTTTCCTATGAATTTGGCATCAAATACAACAAACACTGCATGAGAAAACATGCAAATTTCTTCTCATTTATTTATGTCTTTTCAACACATGTACGAGACATTTTTATTATTATTTTTTTTTTTAATCAAATCTACATCATAATACAGGGGGTATGACTAGATACCGAAAATAGCCTATTTTCGCGAAAATAGCTTTCATTAATTGCTGTCTGGATGTATGTTTGAATATATGGCTTTTATTTGTTATTTTTATATATTATCTTTCATAATATATATTGATGACGTGTTGAAAAAGAGTGAATTGAAATTAATTGATCTTAATAGAGGTTTTAGACAACTGGACTATGCATATGCATAGCCCATTTTCGCGAAAATAACTTTCCCTGTACGAAAAGAGAATACATTAAATGATGTATATATATAAATGGTTGAATACATTACTTTTATTTCTCTTTTTTTTTTTATACATTATCTTTCATTACATACCAGAAACGTATTTAAAAAGCGTGAATTGTAGTTAATAGGTCTCAAAAGAGTTGTTATATATATAGATATAAATCTCTATTTTCTTTTTTTTTTTTTAAATATGAATATTAACATGATCATGGTTTAATTTGTACTACAATGATGGAAATAATTATTATCTATTGGGCTATAGCAAAGCACCAAATAGTAGACCGAAAAGGATTATCGCAAGTGTGACATTGATAACACATCATTAACAGAGGTGTTATAATCCAATCTAAAACATTGCTCTTTAATCAAAAATAACGCAGCCACTTTTCACGAGTTTATTTCCCTCCCTTAAAAAAAAAACGAAAACAGCTTATCCCATTCGATACAAGAATAGAAACATTTGAACAAAAAGTCGCACTAAATCCACTTGGTTTTTCATGGGGGTGTCCGTGAACAAGACACTTCAGAACCTTAAGCTAGTACCTGTACGAAAATATTTTTCTTTGATACATAAATTTATGTCTAAATATATTGTTTTCATCTGTCTTTTTTATGTACTACCTGGAATTATATACCGCCAACAGGAATTGTTCGTATTTGGGTATTTGTAAACACGGAATTTTTTTCAGTTACCGAGCATTACAGAACGATGTATTCCACGACAAAAATAGCATAATTTACATTTACGAAAATAGGCCAGGAACTAGTTTTCCTTTGATTAAAATATAGGAATTGAAGTTAATTTATTCCTTCTCCTTTTACTGATACATGAAAAATAACATGATAATGATAGATGCATGATATCCGACGGACAGATTTGTATAATTTGCAGTACTTAGCAGTATGAACGATGAACCCAAAACATAAAATGGAAGAAAGTGATTATGGCATAATTATGGAAAGTGTGACATTGATAACACATCATTACCGGAGGTGTTATACCCGATCAAAAGTTTGCTTCTTTAATTCACGGGTTGTGTTAATTGCAATAAAAATATTATTTAATGTTTTTACCTCCCATCAGGATCGAAGTAAATTAGTACCATATAAATTAAAAAGCTTGTTGATATATAAGAATGATAATGAAAGAATATAGAGATTGTACAAATTTAGAATGTACCTTCGCAAGCTATTTTCGTTTATTCATGTGAAAAAGTTATTTTCGTAGAGACTGTTGGCCCTTAACCTTTTAAAACAGATGAACCAAACTTTCCAGCCAATGATAATAATTATCCTTTTCTATTTCACTTTTTTTTTTTTTGTTGGTGGCGGGATAGTATAACCTTATCGGACAGTATATAACAAAGGTCATACTGGAGGTTCTGTGCAGTCTGATGTTAATCTACACTGTCCGCAAAGAAATCTGCGCTTACCAGCCTAAAGGTTAACCTAGTCTATTTTCGTTCAAAGATTGCTATTTTTCGTATCGAATGGGATAAGCTGTTTTCATGTAAAAAAAAGAGAGAGAGGGAAATAAACTCGTGAAAAGTAGCTGCTAGCGCATGTTTTTTTTTTTTCGATTGAAGAGTGGTGTTTTAGAGGGGCTCAGCCAGGTAGAGCACAGGACTTAAACTTGGCCGCTGGTTCGAATCCCAAGCTCAGAAAATTTCTTTCCGAGGATTGATGCTACTCTGGAGTTTTCGGATAAATATGTAAGATGTAAGAAAAAATCGATCATCTTTTGAGATATATACTATTTGATTTCTACAAGTACTTTGATTTATGTGGAGTTTAAGTTTTCGTGGCTTGGTAAAGATATAAGGTAAGGATTTAAGACTGGAATCGACACTTACCTCACACAGGATACAGTGATCGTCACAAGTATCTTTACAAATGCCACACAAAATTAAATCCGACATTTTGCACATTAAACATTAACCAAAAGTTTAAACGATTTTTCAACATTAACTCCATCTTATATATCAGCTATTGAGCGGTAAATTTAAAACAAATGATTAAAAACTAGTTAAAGTAAAACGCCTAAGAACCTAAAGGGATACCGAAAAGGACTGCCGCATATTTAATGAATGTGCGAAATTAATTAAAGGATTATTTGTAAAGGTGTTATAATCCAATTATAAGTGATCAATGCAGTCCTATTTACATCAAAGCTGATTTACGGATCCTGTATTGCCCCCTTTCAAAAACAGCCATGGATTAAGACAAGACACATGATAATATGCATGTACATGTATTTAAAAAAAATTGTAAATGACATATCGAGAAAGTTTTTAAAAAATAAATAACCAAGGGGCTAATTTCAATTTGTAAGGTGAGAAAACTATTTTCGTGGTAACTGGTTTCAATCTATTTTCATGTGGCCAGATGATATAAAAATGTTTTCGTGAAAAATGGATTCGGACAAACACATGATATCTTTGCAGCGAAATAAACATTCAAAGGTTATTTTGTTATTGTAATGTGGTAAAGCTATTTTCGTAGTTAGCTATTGCTGTATTGCAAAATATTTTCGTGAAAACTGTATACAGACACAAGCTATTTTCGTACAAAAAATGCTAGCGAGAAAGAAATTTATTTATTTGTAGTTAAGTTTTGGTGTTTACCTGTTTTTACCTATAAAAAAGAGGTTTATATAAAGTGAATCAAACGTATTTGATACCTAATTTTTAGGGAGGAAAATGTTTTTTTTTTTCTTTAATCAAGAAATATTTTCGTCGCTGCAATCACTAAGTATTTTCATAAGAGAGAAGATATTTTCGGGGAAAGAAATTATTTCAAACTCTCACCAAATACCCATTACTGGGTATTTTTTATATTATAGTATTCTCTACAACAAACATGGAACGAAAAAGGTCGTCGATACACAGGTTATGCCAGGCGAAAAGCTATTTTCGTAGAGGGAATGCTATTTTCGCGAAAATAGGCTATTTTCGGTACCTAGTCATACTGTAATAAAGGCATACAAATTTTTGTTTGAAACAAAAACAATGTTAAAGCTTAGTCACTTTTGAAAAATAAAACCTTAAAACGTGCTGGTAAACTATCATTATGTGTATTTGTGGGGTACGAGTTCTATCCCGGGTACGACTTCTCTGGAGAACCCGTACCCTTGAGATTTGGGTACGAGTTCTCCAGGGTACGAGTTCTCCAGAGTACGAGTTTTCCTGATACCGATTAATCGGGTACCATTTCGTGATTTTATGAAGGTCACGTGATCAAAACAATTATCCGTCTGTCAATCCGGAAGTAAAATGAACTAACTTCAGTAATATGTCAAATCGAAATTGTCTGAGACATCAATGAACGATGACGGACAAAATATGGAAACCATCGAGAAAGAAATACGGTGTTGGTAAGTGATGTCTTTTTTGTATGTCGAATTTTAGTGAAATCTGTCAGACTGACATCGGTTTTCGCGTGTCCATGATTGTTCTTTTTCAAAGTGATTTAAACAAATATTGAGTTATTCATATTTTGTTTGAAAAGATGATGAAAAAGAAAATAATTCAATTTTCATACATTTTTTCGTTGTCTCAAAGTAAATGAGTTATAAGGGGCTCGTTCTATATTTTACGTTCTTAAGATGAAGCAGACGACATTTGGAATTTAACCCTTTGAGTGCTTTATAAATTAAATTAATACTGTTAATCCCTGGGAAAAAAAAGTAAAAAATCAAAGAGTGCAATTCCAAGGCTGGTTTTGCCAAAACACCTTTCAATGGTGTAGAGATCAGATTATGTTAGAGTGGTATTCGAGTCAGCTTATCAAGTCCATTCGAAAGCAAGTAAAGTTGCCCCCTAATGCTATACTTTTTACTAAGCAATTCCATGGTTTCATACGCTGAAGTAGAAGGCATTCTAAAATATTGTGGGAAAAGGAGGAAATGCAGGTATACAGCATTTACTCTTTTTTCCCACAATATTTTCCATCCTTTCAAAGACATACCTTATTTGTTCAAGCCATTAAACTTATGATTTGCATATGTTTTCAGTATAGACATGTTGTTAGGGCACATTGATTAATGGTAATAAATTGATCTTGGTCCTTTGATATAATTGCTGGCAAACTATTTGTGGAATTATGTAATTCTGTTTATTTGTTATGTACATATTACCTGTTAATGATGTTGATTGATTCAGGTGAATAACCAGTAAATAGGTGGGTCAGATTCACAGATGATTGGGGATGTTTTATTTCACATGTCACTGTTTGTCATGTACAAAAATCCTATTCTGAAAAGAAAATTAGAAAGAAAAAAGCAAGTTAATATCTCTTATTCAGTGTTTTGCCCAGAGGGCGTTTCTTGCATTTTTGGCTCAATGGTTTCTTTGTTGATGCACTAAAATTGGTTGTGTGTGTCTTTTCTGACGCAACCAAAAAATCAGTCCAATCAAAACAAGTTTTATAATGCACACTATGACGTCGAGCCGAAATACTAAGGGGCAAAATAAGATTTGTATATGCAGAGAGAGATTTTGTATGCCATGATTATTTACATTGAGAGTTTATGATATGGTGCCCAGTGTCTGTAATCGATTTTATTAATAATTACCAATAAATATCTACCCGTAATGCACAAAAAAGGATTAAAGAACACAATTTGCTATCAACTGGCTTCTTTCTGACACAGTTGCACATTTGAAGCTCTGTTAAGTAATAAATAACTAGGTACGGAATAGCTATAGGAAGAGCAATTTGTCACCACGCTTTAAACGTGTATGGTCTGTCTATTCTACATGTTTTCCGAAAAAGAATAGCAGATGAACCGAAAAAGAAAAACAGAAAGGACTCACAGACTGTTTAATGCCCCTTCCACATGTAAACGCCTCGAAAACGGGGAAAAACGAAAAATCAGCAATTGCAATAAATATCCGGGTCTTGTCAAACAAAGTTCTGGTTCAAAGTCGCATAGTCACAAGGAAAGGTCCAAAAATGTGATTTAAAGTGGCTTTAAAAAGGCAATTAAAAAAGTGACCCTCCAGTTTTTGTATGACCCCAAAAAGTTAGGAATAGGGATCACAAATGACCCTGAAGAATTTGAAGCTAGCAGAAACACTGCTTATTTGATATTTGTTGAAATGAAGCATATGAATAATAAGTTAACTTGAATCCTTAGCATGCAATTCATCATCATGAGTAGATATTTCATAAAGCAACTATTATCATATGTTCTTACCTTTGGAAATAATCGCAGTAGGTGCATCCATTTTTTGTATTATATTTTAGTCTTCAGTCTTTGTAGTCATGTCCCATTCATATTTTAACTCTTTACCAAATGACAAAATCTTAGACGTCTAAATCTAAAGCAGTTGCAGACGACAAAATAAATGTAGTTCAGATGAAGATTTCTGTCTCTGATAGGGTAGAAAACATGGGGAAAGGAGAAAATGCAGGTAAGCAGCATTTTCTCCTTTTGCACAGTGTTTTCAAAAGCTCCTATTACAGGGTCCTTAAAATTTGGAATTGTTTGGTAAAGGGTTAACAGTTGTGTCAGTACTGACTGGTGCAGCAAGAGATGTTATCACACTTGAGTCCCCCTCTCCCATCAAGTGTTGGGTGTCAGACATTGCACTTTTTACAATAATCTGCAAGTCTTTTTCCTCCAAATTAAACAGAGATTTTAGCTCCTTAAATTTGTATGTTATGTAGTCATGATATGTAAAAAACACTACATGTCATATCTTATTTTGAAATAGTAGAATAATGGCTCTACTTAATTTTTAGTTTGAATTAAATTAGACTTACTCTTGTTATTCAAGAAAAAGCTAGCTAGTTCCTTGGTGTTGAAAATTTCTGACAATGGTTTAGAGAAAATTCAGAAAGCGTTGCAGGGTATTAGAGAAATAGCTTCAAATGAGCAACTTCTCAATTTGTCACAATGTTTTCCTAGGCATCTGTGGTAGATTTATTGCAATGAGTCAGTAATAATCCAAGTAAGGATGTTAGACTGTAAAGTGGAAGGTTAAATGATGGAAAAAGATTATATCTGCCTGCTCTATTCATATGTAGATTCACCTTTTGCCTGTGAACCCTTGATTTTGTTAACCCTTTACCACTCAGTCCCGACTTTTAACAACCCTGAGAAAGAAGCCTTTTGAAAACATTGTGGGAAAAGGAGAAAATGCTGGTAACCCGCATTTTCTCCTTTTCCCACAATGTTTTCTACCCTTCCCAAAACAAATTTCAGTTTTTCAGTCCCATTTAATTTGTTGTCTGCAAGTGCTTTCAATTTGGACTGGTCTAAAATTTTGTTGTTTGGTAAAGAGTTAACTCTATAGTGGATAACATAATTCTAATCTTGTCCAAAGTGAAAGCCTTTGCAGATGAAAAATTACATGCAGCCCACTAATAATTTCTGTCTTTGAAATGACAGAAAACATTGAAAAGGAGAAAAGGAGAATATGACCAGCTTTTTCTCCATTTGCCATAATGTTTTCAAATACATGTAGCATCTTTTTCACAGGGTAGTTAAAACACAAAACTGTTGGTAAAGGTTGTAACTTTTACTGTACAATCCCTAGTTTTAAAGACCCTGAGAAAGCTTTGTGAAAGCATTGCTGAAATAAAGGGAAAATGCTAGAAGCCAGCATTTTCTCCGTTTCCCACAATGCTTTTTACCCTTTAAAATTCAAAAAGCGTCTTATTAGCTTGACTGAGATTTTTGTCTATGAATGCTTCAAATTTTGTTGAGTGTAAAAAATGTTGTTTGGTAAGGGGATAAGACAATGTTTGGTAAAGGCATAAGACACATTTTGTTTCAAATGGTGTAAAATATTTTGACTATGTCTAGTAGATCTGTAACATGGTTTCTTGTAATATTTATTTCCTGCTGTAAATGTAATGACAAAACAAGGAAGAATTTTTTTTGCATATTTACCCTTTGGGTACTAGTTACTACTTATGTTAAACAGACTGTATAGATCAAGATCAAACACAGAAAGAGTGCAGTCTGATCTTGGACCAATGCTTTCTGCAGTTTTGTAACCCTTCTATAAGTTGTCCTCACATTCACACCTGCAGGGAAGCTGGTTGTACTATTTAGTTTATACCTATTACTTTACATTGATTATGAAACAACTTCAAAACAAGCCTGATGGAGGAGAAAATGCTTGTCTTCCTCCATATCTCTTGATTCCTGGTCTGATTTTGAAAATATCTAACACATGTGTTCACTTTGTTGAGATGACAAGCGCAGCAGAGGTTTAAGGTACCAGGCTCGAAGGTGAAGGTCATAGAGACATAGTCAAAGGTGACTGCTGTTCGGTACATATATTTACCCACTTTGCGAACTCCCTTTTTTCCTGCATCTCACAAAAGAAGTTAAGCACAATTTATCAAGGCACTTACAAAATAAAACTTTTTGTAAAGACCTAACTTGTAACTTTGTTATTTGCATTAAAGATAGGGCACCCTAATGAGATTCTTACAGGGGTAAAAGTTTTCCGTATTGTGACGGAATTCCGTATTTTCAGGGGCCGACCAGGTCATTTTTCCAAATCGTTTAAATCTGAGGAGGAAAAAAAAAAATTTTTTTTGGGGGGGGGTTACCCCTTTATCTCGTATCTATTGCAAGTCAATAGATTTCCAGATGCCGTATCAATAAAATTTATTGTCCCACTGCATTTGCTTTGTCCGGGGCTGATCTCGGTCATTAATGTCTCCAGTCAAACGCACTCGCCCTAAAAACAATGAAATTCAAAGAATTTTGTAATTTCGGGGATAATTTGCACCGAAATGTTTACAGTCACTCACTCTTGCTTAGGGTTTCCCGATTCTAAATATAGATGCTGAACCGGAACGTTCTAAAGTTATCGTATGATGTTATATTCTTCGTGTCCAAAATGTTGCAGCTGTGTTTTGATCGGTTTGCCGACTTTAACATTTTTGCCGCTAGGATTGTAAAACAAAATAAAGCATTAACAAAGCCCTTCGTTTTAAGGGACAAATATTGGCTGCAATTTGATTATTTGCTAGCGAAAGATGGCTCAGTTTGAATTATCTTTGTTCTTTTCAATAACAAATGGGTGTCAGAGCTGGGGATCGGCAACTATCTTCCGAAGTTGACAGTACATGCTACTCAAATGCCGATGCGACCGAAAAACGGGGAAAACTTATATTCATACACTATAGTCCGATTTGTAGTGGTGGGCCAATGATTGACTATAGTCGAAAGTCAGTTGGTTTTGGCTTCCGATTGCGATTAGCTCTTGAGAAATCCCGGAATCGATTGCAGTCGGTACCGAAGCTCGCTCGGTCGTCAAACGTGAATACTGGCTTGTAGCGCTTGGTTTTGTGACTGATATTAATAACACTCTAGGATTCAATAAAGTGATAACAAACGCGAAAATTGGCCAGAAAAATGAGAAAGAAATTTTTGTCCATGGATGTCTTGTCAAAACTCGACAACTCGGGAAGTTTCTTATTTGATCCCTGAGACCGTGTTTTGACGCTTGGAAATTTGAAATGACATGTCTTTGACGCTGAAAAATATTTGCTTAATTGTCAATCTGACGCATGAAATTATCGTCAAGAGCTTCATATAACCTAGCTTTTGCGCATCCGGCAGAAATATGGGCTAATCATGATCAGTATAAAATGTGAAGGACACGCGCGTGATCTAATGAAGCTGGCGAGTCATTTACGAGAACGTAATAACGGTGTTAATCCTCCGATTTAGTGTAAAGTGACAGATTTTAAAGTTACCTGCTATTCAAAATGACTAACTGGTGTCAAATCATGTGGTAATACTTCTCCAGAAATTAACTGACACGAAGAATTGATCGCCAAAAAAAAAACGTGAAAACCCATGACACTACCATGATCAGCGTGGCATCGTCCGATCAGAAGGACTTCAAACTATCTTCTCATCTTTAATAATGAATTTAAACAGTGAATTTACACAAATCTCTGTATAAAACAATAAGTGGAATCTGAAATTCTGTCATGAGTGAAAAAAATTGTTGTTTTATGAAATGAAAATATAGATATCTAAAGCAGAGGGGGGGGGGGGGGTCGTCTGCAGATGCTTGAAATATGTCTGAATTCTTTTTAGCTGGTTTGGAAATTAAAATTTAAAGATCAAAATAAATGATATTAAATAAAGTAAAAAAAAATTAAAGTACAAAACACCACATCTTTATAAACTTAATATCATGTAGACAAATTGTCGAAGTATTTAAAGCAAAAAGGCATTCTCAGTTCAGTGGAGAAACCGATTGTACAACCAATAGCTAGTTGGTTTGCTCTTCCAGTTACAAAGTGATAATCATTTTTGCATTTAAACTGATTGCCCCACACTGCCGATTTGATAGATTTTTTACAGGAATTGGACAAGTTCCATGGTATATCACTTACCTACTTGTTTTAGCAAACATTAGAACTGATTTTGCCAAAAATGTTTGCACATTTTAGGAAAGGTTCTTAAAGTGTTTGAAGAGGTTTTAACAGTGAACATGTAGATCTATCTATAAAATCTTGTTTGCGCATGTCGCATGAAAACAGTCTATCTTTTGATAGGCTGTCATTAAAACTTGATATTTTAATGAAATTAAAAGTAGTTTAGATCTGAACCCCTATCCTTGTTTGTGTACCCCAAACTCCAGTTACCAAAGGGTACAAAAACCTCAAGCTAGAAAATGCACAGCACGCTCTGTCACATTCTCCCTGATAAATTAGCTATTCTTAAAGAGAGTGTTGTTTTCCTATTTGACAGATTTGATTTTATTCTTTTTCAGAAATTTAGCACCTGTGATTGCATTTTAATGAATCAAATATTAAATACTAGATATGTCCTTTTCTCATACTTGTTGTACTTTCAAATACAAAACTGATGTAGGGCTAATCTGATTAGGTCCTGTGTACAAAATGGAGATAAAAGAGGACAAAAATAACATGGGTGCTAAAAACTTTGAGATTTTCTTAGGTTTTAGCATATCATATCTTTCATTCGTTTCAAGATTTTTTCAACTTTAAAATGCTAAAACTGGATCTCATTAGAGGAATTTAATGCTTATAAAATAGCTAAATCTCAGGAGCTTCCGGGGGCCTCAGGCCCCCTGGACCCCTGGCCAGGGCGTTGCCCTGGACCCACCGGGGGCCCTAGCGGCCCCCAGGCCCCCAGCTCAATTTTCAGTATTTTCAGATTTTTTAACTTTTACCCCTGTTCTTATAACATTGCCTTTCATCGCCGAAAAAATGTACAGTATTTTCTCATTTTTCCACAATGTTTTCTGCTTTTACAAATACAAATTCTATCATTTGAGTCATATTTTATTTATTGTTTGCAGTTGCTTTAAGTTTAGACTACTCCAGTGCTCAGGTTTAGCTTTAGTGATTGTGCTTTGTTTGGTGTTTGTAGTGTGTCAGCAGTCATCCAGGCGCCAACAATTACCTTGTGGTTGTGCACTGTAGAGGCCACATTTTCATTGGGTTACTTTTGAAAGTTGTTTAGAATTTTTGTCTTAACAATATTTGTCAAGTTTAAAATTTGGTCACACCAGGTCAAAAAGTAGGTCACTGGGACAAAATCCTTGTCTGCACTGTAGAGGCAACATTTTATGCCCAAAACTCATGAAAATTGGTCAAAATGTGTGTCTTGATAATCTCTTGGACAATTTTGACTTGGGTCACATTGAAAATGGGTCACGTCAGGTCAAAATGTAGGTCACTGTATAAAAACTTAGAAAAACCTTGTGTGCACTGTAGAGGCCACAATTTCAGTCTGATACTCATGAGAGTTGGTCAGAATGTTTGCCTTGATGGTATCTGAGACTCTTTGAAATTAGGTTACTTCAGGTTGAAAAGTTGGTCACTTGGTCAGATCTAAGAAAAACCTTGTGTGCTCTCTAGAGGCAGTATTTTCAGTCGGACACTCATGAAAATTGGTCAGAATGTTTGTTTTGATTGGGTCTTGGACAAGTCTGAAACTGGTTCACTATAGGTCAAAAAGTAGGTCACTAGGACAAACCTCTGAAAATCATTGCATGCTTGGTAGACAGGCAACATTTTCAGTTAAATACTTACAAAAGTTGGTCAGAATGTTTGTCTTGATGATATCTTGGACTGGTTTGAAACTGGGTCACATTAGGTCAAAAAGTATGTCACTGGGATATGTCTTAGACAATATTTGTGTGCACTCTAGAGACCACATTTCAGTCAAATTATCATGAAAGTTGGGGTTGCACTCATGTCAATTCATGTTATACAAAATTCATATTGGAAGAAAAAAGCTTAATTTCAAATGTGCACATGGAATATATTTTATATGAGTTTTACATCCTCAAAACCAGGATCTATTCATCTCTATCTCTTCTAAATGCATTTTACTCAGGTAAGCGCTTTAGAGCAAATGCCTGTCTTTTTCTTTCTTCCACAGCTATCTGTAACTTTAGCAGTAAAGATGAAGGAACTTTGGTTCTCCATGTTGGTGAGACAGTACATATCCTGGAGGAGTATGGATCAGGTTCTACAGGTAATAACATAACCTGTTCCCTTAACCTTTTATCAAACAATTCTGTGTTTTTGTTTGTATGATGTTTAGTGCTGTTTTCAACATTATTCCGGTTATATTGCAGTACACTATCCGTGCGTTCCTGGAGTTTCTTTTACAAGTACTTTGCACAGTATTCTTCCCAAGCTGTTGGCTGCTTTTGCACATCACCATGGTCGAAACAATGATCATTGTTGAGATAGAAATTAATTTAGTCATAATATCTATCATCGTCTTTGAGGAAAAAGCCTTTTAACTCTTTCCTTACCATTGACAACCAATTTGAAATTTGTCATCTGCAGATGCTTTTTACTGTGAAGAGTCTATATAAACTTTGTCATTTAGGAAAGTTAAAGAGGGCTTTTCAAACTTTGTATCAGCAAAGAAAACTCTGAAACTGTTATCACTGAATTCAGAAAGGCGTTAGCTGGAAAATTGTCAGTATATAAAAAAGTAGAAAAAATAGCAGAAAAAAATTTTTTAATTGTATTTCCTGTATTTGCTACATAGCTCTTGAGGTGTTTTATTATACGACCTAAGGGTCATATTATGTTATTGCCCCGGTCGTCCATCTGTCCGTCCATCTGTCTGTCCATCTCTCTGTCTGTCTGTCTGTCCATCCATTAGCAATTTCTTGTGTGCGCAACTCCTCCTACAGTTTCCATCTGAATAACTTGAAACTTACCACAATGAATCTCTATGATGTGTAGTTGTGCATGTGACTCTTAAAATTTGGATCTCTGTAGGCGTACTAGATTTTAACCCATTTCACTGACAAGCCCCTTTGGGTGTATATGCGCCGCTCTGCGAAGCTCTTGTGATTTTAGCCAGCATTTCGCAAGGGTTTGTGGGAATGTCACATAGTCATTAGCAGGCATGGATTATGTGTAAAGTATTTGAATAAGCATGATGTTATGCTTGTTAAAATAGACTGAGTTAACTGATTGGAACACAAAGTTATATCTTTTTATTTACATGCCAAAACTACACCTATTCACTGAGTTTATCATTGAATTTCACCAACTGAGCCACATTTAAACATGGTTTGAAATTTGGACTAATGTAAAATTTTTGTTGTTTGGTAAAAAGTCATTTAAAACACTTTTAATTTGTGGTCAGCAAATGCTTTCAATATGGACAAGCGTAAGGTGTAGTTGTCTGGTAGACAGTTTATCTAATGCAACACAAGCTTCACTTTGAGTCCATAACTACATCTAACCTCATTCGTATCAAGGATGTTTCCTTCTGTTGTCGGTCACATGATCTTTTATATGGCATTGCCCTTATAAATCAATTAGAGCGTACATCAACTAGTACTGTGAAATTATTTACATTTAATAATCTGGTGGAAACTGCCATCGGAATTGATAGAAAATAGATAAAAATTTAATGTTTAAACTGTTTGTCCAGGGAAATGTATTTAGAAAGACTTTGGTAGAAAATTGTGACTCGTGTTTTGTTTTTATAAGTGGAGCCTTACAATTTTAAGATCGGTGAAAATGGTGTATTTCTGGCAAAGAAATGTGGTATGCAGGTGCATATCACCTCTCATAATACAGCCAAGGGATTTGATCAACAGATCACCAGAGGTTTGCCAAATGCACAGGCTTTTGTTCAACCTACTGAAAGTGAATGAAAGTGACACAAATGAGAATCATTCAAAAGCACTATTTTTTAAAAGCACGGCTCAAGGAAAGGAAGCTATTGCTCATATTGCTTTAATTTTTATGATTGAATATCAGCAATTCCAAGGTTGCTACTGACCAAAATTGTTGGCATAGTGGACAGTGTAGACCAAAGACCAGTCTGGACATTTTTTTGCAGTCAGATCTTGATATACACTGGCTGCAAAGCCAACTAAATTGGTAAAAAGCCAATTTAAGGGTTAAAATGTAATATAGTTTGTGTAAGATATATTCAGGAAATAACCTTTTTCTAAAAAGTGGCTAACTAGAGGTGCTTGAGAATATGTATGTTAATAATGTAGATTGGTTGGTCATATCTTGATAAAATTTTGGCTGAATTATGTCAGTTATATTTGTATGAAATCAATACTCTGATTAATGGCACAGCTCATATTCTGCTCTGTATTTCTGTAGAGATGACAGATGATACATGATCTTACTATGAAGATTTCAGTTTTCATGATAGTTGTGTAGAAGTCCTGACACGACATTAGTCATGTGTGGGTCAGTGGTAAGGGCTTCAGATTTGGGATGTCTGGCAATTAATGGGAGTGTCCTTTGGCAATACACTTCAGAGCCCAATCCTAGTACTGGTGAAACCCAGGACACACATTAATTAGTGAGCTGTTGTAGTAATAATGGCTGAAATAATGTTGAAAGTGACATAAAACACAATTCAATCAATTCACATTTGTACAATATTGATTTCAACCTTTAGTGTTGGTTTTGGGTTTGTTTAGATACCAGAATTCACAATTGCTGTCTGATCTTGTAACTTAGCTGTCTGTTTTGTGAGATATTCTGACTGAAAATGTCATTTTCCTTTTTTGAGTCACTCCTTGGATTAACTAGGTTCCAGGGTTTTAAATTCACATCTATCTACTCACAAAGTGTGTCAGAATTGAAAAATATGGGTGGAATTTTTAGGCTTTGAAAAAAAAATGTGAGTTCAAATTATCAGAGGTCAATTAAACAAATGAATTAAATTGTACATGTAAATACAAATAAGTAACCCCTGTACTTTTAAACAGTGGAAATGTCACTTTAAGAAAATCCCTCAATGGCTGTTCATAGTGTTTTGAGGAATCCATTAAAAAATGTGAACTTAGATCTTCGTGTCAAAAAAGATCTGTGACTTTTCTTTTTTTTAACAAAATTTTGTAAAATCATGATGTGTACGAAAGCTGTTCAAGAAATCTTTTTGTTAAAACACTCTCAGATAAAGTTCACTGATACTTTGTTTGACTGAAACTTGGTAAGACCTGTTTGTATTTACTTACATCATTGTGGCATTTGAAAAAGATTTGATGGTCTAGATATGACTTTTTTTTTGGGGGGGGGGGTAGGCTATTTTCCCTGCAGTATTTTATTGCCATACAGACATCTTTTGGTTTAACCCCTTACAAAACAATGTTGAGTGATAAGAACCCTAAATAACAGAAGATTTGAGAACATTTTGAAAAGAGGAGGAAATGCTTATAACTAGCATGTACTCTTTTTCCACCCATTTTTTGTACCCTTCTTAAAACAAACTGCTATTTTCGAGTCACATTTATTTTGTCGTCTGCCAAATGCTTTCAGGTGGGAAAAGTCTAAAATTTTGTCTTATGGTAAAGAGTTAATGTCTCTGCCAATGACAATTAAGTGCACATTTATTCAGAAGGTAGTGGAGCCATACAGGGCCATCATGGACCTCTTTGTTTTTTTTTTAAAATATTGCTCATTATCAACTAGTACCTGTTTGAAAAGCTTTTGTTTTTATCTATATTATGCCCTTGCCAACATGATTTAGTTATATTTGACAGCCAAAGTTCTGTCCTTTACCATCAATATTTTGCTTTTACAATGTACACTTTAAAGCTCTTTGTCAGAAGGAGAAATGGGTTATAATGAGCAATTTTTTCAGTAACTGCCACAATGTTTTTAAAGCTAAAAAATGTTATCTACAGATAACATTGTGTTAATCATTTAAAAGTACCAAAAAAATTTGCTAAGAGGGCTAAATTTTTTAAAGGTTTTTACTGAAATGATATGCAAAAAGTATTTCCCTATATACCTTAAGTTTACAAATGGTATGAAATACCTACCATATATATACTCACCATCATAAAAAAGTAGCCACTCTTAAAATTTCTAAATTTCGAGCATATTTTTGTCCTGCAATTTTATTTAAGCTTCAACATGTTCAGTGGTATTCAATGTATACAAGAAGGGTAAAATACGCCAAATTGTATACACAGACCACTTTACATGGGCTGCATGGGTAGAATGCATCTATTTGGATTACCTCTGGTAAAACAAGCACATTGCCGAAATTTTATTGTACTGCACAATAGCAACTCGATAATTTAGGAAAAAGCCGTCTTTTGCTTGCAATATATCACTGTTATGGGATGTTTGAATGACATTCAACGAAACCAAGCTGTGGGTATGATTACTGCGGGTATGTCATATTGGCAAGTGGCACAAAGAATGAACTGTACACACAGGACCATACAGAGGCTTATGGAACAGAACAATGCAACCGGTTCAGTAAGGGATAGACCGTGTTCTGGATGTCCTAGAATCATGTCACGTCAACAGGACTGACAGATAGTACTCTCACAACTGCGGAATCAGTTTCAAATAGCGGCTCAACTTGCCTGAGAGACTAGAAGTATTCACGGAAACCATGTCAGTGAGTCAACTATACATCGTCGATTCCGAGATCATGGGCTACATAGCCACATCGCACACCAAGGCAACATGCTGATACCCGAGCGTCCTAGAAATCAATTTGTTTGGTGTCAACAGCATTTACGTTGGACACAACAGCAATGACAGAGCGTTACTTTTACTGACGAGTCACGGTTTTGCCTGAATATATTCAACGGGCGTGTCAGGGTATGGCGACGTCATGGTGAGCATTAAGCCGACTGTTGTGTTCGCCAAGCACCGAGGTGGGGAGGTGGTAGCGTAATGGTGAGGGGCGGTATCTCGTGGAATGATAGGACACCCCTTGTTGTCGTTGATGGGAATCTTACTGCATGCCGTTACGTTGATGAGATACTGCAACCAGTAGTGTTACCATTCTTTGACAGACATCCGGACATCACACTGTTCAAATATGATAATGCCAGGCCACACTCTGCAAGACTGACATCAGACTTTCTGGTAGCTAATAACATTAATGTGCTTCCATGGCCTGCGTTTTCACCAGATCTTAGTCAGATAGAGCATCTGTGGGATCAGCTTGGACGCAGGGTCTACAACAATGGCCAACCCATCCAGAACCGTCAACAGCTGATCGTCGTCCTAACCAGTGAATGGAGGAACATCCCAATATACAGAATATAGCGCATGATACACAGTATGCGCCGTAGATGCAATGCATGCCTGGATGCAAGAGGTGGTCACACTCGATACTAGGTCTGTGATTTTTGATTTCAGTCAGATGAATTTCAACAGCACCTTTTGGTGTATGTACTGCAATCTATTCTTTTATCAATTCTGAAATGTCAATGTCATTGCCCTCACCACAAATGCAAAAACATTAAAATATGCAATTGACCTGGAATTTGGTTTATATTTCAAAATTTAGAGGTGGCTACTTTTTTATGATGGTGAGTATATAAACTTAACCAGGTGTTCATTAGGATTTGTTACATGTAAATCTATACATTCTCACCTAGACGGTGTGCCTATAAAGTCTATCACGGTAGCCAGTGCATCAATCCATGCTTTTCTGGAATTTCTCTTTACTACTTTACATCATATTCCTTCCAAGCCACTGGTTGCTTTCCCATTATTGAACAAATAGCAGTAAGAGAGGTATGATATCCTAATGCAATGACTATCAACAACTTTTAAAGAGAAATCGGCCAATCAGGGATTTTGAGCCCATAACCATCTGGTTTCAACTCCTGTGCATTACCGACCGAGTCAACTAAGCAGTTTTTTAGGTCACCTGAGTACGAAGTGCTCAAGGTGAGCTTTTGTGATCGTGCTGTATCCAGCGTCTGTCGTGGGTCGTTCGTCTTGCGTCGTGCGTCGTCTGTCCTCAACTTTTACCTTGTGAACACTCTAGAGGCCACATTTTCAGTCTGATACTCATGAAACTTGGTCAGAATGTTTGCCTTGATGATATCTAGGACAACTGTGAAAATGGGTCATGTCAGGTCAAAAACTAGGTCACTAGGTCAGATCTTAGAAAAACCTTGTGTATGCTGTAGAGGCCAGATTTTCAGTCCAATACTCTTTAAAGTTGGTCAGAATCTTTGTCTTGATGATATCTAAAAACAAGTTTAAAAAAATGGGTCATGTCGAGTCAAAAACTAGGTAACTAGGTCAAATATTAGAAAAACCTTGTGTATACTCTAGAGGCCACATTTTCAGTCCAGTACTCTTGAAAACTATTCAGAATCTTTGTCTTGATGATGTCTCGGATGAGTTCAAAAATGGGTCATGTCAGGTCAGTAACTAGGTCACTGGGACCAATCTTTAAAAAAACCTGTGTATGCTCAATACCCATGAAACTTAGTCAAGATGTTTGTGTTAATGACATCTTGGATTAGTCTAGAGAAAGCTTGTGTACAAGCTAGAGGCCAAATTGTCAGTCCAATAATTATGAAAGCTTGTTAGAATGTTTGTCATAATATCTCGAAAGAGATTTAACATGGATCATGTTTGGTCAAAAGGCTCAGGTGAGGGACTTCAGGGCCATCATGGCCCTCTTGTTCGAAAAAGTAGTCTACAGAAGGGACTGAATTGGTTTATGAATGGTATACGGATAATTTTTCACTGGTGATCTGTTTTGCTTTTCTTTTTTTGAAACAGCAATTCTTTGTATCTCATGAACTGTATTGTTTTTTCCAGCCTGGTATCGGGGCACTTCCTTCAGGAACAAGGATAAAATGGTAAGTTGATATATTAAGCCTTAAAGCACCTTTCACAACTACTTTTGTTACCCAGTATTTTCTCCTTTTCCCACAATTTTTTCTACCCTATCAAAGAAAATTTCCCTCATTTGAGCCACATTGAAATTGTCGTCTGCAAATGCTTTCAATTTGGACAAGGCTCAGATTTTGTCAACTGGTAAAGAGTTAATCACATACAAGTAGATGTGTACATTTGGAAGACAGGATAGTGTGGTTTGAAAATTCAAACTGTTTGATATACATTGTACCAGCATATAAAGGTTTCATTTCAAAGAAAGGTGAAGTTTTGCAGAATCACTGAAAAAATGTGCCTCTTCTTTGAATGAAATTAATCTATCACACAAAAAATTCAAAGATAAAAGTGGCCAGAATAACTTCCTTCCTACAAACAATCTCTGCATGTACATGTATTTCTGGTATCCCAGGAGGAAATAAAATAATTAGTTGTTCTCTTGGTATGTTTGCATGGTATTTAATGCTGTTGTAAACACTGTTTTAGTTATATTGAACAGCCAGCGCATCTATCTATGCTTTCCTAGAGTTTCTTTTACTAGTACTGCCCACAATATTCTTCCCAAACTACTGGCTGCTTTTCCATATAACCTTAGTCTAAACAATGATCAGTCATGAGAGAGAACTGAATCTTGTTGAAATGACTATCATCACTCTGTGGAAAGAAGTTGGCCCAACTGTGAACATTCCTGTTAAATTTCTCAATTAAAGGTCATACAAATACATTTCTATCTTTAGCTATGAAAACTTTTTGATTCAATGAACAAATATTGGACACTACTGCTGTCCAACATTTTCTCCTTTTTCCACAATGTTTACTGTGCTTTTCACATGACAAAGTTCATCATTTTGTGCAACATTAGGTTTTCCATTCTTTCTTTTTTTCCTCCAATATTGTCTGTCCTTTCATAAACAAATCCTATCATTTTAGACTAATCAAGTTTTTCTTTTGCAATTGCTTCCAAAACTAGTCTAAGGTCTTGTTGTCTGGTCAAGAAATATACCTGTTAGAGTACTAGCTAAGCTTGACCCTTTACCACGCAATATTGAGTTTACACAACCCTGAACATTGTGCAAAAAGGAGAAAATACTGGGTACCAGCATTTTCTCCTTTTCCCATAATGTTTCAAAAGGCTTCTTTCCTAGGGTTGTTAATAAAAGTCAGGATTGTGTGGTAAAGGGGTTAATCACATCAAGCATTGTGACACATGGAGAAAAATGGAGAAAAAAGCTCAAGATGAATGACATTTGTGTATGCCATATATGTTATTGTGAGTATCCATTGCTTATTCACAGTTTTGTTGTTCCCATTCATATTCTGTTATCCCTTAAAATTTTGAGTTATAGGCTTATAACTCTATACCATACGACAAAATTTTAGACTTGACCAAATTGAAAGCATTTGCAGATGACAAATTAAATGTGGCCCAAGTGATGATTTTAATCTTTTACAGAGTAGAAAACATTGTGGGAAAAGGAGAAACTGCTGGGTACCAGCATTTTCTCCTTTTCCCACAATGCTTTCAAAAGGCTTCTTCCTTGGGGTCATTAAAAGTTGGGATTGTGTGGTAAAGGGTTAAAGAACTTTGTTTTAAAAAATGACTCTTTCAGTGATTCCAATTGAAAGGCAGCTTTTCATCATGATTTTTCACCAAGCATTGATCATTTAGATCCAGGGTCAGGCCACACCAATCTTTGTATTCTGATCTTGATCTAAACTTTTGGCTGACGCTATGAAGGTTAACTCTAGCATAACATTTTAATTTTTAGTTTTCCTACATTGTCATCATTGAAAGTGAACCATAACTTAAATTGTAATTTCTACAGTTTCCTTTTATTGTCATCTGGGTGAACCCTTTTCCACACAATCTCCAGCTCTGATGACCCTGAGGAAGAAGCCTTTTGAAAACACCAGTGGAAAAGGAGAAATTGCTGGTAACCAGCTTTTTCTTCTTTCCCCACAATGTTTTCTACCCTATCATAAACTAATTCCATTATTTGAACCATTGAAATTGTCATCTGCACAATTATGCTTCAATTTGGACAAGTCGAAATTTTCCTTTGTAGTAAAGAAGTAAATATAAAAGGATTGCTATACAGATTGAAACATGCTAGTTTACATCCTGGCTGCAGACAACCCTTAACTCTTTACCAGATGACAAAACTTTAGACTGGTCCAAATTGAAAGCATTTGCAGACGACAAAATAAAAGTGATTGAAAATTTGAAATTTGTTTTGGGAAGGGAAGAAAACATTGTGGGAAAAAGAGAAAATGCTGGTTACCAGCATTTTCTCCTTTTCCTACAATGTTTTCAGAAGGCTTCTTTCTCAGGGTCGTTAAAAGTCGGGATTGTGTGGTAAAGGGTGAAACCCTTTACAAAACGACAAAAATTTAGACTGGTCCAAATTCAAAGCATTTGCAGACGACATAGAAAATTCAGCTAAAATAGTTGTAATTGTCAGAGAAAGTGCAGAAAACCATGTGGGAAAAGGAGAAAATGCTGGTTACCAGCATTTTTTTCTTTTCCCACGAGGTTTTCAAAAGGCTGTTTCCCCAGACTCATTAAAACTCGGGATTGTTTGGTAAAGAGTTAAACCATGTCACCATTTACCAAACAATCCGGAGTTTGAACAACCCCAAGAAAGATCGCTTTTGAAAACATTGTGGGAAAAGAAGAAAATACTCTAAACAAATATTTTTTCCTTATTCTACAATGTTTTTCTAGCCTGTATAAGACAAATCCCATCAATTGAGCTGCATCTAATTTGCATTTTGTAAATGTTGTCAGTTTTGAGTGTTCAAAAATTTTGCCTTGTGGGAAAGAGTTAACTCTTAACTCTACACTAAACAGCAAAATTTTAGACTGATCCAAATTGAAAGCAGTTGCAGACGACAATTTTAATGTGGCTCAAATGGAGAAAACTGTGTTAAAAAGGGTAGAAAACATGGTGGGAAAAGGAGAAAATGCTGGTTACCAGCATTTTCTCCTTTTCCCACAATGTTTTCTAAAGGCTTTCTTCTTCATGGTTGTTAACTCTTTACCACACAATCCCGACTTTTAATGACCCTGAGAAAGAAGCCTATAGAAAACATTGTGGAAAAAGGAGAAAATGCTGGTCACCAGCATTTTCTCCTTTTCCCACAATATTTTCTACCCTATCAAAGTCGGAAATCATCATATTACCAAGATTTAATTTGTTGTCTGCAGATGTTTTGAATTTGGTCTAGTCCAAAAATTTGTCATTTGGTAAAGAGTTAAAACTTGGGACTGTGTGGTAAAGAGTTAGAAAGACGGCAAAATCTTAGACTTATGCAGATTCAAAGCATTTTCAAATATGGCTCTTATTATGTGATTTTTGTTTGAAGGAGAACAAAACCTTGTGGGAAAAGGAGAAATAGATTGTCAGCATTTTCTCCTTTTCTCATAATTGTTTTTCAAAAGCCTTTTCCCTTTTGGTTGTAAAACCATGTGATCGTTTGGTAGAGGGTCTAGGAAAAGCAGGGATTACTTATTACTAGCAATTGCTGATTTTTTCCCTAATGTTACTTTGTCATGACTAGGAGACAATTATCTCTTCTCTAGATGTTTTCTACTTGTTTTTTGTGTCAACTATGACATGTTTTTGGCAGGTGTGAGATAAGCTAAGTCTGGTTTTAAATCTAAATTGAATCTTTTGAAAACATTTTCCCATTTTCCTACTGTGTTTTATATTCTATCACAGACAAATTCCATCCTTTTTAGCCACTTTTTATTTGTTGACTGCAAGTGCCTCAGTTTTAACATATCTCAGATTTTGCCATTTGGTAAAGTGTTTAACAAGTTAATGGTAGAGTGGATTACAGCTATCTTGTTCATTTATCATGTATTGTCCTCTCTTGAACTCTTTACCTTACAATTCTGGGTTATAATGCCCCTTGGAAAAACAGTCTTTTGAAAACACTGGGAAAAGTTGAAAAAGCATCTTCTCCTTTTTCCACAGTGTTTTCTATCCTTCCAAAGACAGATTTCAATTTTTGAATCGTATTTGTTTTGTCATCTGCAAATGTTTCAAATTTGGACAAGTCTAAAATTCTGCCATTTGTTAAAGGGTTAGAATAACTTCCTTGTCTTTCAGTCCCTTTGTTTTATCACTTGGTGTTTTTTCCTAGCCAATCATTTTGATTTTCTATTTCAATTAATCTCCTTGATTGGTATCATTCTTAAGGCAACAAATGTTGAACGCTTGTTTTTACTCAAAAACACAATTGCTGACAGCAGATTTTACTCGTCACATGGAAAATCAAAACACTAAAGTAATCACTATTTGTTCCTCCCTACTTGGAGAGTATCAGTTATTGTCAATAAGGTTTACAGAGTTATCTCTCTTAGATCATTTCTATATTAACATTAATTACAATGTCTTTTTTTTTTCCAGCTACCCCTGGGTTTGAATTAAAAGAAATAATAAAAAATAAGAATAAATGAATGAAACAGCTAATGGTAACCGTCATAGGATTAGACTATCCTCAGGTCACGGGGATTATTCTGCCCCTTACAATTATCTCAAGGAATCACAAAATTACACAAACTCTTCTGGCATTTTTCCTTTCTGTAAAACATTTAAAAGTTCAAGACTAGATGCACCTCTCTTAGTCAGTGAGTTAGCAAGCTGGATTTTCCCTGGACACCATTTTATTTCAATTTTATTGTTTTGTCTCATCTCCTGAATGGCTGCAATGTCAATTCGCAATCTTTTGTCATCGACCAGTCTCGTCGTACCCAGTGCTTCAATTACACTTCTGTTATCAATAAATACTGTAATCGGCAAACAATCTCCAGCAACAAAACCAATTTCTTGAATCAGTTCCCTGTAATAAATTGCCGATTCTAATCCTTCACTTAAACTTAAAGCTTCCGCTGCTATGGTCGAACGCACAACCCTTTTTATCTTATTTGATTGCCAAAACACTGGACAACAATTTCCAAGCCTGTCTTTGATCCAAATTATATCGGCACCAGTACTACCTTTTCCGTTATTAATGTTCCCAAGTGCAGCATCACAAAATAAGAAAATTTCCCAATCTTTGTTCGAGCTACCCTGTAACCAAGGGAATAGATGAACTGACAACATGTCCTTTAATTTACCGACAGCCTTAATAGCATGTAATAAATCACTGACAGATGCCTTTGTTAACTTTGTACTCAAATCAACAAGTTCAAAAGCCATATCAGGTCTTGAACCTTGCACTACCCAGTTTAACTGGCCCACTAACTTTCTGTACACTGTTTGCTCATTTTCATGTAGTGGATTAAGTTTTTCTGAGGCACGAACAGGGTCTAATTTTGGACGAACCAATTTGTCAATGTAAGATATATGATCAAAAATTATTCCCATCTCATCTTCTCTGATATGGAAACCTATGTATGTAAGCTTTCCTTCTTCTACTTTTCCCACTTTAAAACGACTTTTTAATCTATCAAACAAAGTTTCAAAGTCTATGTTTCCTGCATGAAGAAAATCATCAACATGACAACATATGATGCCTTGCAGAGTCTGATCTGAAACTAGAGTAAACACAGCTGGGTCTAGTTTAGATTGTCTGAATCCAAGTTTCAAAAGTTCCTCCTTTACACTGATATAAAACTGACGAGCACCATCCTTTAACCCATAAAGGCCATGCTTTAACTTCCAAATGTAGCCATCAGGCGTATCACTTTCAATAGGCGGTACAATATACACCTCCCGTTCAAGTTCATTTCCCTGCAGGAAAGCAGATTTTATGTCTGTTGTTTTTACTTTCCAGTTTTTACTGGAGGCTACTGCAAGACATACTCTCATAGACCCTTTACCTACTGTGGGGCTATCTTTTGGAATGAATGATTTCTCCTCAAATCCCCTCGCAACTAAACATGCCCTGATACCACCTTCTTTATTTGTTATAACCCAACGTATCAAAATGGATTTTTGTCCCTCATCTTTGACCTCTTCATAGGTATTGAACTGCAAGAGTTTCAGTAATTCTGATTGTTTTGCTTGATAGGTATCATTTTCAACCTTGTTACTATCTAATACAACACTGTTGACATTCTGTATCTTTCTCCATTCAATACTACTCAAATCAATACTTGTCTGATCCTTTGTTACTTCATCTTCTATATTGTACCACATTTTGTATTTACCACTTGCTTTTCCTGCATGTCCAATTATTGTGGCTTTTGTCCATTCTAAGGAATTGGGCAATTTATACTCTATTTGATCATGTAAGAGAACATTAAAATAGTCTCTGACAAGACACTTGAGTTTTCATGATCATTTGAAGTAGAATTACTACAATTTGAACTTTTATTTTCTTCCATCTGAATTCTGTCTTCACTTCCAAATGAATCTTCATCAACTGTATTACCATGATCTACTTTGCAAAGTCTGTTTGGAGATACTCTAACAAAAATACCTCCATGTCTTACAAATACCACCTTTCCATCCTGAAATACAACTTTACCAGGCCCCAGCCAACGATCTCTACCATCTCTTTTGTAAAATACACTATCACCATTTTCAAAGACTTGTTCTGCTGCTCGCACCTTTGAATGAAGAGCACGTCGGAGTCGCTCATCTGCTTCTGTCTGGATGTATGCTTTCCTAGTTTCATGTAGGGCATTTAGATTGTTGAAAAATGTTTCACTGGTTGTCACACCTTCAAGGGCTGGCATTTCTGCCTGCATCATATTTGGTAAGTTTGGGTTTCTTCCAAAGACGAGCTGATTGCTACTATATCCATTCCACATCGGGAGAGAGTTTCTTGCCATATTTGCCCATGAAAGTAGAGTATCTAAGTCAACTGTTGTATTTTCTGCTTCAAGTTTTACTAGCATACTCTCTGTCACTGAATGTACTCTTTCACAAAGCCCATTTTGAAATGGACTATATCCGGCAGTGGTATGTACTTTAACATTCAGAATGGATGCTACTTCACGTATTTCATCTGAACTAAACTCGCCTCCATTATCGGTCATGATGGCCCCCATAATTCCAAAGACACCGACCCAGTTTTTCATCATTGCCTGAATGACATTTTTTGGTTCTTTTCTATTTATGAAAACTGATAATGTGTATCTTGACCACATATCAATCATATGTAATATCCACCGACCCTTATACTGTTTTAAATCCATTGCAACTTTCTCATTAAACTCATTTGCAGATGGCAAGGCAACAACTGGCTTTGGTTGTGTTTTAGCATATGTTTTGCACAGTACACATGTAGACTCAATCTGTGTCAAATCCTCATCATAGCTTTCTTTCCAGGCTCCAGCATCCTTCAATAGTGCTACCAATTTCCTTTTAGGAGGATGGGCAAACTGATGGTGAAGTTTCAATAGAGTTGATTTTTGTTTTTCATTACCCTGCTCCCCCACATTCACTATGTTTACATCTTTTACTGGCAGTGTCTCAGTTTTATCTATTGGGATACAGTAGTGACCTGAAGATGTAAGATTAAGATTCACTTCTTTCCCAAAAATCTCAGCTGTATCATTTTCTAGGTCCATCTTAATGCTAACTTTTTTCATTGCCGATCGTGACAACAATAGTGGAATGTCAGAATCGACCACATCTGTTTTAACTTTCACATGTTTTCCTGCAATGAACATGGGTAAGTCATATTCTCCATTTGATCTCAGTCTAGTACCACTACCAGATTTGAACACTTTAATACCCTCTTTCTTAACTACTTCACGATGATCATCTTCTGATAGCGAGTGAAGATATGTATCCAACCATAGTTTTCCACATACTGTACTGGTACATGCGCTATCAAGCACAGCACAGTTTCGGGCATCTGCACCTAATCTCAATACTTCATCTTTGTGATAGCCAGTGAACAAAACAGCATGTTCTTCAGTCTCTGTATTATTCACTTTGGCCATATTTTCCCAGCTGTCTGGACATTTGGCTACCAAATGTCTAAAGGAACCACAAGATCTACAAGTTAGCACTTTTCCATCTGGCCCTATAGGATTCAAGTTCTTCACACCTCTCTGGGATGACTGAAAACCTCCACCTCTACTACTACCTCGTCCACGCCAACCTCCATGGCGGCCATAATAACTGTTATCCCTTTTCACATACCCTGCAGCTAACAGTGCTTCTTCATTCTCTGCCAAAAAAGCAGGTTCTAGCTTGATATTGAGAGTGCTGTTTTTAGCACTCCCCCCATCACCCATGAATTTTCTAAGGGATCATTTAGCCTCATCATATAATGTTTCTCTTTGCTCATAGTTCATTCCAGTAAGTACCAGCAGCTTTTCTTCTTTTGTAATTTTTGACTTTCTCAATAGCTTGAATGCAAGAATTTCTGATGGAAGAGTCATTCTTTTCTTTTCAATTTTTCTGTACTTACTGTCAAATTCTGCAATGAAATCACTGATTGATTGACCTTCATTTCTCGAGAGATCCTCAAATTCTTCAAATTTTTCAAGGCTGTCTGCAAAGTCATCTTTTGCCAAGTGTTTATCCAAAAAAGTTACAAGAGTATTGAAACCAGTGTCTCTCTTTAAGTCATCGATACTAATTTGATCAAATACTTTCTCACGAATTCTCTGTTCATCATCCTCAGGAAGTGTTAGAGTTATAGCAATACCTCTCTTAGCCTTGTCTATCTCTGTAATTTCATTCCAAGCTATTAACTCTTGCTTGTACAGTTCGTAGGACTTTCCCTTATGAAAAGATGGGGGGTTGATTTTGGCCGCCATTTTCCCCTATTCAGCACAAATACACTGTAAATCTCTGAATGACTACAAGCTCTGTACGCTATGATTGACTTATCTGCTGCCCTTCGCTCTGCTACCACTGTTGAACGCTTGTTTTTACTCAAAAACACAATTGCTGACAGCAGATTTTACTCATCACATGGAAAATCAAAACACTAAAGTAATCACTATTTGTTCCTCCCTACTTGGAGAGTATCAGTTATTGTCAATAAGGTTTACAGAGTTATCTCTCTTAGATCATTTCTATATTAACAACAAATTGTTTGTTTTTCTTTTTCTTTTTCACAATCACTTTGTGTATATCAAGATCAGACTGCACAAAATCCAGCTCTGCCTGATAATAATTATGTGAAAGTAAATTCTGACTGAAAATGTCACTTTTATGTATTGATTTTATTTGTCATACGAGTTGACCCCTTTATAACATTATAACTTTTTACCACACAACAAAATTTTATACTTGTCTTTATTGAAAGGGTTACATGGATTTGTCTGTTGTTAGGGCTAGTCACATGGTTTTGTCTGTTGATAGGGCTATTCACATGGGTTTGTCTGTTGTTAGGGCTAGTCACATGGTTTTGTGTGTTGATAGGGCTATTATTCACATGGGTTTATCTGTTGTTAGGGCTAGTCACATGGTTTTGTCTGTTGGTAGGGCTATTCACATGGGTTTGTCTGTTGTAGGGTTTGTCAAATTGGTTTGTTTGTTGGTAGGGCTAGTCATGGTTTTTGTTTTGGTAGGGCTAGTCACATGAGTTTATGGGATAAGAAGAAAATGCTTGTCACCAGCATTTTCTCCTTTTCCTACAATGTTTTCAAAATCTTTCTACCTCAGGGCTGTTAAAACTCAGTATTGCGTTAACTCAGTAAAGTGTTAACCTAGAATGTAATCTATTTGGAATTGTATATGTCAACCATTACAGTGCCAAATATTAAAATCAAAGTGGACACTTGAGATCCAAGACCAGACTGCACATTTTGTAACATGTTACCTTGATCTTGACTGGTTTCAAAAGCAGGTTTATCAAGTTTTTGTAAAAAGGGTTATCCTTTACCACACAATTCTATCCACCTTGATTGGGGGTGGCTTTTGAAAACATTGTGGGACAAGGAGAAAATACTGGTAGCCAGCATTCTTTCTTTTCCCCTCAATGTTTTCTATCCTTCTTCAGACAAATTCCATTGATTGATTGATTGATTGTATGGTGTTTAACACCGTTTTCACATTATTTCAGTTATATCGCGGCGGCCAGTGCACCTATCCATGCTTTCCTGGAGTCTCTTTTACCAGTACTCTGCACAATTTTCTTTCCAAGCCACTGGCTGGGAGAGGAATGAATCCTGTCGCAGTGACTATCATCAATCCTCGGAAAGAAATTGGCCGAGCCAGGGGTCGTAGCCAGGGATCAAACCCTGGACCCCATGTTCTCAAGTCCTGCACACTACCGACTGAGCTACCGGGGCTCGGCGACAAATTCCATAATCTTAGCCACATTTAATCTATCATGCAGAAATGCTTTCAATAAAGCTGACCATGATTATGTGGGAAAGCAGCCAGTGGCTAGCCCTAGCAAAACAAAAACCATGACTAGCCCTACCAACAAACAAACCAATTTGACAAACCCTACAAACAGACAAACCCATGTGAATAGCCCTATCAACAGACAAAACCATGTGACTAGCCCTAACAACAGATAAACCCATGTGAATAGCCCTATCAACAGATGAAACCATGTGAATAGCCCTAGCAATGAACAAACCCATGTGAACAGCCATATCAATAGACAAAACCATGTGACTAGCCCTAACAACAGACAAATCCATGTAACTAGCCCTACCTACTGACAAACCCATATGACTAACCCTAACAACAAAAAAAGCCATGTGACTAGTCCTACAAGTAGACAAATCCATTTGACTAGCCTTGCCAATAGACAAACCCATGTGACTAGCCCTACTAATTGACAAATTCATGTGATTAGCCTTACCAACAGACAAACCCATGTGACTAGCCCTACTAATTGACAAACCCATGTGACTAGCCCTACCAAGAGACATATCAATGGAACTAACCCTAACAAAAGACAAACATATGCAACTAGCCCTACAAGTAAACAAATCAATTGAACTAGCCCTACCAACAGAAAAACCTGTGTGACTAACCCTAATAACAAGCATAGAACCCATAACCTCTAGATTACACTTTCAATGTTTTAACTAGTGAGGTGGAGATAGCTCCTGGTACTTTGGACATTTTTACTCCTACTTGATGTTTTTCAGGGTATATTTCCTGCCTGTTTTATACACATCAAACAGTGTGATGTCAGCAATGAAGGGTAAGACTGATTGCTTATATATATACATCAAATTGATTTGAGCCATGCTGTTGGAAAAGGGTTTTACCTCTTTACCAAACAACAAAATTTTAGACTTGTCCAAATTGAAAGCATTTGCAGACAACAAAATAAACATGACTCAAAAATTGAAACTTGACTTTAGAAAAGTAGAAAACATTGTGGGAAAAGGAGAAAATGCAGGTTACCAGCATTTTCTTCTTTTCTCACAATGTTTTCGGAAGGCTTCTTCCTCTGGGTTGTAAAAACCAGGGATTGTATGGTAAAGGGTTAATGCTTCTCAGTGAAGCATTAAAACAAGCAAGTTGTCACATAATTATGGATCCATGGAACCTATTTGTCTTACTACCCACTACCAAAATGAAAACAAAGTGGGAAGAAGAAAAATGCTTGTAACCAGTATTTTTCCCATTTACCAGCATTTTTCCCATTTTCCACCAATTTTTCTACCCTTCGAAGACATATCTGTCATTTTGGCCATGTTGTTCTTTGCTCTTCCTTTCAGTATGAACAGATCTTATGTCTTAACTCTTTACCAAACGACAAAATTTTAAACTGATCAAAATCAAAACCATTAGCAGGCAACAAATTAAATGTGGCTTAAATAATAGAATTTGCCTCTGACAGGTAGGAAAATGTTGTGGGAAAAGGAGAAAATGCTGGTTACCAGCAGTTTCTCCTTTTCCCACAATGTTTTCAAAAGTCTTTTCTGTCAGGGCCGTTGAAAATCAGGATTGTGTTGTAAGGCTTAAATAATTTAAAAATAGATTAACATAGCTTACGTGGTGTGCATGGTTGTGAGGTAGAGCATCGGCCTCGTAATCATAAAGTCCCGAGTTCGATACCTGGGAGCGGGTGTCAACTTTGGGATTTTTCATTGGCCCACATATTTGGCGCGAGTACTAGTGAAGTTCCCAGGAAGCAGAATCGAGAGAGGTTAGAATAAGTTGTAAGAACTTGTTTCTCAATAGATGTAAAATAAATATGTTTAAACTAAACCAACATAGCTTAGAAAAAAACAATCCAAAATGTGTTTGTACGCTAGAGGCCACAGCTTAGAAAAAAATATCAACAAGCCAAAATGTGTTTGTATGCTAGAGGCCACATCTTCAATCTTATGTTTATAAAACTTCTTTAGTGTATATGTTCTGATAAATGATTGGATAAGCTTGACAGTGAGTTGCCTTTGGCCAAGAAAAAGGTCATGAAGTTGAGTTTTGGATAATCCTTGTGAGCTCACTGGTTATAATGCTAACAAAAGTCTGAGTAGATACCATGACCATTATGAAAATGTAATATCAGAACTTATCCACCTCCATGGACCAATGAAACTTGAAAATTATGATGACATATCTTACTTGTTTTACCTAAACCCGTCTTAACTTACCAACTGTTTCAGACAGCCTTTTTCTTTCAGCAGATTTTTGAAAACATGGTGGCAAAGTTTATTGTTAACATTGGACAGTATCTCCTTTTGGCACAATAATTTCATAGGTACTTTAGTATTAGACCTTATTTTACATGTATGTTGATTACTTATATAGGGCAGTAATGCTTTTCAAAGTGGTCTGCTGCGAATTTGTTCTGTATGGTATTGAGTAAACCCTTTACCACACAATCCCGAGTTTTAATGACCCTAAAGAAGAAGCCTTATGAAAACATTGTGGGAAAAAAAATGCTGGTAACCAGCATTTTCTCCTTTATCCATGATGCTTTCTACCCTATAAAACACAGAAATCACCATTTAAGCAACACTTAATTTGTCGTCTGTAAATGCTTTCAGTTTGTTCCAGTCCAAAACTTTTGTTGTTTAGTAAAGAGTCAATATTACAAGGAAAATATTAATAAAACAATCAAAGTAAGGCTTGGTAATAAACAATGGTGACATGCAAAACCTGCATTGAAAATAAATGAATGAGAACAAGATATTTACGAGTGTAAGACCGTGAGGAAAATATAACAAAAAGTTACAATGTAATGTTACAGGTTGTTGTGGCAGGAGCAAAAGAGAAGTCGATCTGTGCAGTGCTACATAAAGTTTTAATTAGTCCAATAAAATGGGTGTTCTGTGCAAAGTCTATCTGTTTAAATCTATCAATCTCTTGAATCTGAATCTCGTTCCCTAAAATTTCCGTCCCCTAAAAGAAAGATAAAGCACCTTAAGATTCCAGCCTTTAAGTCTTACACATAAAGCGCAATCTGACTTTGAAAACAACATGAAATTGCAGACGGTGCAACCAAAGACAAGTATTTCAATTTCTGAAATATCAGTCATTCTAAGTACAGTCAGCAACTTAATACAGATATTGAACGAAACCGAAAATTGACAGTTTATCAAAATACAGCAAAACATTGTAACAAATGAATAAAATATCGTAGTAAGGCTATTAACATAATCATCTATTGATACAATAATTAAAAGCACGGTAAGTATCAAATAATAACATTTATCTGCTTTGCATGAGAGTTTAACATCGATTTTACAGCTTAAGTCATTCCCAAGGCAACCAGTGCACCTATACATGTGTTTCCTCGTCCTCAAGCACATTTACATACTAAATCTTCGGACCTGACTGAAGAACCAGATTTGCATGCAATACTTTTAAGTCAAAACCAAGCTTTGGATCACTTTGTCGCTCGTGCGTGACATGACTGAAATTCATTGTCAGGCGAAGAAAGCAAGAAATGGCGAGTACTAATCACAAAGCACACATGAAAATCAGAAGTAATGTGCTCACCTTCAACAATCAAAGTACTGAAAGTGCTGTTTTGAAAAATGATTGTTACCAAATCAAAGTGCTGAAATTTCTGTGAAAACAGAGACTGTTACAGTAACCATTCACTGATATTCAAATAATAGATTAATTGCTTCTTCTTTCTTTCTTTTTGCCACCAGTCACTGATATTCAAATAATAGATTAATTGCTTTTCCTTTCTTTATTTTTGCCACCAGTCACTGATATTCAAATAATAGATTAACTCTTTACCACACAATCCCGCGTTTTAATGACCCTGAGAAATAGCCTTTTAAAAAACCATGTGGGAAAGGGACAAAATGCTGGTAACCGGCATTTTCTCCCTTTCCCACAAGGGTTTCTTCACTCTTACAGACAAATTTCATCATTTCAGCCACATTTTATTTGTCATCTGCAAATGTTTTCAATTTGGACCAGTCTAGAATTTTGTCATTTGGTAGAGAGTTAATTGCTTTTCCTTTCTTTATTTTTGCCACTGTTGCTCATATTTTAATGTCCCCAAGAAACCTGTTATGTTATGGGGAAAAGTGCATGTAAAGGAAGAAACTCATCCTAAGTTACACCTGGTTCTTTGACAAGCTTGTTTAAAGTACCATCACACTGGACCTCAGTTCAAAATCTCATCCAAAAGATTTTTAGTTACTTCTAGTTGGCCAGCCAAGAGAATCGAACCCACACCTTCAAGTGACCAGAAACTTGTCTCCTTTCCCCAAAATGTTTTCTATTCTTTGGAAAGCAAATCCCATCATCTCAGCTAGATTTACCTGGCTGTCTGCAAATACTTTTAATTTAGACAAGTCTAAAATCATGTTGTTTGGTGAAGAGTTAAACTTTGAATGCTGCAAGATCTAAATTTGCTTGATTTATTTGAAAATTTGGTCAATAGTAATGCTTATTCTTGACGTATTAATTTTTTCACAAATTGCAGAACAAACTTTCCAACATCATTGTGTTAAAAGGGACAGTTCATTCTTTTCCAACAATGTTTTCAGAGAATGTCATCTACAGTGGAATGACAAGACATTATTTGTACAAGACAAACAATTAGTAATGTTTTTTTCTCTGTTTTTGTCTGACTAGGCTGTATGAGACTGTAACACCAATAGAGGATGTCATGGCCAGGGAAGTGATCTACGTGCTTAGAGAATGGGCTGTGATCTGGAAGAATCTCTTTGTTGTAGGTTTTCAGATTTTAGTCGGTCATCTACTTTGGATGGACTCTGAAACATTCACTATATATATATAAATTTTCTAAGCTTTGTGACAAATAGAGATAATGTTTTATCAGATACTGTTCAAAACAGGACTTTCATTGTCCCTGCCATGGGCTGCTTTTCAAATATATTAGAGGAAGAAGCTACTATTTGTGACAAGCAAATGCTTCTTTTCCAAAAGAAAAATCCAAGGTAGTGGAAAAACATACTCATGTTTTGTTTTGGCTGATGTTGGGTCTATATTGTCTGCAAAGGTAACTTTTTCTTATAAACTCTATATTAAACAATCCTAAGTTTAATCAAGTTTAATGACCCTGAGAAAGAAGGCTTTTGAAAACATGGGGGAGGGGAATGTTGGTACTCAGCAGTTTCTCCTTTTCCACATTGTTTTCTTTCCTTTCAAAGACACTTTCCATCATTTCATCCTCATTTTTTGGTCATCTGCAAATGCTTTCAATTTTGGAAAATCTAAAATTATGATGTTTTGTAAAGAGTTAACTCTTTGTTTCCTAACACAATTTTGAACAGACAACTACACATTCTTGTAAAATACAGATTATCAGTGTGAATTAAAGTTAACGGCATGGAAACACATAAAAGATCATGACAATAGGAAAATTTTCTTGTTATCAGCAATTTCTCTTTTTGCTGGAATGGTTTGAAACTTAACTCTTTCCGTACCATAGACGGTACTAGAGGCTTTTGTGGACAGTGTAGATCAAGATCAGACTGTACAGAACATGCAGTCTGATCTCTGATCTACACTGTCCACTGCTTTATTCTAGATTATGAATGAACCATGTTTTGATATTGAAGGGGAACTGTATTTGTAGCCATTGAGAAAATGCAATTTATTAGTCCCCTACTGGCGAAGCCGAAGGGGACTTTAGGTTTGCACTCCGTCCATCCGTCTGTCCATCTGTCAGTCAGTCCTTCCGTCTGTCTGTCTGTCTGTCAGTCTGCACGCAAATCAGTTTTCCGGACTTTTTGTCTAAATGCTGGCAGATATTGAGCTGACTTTTGGTGTGCAAGTCAACCACCATGAGTTACAGATCAAGTTTGAGTTTTGTTCCGGTCCACTGATTACGGGCCTTGGACTTAGAAAATTTCACTGAAAAAACAGTTTTCCCAACTTTTTTACTTACAATACTCATGTTTGGTATGTAGGTACCTGTCATTGATACCGATCTTCTGTGGGTTATATGTCCAAGGTTAAGGTAAAAAATTTTAATCCTTATCATGAAAACTTATCCTCAAAATTTTTCATAGTCATTTCTCTGTATATTCAAAGTACTTAAGTTATAACACTTATACATGGTAAGCTGGTACCTCTCATCGGTACACATCTGCTGATGATAAGGTCAAGGTCATCTCACAAGGTAAAGGTCATATTTCTGAAAATTTGCTTTTATGGGGGCATTTGTGTTTCACAAACACATCTTGTCTTAGTAAAACTTCTTCAGTGAACACTTACTTTAACAAGGAAAATGCTTATATATCTGGCTTTCATTAAAGCATTGCATACAAATACAGATACAATGCTTATAATTCTGAAAGGGGGTCAAATACGTTCTTTCTCCTCCACAGAGTTTCACAAACTATACCTGCCAGTGATATATACGGCCGGTAGGGGACTCAGTATTGCTATGCAATACTATCAGAATGCTTGTTTATTCAGTAGTGAAAGAGTTAAGCTGTTATTCTGTTCGATGTTTATATAAAATACATGTATATCAAATTTAGTTGGTGTGTTTCACTCTGTTCTATTTCAGACACCTAAACAACCCTTATTTGACAGTGTTACAAACAGTATGATAGAACTTTCAACCCTAAGAGGATTGCTGGTGGACAAGAAACTCTCGCAAGAAGAAGCAAGTGATCTGAAAAGAGACATTGTGTCTGTGATAGACTGGGGAAATGGGTATTTATCATATTTTCAATTATCACCTTCTCAAAGATATATCAGTTTTTTTTTTTTTAACATGAAAAGAAGACGCATATTCGGTTCAGCATACGTCGATGAATATCTTTTAACCCTTTAACTCTTTACCACACGAGAAAATTTTAGACTGGTCCAAATTGAAAGCATTTGCAGACGACAAAATAAAGGTGACTGAAAAATTAAAATTTGGTTTGGGAAGAGTAGAAAACACTGTGGGAAAAGGAGAAAATGCTGGTTACCAGCATTTTCTCCTTTTCCCACAATGTTTTCCAAAGGCTTCTTTCTCAGGGGCGTCAAAAGTAGGGATTGTGTGGTAATGGGTTAACACGTGACAAAATTTTGGACTTGTCCAGACCAAAAGCATATGCAGACAAAAAATTAAATCATGCTCAAATTGTGGAGGTCAATTTGATAGGATAGAGAACATTGTGGGAAAAGGAGAAAATGCTGGTTACCAGCATTTTCTCCCTCTCCTACAATGTTTTAAAAAGCTGTCTGTCTCAGACTGGTTAAAAGTCGGGATTGTGTGGTAAAGGGTTAATCACAGGAAAATGTTTGGAAATTTCAGCATGCATGATTATTAGTTCATTAGGTCCTTTGTTGTCATGCATCTCTCGATATATTTTACACTCTGGAAACAGAGGGTTTAATGCAGTTAAGTAATGCGCTATACCAAGCAAGTCATTGCATAATGTGGACCCATTTTATCTAAAAACTGGCTGAATCGTGAGGTAAAATGGCCCGTGGTGTGTAGAAAATTTACTTAAAGCAGAATGTCTAGACATAAGTCAACCTGCATGGACTGTGCAGGCTGACATGGGTCTGTATGCTCTTGGAAAAGGGGGTTAAATGAATTTTTCATAATGCCTGATACCAAGCAAGTCATTGCATAATAGGAACCTATTTTGTCTAAAATCTAGCTTAATCATGTGTTAAAATGGTCCTTTGACATGCAGTAAATATACCAACAGCAGACAGTCTAGACGTAGGTCAATCCTGTGTGGACTGTGCAGGCTCTCAGGGGACTGTACTTTTTGCATATGCATTAAACCATCTTCTCACAAAGAATGACTTGTATGCATTGATATTTTTTACTGGAAAATAGCAATTTCTTAACTAAAGATTGACTCTTTAAACAGCATTTTTTTTAACTGAAAATTTCCTATTCAAGCAGCATTTTTCTATTTGAAGATGGACTTTACCCTACAACCAATTCACCAATCAAGTTAACGATGCATATCACAAATGCATCCTACTGTGCTTGTGTATTTGTCATAGATAGTGAATCAGAAGTGCACCTATGTATTTTTCGCACAAATGGTAATACTATTCATGCCCTGAAACAAGTAGCATTTTCTTTGGGTGGTATTAGTAAAGAAAAAAAAAAATGGATCTCTGGACTGTCACCGTGTAATAATGAAAATTCTTTTGATACGGCGTTACACACCAAAATGCAAACAAAAGCAAGAAACTTAAAGCTGTGGAAGTATAGCTGTTTCCACTTTGAAAATTATTGCAGGAAAAGGAGAAATCACCCCAAATAAGCAATTTCTCCTTTTCTCACTATGTCTGCTGAGCTTATTTTTTTTCTTGAAAAAGTTAACTTCCACAGTGACCTTTATCCCTGTTTTCTGACAAAATAAGCACAGATAGGTACCATTTTCATTTTTTCATATTGTTTAGAATTTAAATACTATGAGTGTGGAAATTTTAAGAAAAATCTGTTGGTTAGAAAATATTTTTTTTTTTTATTAAAAAAAGATTAACCCTTAATTCGGTCAAATTATCTCCCTTTTTAACTCAATGGGCTACATATAACATGCATATTTGTACATTTACCATGCTCAAAACCAGGTTTTTATCTATCTTTTGTGCAAAACTAAATGACTTTACATTAAAATGATGTATATTTGTATACTTTTTCAGTAATGTTCCTGTTAACCAACTATTAAAGAAAAGAGTGTTAAATATAAGCTGAATTTTGGAACTGTATATATCTTTTTCAAAGGCAAATTTCTCAGAAACAAGCAGGGTTACCTATATCAATTTTTATTGTAATCTCCTAGAGACATGATGAACTTTGTATCTGCAAAGTTTTAAAAAAATCTCTCCATTAGAAAAATTTGTGATATATGGTGTTAAATCTTTCATTGGGAATGAATTGACAATATCAACTAAAACCTAATTACTTCACAAAATTAATGTCACTAACACCTGACTATTCAAATATTTGAATGGTACACAATTGGTAACATAAAACTGAACAATTAGCTTGGAAGAAATTTTTCAAAAGAGTGTGTCCCAAATTAATTCCATATACTATTTAATTTCCAAAACAGTCATTATTGAGAGAAAAATTGCAGTAAGTACAGTGGGTTTCTCATGAAGCAATTGATTGGCTGTAAGCACTGACTACAATTCTTAGAGCAGGGTAATCATCTTCTCCTAAAAATTCTAAAATTCTATATTTTTAACCTTTATAACCCCCTCCCCTCTGCCCTTTTTAATCGGTCGGCGTGAGCCGGACGATTAGAGAGACCACAAATTTCGGAAACCCGTCTGCTGAGGGCAAACTAATCTAACTGCAACTCTTAACAGCTTTTGACAAGTCAACACTTTGTTGCATAGGAAAGAGTTACACATATAGATAACATAGTTTGTATTCTATATAGGCCTGATTTCTTCTGCTTTAGACAACTGGGTATGAACAAGTCTAGACATTTGTTGTCAGGTTTATTCAGGTTGATAAAGGGGCACACACACAGATAATGTAGAATTTATTCTGTACAGGCATCATTACTTCTATTTTCAGACAACTGGGTATGGACTTGGTTCCTCGTATTAATGGTGAGCAGCTGGATGCAGATCTTTGCAGTATAACACAGTTACATAGAGTACATATAGACAGTGCTCATACAACTGAAGAGGGAAAGGTTCGTATTAATTCCTTACCAAACAACACCGGGTTTTATCACCCTTGGAGAGAAGCCTTTTGAAAACATTGTGGGAAAAGGAGAAAATGCTGGTAACCAGCATTTTCTCCTTTTCCCACAATGTTTTCTACTCTGTCAAGGACAAATTCAGCCATTTGACCCATTTTTAATTATTCATCTGCAAATACTTTCAATTTGGACCAGTCTAAAATTTTGTGATTTGGTTAAGAGTTAATTCTTTACCAGACAACAAAATTTTAGACTTGTCCAGATTGAAAACATTTGCAGACAATAAATATGACTCAATGAAATTTGATTTTGAAAGTATAAAAAAATGGAAAGGAGAAGGTGCTAGTTACCAATTTTGTTCTCCTTTTCCAATGATGTTTTCAAAAGCCTTCTTCATCAGGTCTTAAAAACAGGACTGTTTAGTAAAGGGTTGATTTTTACCTCCTGCAGACAACTTATTTGTCTTGCAGTTGACAAATTCTGAAAATATTGTGGCTAAAGGAGATATTGTAGTCCCTCCTTTTTCCATGACATGTTCACATTTTCTTTTTTGTATTAACCCATTATAACACAATTACAAGATTTAATGACTCCAAGGAAGAAAGCTTTTGAAAACATCACATGGAAAACGAAAAATGCTGGTAACCGGCATTTTCTACTTTTCCACAAATAATTTCTACACTTCCACAGTGAAATTTTAGTTTTTGAGTCACATTTTATCTCTTTAGTAAATGCTTGGACTAGTCTAAAATTTTATTGTTTGGTAAAGAGTTAAACATATATGTTTGCTGGTTATGTAGACTTCAGAATGTTCCCTATGTTGTTTGTCAATTCATCTGCAGTGGAAGATATTTTAGATCCAGGAAAAGGACAAGCTGATAGTATGGCATTGAAAAAGGGAGTTAACTCTTCACCACACAACCTGGGTTTTAACGACAATGAGGAAATAGCCCTTTGAAAACCTTGTGGGAAAAGAAGAAAATGCTGGTAACCAGCATTTTCTCTTTTTCCCCACAATGTTTTCTACCCATCCAAAGACAAATTCCATCATTTGGGCAACATTTTCTTTGTCATTTGCAATTACTCTTTCTATTTTGACAAGTATGAGATTTTTTCATGTGGTAAAGAGTTGATGAAATCCTTGCAATGTTTTATCTTACAAATAAAAGGTATGTTATAAGGCTTGTCAGAAATATGTTTTTACCTACGAACAAAAGGTACATTGTAGTAAGGCTCGCCTGAAACTTTGCTTCAGCAACAAAGAAGACGGCAGACAGGCAAAACCAGCAAGGGCGATATTGCTGCAGACTTGGGCATCTTCACACATCACATACTTGCAAGCTTTAAAAACTTTGGGTGCAATGTAGGGGACACCTCAGAAACCTTACTCTCGTTGTATCATTACAAAGATAACAAATGTTACTGTCTCACGTAAGTAATCACATGTTCTTCTACCCACTGGTGTTCAGACCATTTCAAGACCCATAGAAAGAATATAAGTGAAAGGGAGGGGGGGGGGATATTTGACGGACAGGAAGTAGCTTTCGAAAATTTTGTGAGGAAAAAAAGGAGAAATTGCTTGTAAAAAGCAACTGCACCTATTTTCACTATATTTTCAATTATTGTCTGTCAATGTGTGATGCTTGGGCATTAAAAGGTTTTTTTTTTTGTATAGCAGGGGGATAATAAACTCGTCAATCAACAAAATTTTAGACTCCTCCAAACTGTAAGCATTTGCAGATGGAAAATACGATGTGACTCAAATGATAGGGATTTCTTTGATGGGATAGAAAACATTTTGGTCAATGGAAAAAAAAGCTTGTTACCAACATTTTTCCTTTTCCCAAAATGTTTTAAAAAGCCCTTTTCCTCAAGGTTGTTGACCGTAATCCTGCTAAATAACTACCATAAAAAATTTGAATTGATAGTAAAAACCCAAGTGTTGCTATTTTTATGTTATTTGTAGGGTAAAGATATATCCTTATTGGACAGTGTAGTTCTATGCAGTCTGATCTTGATTAACACTGGCCGCAAAAGATCAACAAGTCGCACTTAGCAGTCTAGTTGTAATTGTTTTGTAAAGGGTTAAGCCTGTGCCTCAAATACACACATTTTGAAACACTTTTACTCTAGACTTTAGACAACACTGTCTCCGATAGAGGAATTGATATTTTTCATTAAAATTTGCCTCAAGAAAATTTACTAACAAATAAGAATTTAGTAGCAATTTTACCCAAGACTTTAATTCTAAGGACTACAATTTGTAATCTTCTGAAGAACCCAAGGTTTATTTGTGTAATAAACTTTTTCCTTATGTAGTTACATTTTTAATCAGATCAGCATTGTTTTTAGAAAAAATCGTTTCAATTGGAACGGTATTCTTCATTTATATACTCCATATCTTATTTACCATAGCAAGCAATACGGTCTATGTATATAGTTTGTTTTTAACCCTTTCCCAAACGGCGAATGTTGGACTCGTTCTATTTCAGAAACATATGCAGACAATAGATCAAAACTGTGCAGATGAACTTTAGCTCTCTGATAGGCTAGAAAACATTGTGGGAAAAGGAGAAAATGCTGGTTACCAGCATTTTCTCCTTTTCCCTCAATGTTTTCAAAAGCCTTCTTTCCCAGGGTTGTGAAAACAAGGGATTGTTTGGTAAAGGGTTAAGATAGCAGAACATTTTCACTTTTTACTTGTCTGCAAAATTTCAGATTTGTCCTACTGGAGAGCATTTGAAGACAACAAATTAAATGTTGCTGATTGCAGTTGTCTTTGATAGGATAGAAAACATTATGGGGCAAAGGAGAAAATGCTGATTACAAGTATCAGTAACTGTTTTTCTCTCTTTACCACAATATATAGAAGCCTTTCTGCTCAGGGGCACTTAAACATGAGACTGTGAGGTAAAGGATTACCTTACTTCGAGAAATAGATTTGCAGCACATGAAAAATAGTTGTGAAAAATAATTAAGCTCCATGAGTTAAAAACATAAATGCATGTGAAATCATTGTGGCAAAAGGGGAATTTTTTTTATCAAAGACAGTTTTTCTTTTTGCCACAATGTTTATAAAGAGGTCAGCTTCAATACAAACAAGTTTTTTTAGTTGTTTGAAAGAAGTTGGAAGATTGATAACAGGCAATTCTTGCTGTTTCACATACATTTTCAAAAGCTGCCTACTTGTATTCTGTTTTTATTTGTGTGGTTGAGTTCGTACAGATCCAAACTGTTCACACTTTGATATTGTATTTCAGTGAAAAATTTGTGGTAAGACACAACAAAATGTCAATGCCAGAGGATTTAGACCGACTCAACAATTACTTTGGGCTGTTTACAGTAAGTATTGTCCCAGGATGATACTGAAGTTTTGTTTTCAATCCATTTAGGGGTCCATCTTTTCTTTCATCAATCTGTCTAGACCATCTGTATAACAATCTGTTTCTTTAATTAACCCTTTACCACACAATCCCTGCTTTTTACGACCCCAAGAAAGAAGCCTTTTGAAAATATTGTGGGAAAAGGAGAAAATGCTGGTAACCAGCATTTTCTCTTTTTCCCACAATATTTTACACCCTTCTCACAACATGCTTTAATTTTTCAGTCACGTTTATCTTTGCGTCTGCAAATACTTTCAATTTGGATAAGCCTAAAATTTTGTTGTTTGGTACAGAGTTAAATTAATCCTCATTTTTATCTCCACTGGTGGATAGCCAACTAGCTTCATTAAGGGATGGGTGGAATATTAATACGAAATGAGATTTTTGTTACTTTAAAACTTTACTTTCCGTGCCAAAGAAAAAATGTTTTTCTGCATCGACAATTTTTGAAAATCTTTTTGTCAGAACACTGTCAGAATTCATTGATATTTGGTGTGAATGATATTTGGTTAGGTCTTGTATTCATTGACATTATCTTGGCATGTGAAAAAGATGACTTTCTTGGGACTAGTCTTACATTCTCTGTGAAATCTTCTTCCATAATGGCTTCTTATTGTTAAATATCTCTGTCAGTGCCATTTGCATATATTATACATTTGTTTATAAGGTAGTGGAGTGACACAAGGCCATATTACTTTTAAATTGCTGTGTTGACAAAAAAAAATACCGATGTCCATATTTATTTGTCTTTCTAGGATTTGACCAATGAGGATATGGAAAGAGACCTGTATTTAGTGGCACAGATTTATAGAGTTGGTACGTTGATATTGCATGACTGCATAAAGTGCTTTAAACTTTTACCAAACAGTCCTAAATTTTAATGACACTACAAAAATAGGGCTGCTGAAAATATTGCAAAAACAGGAGAATATGCTGGTAATCTGCATTTTCTCCTTTTCACACAATATCTTCTATTCTTATTAAGACAACTCCCATGATTTAAGTTGCATTTCATATGTGGCCTATGAATGCTTTCGATACAGACAAGCCTAGAATTTCGTTGTCTTGTAAAGAGCTCATGACATTTTTTCTGCAGAAATGATATGCACTTATGATAGTTTGTACTTTTTAGCTCACCCGAGCACGTAGTGCTCAGGGTGAGCTATTGTGATCGATCACCGTCTGGCGTCCGTCAGTCCGTCTGTATGTCCGTCCGTCCGTGAACAATTATTTAAAGAATCTTCTCCTCTGAAACCGGCAAACAGATTTCATTGAAACTTCACAGAAATGATCCTTAGGTGATGCACTTTTAGAATACTTCAAAGATGTGAATTCCATGAAGAACTCTGGTTGCCATGGCAACCGAAAGAAAAAACTTTAAAAATCTTCTTGTCCCAAACCGTAAGGGCTAGAGCTTTCATATATGGCATGTAGCATCATCTAGTGACCCTCTACCAAAATACTTCAAATTATGGCCCTGGTGTGGAAATTGGCCCTATGTTGTGGGGTCTCGGATTTCACATAGAGATTAAGAAGGAAATCTTCTCCTCTGAAACCTGCTAACAGATTTCAGTGAAACTTCACAGAAATGATCCTTAGATAATGCACTTTCAGAGTACTTCAAAGATTTGAATTCCATGAAGAACTCTGGTTGCCATGGCAACCGAAAGAAAAAACTTTAAAAATCTTCTTGTCCCAAACTGCAAGGGCTAGAGCTTTCATATATGGCATGTACGTGGGGTGATCAGAAAGAACGCGAACCACCCGATTATTTCAAAAACTACTTTACTTAAGATAACAAAAATTTGCACAGATGAACATTAATTACCTGGTTACTTACTCAAGCGTTTAAATGACGTCATAGGCAAATAAGAAAAGAGTGACGTCATTTCAATGACATCACATACTGCGTTAGCGGTTCACAATGTCGGATGACGTTTTATTTGAGCAGAGAGTAATTATAAAGTTTTACGTTAAACTCGGAAAGTCTTCATCGGAAATTAAGGCCGATTTAGATAAAGTTTATGGGGACTCAGCACTTAAGAAAACCAGTATTTGTAAATGGATTGGACGATTTAGAGAAGGACGCGAAACCGTTGAAAATGACCCTAAATCTGGCCGTCCATCAACATCAGTAACGGACAAAACTATCGCGGATGTGCAGCAGCATGTAAAGCAAGATCGTCGAGTTACTGTCAGGGAAATAGCTGACACATTTAGCATTTCCTATGGAAGTGCACAGGAGATTTTAACTGACAAACTTGGAATGTCGCGTGTTTGTGCAAGGTGGGTGCCTCGGCTACTGACGCCCGAGCAAATGGGGGTTAGGGTCGAAATTTGTTTTGAAATTTTAGAACGCATTAGGAAAGAAGGATCAAACTTTACTGATCGTATTGTGACATGCGATGAAACATGGGTACACTTTTACGAGCCCGAATCTAAACAACAAAGCAGTGTATGGAAACATCCAACATCGCCGTCCCCTGTTAAAGCCAAACTTTCTAAGTCTGTTGGTAAAGTTATGTGCATCATGTTTTTCTCTTCTCAACGTTTTCTTCTAAATCACGTTGTACCTATACATACTACAGTCAATGCTGAGTATTATGCCAGCATTATTCGAATGAATTTAATACAGGCCATCCGAAAAAAACAGCCGGAACTTCTATGGAGAGGCGTCATTTTACATCAAGATAATGCTCCCGCTCACAAAGCCAAACTTGTACAGGAAGTTTTGAAAAAACTAAACATAGAAACATTAGACCATCCTGCCTATGGTCCAGACCTGGCCCCATGTGACTTTTGGCTATTTCCTGTTTTGAAAGATTCTCTACGTGGCACGCACTACGAGAGCAGAGAGGAGCTAACCCATGCCATGACCGGGTCGTTGAGAGTGATGTCACGTGACGGGCTCGCGCACGTGTTTCGCGCATGGGAATCAAGAATGAATAAGTGCATAGAACACAAAGGAGGTTACTTTGAAAAACAGTAAACATTCCAAGTTGATTTTTATAACAATATTCCGATAAAGGCACTGGTCCGCATTCTTTCTGATCACCCCTCGTATAATCATCTAGTGACCCTCTACCAAAATACTTCAAATTATGGCCCTGGTGTGAGAATTGGCCCTGTGTTGTGGGGTCTCGGATTTCACATAGAGATAAAGAAGGAAATCTTTAAAAATCTTCTTGTCCTAAATACTAAGGGCTACAGCTTTCATATTTGGCATGTAGCATCATCTAGTGGACCTCTACCGAAATACTTCAAATGATGGCCCTTGTGTGGAAATTGGCCCTTTGTTGTGGGGTCATGGATTTTACATAGAGATAAAGAAGGAAATCTTTAAAAATCTTCTTGTCCCTCTTGAACCTTAAGGGCTAGAGCTCTCATATATGGAATATTAACCAATCAGCACCAAACTTGGTCAAAATTTATATGACCATAAGATCTCGGATGAGTTCGATTTAGGGTCTTCTCGGACCAGAACAACTGGAGTTATTTGTCCTTGAATTAGAAGAATTGCTATACATGTATTTGACTTTGTTTACACTCTAGCATCTACAAATATAAACCAATCAGTACCAAACTTGGTCAAAATATATATGACCATAAGATCTCGGATGAGTTCGATTATGGATCTAATCGGACCAGAACAACTGGAGTTATTTGCCCTTGAATTAGAAAAATTGCTATATTTGAACTTGTTTACACTCTAGCATCTACAATTTTCAACCAATCAGCACCAAACTTGGTCAAAATACATATGAACATATGATCTCGGATGAGTTCGATTATGGGTCTAATCGGATTAGAATGACTGGTGTTATTTGCCCGTGAATTAGAAACTTCTTTACAATAGTTCTTTGTCCGAAGCATAACTTTGTCATCTCCAGTCCGATTGACTTGAAACTTGGCATTTGTGTTTGTTGCAATAATACGGAGTGCAGTGTGAAAGAACCATAACTCTACCTTGTACTGTCTATGAATTAATTCCCTTGATCATCCATTTTACAGCATTTTCTGCTTGTCCAGAATATAACTTTGTCATCTCTAGCCTGAACATCTTCAAAGTTGGTATGCATGATTGTTGAAAAATTATGGAGTGCAGTGCACAAGAACTATAACTCTTCCTAGCATGAATTTTGAGTAATTCCCCCTTTGATCTTCATTTTTATAGCATTTCTTGGTTGTCCAGAGCAAAACTTTGTCATCTTAAGTAGGAATGACTTGAAATATGGTATGCCTATTTGTTGCAATATTTTGAAGTGCATTGGGCAAGAATTGTAACTCTACCTCCTGCTGTCTTTGGGTTATTTCCCTTTGATTGTCATTTTTACAGTGTTTAGTGCTTGTCCAGAATATAACTTTGTCATCTCAAGTCAGAATGACTTCAAACTATGTATGCATGTTTGTTGCAATATTACAGAGTACAGTGTGCAAGAACAATAACTACCTAGTGCAGATTTTGAGTAATTCCACTTTCATCTTCATTTTTACAGTATTTCTTGCTTGTCCGGAACGGAACTTTGTCACCTCAAGTCAAATTGACTTGAGACTTGGTAAACATGTTTGTTGCATTACTTGCCCTTTGCGATTATTATACCTCCTTGACAACTGGCGATGGGACGGGCGTATCTTGCGACAATTTGCCGCTTTTGTTTCATTATCATTTGGCCTTGAACCTTGATATTTGGTATTTATCTTCATTGTAGACCTTTACTGCTTAGTACTCAGGTGAGCGATATAGGACCGTCATGGTCCTCTTGTTTCAAAGAATTTCTTAGCTAATTCAGGGAATGTCCATGTGAAATTACTGGCTGTGATAAGGATTCAAATTACATGCAAAATTTTGATGGTCTTAAATCATTTACCAAACTCTTCTGAGTTTTAAGGACTTTGAGGTAGAAGACTTATGAAGACACTGTTGGAAAAGGAGATATGTTAGTAACAGAAAATGCTGGTAACCAGCATCTTCTCCTTTTCCCATGTTTTATATCTTTTCAAAGATAAACCTCATTGTTTGAGCCATGTTCAACTTGCTGTTTGCAATTGCTGTCAATGTAGAGTAGAAAACGTTGCCTGGTAAGTGGTTAAGGATTGACCGTGAAGTTCATTCTTTTTAAGGTCGCATGATTCCAGAAAATTCCAAGAAAGCACCATCAGTTGTGTTTAAGAGGCCATGGGGAGTTGGAGGTGAGAACTGTTTAACTAGGTAGCACACAATCCGGAGTTTTAGTGATCCTGAAAAAGAAGGCTTTTGTAGACATTGTGCAAAAAGAAGGAAATGTTGGTAACAGCAGTTTCTTTTTTTCCCACAGTATTTTCTATCCTTTCAAAGACAAATACCTTCATTTGCATCACCTTTTAATTGTTGTCTGCAAATCCTTTCAGTCTGGATGTGCCTAAAGTTTTGTCGTTTGGGAAAGAGTTAATCCTGTAGCAAACCAAACAGTGTTTTAACTACCCTTAGGAAGAAGGCATTGAAAAAGGAGAAAATGCTGGTTTCCCTTTTTTTCACAGTGTTTTCTACCCTTCCAAAGACAAAACCCATCTTTCTAGATAGATGTGTATTTGTCATCTGCAAATGTTTTGAATTTGAATATGTCAAAGTCAAAACTTCAGTCATTTGGTAGAGAGTTAACTCATTTTCTCCTGAAACTAATTTGCAGCAGACAACTCTGAAAATGTTCATGTACACTTTGAATGAAATCTGCATGATATACAGTTTTTTTACAGGTGAAAACATCGTGGCAAAAGAGAAATGGTTAATTTTTAGCATTTTTGCCTTTGCCACAATTTTCCAGAAGTGTCTTGTTGAGAGGTGGGAAAAGTTTATTTGCAATTTGCAGGGAGGTTTGGAGTTAACATGTTATTTCATCTAAGACAACACTTGTTATCCAGTATGGGTTAATGGTGAGTAAAGGTTTTTTGAGGAGACAGGGAAGTTAACTTTTAGGTTGTGATTTTTCTTTAACACAATGACAAGTTTTCATGACCCTAAGGTAGAAGGCTTTTAAAACATTGTGGGAAAAAGAGAAAATGCTGTTAACAAGCATTTTCTCTTTTTTGTACAGTGTTTCCTACCTTCTCAAAGAATCAAATAATTTGGGCTACTTTTTAACTCTTTACCAGGAGACCTGAAAGCATTTGCAGATGACAATTTAATTATAACTAAAACAATTGAATTTGTCTTGGAAAGAGTGGAAATCATTATGGAAAAAGGTAAAAATGCAAGTCACTAACATTTATTCCTTTTCTCACAATGTTTTCAAAAGGATTTTTCTCAGGGTTGCTAAAACCTGGGATTGTTTGGTAAAAGATTAACATTGTCATCTGCAATGCTTAAATAGTTTGGACAAACCCAAAATTTTATGGTGTAGTTAAGAGTTATAAAGACAAAACCCTTTGCCAAACAGTGTTTGGATGATCCAGGGATAGGAGGCCGTTGAAAACATTTTTGGATAAAGAGATAACATGGGCCTCACCACATTGTTTTCTCTTCGTTTAACCCTTTACCACACAATCCCGACTTTTAACGACCCTGAGAAAGAAGCCTTTTGAAAACATTGTAGGAAAAGGAGAAAATGCTGGTAACCAGCATTTTCTCCTTTTCCCACAATGTTTTCTACCCTTCCCAAAACAAATTTCAATTTTTGAGTCCCATTTATTTTGTCGTCTGCAAGTGCTTTCAATTTGGACCAGTCTGTAATTTTGTCGTTTGGTAAAGAGTTAAAGATAAATAAAACTCTTGTACGAGTCTAAAATTTTATTGTCTGGTAAAAAAATTAACACTTCTATACTAGGGTTAATTTGGTTTTTTTTTTTATTTCATACAAAACAATTCATACATTGTTGAAGTCAGAGACAGTTGTGCCATTTAGTGATCTTGCATTTTTTTTTTTTAAAGGGGATGGGTACTTGAAATTTTATTATCTTTTTCATTTTTTTATATTAGCTGTTCTTTTTAAGAATTATGTAGGATTTTTCTTTCTTTTTACTGCTTTGATGCAGCAAGTTCTGTTACATGTCATCTTGTAACAAGGAACAGCCCAACAGCTTTTGTTGTGTCATGCAGTAAAAAATTTTTGAAAACATTTTCTTGAACTAAAGAAGAAATTGCTTATAACAAGAGATTTTTATTTTTGCTACAATTTATTTTCATATATTCATGTAAAAACTCTAAATACATGTTGGCAATCCATATTTTACAACTTCCAACAAATGTTACAGGAGCTAATAAAGTAAAGGAGCATTAAGGTCGTATTCATATGCTGATTGGTGAGGGCCAGAGACTGCATTACTGAACTCTATCATTTGTTTCATTAATGTTTTTAGTATTTCACCAACTCATTCTCTTCACAGTGGAAAAATTGCCCAAATCAGAATGTATGTATAGATTAAAACTCTTTAGAATGGTCAGTCCTTAAATACCCTTATTGCTGATACTTACCTACAGTGAATGAGTGCTCTTGGTATTTCTTCTCCATTATGAATGACTCTCTCTTACAGTTTCATTCTCTTATCGCTGATTTACCCCAAGATTCTGTGGAAAGTGGTTTTTTAACAAAGGTGATAAAGAAATAAGCCACCAGAATAAGTAACATTCTGATAAGTCTTGATATTGAAGTTTTACATTATTTTTCTATGGTAGAAACCTCTAGAGCTATATCAAAAGAAGATAGAACTCAAAGTCTGACCCTGATCAACACTGTTAAATATATGCTAAACTATCTTGTAAAAACTTCCTTGTTTGTGTTTTTAACTCTTTACCAAACGACAAAATTTTGGACCTGTCCAAAGCATTTGCAGACGACAAAATAAAAGTGACTGAAAATTTGAAATTTGTTTTGGGAAGGGTAGAAAACATTGTGGGCAAAGGAGAAAATGCTGGACACCAGCATTTTCTCCTTTTCCCACAATGTTTTCAAAAGGCTTCTTTCTTAGGGTCGTTAAAAGTCAGGATTGTGTGGTAAAGGGTTAAGACCTTGAGGAAGGCTTTAAAAGAAATGTGAGAAAAAGAAAATACTGGGAAAGAACATTTTCTTCTTTTCTGGCAAGGTTTTTATCTTTTTAAAGAAGAATCACATCATTTTAGACAGATTTCAAATGTTGTCTGCCGGGGCTTTAATTTTTCTGCAAAGGAATAATGACTGAAAATTGTCCATTTCACTTACTTTTACTCTCTACACATTAAACTGCGAAAGTATCAGAAAATCTCAGACATACCTAACACTTACTGTACCAAATAGACCTAACAAACATTTTCATTCATAAGACCTTTTCAAGGCTGCCCATGTCTAGAATGTTCTTGCAAAGAGGACATTGTATTACAAAGATCAGACTGCATGATTTATGCAGTTTGATTTCGATCTACACTGGACGCAATGGCAACTGAAGCAGTGAAAGGAGCTTAAGTGTTGAAAACAATTTCAAGTAACATAAAGGAGCAATACTGGAAGGAAAGTAAAATACTTAACACTTGTGGGGACATAGGGAAACTGCATGACAATGTAGTTAGCAAGTGGGGGGTATATTGGTCTTCATAAGGGGATGATTACTTGGTTTTTATCCTTGATTTTCCTGCACTTTACAGATATGTTTTTGAGATAATATCTCAACTAAATCTGGTAAGATTGCTTTACAAATAGAGAGATTGTTTTACAAATTGATAAGCATTTCTCTGATGAGTGAGAACAGAATTTGCTTTAAAATTACATAGGGATTTTACATATAATCATAAATAAAATTATATTTATTGTAACATCCTCAGGGGAATCAAGGATAAAAACAAAAGGATACAGGTTAAAGGACCAATCTGTTACTTGGTTACTCTTAGTCTTTCTCTGGCAAGGGAGATGAATTGACTTATAGGAATGGCCCCAAATGGGCTCATTTTCTCGCAGTATTTTCAAAAGACTTATTCAAAAAATCCTCTTTTGTGTGGTAAAGGTTTGAACTATTTTCTGTAATTTATATTAATTTTTTTAAATTGAGGTTACCACCGTTTCGAGGATAGCACTAATATTCATTATTTTAATTATTGTGCTAAAGTTCATTAACTCTAAATTGCAAGCTGGTCCAAACAGAAAAAAAATCCAGATAAAAAATCAATTGTTGCTCAAATAATGGCAATTTTCTTAGGGTTACAAACATTAATAAAAATGGAAAAAATGCTAGTTACCAGTATTTTCTCCTATTCCCACATTTCCTTCCGAAGCTTTCTTTCTCAGGTTTGTTGAAATAGGGGATTTCATGGTAGAGGGGTTTTATTTCTTACTAAAGGGAAGCTTTGTTTATTTTACTGAAATCATTTAGAAAGCATTGTTGGAAAAGGACAAAATGGTTACCAGTATTTTTCTAAGGGTCGTAAAATAGACAAAATTATAACCAGCATTTTTCTCGGGGTTGTAAAAACATTAATCATTTAGTAACAGGTTAACTGTTTACCAAACAAAAAAATGTTAGACTAGTCCAACTTTAAAGCGGCTTTGTAGATATCAAGCCACAGTTGGCTCAAAGGATGAATTGATTGATTGATTGTATGGTGTTTAACGCCGTTTTCAACATTATTTCAGTTATATCGCGGCGGCCAGTGCACCTATCCATGCTTTCCTGGAGTCTCTTTACCAGTACTCCGCACAATTTTCTTTCCAAGCCACTGGCTGCTTTCCCACATAATCATTGTCGAAACAATGGTCAGCGGTGGGAGAGGAATGAACCCTGTCGCAGTGACTATCATCAATCCTCGAAAATTGGCCGAGCCAGGGGTCGTAGACTGGGATCGATCCCTGGACCCGGTGTTCTCAAGTCCCGCACGCTACCGACTGAGCTACCGGGGCTCGGCTCAAAGGATGAAAGTTGTTTTTAGTTGAATAGAAAATATTGTTGGAAAAGAAGAAAATGCTAGTTACCAGAATTTTCTCCTTTCCTCATTTTTGTTTTCAAAAGCTTTCTTTCTCATGGTCATTAAAACTCATGACAATGTGGAAAAGCATTAAGGAAGTCAATACTTATAGGGTACTCATCATTAAAATCCATATATATTTACAACTGATTATATGAGAGCCTTGATTTATGACCTGCTTCAGTCAAGTGAACAAATATCACATACTTCTAAGTTCATCTGAAAAAAAGATAATAACAGTTGACATCTTGCTTAATTTACAAAATAACTTTTCTTATTAAATAAAAACCTCTTGAAACAAATCTGCCTCAAACAACTTGCAAAACACAGACATTCAAACTGATTCATGGTTTTACCCTTTACCTTACAATCCTGAATTTTAAAGACCCTAAGGAAAAAGGAATTTGAAAACATTGTGGTAAATCATTGTTATCTATTCTTCCAAAGTAGAATTTCTATTTTTGAGTCATGATTATTTTTTTTCACCTTCAAACCCTTTCAATTTGGTCAAGTGTAAATGATGATGGTCACTGCAACAGGATTCATTCCTCTCCCACCGCTGACCATTGTTTCGATGATGATTATGTGGGAAAGCAGCCAGTGGCTTGGAAAGAAAATTGTGCGAAGTACTGGTAAAGAGACTCCAGGAACGCATGGATAGGTGCACTGGCCGCCGCGAGATAACTGAAATAATGTTGAAAACGGCGCTAAACACCATACAATCAATTAATCAATCAGCAAGTGTAAAAGTTTTGTCATTTGGTAAAGGCTTTTACAGTAATACATTTGGAAAAATTATGACAGAAGAGGATATTGCTCTTTTACTTTTTTTAGCTCTACTGGCTGAAAGCCTGCAGAGCTTATGTCATGGCGTGGTTTCTGTTGTTTGTCCATCGGTCCGTCTGTTAGTCTTTTTCTTGTTTATGTGATAACGTCTACATTTGTGGTCAGATATGTTAAAACTTGCACAGTTTGTTTATATCGTCAATGGCTTGAAGCATATTGATTTTGAAAAAATATTGACAATCAGTAAGGGAAAAGTAGCCATTTCAAAATGGAAATTTGAATTTCTTGTTTACATGAGTAAGTCTGCATTCGTGGACAGATTCTTATGAAACATGCTTTGTTGCATATATTATCAATAGCTTGAATCCTATTGATTTGGAAAAATATCTGACAAATAGTATGTGAAAAGTAGCCATATAAAGTTGAAGATATACATTTCTTGTAAATGTGATTATGCCCGCATTTTTATTCATTTCTTAGAAACTTGCACGGATCCTATGTATTATTAAGGGATTGGACCCTATCAAAAATGAAGAAAACTATGCTATCAGTATAGGAAAAGTAGCCATGTGATGACTTAGTCTTGTTTACTGAACACAGTCCATATCATTTGTCACATTCTTTGAAATTTGAAGTAATTGTTACATACAATGAGTACTGAAACCTTGTCAAATTTGGCTGGATTCCAAACCATTGGTTTTGAGAAATTGTACCTCATTTCTTTCAATATTTGTTCAACTCACTATGCCGACTCACTATGCTGCTTTAGTAGGTTCAAGCCCAGGTGCAATAACCCCCCCTTTGCCTTTTTTTTTTTGAAGATGTCTTTGTCGTTTACCTTTTTTGCATGGTAAATTGATGATGTATGCCAAAAAATAGGTAAAATCTCTGCCAGTAGGGTGATTCAAGCCTACAAGGACCTCTAGTTTTTGGTTTTGTTCTGCCACTTTTCAAATGACATCTGTTGGTGTCGGCTGCGGTAGGTCTTTGAAAGATATTTTTCCTGGTTCTGTTCTATTCACAAAATGTCTATAAGTTGCTTATTATGTTGACCTTCGTTACATGCAAGCACTTACTTGACTTTCTTTTGAAGAAATTTTGATTAAGTTTTATGGATGTGGGAATGTCATAATGATATCATACAGGTGCTGATTTTTTTTCTTTTAATGACATATTCCTTTACCATACAATCCAGATCCTTAGGAGTACAGCTTATGAAAACATTATGGGAAAAAGAGAAAGTATTAGTTACCAGAATTTTCTCCTTTTCCACAATGTGTCCTGCCCTTCCAAAAACAGTGTCAATTTTTGAGTCAAATTTATTTTGTCATCTTTAAATGCTTTCAATTTTGACAAGTCTAAAATTTTGATGTCTGGTAAAGGGATATTGAATACTTATGGTAGAAAACCATCTTTCCAAACCTGTGCATGTGTTTGTACTACCTGTGCATGACTGTGTTTGTACTACATATATGCCAACTTACTGGGATAACCCTTTACCACACAATGACAACTTTTAACGACCCCGAGGAAGAAGCCTTTTGAAAACATTGTGGGAAAAAGAGAAAATGCTGGTAACCAGCATTTACTCATTTTCACACAAAGTTTTCTACCCTATTAAAGAAAAATTGCATCTAAAATTTTGCCGTGGTAAAGGGATAATACATAGTGCTTGAACATGTATATCCTTTTTCTGAGATGGCCTGCTAATATCAAAATTAAAGCTGAATTGTCAAGAAGTGTGACTCACAACTACATGTATTAACATGTAGAATACCTGAAATTGCTTTTGAAGACATCAGGCTGTACAGAATGTACATTCTGATCTTGGAACCACACATTTCCATAATATGAGATATTTTGACAAGAGCATCCTTGAAATTGACATACACTGCTTATTTACAGAATCCATTTCATTTGTAAGGCTTTTTAACCCTTTACCACACAAAACCGACTTTAAACGACCCTGAGAAAGAAGCTTTTTGAAAACATTGTAGGAAAAGGAGAAAATGCTGGTAACCCTATCAAAGACAAAGCACAATATTTGAGCCACTCTAAAATTGTCATCTGCAAATGCTTTCAATTTGGGAGTGTCTAGAATTTTGTTTTGTGGTAAAGGATTAAGGGACTTTGGCTGTACTTATTCAGTTTGAAAAATTGGCCTAACTGGCAAAAAATAGTTTTTCGGCTTCTATATCCTTTCAAATAACATTTCTGTTGATCTAGGATGAAAATAGCTCCGTGTTGCTGTAATAGAATTTATGCTTACCCAACTTGTTTTTAACTCTTTGCTTGTTAGGCACAACTCCTAAGTAATTGTGAAAACACTGTTAATCAAGATAAGATTGTTTTATTGTGTGCAGGGTTCCCGCTGGGCTTTGCATTTGGCGCCATTTGCGATAGATATTTAAATGTGGCGCAAAAAAATGCCGATTGGCAAAAATGACTGACGCCGATATTTTTCATATCGGGATGCCGAACATTTTAAAACTGGCCCCCTTCACTGCAATGCATGGATGCATGACCGCCAATCCATCCATTAAAGTGAAATAAATCAGCTGGAATAAACAATGGCATCGAAGTAATCAAAATTACTTCACAAATTGATGTCATTTACACCTGTCTATCCGAATATACATACACTTTCGATAACATAAACATCCGGCTAGAAAAAATTTGTAAATTTATTTTGGAAAACTGTCAGAAAGTGAAAGTATCGAAGACCAGTGGCCTATATGAATCGTGAATGTTACTAAATGTCCAAATGAATCATGATCGCAGGTAAAATACAGCGGGTTTCCAAAATGGTGACGGTGTCGGCGTTGACTAAATCTCGGACCGTAATGTTATCGTCGTCCTCGGCATTTTCTTCCTCTGTTAATCGGCCACCTTTTCGGAAAACTTGTTTGTTTTTTTTAACATTTTAACTTTTTTATACTGTTATAGATAAAAAAAAAAATTACCCTACAGAAGCAATTTCTTTCTAAAGGAGAAATTTCTTCTTTTTTTTTTTAACAATCTTTTTTTTTTTACGTATTGACTTTGCTGTTTGGTTTGTACAATTTAAACTTCTATATGTTTCAAAAAGTCTTTCATTAAAACTTTGTTACAAAAGTAGAAATTGCTCTCAATGACCTATTTCTGCTTTTGTCACAGTGGTTTTACAAACATTAAAGATGGATCTACTTAAACAAAATAGATGCTGTTTTTTCCAAAAATATTTTTTTTTACTATATTCATGCAAAAGACATAGATATGAGTTATGAAATCTGATGAAAACAAATGTTTTCTTGTTTTTTTTTTTTTAATTGACACAACCATGCGATGAAAATTGATAGACCAATTCTTGATTATGCCCGACCCCCAATACTTTCATTTTGAAATTGGCACCAACTGGCTCAAATTATTTCAATTTGGTGCAAACTTTTCTCGTTTGGCGAAAGTGATGGCGCAAGAAAAAAAGTAGCCAGAGGGAACCCTGGTGTGGTTTTTATTTAGCTGAATATTCTTTATAGTGCTTTATATAGAGAAATGTAGATCTCTCTAAGAGATGAAAACAAAAAAAAAATATGAACTTTTTTGTTTGCTTACTCCTACCCATCAGTAAACTTGTATCATTTTAAAAGTCAGTATTTAACCCTTTACCACACGACAAAAATCTGGACCTGACCAAACTGAAAGCATTTGAAGTCAACAACTTAAATGTAGCTCATTTGATGATTTCTGTCTATGATAGGGTAGAAAACATTATGGGAAAAGGAGAAAATGCTGGTTACCAGCATTTTCTCCTTTTTCCACAATGTTTTCAAAAGCCTTCCATCCCAGAGTCGTGAAAACCAGGGATTGTTTGGTAAAGAGTTAATGGATCTGTGATCACTTTGACTTACCTGTTTTAATCAATGGTGTTTATAGAGGCTGCTTCATGAGTTTTCTTTCTGACTTGCCAGAATGCTTTAATATTTAAACTTCTTTTGTATCTGCCCTTTTAGCTAAAATTTATGAAATAATGATATACAAAATGGATTGGCAAGAAAGAAGTTAATACATGTACATTGTAGTGGTCTTGGGTTCTTGGTCTCTCTGGGCATTTTAATCAAGTTTTAGTAGTCCTTTTTTATACCATCTACCATTGAATCATGAACAATATCAAGCTTCGATACTAAGTGCATCTACAGGCAATTTTTCTGACTCAGTAATTTACTGTTTGATGTATAGTATGGGCCAGGAAGGTCATGTCATGGCTCTGTGTCTGCTGTATATGCATTGTTATTTCACTTTTATGGTAATTTTATGTCAAATATCAACTCCGAAATCAATGAATCAGTTTACACCAGACTTCATAGAAATGATCCTACCATGGTCCTCATCAGAATTCTTTCAAAGAATTTGATTTCATATAGAAATCTTTTTCATTGGCAACAAACTAAAGAAATATTTAAAAATTTTACTAATTTTTTAGCTCGCCTGAGCACAAAGTGCTCAAGATGAGCTTTTGAGATTGTGCTATGTCCGTTGTACATCATGTGGCATGCATCATTCGTTGTGTGTCATCCATTGTCCAGGCGTGAACAATTACTCTAGAGGCCACATTTTCAGTTGGATACTCACGAAGCTTGGTCAGAATGTTGGTCGTAATGATATTTTGAACAAGTTTGATATTGGGTCATGCTGGGTGAAAAAGTAGTTCACTGGGCCGAATCTTAAGAAAACCTTGTGTACTTTCAAATTAGGTCAATTTGGATAATCTTATTAGAGGAAAAAATTGGGTTATGTCAGGTCAAGAACTTGTGTTGCATCATTACAGCCTGGATCTCTTCAGCTTTATCAATCCAAAATAACTTTACTAGGTGAGTGCTGTAGGGCCAAAGGCCCTCTTGTTTATAAGATCAGTGTGGTTGACAGCCAGCAGAAGGTACTGATGTTAACTTGGAAGTGATATGTTACTTGTGCAAGACAGATATTTTTAACCCTTTACCACACAATGACAATTTTTAACGACCCTGAGGAAGAAGCCTTTTGAAAACATTATGGGAAAAGGAGAAAATGCTGGTAACCAGCATTTTCTCCTTTTCCCACAAAGTTTTCTACCCAATCAAAGAAAAATTGTGTCATTTTAGCCACTATGAAATTGTCGTCTGCAAATGCTTTCAATTTGGATGGGTCTAACGTTTTGCTATGTGGTAAAGGGTTAAAGCTTTATAGTTTGAATCATGAGCTGATTAACTGTTTAATGAAACATCTAGTGCTCTAACAACCTAGGAATAAGGAAGAATTAGGCTTTTGAAGTGCATTATTTTGCTTGAACAGGCCTACAGGTAATTTTGTTAGGAAAAAATAAAGCAGCAGTTTTGTGGGCTCTAACAAGAAATTAGAATACTGATACTGTACTTGTATTGTATAGAAAAAAGGAATTCCATTTTTGTAAAAACTAAATTACGATAAAAATTTATATCCATCCTAAAGATACTTGAATTTTGGATGATCTGATTGAAAAACAAATATCCTAGCCCCTTCCCCCACCCCTACCCAATAATGGTTTTTTGATTCTTACAAAACCGTTTTGGAAGATATGTTTTGACATTGATTTGTGAAGTAGTCCACAATAAAAAACAAAACTCATTTTCTTGTCCAGTGAAATGTCAATACATATGAAATACTGTGCTGTAGTAACATTTCCTGGTGCTTGTATTTGATTCGAGGAGCGTGAGAAAATTTGATGTCGTGCGAGACAGAAGGTGGAGCAAGATGTCAATATTTTCTTAAGCAGCAAGTAAATACAAGCACAGGGAAAGCTGTTACAACGTAATACTCTTTTTATTATATACCCACAACCTTCAATGACAAAATTCTGCATTTCTTCACATTTTACTGGAAAATGGCAATCAAAATAAAACAAATTATGGTGAAGTGGCTAGTAACTTTGTTTTTAGGGATGGAGGATGAATATTATTGCATAACATTTTGACCAGTCAAATCACAAATCAATAGGTATGTATTCTGTGCATTAAAAACGTCATCATACCATATTTGGTACCGTATATCACAGTTTGTAGATATGGACTTGTTTTTCGTTGTGTGTGTTATTTTATCTGTTTGTGATGCATTTAGACGGAAAAATTACAGGTATATTATAAATGCCAATACAGATAGAATACAAAATCTTCAAGTTACCTTTTTGTTTTACAGTGGTAAATCTAAACCCAAGCCGTCTGCCTGCAAATTTTAAAGAATGGGAGTTTCAAATGAAAGTGACTGCGTAAGTACAATCTGGTTAACCTAAAGCTTGTTATCTGTACTGTAACCCTTTACCACACAATCCCGAGTTTTGATGAGTCTGTGGATGTAGCCTTTTCAAAACATCATGGAAAAAAGAGAAAATTCTGGTAATTAGTATTTTCTCCTTTTCTCACAATGCTCTCTATCCTGTCAAAGAACTTCACTTCACTTGTAGCACTTTTGAATTTGTCGATTGCAGATGCTTTCAATTTACAAGAGCCTGGAATTTTTTGTTTTTTAAAGAGTAAAAAGTTAATACTGAAGATTCACCCCATCACCAGTATATTTGAGGGAATATTTTTTTGTAGGCCAACTATTTTATACCCCTTATCAGCAATTACCTGTTATAGCAATTGAAAATATCAAAATGACAGTGATAACTATCTTTTATAAAAGATATTGGAAGACATTTATGGAAAAATAGGTACTGTTTTAAACAAGCAGTTGCCCCTTGTCACATACAAACAAAGGGTGAGTGTAAGTAAAAGGTAATGGAAGTCTGCGATGGACCAAGAATATTGAACGTGTGTTTCATGCACATTAATTCTTCAAATGAAAATTATGCTGGTGTAAATTTTTTAGTTTTAAATAATCATACAATTTGCATTCATCAAGTTAATTTGTGATTTACATTATTAGAGTAGAGACAGAGAACGAATTCCCAACACTGCATGAGAAAGTGATAAGAAGAATGAATCAGGGTACCAGCAACCCGCAAGGAAGTAGTGCAGCAAAGCTGGGTTTAAGTATGTATTATGATCTAGAAACCTTATGTGTTCAGCATAACAGATTTAAGGTTGAAAGTCTAATATTTCCATGTAAAGGAGTATGACATTTTGCTAAGCGTCTACGAAAATGCATGTCTTTTAATGAGCCTGAGGAAGAAGGCTTCTGAAATCATTGTTGGAAAAGGAGAAAATGCTGGTAACCAGCATTTTTTTTCATTTCCAATAATGTTTTCTACTCTTGTAAAGGCAAATCCAATCTTTTTGAGACACATCTACATCTGTTTTCAATTTGGACAAGTCTTAAATTTTGTTGTTTGATGGAGAGTGTAGAGATTAGTTTTGTTTGTTCTTGTGGATGGGTGCTTCATACATGATTGATTGTTTCTCTTTCTGTCATAAAAGTCCTTGAAATTGCATGCTAGAAATAGTAGATTTATTTGCTTAAATTATCCCTCAGCCTTCATCATAAAACATCAGGAGATTTTTATAGAGATCAGTCATTGCAAAACATGCAGTCTGATCAGGTAATTTTTATTGAATTACGGTACACTGAAAATATTGAAAGTTTAAGGGAGACAGAGAAATCTTGCACTCATTTCCACTAAAGTGAATTTAAAAGTGGATGAACATTATTCAGTTTTTAGCTCACTGAAGTGCTCAAGGTGAGGTTTTGTGATTGTGCTGTGTCTGTCATGCGTTTTACCCTGTGTGCACTGTGGAGGCCACATTTTCATTCCAATACTCATGAATTTTGGTCAGAATATTTGTCTTGATAATATCTGCGACAAGTTCGAAATTTGGTCACATTGGGTCAAAAAGGTCACAGAGACAAATCTTAGGAAAACCTTTAGTGCACTCTAGAGGCCACATCTTCAGTCTGATACTCATGAAACTTGGTCAGAATGTTTGTCCTGATAATATTTTGGACAAGTTTGAAATTGGGTTATGTTTGGTAAAAAAGTGGGTCAAAGAGACAATCTTGGAAAAACCTTGTGTGCACTCTAGAGGCAAAGATTTTAGTCTGATACTCATGATACTTGGTCAGAATGATTTTTTTGATGATATCTAGTGCACTTTTAAAATTGGGTCATGTCAGGTCAAAAGCAGGCCACAGAGGCAAATCTTAGGCAAACCTTATGTGCATTCTGGAGGTAATATTTTCTGTCCGATACTTACAAAACATTGTCAGAATTTTTGTCATGATGATATTTCGAATAGGTTTGAAATTAGGTTACATCAAATCAAAAAGTAGGTCACTTGACAAATCTTAGAAAAACCTTGTTTTCACTCGTTGAGGCCACATTTTCAGTCTGAAACTTTGTCAGGGTATTTGTCTCGATGATATCTTGAAAAAGTCCTAAACTGAGTCATGTCAGGTCAAAAGTCGGTCACTGGGACAAGTCACCAAAAAACATTACGTTCTTTATAGAGGTCACATTGTCAGCTTATGAATCTTAATCAAAATGTTTGTCTTGATGATATCTTGGACAAAATTAGGTTCGGTCAAATAGTAGGTCACAGGGAAGAATCTTAGAAAAAATTTGTTTGCTCTCTAGAGGCTACATTTTCAGTCTGAGATTCATGAAATTTTTTCAGAATGCTTGTTAGCTCCACTGGCCGAAGGCCAGCGAGCTATTGTCATGGCGTTGTGTCCGTCGTGCGTCCGTCCGTTCGTTCGTCCGTTCGTCCGTGCGTGCGTCCATAAACTTTTTCTTTAAAAAACTTCTCCTCAGAAACTATTGACTGGATTTTTACCAAATTTCACAGGAATGTTCCTTTGGTGGTCCTCTTTCAAATTCCTTCAAATAATTGTGTTCCATGAAGAATTCTGGTTGCCATGGCAACCAAAGTAAAAAACCTTTAAAAATCTTCTCCTCCCAAACCGCTATTTGGATAGCATTATTATTTTGCAGGAATGTTCCTTAGATACAGGTTTACAGAATTCCTTAAAAAAAAAAAGATCTGTCAAAAAACATGGCTTTTATGGGAGACTCATTTTCCTTTTATGGTATAAAGTAAAATCTTTGAAAAATTTCTTCTCTAAAACTATTCATTGGATTTCATTGTTGTTTTGCAGGTAAGTTCCTATGGTGGTTGTCTACCAAATTGTTTCTTCAGTGAGCTAAAATGCAGGATTGAATGATAATTGTTAAAAACTTCCTTTCGCCATTATAGAAATATCAGGCCTGTGGAGCGATACAGGCGCTCAAGCGCCTCTAGTCTTGATAGTGTCTTGAACTTGTTTGAACTGGGTCACATTTGATCAAAAAGTAGGTCTCTAAAACTCGTGTGTTTTAAACCATAATAAATAGGATCTCTTCAATTTGAACAGAATGATTTTACTCAGGTGAGCGCTTTTAGGGCCCATGGCTCTCTTGTTAAATTTCCAGCAGATGATATTTAAGTCCATGTAATTTCTTTTATGTGAACTCATTTTTTATTTGTAGTTTATGGAAATTGAATGTTTTTTTGGAAAAAAAAAAATCAATATTTAAGAGCAAAGCTTACACCTAAATACAACAAACAAATATCCTGAACAGAGAAAGTTTCATGTGTTGATCAAAGTCTCTCTATAAATGCTATAGCATATTTTTCAAAGCCTTGTGTGACAGGATTACCTAAAAATTGCCTGTATGGAAGAAAGCCGTAATTTGTTTTCAGGTTTATCCATATCAATCCAAGTGATGAATGGGAATTTGGCAACTGTAAAGAAGGAAAACCCAATGTTGTTCAGTAAAGGTGTGGCCCTAGTTCAAAAGCTTGGCTTCTCTGAGGTGATAACACCAGGTATATACCTTGATAAACTTCTTGAGTCTTGTCCAGTTATTAGGTCTGTGTAATTAAACTTTTTGCAACATTGTGAAGATGGCACAGCAAATTGCTACTGTAAGTGACGATGTCTTGAAAAAACCATGTCCTGTAGCAGAAGTCTTATGAAAATATTGAGTAAATAGGAAAAAAACTTCTTTTAATGCAATATTTTAATATTTGTTCATCAGTGAAACCTTTGTTCATTTTGATTATCCCTACTTAGCAAGGTCACTTTCATAGCTGTATGCTGCAAATTTCTTGTAAAAGGTAACAAGTAGTCAGAATTGTCCAGTTCTTAAAAACCATTACATTTTATGTGTGTGTGTTTGTATGTTTTTTTCCTTGGGGAGGGGGTTAGAAGAGCTAAACTGTTAGACTGGTTTTGCAACTTTTAAAGGAATGGTAGGTTTTCTTGGTAAGGCATCTAATGTAGTTTTGCTGTATATTTCCTCTGTATTAGACCTGCTTTGTGTGAGTAACATCAATTTTTTTTTGTATTTTATTGTCATGCCTTCATATCAGTTATGTTGGAAGCTTGTTTATTTGGTGAGTAAATTGTTCCTTTCTCTGTCAAAAGAAATAACTAGACAAGCAGGATAACAATTCATTCAAAATCTTCTTAGTAATGGACCACTTTTGGTATTTTATGTAAATTGTTACCTACTGAAAAGAGAAAATATGCATGAGGTGAGACTCTATCCCCTCTATCCATGAATGAAAAATTGATTTTAAACTTGTCATACCAAACACAATTTAGCCTCTTTTGCAGAAAAGATCAAGATCAGAATAATCAGCGCATAGTCTGATGTTGAGTCTACACTGTATGATATTTTCTGTGATATTCTTGAAATTGAAATGTGTAAATCACCGTGAAAATATGCATTATATCTAAATGGTATTCTAGGAGTTAACTTTTAATCAGACATTGAAATTTTAGTCTTGTCTGAATTGAAAACACTTGCTGATGACAAACTGAAATTGATACAAATGGTGAAATTGTCTTTGAATGGGTTGAAAACGTTGTGAAATAAGGGAGAAAATGCTGGTTACCAGCATTTTCTCGTTTTTCCACAAAATTTTTCACAAAGTTTTTTAAATGCCGTGGAGGTTAGAGTATTGGGTCACAATGATGTTGTTTTCTAGAATAATCTGTTAAAGTAGTATTTTTAAAACATTGAGGGCAATGGAGTGATTCCTGATAATAAGCAATTACTTCTTTTGCAACTAAGCTTTGCTCACAAAATAATAATGTTCTATTATAAGTAATGTTTACATTGTATTTAGCTAAACTGTGAACTTTTTTTTTTTTTGCAGGTGAAGTACGGAATGATCTCTATGTGACCTTGAAGTCTGCTGAGTTTGATCGTGGGAATAAAAAAGCACAGAAAAATGTTGAAGTTAGAGTCACAGTGTATGATGCCGAAATGAACCAAATAAAGGTAGAACTTATTATGTCTTTGCTTTGAAACTGAAAATTCAAATGATTTCTTCATCATAACACATTACCTTTGGCAGACAACCTTTTTTTCCATACAGCAGACGTGTCTCAAAAGCCTTGTGTCAAAAAGAGAAATTGCTCATTATGAGCATTTTTTTTTTTTTTCATTCTACCATAACGCTTTCAAATTTATTAACATCCTTATTCCATGTTGATTATCCTCACTCAACATGTTTGTTTTCAAAATTCTGGCCCTCTTGTTTTGACCACATATTAACAACTGTGATAACAGTAATATCAACATTAGTTTATTTTTTAATCATAGTTTCTTTTTTAATCTATAACAAATGGATTGAAATGTTTACTCTTAAAGCAAGAGAGTCAAAAGTTGTAACACTGAAATAAATAAAGAAAGTAAATATTTGATATTTATTTTTCAGAACTGTATTACATATGGTTGTGGTGAGACTGCAGCTTCTGAATATCTTTCATCAGTGTATTATCATAACAACAAGCCAGAGTGGGATGAAACCATTCGGGTCAGTTTTAAGTTACTGTCTAAATGTATAGTTGTTAAACCTGTTGCGCTTTTAATTTTGTTTTATCTTGACTTTATTATGTCTTATGAGTGCAAGTAATTCTGTTTTGTGTAATCTGGGATCTACACATATTTTTATTTTGACTGTCTGTTTTCATGTCTTGTCTATAACTTTTTTCCGTATCACTTAATTTCAAATACTTTTGCAGAAATGTTAACCACATTGAGATGATATGTCATGTATGTAGTAGGTGAAATGCATTTTTTGGGGAGTAGTATTTTGTGTCCAACCTGTAACCTTTTTATCTATGAATGAATTTCGGAATAACTTTTCAGAATTGTTAACTACATATAATTTATGATCATTTTGTGCATAAGAACCATGTCAGTAGGTCAGTGGTCAAAATCACAGCAAGGTCAAATTAAGTTTAAAAAGATAAATTGGGGGAGGTGGGGGTATGTTCATGTCTGGCCTGTAACTTTTTTAATTATGAATTAATTTCAATACAACTGTGAAGAACTGTCAACTACATAAAGACAATGTCATGTGCAAGAACCATGTTGGTAGGTCAAAAGTAAGGTCAGAAGTGCTTGTAAGAGTTGTGTCCATAGCCAATGTTCATGTTCACAGCTCACAGGAAAAGGTTATATTATTATACCCCCGCAAAACAAACGTTTTCGGGGGTATACTGGAATCAGCCTGTCTGTCCGTCCGTCCGTCCGTCCGTGTTTCCGTCTGTGTACAAAATACTACTAATTTTGTGTCGCAAACTCCTCCTACAGTTTTCCTTCAATTGTATTGAAACTTTGCACATATATTGATCATGTATTGAAGGTTTGCAAGACGCAGTTTTCAAGTGTCAACTCCTCCTGGTTGAGGAATTATCTCCCCTTGAACTTCACACTTTTTTCTGTCAAAGCGCTGGCGGGGGTATTAAGTCACATTCAGTGACAGCTCTAGTTTTCGGGGGCATCAATGACATTTCAGTGACCCATCTTGTTAATTCATAACATGTTACTAAACAAGTTTCTTTCTTTGCAGTGAAATTGTATTTTAAGCCATCAAAAACAATTAAGTGTGTTTATCTGGCTTTGGAAGAGCTATAGATACATTTACTACCATTATTTGATCCAAAGCAGGTCTATGAAATTTTGTTTTTACTTTCAAGTGTCAACAGAGAATCTTTAAAATGCAAGTTTCTATGCAAACTGCTAATATGATTTACTTAAGTTAAAAAGAAAAGTTGTTTTTTTGATGGAGCAAAACTAATGTACTATTTTCTTTTTTTTTTTTTAGATATCTGTACCAATTGAGACATTCCCTGGCTCTCACATATGTTTTGAGCTATTCCATTGTTCAGGTATAGTGTTAAACTCTTAACAAGATAATCACAAGTTTTATCATCTCTGAGGAATAAGGCTTTTTAAAACATTGTGGGAAAAGGAGAAAATGCTGGTAACCAGCATTTTCTTCTTTTCCCACAATGTTTTCTACACTTTCAAGGACAAAGTTCATGATTTGAGCCACATTTCACTAAGGTTTGCATATACTTTCAATTTGGACTGGTCTAAAATTTCGAAATTTTGACATTTGGTTAAAGGTCCACTGATGGCCACATGTACACTAGTACAAAAGATTAAAACTTTGTTACATTTGTTAGTAAAAAATATATCTATCTGAGAGGGAAGAAATATGAAAACATGGACTCACTGACACAAAGAGAGTACAGGTTGTATAGGATTATATTGCAAAGTGATCTAAGGCATCAAGCCCATGAAATACGCATTATAAGTCATTTATCACTTTTGTCCTTTAAAAACTCCATCTGTAGAATGATTTTCTATTTATAAGCAACTTGAGATGACTGCTGTAATGACAGTTGTAGAGGTATTATAAAAGAAAAACAGATAACAAAAGTTGAAGTACTCTTTTTACCCATTTTAAATTTAACTTTAAAAAATGTTAGATATAAAAAAATATATATACATGTATAATAGTTTAATCGGAATGACAAGTTCTCAGTTTGGTTTTCCTATTTCAGTAAAGAGAAAGGAAATTAAGAAGCCATATGGTTTTGCTTTTGTCCGACTTACAAATACTGCTCAAATAGTCATCAAGGATGCAGATCATGAACTTATTGTTTATCATGTAAGTCTGTTTCTTTCTAAACTGTTTTTCTTATTTTCAGTGATCATCTGGAGTTTTCAGCCTGTAAAGAATCTTCCTAGACACATCTGTATCAATGATGTAGCTCATATTTTAGAAAGTGTACAATGTAGCAACTTTACATATGTTATGTTGAAATAGTGCTTTGCAAAGACCTTTAGTTTCACAGGGTTAGCATAATGAATGATTAAAAACAAACAAAAGATTCAAAAGGAAACAGATGAGACAGATATCTTTTTGAAAGAGTACAGAAAGTATTCATTCTTTATACAATGGACATCTGCTAAAAATAGTTTCAGTTTCCATCAAATGTTTTTCCTTTGTCTCCCATGTGCTAGTTCTTGGTGTATCAGAAATTAGCATTAACCTTTTAAGGGCTAAATAAATGGCAATGACTTTCTCAATCAGAAAAATAAAGTGCTGAAATTGCGAGATGGTTTTTGCCAAATAATTTCACAATGCAGTCAACTTTAAAGGCAGTCTGATCTTCACATGAATTGTTCATAAAAACTACTACAGTTTTGCTTGCTGCTTCAACTTTACCACACAATCCTGAGTTTTAACCAACTTGAGGAAAAATGCCTTTGAAAACATTGTGGAAAAAGGAGAAAATGCTGGGTAACCAGTAATTTCTCCTTTCTCCAGAATGATTTCTACTTTTCTAAAGGCAAATTTTAGTTTTTGGGTCACTTGTTATCTGCACATGCTTTCAATTTGGACCAGTTTAAAATTTTGCTGTTAGGTAAAGATTTAAGGTTACTAAGTAATATCAATGAGATGTTAAGGCATTTAACCCTTTACCACACAATCACAGGTTTTGACGAACCAAAGAAAAAGGCATTTTGAAAACACTGTGGGAAAAGGAAAAAATGCTAGTAACCAGCATTTTCTCCTTTCCCACAATGTTTTCTGCCCTTCCAAAGATGATTTTCTATTTTTGAGTCTCATTTATTTGGTGGTCTGCGAAAGCTTTCAATTTGGGTAGGTCTACAGTTTTATCGTTTGGTAAAGGGTTAACATGTCATGGTCATAGCTCTTTACCAGATGACAAAATTTTAGACTTGATCAGAGCTCCAGATAGAGGGAGTAATTTTGATTTCAAAATTAAAAATATTAATTATTCTCCACAAAACCCTATGTTGTGGGTACTCATTAGAATCATCTCATCGAGACGATTCTGATGAGTACACACAACATAGGGTTTCAAAGAGAAATAATGGATTTAGAGTACCATCACTCCCTCTTATTTGGAGCTCTGCTTGATACTATTGTGAGTATGGGCAGACAACAAAGTAAATCTGGTTTAAATGATAGGATTTATCCTTAAAAAGGTAGAAACATAGTTTGAAAAAGAAAAAAATGCTAGTTCATCATATTCTGTATTTCACAGGATGTTTTCCAAAGCCTGTCATGTTAGGGTTTTAAACAGTTTCAACACCTTTCACTTCTTAGTTGCCTTTATTACCAATGCATATCAATGTCAGACTGCACAAAAATATGCAGTCTGAGCTGTGATCACCACTGTCCAATTCGTTCTAACATTTTAGAAAAGTGTGATTTTTTTTTTTTTGTATCAGAGTTTAACGCCGTTTTAACAGCTACGGTCATATCACAAATGCCAGTGCACCTATGCATGTGTTTCCTGGCTTTCTTACACCAGCACTGACACAACTTTCTTTCCAAGTCACTGGCTACTTTCCCACATGCATCAGAGGTGAGAGGCGAAAAGTTGCTGGAAAGAAATCTGCCACAACAGGGTATCAAACCCACAACCTTCAGGTGAGGAGTCAGATACGCTAACCACTGAACTACCCAGCCAGGCAAGAGACCTCGAAATTGTTCCTAGTAGGGTCCTATTTCTATTGTGAAAATGCCTATTGGTTTTTAGCTCTACTGGCTGAAAGCCAGCAGAGCTTTTGTCATGGTATGGTAGCCATTTGAAGTTGAAAATTGCAATTTCTTGTTTACGCGATAAAGTCTGCATTTGTGGTCAGATTTTCATGAAACTTGCACAGTTTGTTTATCTCATCAATAGCTTGAACCCTACTGATTTTGAAAAAAATCCAACAAACAGTATGGGAAAAGTAGCCATTTGAAGTTGAAAATTTCCATATCTTGTTTACGCAGTAAAGTCTGCATTTGTGGTCAGATTTTTATGAAACTTGCACAGTTTGTTTATCTCATCAATAGCTTGAACCCTATTGATTTTGAAAAAAATCCAACAAACAGTATGGGAAAAGTAGCTATTTGAAGTTGAAAATTGAAATTTCTTGTTTACGTGATAAAGTCTGCATTTGATGTCAGATTTTCGTGAAACTTGCACAGTTTGTTAATCTTATCAATAGCTTGAACCTTATTGATTTTGAAAAAAAAACAACAAACAGTATGGGAAAAGTAGCCATTTCAAGTTAAACATTTCCATTTATTGTTTACATGATAAAGTCTCCGTTTATTATCAGATTTTCCTGAAACTTGCACAGTTCGTTTATCTCATCAATAGCTTGAACCCTATTGATTTTGAAAAGAATCCAACAAACAGTATGGGAAAAGTAGCCATTTAAAGTTGAAAATTTCCATTTCTTGTTTAGGCAATGAAGTCCACAGTCTTGATCCAATTCTTTTGAAACTTTCAAAGATTGTTTGGTTCATCAAAGAATTGAACTCTAGAACAAGTGAAGAAAATCTAGTAATCTGTTCAGGAAAAGCAGCCATTTGATAACTTAGTATTATTTACTCAACAAAGTCCACATTTTTTGTCACATTTCTTTGAAATTTGCTGGGATTGTAAAGTACAAGGTGTACTGAAACCCTATCAAATTTGGAATTTCACAATGCCTTGGCTTACACTGTCTTAGTGGGTTCATGCCCAGTTGTAAGAACACCCACCTTTTTTTTGTGTGTGTGTGTTTTTTTTTTTTTTTTCTTTTTTCTTTTCACATCATAATTCATAATATATGCTAGCAAAAAAGCAAAATCACTGCCAGTAGAGCAATTTCAGGCCCTCAAGGGCCTCTAGTTTCAGCACTATGAGGATAATTACAATGGTATTGTTTGGTAAAAGGTTGTACCTTGTTATTGAGCTGAACTTCAGCAGGGGGGTTTGATGCATCTCTGTGATATATTATACCAAGCAAGTCATCACACAATTATGGATCAAAAAAAAAACCCAATTTGTCTAACAACATACTGAATCTTGAGGAAGGCTTTTCCTTTGACAGGCAGAAAATTTACAAATAGCAAAAAAAAAGTATTGACCCAGGTCAGCCTTTCCAGACAGTGCAGGCTGACCTCGGTCAGTACTTTTTGAAGATGCATTAAACCCTCTTTTCACAGAGCTCATATCTAAATTTCAGTTGGATGAAAAACATAAGCTTGAGATCCAAAAGTATATCAGTCTTCCATTCCTGAGTGATGATCTGAATGATCCACAGATGATCAGTAAAATACCCAATAACCTCATGTTCCGAGCCAACGAAAGAGAGTCTCTCGTGATCAAAACACTGCTGTGTTCAGGAAAATTCACATCAAATGGTATGCTTTTATCTATGAGCCTGGCACAGGACCTGCCATGACTTTTTGACGCTGTTCCAAAAATAATTCATTTCCAAACAACCTTGATATGGCAGAAATGATGGGATTTGTCTTTGAAAGATTACCAGCATTTTATATTTTTTCCATACTGTTGTCAGAAGTCTTCTTCCTTAAGCTTGTTAAAACTTGTATGCGAAACAGTTGATGTTATAGAGAAAGAAGGATTTTAATGTGGGAAAAGGTAACCAGCATTTTTTTTTTGTTCCCCACAATGTTATCTACCCTTTCAAAGAGGAATCCCATAATTTGAGGCACTTTTGTTGTCTGCAAATGTTCATTTTAGACCAATCTTTTCTTTCAGGGTTGAGAAAACAGGGGATTGTTCTGTAAAGGGTTAAATACAGCATGGAAATTTGTTTGTTTGCTTTGAAATTTGCAGTTCTTCAGTTGTCTTGATGCTCCTTTGAACATATGTATTTGTTTTGTATAAGAATGGATCTGTAACTGGTAAAGAACAATGAATTGCATGTTGCAGGTGATTTGCTTGGCATACTTAACTGGAGGGGACCACAGTTTAAAGACAGATTATCTGAGAACCTTGACAAACTTACCAAAATGCAGGGAGACGAACTTGTCAAGGTAAAATTGGATTTTAATTACTTAACCTGCTGCCAAAATGTAGTTATCAGAAAAACATTTATGTGTTTTCATTTTCTATCATTGCATTGTAGTCTAAAGTGCATCATGAAATACTGTTTTTTTTTTCATATCATGTATTTACAAAAAAAAGGCTTAAAAAAGCTGTCTTTACATTACCTTACCAAACAATCATGACTTGTTGGAAAAGGAGAAAATACTTGTAACCAGCATTTTCTCCTTTTCCCACAGTGTTTTCTACCCTATCAAGGACTGCTTTCGTCATTGTACTGGTTTCACCATGTCTGTCTGTAGACTGTTTGGTTTCTGCGCTCCAACTCAAATGCCATTTGTCCTAGGACCCTAAACTCTATACAAGTGTTGCTCATGATTCAAGGAGGTGCCCTATTGTTTTTGGTTCACATGAGTCAAAGTTTAAGGTCACAGGTGAACTTTGTGTGAAAAGCGTTTCCATTTGTTTCATTCCAGTTTCTTCATGACATTCTAGATGCATTGTTTGACATGTTCAGTGAAGAATCAGAAACCGACCAATTATCAGCTAAAATCTTTAAGTCTCTGGTAAGTTAATACACTGTTTTAGGTTAGTGTGCAAGAATTCTGTATCTTTCCATAGGTTTTCCTCCAGTACAGGACTGTGTTATTAAAGTCATATTTTAAAGAAGAACAGCACCTAGAATTGTGGGTGAATATAGGCCAGGATCATCTATTCCAGTGAGCACTAAACACGCTGACCCTTAAAATGTCTTTCACAACTTTATATCCCTTACAGCCACTATAGATCAACATCAGACTGCCCAAAACATGCAGTTTGATCTTTCAACTACACTTTCTGATTTGCATAGATATTCTTGACAAGCACAACCTTTGAATTGCAATTATTGAAGTCTTATTTTTATTCTGATTATCATTTTGTAAGATTTATTTGGTACTCTAAGGATTACATTAAAGCCTTCTTTCTAGACTGAAAATGTTTGTAAAGGCATTCAGTGCTCTTTGGGTTAAACCCTTAAAGTGCTAAAATTTGAAATGGACATTTTATATGAACCCTTTACCACACAACAATATTTTAGCCTGGTCCAGGTTAAAAGCATTGGCAGATGACATAATTTATGGTGCTCAAAACAGGATATTTGTCTATTAAAGGGTAGAAAACATTCTGGAAAAAAGGAGAAAATGCTGGCTATCAGCATTTTCTCCTTTTCCCACAATGCTTTCAAGAGCTTTCTTCATACAGGTGGTTAAAACTTGTGATTGTGTGGTAAAGGTTTAAGAAAAAAAAGGACCTTAATATTACTATTTCAAGGCTTATTTTGCCATTATGTCTCACAAAATATTGGATAGTGTAGATTCAAGATCATACTTGGCTCTCGGTTGATGGTGTACAGGTTATTTGTTCAGTCATATAGTGTGACAAACTCCTTCCATGATTTTTATGACTGCAGTTGAATAAAGTCAGTACCACACAACAGAGTTTTTGACTTGTCCAAATCAAAAGAATTTGCAGATGGCAGATTGAAGATTGGTCAAATGATGGGATTTGTAATTTAACTTGAGAAAAAATTGTGGACAAGGAGAAAATGCTGGACAGTGTTTTCGAAAGCTTTCTTCTTTAGGGCCGTTAAAGAGGGCATTGTGTGGTAAAGGGTAAATGGTTTATCTGCCATGAATCTAAGGCCTTCTCTATCAAAGAATTTGAGATGTTACTCAGTCATTCTCTGTAACAGTTTGTCTTTTAACACTGTCCAGTGAATCTGTAAATAGTTTTCTCTTGTTTGGTTTAATTACAGGTAAACATTTTTACACTGATTCATCATGCCAGATTTGAAACATTCAAACCTGTACTGGAGACATATATATCAGAAACATTTTCTGCTCCTCTCGTACACAGGTGAGACAACAGTTGTTTTAACAGTTATTATTTGTATTACATATTCTATTTCAGAATCCTTTGTAGCTCTGTTGTCAACCCTTTTTCATACAATCCAATGGTTGTATGACCCTGAGAAAGGAGAATTTTGGAAAGGTTGTGAAAAAAGCCCGAAAGACTGATTGCCACATTTTCTGGATTTCCTAGAATATTTCTCTTACCTTTTCAAAGACAAAATCCCATCATTTTAAATCTATTGTCTGCAAATGCTTTCAAAATAGACAGCTCTTGTAGAGACTTATCCCTGTACCAAATGTTCCCGAGTTTTAACAACCTTGCTGAAGCATCCTTTGAAAACATCATGGGAAAAGGAGAAAATGATGGTAAACAACATTTTCTCCCTTTCCAACAATGTTTTCTAACATTTCAAAAATTGTTTCCATTATATCAGCAACATTTAGTTTGTTGTCTACAAATGCTTTCAAATTGGAAAAGGTTAAAATTTTTTTGTTCGATAGAGAGTTTAGGCAGTCAATTTGAAATCCTGAGGTTCAGCGCTCAGTCCCTGCTTCTGACATGGGCTGCTTTGTAGTGTCTTTTCGGAATCTGCTGCAGAACTCTGGTATAATGATGATGAAACCAAGAATATGCATGAATGATTGAGCTGTGGCTGTGTATAACTGAAATTCTGTTGACAGCAAATTAACTTACTATGGTTCATTCTTGAAGCATTTATATGTCTTACAAAATACAGAATGCAGTGATGTGATGTTGATGTGGAAAACTTGGACTGAATCTTGTACATAACTGCTGTTCTTTCAGTGTGCTGTGCCAGTGTTTCTCTAATATGATCTCAACAGCCTGTTCTCCCAGTGAAAAGCCTAACAAAAATATGCAACTTATCCAAGTCTTCCAAGTAAGTTTTTTGAGATACATGTTTGATATTTCTTGATACTACATGTGTATATATATTTTAACACATAATCTCATATCTGTATTTTGGATGATTATATCAGATTGCATGCCATTTGAGAGAAGACAGACTGAAGTTTTTGAACCTGTGTTGTGTCAGTCTTGTAAGGGAAAAAAGACAGGTTTGCTCATTGGGGGAGTGTCTCAGAGCCTTAGCCTTGCACTTGAAACATGAACAATTGAGCTGTTGCCTTGATACGAATAAAGTATCATTTAAAGCCATATAATATGCCATTCAGTCAATCTATCAGCTAATCCAGTCGAAATGTGGCTCATGGTTCTGTATGTTATGGTTTCTCTCTAAGTTTAAGCCTTTGTCAAACAAGCTTGATTTTTAACTACACTGTGGTAGACAGCCTTTGAAATCATTATGGGGAAAGGAAAAAATACTGGTAACCAGCATTTTCTCCTTTTCCCAGAAAGTTTTCCTTATTCCAAAGACAAAAGTCATTATTTGAGCCATATTTACTGTGTCATCTGCAGAAGCTTTCAATATGAAGGGATCTAGAATTTTGTTGTAAAGTAAAAAGTTATTGGAATAAGCTGTGGCCAGCTATGAGCCAACAAAGCTTTGACATCACTGGTCAAAGTAAGTCTTTAGGATACTTCATCTATTTTGTGTTATATTTGTTAAAAAGTTGTCCAGGGATTAACCTTTTATAACACAATACCAAGTTTTAATGACCATGAAGAAGACTTTTGAAAATATCATGGGAAATGGAGAAAATGCTGATAACCAGCATTTTTTCCTCTTCCCACAATGCTTTCTACCCTATCAAAGACAAAAATCATCAATCAAGCTACATTTAATTTGTTATCTGCAAATGCTTTCAACTTTGTCTAGTCCAAAAGTTTGTCATTTGATATAGAGTTAAATTATGCTGACTCACTTTTATAAGGGGACTTACATATACACCATAATTTTGTTTCCTTTCAGTCATCAGATTACATATTCAGGTTCATTGTACGTTCAAGGCAGCTTCAAATGAAAAGGTAGGTGTTCTTTTTGTGTTTTTCTGAACCCTTTACCAAACAATGCCATATTCTAAGGACCCCCAGGAAAACTCTTTTGAAAACAACATGTGAAAAGAAGAAAATGGTGGTAACCAGAATTTTCTTCTAATCCACACTGTCACCTTCTGTCAAAAAACAAATCCTGTCCTTTAAGCCACATTTGATATGTCATCTGCTAATTTTCTGACATTGTTTTCTACTTATCACTGGCAAATCTCATTGTTTGAACAACATTAACCCATTACCACACAATCCCGAGTTTTGACGCCCCTGTAGGAGAAGGCTTTTGAAAACATTGTGGGAAAAGGAGAAAATGCTGGTAACCAGCATTTTCTCCTTTTCCCACAATGTTTTCTTCCCCATCCAAAACAAAAATCATCATTTCAGTTACATTTAATTTGTCGTCTGCAAATCCTTTCAATTTGGACCAGTCTAATTTTTTGTCGTGTGGTAAATAGTTAAATGTAGAACCACATTAAATGTATCGTTTGCAAATGCGTTCAACATGGACATGTCCAAAATTTTATCGTGTGGTTAGGAATTAAAAGTAAGTAATGTTTTGGTTTAACCTTGTAGTTTATAAATCATCCATCAGCCTTTTTAGTTCATAACCATGCTACAAAATTTTTTACTCATTCATGATGAAACTGAAAGCATTCACAGAAGAAAATTGTATTTTGGCTCAAATAATGAGATAAGATTTTGAAAGAGTAGAAAGCATTATGAGTCTAGGAGAAAATGCTGATTAGACATATTTTTTTCCTTTTCCCATTTTGTGTGTAAAAGTCTTTTGCCCTTGTTGTGTGGTAAAGTGTTAGATCTAGATCTATAGACCTCTGTAAATTGACAGCATTTTCAGAAGTTGAAATTGATCTTATTCCAGAACTGTGGTTTACACCACAGGTATGCCATGAGAGAAGTGAAGAGATTTCTTACATAAAAAAATAACTCAGTGTCTCATTTCTTGTGTGTGTGTCTGTGTGTGTCTGTGTGTGTCTGTGTTATTTCAAGACTGAGAATAACTGTTGGTCGACTCGACTCTCGATGGTTTCATGTACATGATGGTTTTACGCACGATGTACAATTGTGCATTCACCATGCAGCCAATCATCCTATCTGGAGTATTTTCCAAAAATCAGAAGTCAGATGTTTTGGAAAATATATTTTTCAGCCTATCCAAGTATTTATTATTCCTTAATATTCGGACTATCTGAAGTTAGAACTTGACATAAAATATTTTTTGACAATAATTAAACGTGTCCGAACATTTAGGGTGTCCAAATACATTTGCGAGTTACGGAACATTCGATATCGCCGTTAACGATCTACATACAGATATTGATGTAAAGTCTGTATAATGTAAAATGCTTTAAGTACTTAGGTTTAACGTTTTACAAAAACGGAAGTTAGTTCCGCACACAGAAAGATATAGCAAGAAGCGCGTCCATTTCACAGTACAGTCTCTTTAAAATTTTCTCAAATATTTACTTACCCTTATGGCAGAAATGTTCTCTTTTTGATTCCCTAGTAGGATCTATTCTTAATTTTGCATCAGAAATATGGGGTAGCCACAATGCAAAAGACATAGAAGCTCTGCATACTAATTTCATCCGTAGAATCTTGAATGTGCGAAGATCTATACCTCTAGTAACCTTATATGGTGAAACAGGTCGAATGCCACTTATTTTAAGTAGAAAGATCAGCATGATAAGGTACTGGACCCATATCCTAAGGCAACCAGAAAACTCGCTCGTTAAAACGGTCTACTTCTCTCTGCTAAACGATTGTGAAAATGGTTATATGTATAGCGGGAGTAACTGGGCTTACATAATAAAAGATATTTTACAATGAAACAGTTTAGGTTACATGTGGTTCTACCAAAACAACATAAATATCAAATTACAAGAAATAAAACGGCGATTATTTGACTCTTATATACAGTCTTGGTCCACCAATCTAAACTCTTCTACAAGGTTAAAAGCATACAAAACAATTAAAGATACATTACAGCTAGAACCCTATCTTGAACTACAGTACGAGCCTAAATATAAATTTGCGCTTACCAGATTCAGAACATCATCCCTTGATCTCAATATTGAGAGAGGTAGGTTCGATAATATCCCTTGTGAAGAATGTCTTTGTACGAATTGTAATATGAGAATGATTGAAAACGAGTACCACTTTTTATTAGTTTGCCCAAAGTACACTCAAATACGTTGGAAATATCTCAGCAAAAAATACTGCAGATGGCCATCCTTGGGAAAGTTCTATTCGTTAATGATGTCTAAATCGAAAAAAGCAATCATAAGCCTTTCTAAGTATATATATTTCGCAATAAATTAAGAAGCAGTCCTTAGTTCAATAAAATGCTAAGGTTTTATTTTCATTATTCTTATTTATTAAGCTTTATGCTGTTGAGTGCGACCATATAAGGTGGGCAGTGCAGATCAAAATTAAATTGCACAGAACATGCGGTCCGATTTTGGACCTCCACTGTCTGATAAGGAGATTTAAAGAAAAAAAAAAGAGATTTAAAAAAAAAAAGAAATAGTCTGTTGAACATATTTGGAATGAATGTAGTATGCCTTGTCTATTGTAATTTTCAAACTAGATCTATCAACCTTTGTAAAAGATGTCTGTTACATCATGTATGTATTGTTATGGCTAGAAACACTGTAAGTTTTTAAAGCTTTAATAAAGAGCATGAGTATAATGTAAAATTGTGTATTTTATGCAAAGACAATTATGGGATGAAGTCCTTTTGTTACCAACTGTGTGTGTATTTGTCAAACAAAGCAATTGTGCACAGCCATAGGTGATAAAAGTGATCAACAAGGTAAAGGTGTGAAAAACTGAAAACTGTCACATTATGTGCATGGTATCGATTTTACATCAGTATTTGGTCAATAGGTGATTTTGTTTTTTACATTGAGGATTCTTATCAGAGCAACGGTGGATTCGGATCAGACTCGAAAATGGTCAACCCCCCGAAATTTTGGGAGCCATAGGACACCCGTGTTATAATAGGGTCAGCGCTTTAGCGAAGTTTGTTCTAATGGGGTTCCACTGTATTATATATATATATATATTTGTTTTTTTAGTTACACTTTTTTAATGTTACAGTGTATATAGCAGATCCTCAGGGGATGCACAAGAGTTTCAGGAGAACATAAGGTCTCTGTTCGAGGCTACATATATTGTATATTATATATTATATATGTATTTCATTTAGTTACACGTTTTTAATGTTACAGTGTATATAGCAGATCCTCAGGGGATGCACGAGAGTTTCAGGAGAACATAAGGTCTCTGTTTGAGGCTACATGTATTTTATGTTACAGTGTATATAGCAGATCCTCAGGGGATGCACGAGAGTTTCAGGATAACATAAGGTCTCTTTTTGAGGCTATGGGAGTACTGCTGTCATCTACATCTGGCAATCTACAAGCATTTCAGGTAAGGCCTGTTTTTACGTTGTGATAATCATTTTCTTAACCCTTTACCACACAATCATGAGTTTTAACAAGCCTGAGAAAGAGGCCTTTTGAAAACATTGTTGGAAAAGGAGAAAATGCTGGTAACCAGCATTTTCTCCTTTTTCACAATGTTTTCCACCCCTTTAAGAGACAGATCCCACGATATAAGCCATATCTAATATGTTGTCCACAAATGCTTTCAATTTGGACAAGTCTAAAATTCTGTCATGTGGTAGAGGGTTAACCATTTTTCACATGATCCAGAGTTTAAAGGACCCTGACGAAGAAAAATTTTGAAAACATTGTGTATGAAGTAGAAAATGTTGATAACCAGCTTTCTTTGCTTTTCCCACAATGTTTTCTAACTTCTCACTGACAGATCCTAAAATTTGTGCCACATTGAGTTTATTTGTTGTCTACAAATGCTCTCAACCTGGACGAGCCATAAAATTCTGTTGTATGATAAAGAGTTACTATATTTTGCTGTATAGGGTATAAACAGACCTGAAAAATACATATATTTTAGAGAAAATTAAAAAAAGAATATTTTTCAACAGAATGGCAGGACAAATTGAATACCGGTATGACTCATATAGTAAGTGTTTTCTTACAAAGATAAGAAAGCATTGTGGGAAAAAGGATAAAATGCTAGTTTACAGCATTTTCTCCTTTTCCTACTCTGTTTTTGAAAGCCTTCTACCACAGGGTTGGTGAAGCACAAGGTAACTGGTAACCAGCATTTTCTCCTTTTCCCACAATGTTTTCTACCCTTCCCCAAACAAATTTCAATTTTTGAGTCTCATTTATTTTGATGTCTGCAACTGCTTTCAAATTGGATTAGTCTAAAATTTTATCATTTGTTAAAGAGTTAAAAAAGTTGTATTCATCCAGTAATGGGTTTGTCCTTACACAAATACTGTAATAAGTTAGCTTGGGTAGAATATTCTGCAACAAGCTTGTGTGTGTCTGAATAATCTGGTATCAGTATAGCCTCCAGCTAGTCTAGATTCTGTTCAAATCCAAATTCTAAGGCTTGCTATGTGATGGATGCAACCATTTAGATGGCCAGCCTCCGAGTTAAGCATAGAATAATCAACAAAATCCCTAGTTTTAACCACCCTGGGAAATAAGACTTATGAAAACATTGTGGGAAAAGGAGAAAATGCTGGTAACCAGCATTTTCTCCTTTTCCCATAATGTTTTCTAACCTTTCAAGAACAAACCCAATCATTTGGGGCACATAAAATTTGTCGCCTGCAACTGCTTTCAATTTGGACTAGTCTAAAATTTTGTTGTGTGGTAAAGAGTTAATAATGTATTACAACCCGTATATCATCATATATTACAGGTAGCATTATTAATCTCTCTCCATATGTCATATTCACCACTGCTGCTCTTAATGCCTGAGAAAGATCTGACTGAACTGTTAGATATTTGTATTAACAATATGCCACCAATGAAAGATTTACCAGAAGATGTCACAAGGGTAAAACTTGAACTGCTTAGAAAGACAGTCAACAGTCCATTATTTACAAATGATGGTAAGTGTAACACTTATTTATTTCTTCAAAGACAATTAACTTTCAAGTAACTCTTTCCCAGACGACAAAATTTTAGACTGGTCCAAATTGAAAGCAGTTGCAGACGACAATTTGAATGTAGTTCAAATTTTGGTTTCTGTCTTTGATAGGGTTGAAAACATTGTTGGAAAAGGAGAAAATGCTGGTTACCAGCATTTTCTCCTTTTCCAACAATGTTTTCAAAAGGCTTTTTTCTCAGGGTCATTAAAACTTGGGATTGTGTGGTATAGGGTTAAAGCAACAATTCTGATTGTCTGTATGAGAAGTCAGAATTGCTGCTACAATGTTTTTTTTTAAAGACATCACATACTACATGAGAAAGGTCAGATCTTTTAGATATTTTTATTAAATTATCCCATTGAAGGACTCACAAGATATCAGAAGGGTAAAACTTTAATCAGTAAGGGAATCAGTTTAAAGTTGAATTATGACATGTTATGGTTAGTCTCGCATTGAATTCTCTTTCAGCCAAGGATGATTAACTCTCAAGTGAAGCAACAGTTTGATTTTGTTATACGAGTAATACTCTTCTGAAGAAGTTCCTATCTCACCATTTACTTTGAACTAACTCACATTTAATGATTATGTTCCTTTCAGTTTCATTTGTCTGTGCTGCCAGTGTAGATCAAGATCAGACTACACAAAAACTGCAGTCTGATCTTTTGTCAACACATTGGGATTTTTTGAGACATTATGGATAAAGGCAGTCTTGAATTAGCTATTAGCTTGGTCTTATTTCTTGGGCTTGAAATGTCTGTTACGGTTATTTAGGGCTCCAAACTTTTATTTACTTCATGAGAGAATTATTGAGATTTTACTGTGTGCTACCATAGATACCCAACATTTTTTGGTGATAGATAAACCTTCTTTTGTATGTTTTGGAAGTTTTACAACAGTCACTTTAACCTATTATTGTGTAAGTACGAATTTACTTAATCCTGCCATAGACTCTTTTTTGAAAACTTTAGAAAAAGAGGTAATTGCATGGAAAAAGTATTTGCTGTTTTCCCACAATATTTTTCATATCCTCAGCAATGTGTTTTTTTTTTCTTCTTTCAGTTGTTTCTCCCTTGAGTTTGTTTCAAAATTTTGGAACTATTTCTGTCTCTATAAAACTAGCATGTAAAGTAATGGACTAGCACTTGCATTACATTGGGCCTTTTTTTTCTTTTTCAGCTTCCAGGGCAATATTGTTACCAATATGTTTGAATGAAGTGAAGACAAGCCTTGGAGGGAAAGTGTTGATGAAACTTACTGTAGACCTCCTTGGGGATATGCTGGACTCTGTGTTTAAACTTAAACAGGTGGGTTACCATTGCTTCATTAGCTGAATGAGTGATATACATAGAACTATTATCAACTCATCTAGTAAACTAAGAAACACAACATTTCAACCAAAGTTTAAGAATAATTATGATACCAAGGGATTGGAGGTATCCAAAACTTAATAAAGACAAAAGCAATTATCACAGGTATATTCAATTTAGTGGTAAAAAGTAACAGCTTTATGGCTAATTTTATGAAGAGATCTCAATAGATATTGGAAGATCAAAGATCAAACTGCACAGTCTGCCTTAGTCACTTCATCTCTGTAGTCTGGTCACTTATCTCTTTACCAAAAGACAAAATTTTGGACAAGTCCTAATTCAAAGCATTTGCTGAAGACAAACCAGATATGTCTTGAATATGTCTTTGAGAGGGTAGAAAACATTGTGGGAAAAGGAGAAAATACTGTTTAGCAGCATTTTCTCCTGTTTCCACAGTGTTTTCAAAAGCTTTCATCCTCAAGAGTTAAAAATCAGGATTTTTTAGTAAAGGGTTCAAGAAACTCAAGATGTGATACATAGTTACATACAAAAATCAGCATTGCTTAGTAAAGGATTCAAGAAACTTAACCCTTTACTCCACAGATACTCATTTTGATGCATCAAGAAGACAGTTTTTGAAAACATTGTGGGAAAAGGAGAAACTGCTCGTAACGAGCAGTTTCTCCTTTTTCCACAATGTTTTCTACTCTATCAGATATCTGTATCTCCATTTGTCCACATTTTTGACATCATATTTTTATTTGCTGTTGAACTGGAAGAGTCTAAAATTGGCATATCAGGTAAAGGGTTAAGGTGTCCCTTGCAGGATGATACATAGTTAATAATTCTAATTAATTTTACCAGCTGGAGCCCTAGGGTGGAAAATTTAAAAAATTTGTGAGACTAAGGCTAAGAAAGTTCTTAAGAATGGTTTTGTGAATACAGGTCCAAATGTACTTCTTTTTCAAGTGTTTATAATACATGTACTAACAACATGAACTAACTTCCATTATATATAGCTTACTTTTAACGGGAAAAAATATCAGGTAGATAGATGTGGTAGTGATAAAAGTACGGTGTTTGTAATGTAACAACAGTAGCAGAAGCATGAATGTATGTTCTGTTCTTGAAATTAGCATTTGTGTCGTTATAATTTACATTTGTCGTTAGATCTGTGTACTTGTATTGTGTAGTTGACAATCTTCAAATTCACTGAAAATTCCCTGCTAAATCCAGTGCACAAACCTGTATGAAATATTATTGTTTGTATTTCACCATTGCCTGAAAATGACAACAGTATTGGTATTTGTATGTCTTGGAAATTTAAAGCGTTATATGAATCTGTATGTTATTAATTTCCCTCAAAAGTCATGACGTTTTCTAGAAGATCTGGTCCTGAAGGCAACTCTTTTTATTGTGCAGCTGACATTTTTGAAAATATTTTGGCAAAAGGAACAGGTGTGCATAACTTAATTTCTCATTTGCCACAGATGTTTTTATATGCAGTTATGTATTGAACTCTATCCATGTTGATAATTTCTAGTTTACTGTAACAATTTCATAGTTAATTGCTGCAATTCTTTTAATCTCTACATAATATTTACCTGTTTTGATAACCCTTAGGAAGATGGCTTTTGAAAACATCAAGTGAAGGTCTGCAAAATACTTTTGTCTGAAAAAATCTTAAACTGTTATCTTGTTAAGAATTGTAGAGGTCAGGATTAAAGGGAATGTAATGTCTGTTTCCATTACATTCTGAATGTTCAGCAGTTATCCAGGTTTTTTGTGATGAAAAGAAATTGCACTAAAATAGTCTTGCCTTGCTTTTTCTACAAACTGTAACGTGTGTGTTAGCTGTAGTTCACCCTATCTTTAACTCTTCATCAAACAACAAAAGTGTCGACTTGACCAAATTGAAAGCATTTGCAGACGACAGTGTAAGTACGACTCAAATGGTGGAACTTGTCTTTGATAGGGTGGAAAACTTTGTGCAAAAAGGAGAAAATGCTGGTCACCAGCATTTTCTTCTTTTTACCACAATGCCATCAAAAGGCTTCTCCCCCAGGGTCGTTAAAACCCAGGATTTACAATCATTGTTCACATGTAGATTAGTGGTTTGAAGTAGCCTATTTTTAATTTTCAATTACATATTTCTGCTCTTTGTTTTGTTTTGCTAGACTTCCAGTGAGAACTGCCTTGTGAATATTGGGGTAACACATTTTCCACAAGAGCCGTGCTCTGGCAAAAGGGGGCATAATGCATCTCCATGATGCATTGTACCAAGAAAGTCATCATATACTATGGATTCATAGAATCCATTTTGTTGAACAACCGACTGAATCACAATATAGAAAGGTTGTTTGACATACCAAAAATTTACCAAAAGCAAAAAGTTTCTACTTAGGTCAGCCGGCGCAGATTGCGCAGTCTGACCTGTGTCGATACTCTTTGCAGATGCATTAAACCCCCTTTTCACAGAGCATGGCCCCTATATGACAGATCTGTTTTACCTGCTCTAGTAACATTCCTTATATACAGATCATCATTTCTGTTGTAAGTAGAGATACAAGCAGGAAGATACTGGACATTCTGTCACAATTGCAGATGACAGTTTTGTCTGTCAGAAGACCACTCCTTCGAACATTATGGAAAAAGGACAAAAAATGCTGAAGTCCTTTTTTCCACAATGTTTCATTTATACTCATATAACAAATCTGAACTTTTGAATGTACAATGTAGTTCAATCATATATTCTCCTTTTGTACCTTTACATAAAGTGAATAGTAACTTTTGCTCAGTATTCATGCTGCCAGATGATTGAAATATAGGCAGACCAGCTTACCTGTATTTGCTATGAGTATGTTTAAGCTAGTATATTTTATGAGTCACGCTGTGTGAAAAGGTGGCTCAATTCATCTACAAAAATTATCAACCCTGGTCAGCCTGTGCAGTCTGTGCAGGCTGACTTGGGTTGATACTTTTTTCTATTGGTAAATCTTCTTCATGTCAAAGGACCATTCTAAGACAAGATTTAGCCATGTTTTTATGTGATGACTTGCTTGGTATGATGCACTGCAGTTGCATTTAAGCCCCTTTTCCCAAAGTGTTACTCATACAATTATCTCTGCAAGTAGACGTTCCTCTTAGTATATATTTTCACTTATTTTGAAAGGTAGCGTAAGAGATAATGAAATAAATCTTCAAGTAAAGGTAGATTTCTGCCACGAGAGATACGAGATAGCTTTCATGATAATTCAGAAAACTATCGCGATAATATAAAGTTTTCTGGGAATTTTATTGAAAAAATGAAAAGTTTCCTGGCAAAAATATCACGATAAACTTGATATTTTAACTCAAAATTTCTCAATCGTGCACAAAGCTGAAATTTGAGATAAAATTATCGTGATAGTTCTATCTGTTTCTCAGTATCTAAATAAACAGAAAATTTATCATTTGGATGAACTCGGTAGTTTTTGACTTCACAAGATTGCAGTAGGTAAAAATTCGAATCATTAACAGTTGTAGCTTAATTGGTAAATTTTGACAAGACTGAGATGAACAGAAGTTTGTAAAATCACAAAGATGACTTGAAATGCCTCCTACGAACAACTTTAAAACCATTCAGAGAAAAGGAGAATTCATAAGGTTGTAGAGAAGATGTTCCAAAACCGTATCTAATTATAGATACCATGAATGTCAGTTATGGGCACGATAGAAAAGAAAATAATGATAACAGAATTATCATGATATTTTCAGTGCCCCAGATAATTTTTTGAGCCAGGGAGTATTTAAGCATCATTTTGCTTATGAAAGGGGTAAATTGAAACCAATTTGCTTAAGAAGCAAATTTTTAAGCAACAAAATTTTAATGGTAGAGTAAAAACCAAATTTTACTTCAGTTGGGAACTGGAGTATGTTTCAATCACATCATTTTTATTTTATATTATAGTGTCCAGCTAGTAAGATTGATTGAAAAATAACAGTATTATTTTATTCTTTTTATCAGTTATAAGCAGGATACTGTATTAAAGAAAACCTTTTCATGAAGGATATCGTTCTTCATCAATGTTTGTACAGTCTTTAGAAGACATTTGTCTGGATCTGTTGGCGCTGCTGAGCCATCAAATTCTTCGAGAATATTGTCAGCACATTTATGCTGCAAAGACAACTTACAAGCTGACGAATTTTCTACAGAGAGGCTATGCCTTTCAATTGAGGATTTCTAAATAATTTGGGTACCATCCGAAGCCCAGTCAGTTTTGATATTGTACCTTGAACATAAATCACATCTGAGACATATTTTCATTGTGCGATAGAAGAAGCAAGGAGTGCATTCCTTGCCATTTTTCAATCGTTTCCTTTTGGACATTTTTGCCCCGATGATTACATTGCAGCATTAACAATATCACTCACAAGGTCAGAACATATTGCCTGTGCCTTGGGCTCTTTTGCAGGTCTACTTGATTCTCTGTGAGCACGGTAAACCGAACATTAGAATGGCTTACGCTTGCGACGGAAATCGCCGACTCACACTTCCAAAAATTGATAATACGTTAACGATATGTTTTCTAAAGTGATTCTTTATACTGATAATTGGTTAAGACAATTTATTGTCTTGAAAGTCAATATTATTGAATTATGTGGAAATGATTATTCAATAGGTAGTAGAAGGAAATTAAATAATTTCTTACTGTTTATATCATTTTAATTTTAAGATAAATTATCAATTATGTACATTGTTAAAAAAAGAGAAATTGGTGTTGTGCTATATAATTTAAAACTAAGGTAAAAAATTCGCGAATTCGTGAATCCGTTATTTCTGCTGATACATCACAGTTTTGTACAGGTTTCTGAGATACGCTGCGCTAACTACATTGATACACTTTAAATGCATGTAACTGTGGAATCCCCAGATATAACCATAAGAGGTGAACAACTTCAAAATACAAAGTGTTCCTTGTTCATAAAACGGTTTTGGGGCGACACGATTCCATACCGCGCTGAACTCCGAAACAAAGTACATGTATAACCAAGTAGCATAGAAGGTTGCAATTCGTTCAGAAAGTGGTATGTAAGCGTTTCAGTGACAATAAAGCCGATCAAAGTCCCAAATTTGGTTGTAGACAAAAAATATGTATTGAAAATCAGACGAATTGCGTATCCTAGACAGCATTTACGCATTTGATACGCTTCAAAATAAGTTTCATTGCGTATTTCCTATTCCAACTTGCGTAAAATAAGCAAATACGCAGCTTATCTGGCTCTCTGATTTTTATCATGAAAATTTTTATTATCTAGATAATTTTTCCAGGAAACTTTCTTTTATCATGATAGTTCTCTTAAATTATCGCAATAGCTATCTTGTATTTAGGAGCAAAAATATGCCACCATACTGAATAGAGCTTTATCAGACATTCTCAGGAAACGAAATACAGTACATAACTCACTTTTTTCTTAACCCTTTACCTCACAGTCCCGATTTTTAACAACACTATAGAAGGGGCCTTTTGAAAACATTGTGAGAAAAGGAAAAAATGCTGGTAACCAGCATTTTCTCCTATTCCTATAGTGTTTTCTACCTTATCAAAGACAGAAATCACCATTTGAAACATATTTAATTGTTGCCTGCAAATGCTTTCAATTCGTTTGAGTCCAAAATTTTATTGTTTGGTAAAGAGTTAATCTTTGACTACAAGACAAACGTGTAGACTCTCTCATACTGTAAAATCAAGGGTACAGCAAGTTAGATATGGCCAAAAAATGACAGAATATGTCCTATTGGTTGCGAAAGCACTAGATTGTGTGGTAAAGGTTTAATCCATAACCACACGATCCTGACTTTTAACGACCCTGAGGAAGAAGCCTTTTGAAAACACTGTGGGAAAAGGAGAAAATGATGGTTTCCAGCATTTTCTCCTTTTTCCACAGTGTTTTCTACCCTATCAATGGCAAATTTCATCATTTGAGTCACATCTAAATTGTCGTCTGCAAATGCTTTCAATTTGGACAAGTTTACATTTTTCTCATGTGGTAAAGAGTGAAACAAATTTGCCACAAACCAGACATTGGTAGAACTATCTTCATAGATAAGGACCATGAGAAAATCACTTTACCTCTTTACCAGATGACAAAATTTTGGACATGCCCAAATTGAAAGCATTTGCAGATGACAAATTTAAGGTGGCTCAAATGATGAAAATAGTCCTGGATAGAGTAGAAAATATTGTGGGAAAAGGAGAAAATACTGGTTATCAGCATTTTCTCCTTTTCCAACAATGTTTTCCAAAGCCTTCTTCCTCAGGGTCGTTAAAAGTCGTGATTGTTTGGTAAGGGGTTAAAACAGTTATAAAGAAAATTGAGCGGTGCTCTGGTAAAAGGGGATTTAATGTCTCTTGGTGATTCACTGTATCAAGCAAGTCATCGTATAATTATGGATTTTTAAATTCAGTTTTGTCTTACAATGGACCGATTTGTGTGATAAACTGGTCCTTTGACATGCAGAAAATTGACACATAGCAAACCTTTTTGACCCGAGACAGCCTGCTCAGACTGCTTTGGGTTGATACTTTTTGCAGATGTATTAAACCCCCTTTTCACAGAGTAAGGCTCATATAGTTTTGATACACTTATGAATAATAGAGTGTAGGATAAACCCCCACTAGGACAACCCCCCCCCAGGACAAAACCCCCATGGACAAAAGCCCCCTAGGACAAAACCCCCATAGGATAAAAGCCCCCTAGGACAAAACCCCCATCATATATAAACAGCATATAAACAGCATATATTTTTCATATTTTCCATATTGTTTTCCTTTTTACTTTATTTCTTAAACAGGTTTAGACAAAATAGAACAAAATTTCATTGTACTTGCAATAGGAAAAGTAAACTTTGAATATTTAGGAATAGAAAACATCATTAGAAGAGGGGATAATGCAGTCACTTGATTCCATGTCCTTGATGTGAATGAATATAATATTGGCAAAGGAGAAATTGGTTTGACAGGCAATTTCTCACTTTCCCTAAATATTATCTTCCCTATTTGATGCCTACTTTTTAATTCACACACATTTAACCCATTACCAAACAACCAAAAATTAGATTGGTCCAAATTGAAACAAGTCGCAAATGATGTTTGAAAGTATGTGTAAATTGGAAAATATATACCAGAAAGCAAAGAAAACATTCTGAGAAAAGGAGAACTTGCTTGTTACAAGCAATTTCTCCATTTCCCTAAATATTTTCTTCCCTGTTTGATGCCTACTTTTTAATTCACACCCATTCAACCCATTACCAGACAACAAAAATTTAGAATGGTCCAAACTGAAACAAGTCACAGATGACATTTGAAAGTATGTGTAAATTGGAAAATAAATCCCAGAAAGCAAAGAAAACATTCTGAGAAAAGGAGAACTTGCTTGTAACAAGCAATTCTCCAGTTCCCTAAATATTTTCTTCCCTATTTGTTGCTTGTTTTTTTTTGTAATTAGCACACATTTTAATCTGTTATCAGACAACAGAACTTAAGACTAGTCTTAATTGAAACAAGTTGCAGATGACATTAGAAAGTATGTGTTTAGAGGATGTTGTTTTTGACCTCGCAAAAAATGTATTTGTATATACAAAACTTTAATTCAATTATCATTATAACTTAATGCTATAATTATCAAAATAATACCTTTGATTAATATATCAATGAATTTTCCATTGTATGATTTCATTTACAATTTATTATGTTTAATAATATATAATTTACAGTAAAAACTATTGATTATATACATAAACACATTTTTGGTCATAAAGCACAATTTTAAGAAAAAAAAAAAAAATACGTATCAAATCAATTTAAGTTATACAAAACATTATTTTTTACAACCCCCACAAGTGTTTAAAGCAGTAAATTTTATTCAACTTTAAAATGATTTTAAAATGTTCAATTATACAAAAATAATAGAGGAATATTCATAATATCATATTAATATCATTAGTTTAAAGATTTATTTCATTTATACACATAATAAGCATGTTTTTAAAACCATGGGGGTTTTCTCCACTTTTCAGTTAAGGGTATGGGGGTTTTGTCCTAGGGGGGTTTTGTCCATGGGGCTTTTGTCCTAGGGGGGTTTTGTCCTAGGGGGGGTTTTCCGTACCCCCAATAATATTGTCTGCTACATGGCAGAAAAAGTAATTTGTAAGAGGTAATCATTTAACTGTCACGCAAGAAAATGGTAGATTTGTCCAAACTAAAATGATTTGTAGACACCAGATTACGACAGATAAATGTGATTCAAATGGGGAATTTACTTCAAAAAGGTTGAAAACATCGTGGGAATAGGAGAATATACATTTTACCAGCATGTTTGGCAGATGATAATTTCAATGTGGCACGAACTGTCCAATTTTTCTTTGGTAGGTTAGAAAACATTGTGGGAAAAGGAGAAAATGCTGGTTACCAGCATTTTCTCCTTTTCCCACAATGTTTTGAAAAGGCTTTTTTCAAAGGGTCATTAAAAGTTGGCATTGTGCGGTAAAGTGTTTAAGGATATGGGTGAAAATGCTGGTGAGAGTTGTTACCCCTTTAGGTTTCCAAGAACAACAATAGTTTATGTAGAGAGTAAATTGAAGTAGATCAAGATCTTACCAGTCATGTGTAATAGTATTTTCAGTCCAGAGACAAGTCCCAAATAAATGTTTCAAAGTTGCTTTTGGCATTTGTCTGAAATGTTTCCGCAAAATTGATGGTGTATACCAAAGATAATAGTGCAAATTTTGCACCATCACCTCTTGATCTACAGTGGCTGCAAAGGAAACTAATTTTGTGAAAGGTACCTTCAACCCTTTACCACACAATATCGACTTTTAATGGCCCTGTGAAAGAAGCCTTTTGAAAACATTGTGGGAAAAGGAGAAAATGCTGGAAACCAGCATTTTCTCCTTTTCCCACAATGTTTTCTACCCTTCCCAAAACAAATTTCAATTTTTCAATCACATTCCCTTTGTCGGCTGCAAATGCTTTCAGTTTGGATTAGCGTACAATTTTGTTGTTGGGGAAGAGTTAAGGGTTAATGTGGCTTATTTATAGTACACTGTATTTTACATTTTATTATTTTTTGGGCTTACACCGGTTAAATTTGTTGATTTTGCTTGTTTAGGTTGCTGATTTAAACACGAGGATTTGGGATCTTTAAACTTATGACTACACTTATTTTTCTTCGCTTTTTTTTTTCAATTCAAAATCTTGAATGCAGTACATAATAATCACCTCCATCTTTGATAATAGTTACTCATTTTAACAGAAATGATATTTATTTTGTTAATTGCTAATAGTAACACTTGTTCAGAACTGTTTAAAGCCTTGTTTAATTTTCACACATTTCAAAACGCCTTTCACATAATGTGAACTTTATTTGACTCTATTTTCTTTTGTCCATTTGGTATATCTTTACTCCAACCCTTCACCTTCTAAAATAAATCTGCAGCGGACAACTGAGAAAATACCCATGTGAAATACGGATAATGGACATATTATTAAGCATTAGTCTAATATACAAATACTCGTAAAGCTTGTGGCAGAAGAGGAACTCACTGGTTAAAAACACTGTATACTTGTGCTCCAGCCTTTTCAAAAATGATTCACTACATGATGAAATAAAAGGAAATCTGTCTGAGTTGATTAGTTAAATCATCTTTGAGATTTGATTTTGAAGTTAAAAACCAAAATTAGACTCTTGTTGACAGAAAGAAATGAATAGTATACAATTTTACAGCTATACTCTTATAAATTTGGCTGTTTTAAGCTGTACTGGCCAAAGGCCAGTAGAGCTTATGTCACGGCATGGTTTCCATCATCCTTCCTTCTTTCTGTCTTTTAGCCTTTTTCTCGTTTACATGATTACGTCTGCATTTATAGGCCGATTTTCATGAAAATTGCACAGTTTCTTTACATTATCAATAGCTTGCACCTTACTGACTGAAAAAAATCTGACAGTTGATAAGGGAAAAGTAGCTATTTAAAGTTGACAATTTACATTTCTTGTTTACATCATAAAGTCAGCATTTTGTACTCAATTCTTTTGAAACTTAAACAGATCATGTGTATCATCAAGGGATTGGACACTATTGAAAATGAAGAAAATCCAGGTGTTGGTTAAGGAAAAGCAGCAATTTGATGATGTGGTCTTGTTTACTCAACGAAGTCCAATTATTGGTCCCATTTCTTTGAAACATGCAGGGATTTTTACAGTACAATACAATACAATACAATGTTTAATTCAAAGTATAAAGGCCACCAGCCCACAATAGTACTGACATACAGATTTAAATATTATACAAATATAACAGTGATTTACAACTTTTCAGGAGCATGTGATTTGATATAATTATACCCCAGCAAAACGAATGTTTTCGGGGGTATACTGGAATCAGCCTGTCTGTCCGTGTGTCCGTCCGTCTGTGTGTACGTCCGTGTATCCGTCTGTGTACAAGATACTAGTAATTTTGTGTCACGAACTCCTCCTACAGTTTTGCTGTTATTGTATTGAAAGTTTGTTGATACCTTGATCGTACACTGAAGTTGTGCAAGATGCAGTTTTCAATCATCAACTCCCTATGATTCAAGGGTAATCTCCCCTTGAACTTAGAATTTTTTTTTTTAAATTGCCTGTTTCTCTCAAAGCGCTGGCTCCGGACTTTTTTCTAAAGGCTGGCAGATATTGAGCTGATTTTTGGTGTGTAAGTCAACCACCATGAGTTACAGATCAAGTTCGAGTTGTGTTCCGGTCCACTGATTTTTGAAGAAATTACGGGCCTTGGACTTAGAAATTTTCAAGGAAAAAACAGTTTTCCTGACTTTTTTTCTAAATGCTGGCACATATTGAGCTGATTTTTGGTCCACTGATTTTTGACGAAATTACGGGCCTTGGACTTAGAAATTTTCAAGGAAAAAACAGTTTTCCAGACTTTTTTTCTAAACGCTGGCAGCTATTGAGCTAACTGATTTTTGGTGTGTAAGTCAACCACGATTAGTTACAGATCAAGTTCGACTTTCGTTAAGGTCCACTGATTTTTTTACGAAATTGCGGGCCTTGGACTTGGAAATTTTCACGGAAAAAACAGTTTTCCGGACTTTTTTTTTAAACGCTGGTAGATATTGAGCTGCTTTTTGGTATGCAAGTCAACAACCATGAGTTACAGATCAAGTTCGAGTTTCGTTCTGGTCCACTGATTTTTGACAAAATTACGCGCCTTGGACTTTTTTCACCAAAAAAACAGTTTTCCAGACTTTTTTTCCAAACGCCGGTAGATATTGAGCTGATTTTTGTAGTGTAAGTCAACCACTATGAGTTACATATCAAGTTTGAGTCTCATTCTGGTCCACTGATTTTTGACGAAATTATGGGCCTTGGACTTGGAAATTTTCATCCCAAAAAACAGTTTTCCGGACTTTTTTCTAAACGCTGCAAGATATTGACCCGATTTTCTCGAACTCCTCCTATAGTTTTGCTGCTATTGTATTGAAAGTTTGTTGATACATGGATCATATACTGAAGTTGTGCAAGACGCAGTTTTCAATCATCTACTCCCTATGATTCAAGGGTAATCTCCCTTTGAACTTAGAAAATTTTTTGTTAAATTGCCTGTTTCTGTCAAAGCACTGGTGGGGGTATTAAGTCACATTCAGTGACAGCTTTAGTTTTTTATGCTTTGTGGGAAGACTAGACTCAAGATGAGATTGTGTGCATCAAACAGTCTTGACTGTTGTTTGATTCACTTAAATGCTATCCCCTCTGAAGGACATCCAAGACCCAAGATCAGACTGAAGATTTAGTGCAGACTGATCCAAAATGTTTGCAATGACAATAAATATAGATAAAAACATGTAATTTTTGTTAAGAATCTATAGGACATTGCAATAGGTACCTTTTAGATGGGACAATTCACTCTGGTGGAATACTCACTGACGAACAGTCCAGACTCAAGATCATACCTAACAAATTTGTGCAGCCCAATCTAGACCCAGACTGTCTGCAATGGAAATGACTATATAGGGAAAGTAAAATGATAGTAAAATGACACTATGAAGGCCCCCGCCCCACAACACTGATGTCAATGTTCTACCATGTAGACAGGTTGATTCACTTTGGTGCAATACTTACTGACAGACATTCAAGACTCAAGATTCAGACCAAATGTTTTGTGTACACTAATTTTGACCCAGACTGTCCACAGTGGCAATCACGATAAAGTAAAAGTATAATGACAGTAAAATGACAGTATGAAGGCCTCCAGCCCAAAGTACTAATAACAACCTATACAAAGAAGCCATTACTCATTGCCAGATACTCAAGATTCAAGATCAGACCAAACATTTTGTACAGACTGATCCAGACCAACCTGTCTGCAATGACAATGACAGTATAGACAGTACAATGACTGAAAAAGGGCCACGAAGCAAAACACCAATTGCAATGTAATACTATGTAGACAGGTTGATTTACTTAGGTGCAATACTCATTGACAGACATTCAAGACTCACGATCAGACCAAACATTCTGTGCAGACAGATCCAGACCAGGAGGAACTGCAAAGACAATGACAGTCTAATGAAAGTGTAAAGGCCCCGGGCCATAACACAAATGACAACAAACCACCATATAGACGGGTTGATTCATTTAGGTGCACTACTCATTGACAGACAGTCAAGACTCAAGATCAGACCAAACATTCTGTGCAGGCAGATCCAGACCCAGACTGTCCCCAATGGCAATGACAATATTATGATGAATGTAAAATAATGGTAAAATGACAATATAAAGGCTTCCAGCCCAAAATACTAATAACAAAGTATACCATGTAGGCAATACTCACTGCAGGATAATCAAGGCTGAAGATCAGCAAAAATATGGGAGGGGCTGATCCAGACCAGGACTTACCACAAAGAAGATGACCATTTAATGACACAGTAAAAGCCCCCTGCCCATAAAACTAATGACATAATAGCATGAAGATGGGTTGATTCCCTAAGGTGCATTTCTCACTGATGGACAGTCTAGTCTCAAGATCAGACCAAACGTTTTGTGCAGGCTGATCCAGACCCAGACCGTCCACAATGGCAATCACAATATATTGAAAGTTTTATGACAGTAAAATGACAGTATAAAAGCATCTGGCCCAAAATACTCGTAACAAACAATGCCATGAAGCCATCACACATTGCAGGATAGCCAAAACACAAGATCAGACTTAACGATTTGTGCAGACTGATCAAGATCTAGACTGTCTGCAATGTCAATGACATTATAGACAGTACAATGACTGAATAAGGCCCCCAGGCAAAACACCAGTTGCAACATAATACTGTGTAGACAGGTTGATTTACTAAGGTGCAATACTCACTGACGAACAGGCCAGACTCAAGATCAGAACAAAAGATTTTTGCAGACTGATCCAGACACTGTCTACAATGGCATTCACAATAAATTAAAAGTATAATGACAGTAAAATGACAGTATAAAGGCCTCCAGCCCAAAATACTACTAACAATCTATACAATGAAGCCATTACTCATTGCGGGATAGCCAAAACTCAAGATCAGACCAAACATTTTGTGCAGACTGATCCAGACCCCTGACTGTCTACAATGGCAATCGCAATATGATGAAAGTAAAATGACAGTTAAATGACTGAATAAAGGCCTCTGGCCCAAAATACAAATAACAAACTATACCATGAAGCCAATACTCATTGCCTGACAGCCAAACCTCAAGATCATACCAAACGTTTTGTGCAGACAGATCAAGACCTAGGGCGTATTCCATTCACCTGTTCTGGCACAATGTCCAGTGTTCTGGAATGCTCTTCTAAAATGTGCGAATGGAATATTTCAGAACACATACACTGTTCTGGAATTATGTTCTGAATGGAGCATTTTCGGAACATTGTTCTAATCGATACCAAAATTAATGTACATTGCCATGATGGCTGTTGCAAGAGATACTGTCTCAGCTGTGCTAGTGGAGGATATGATTAGCTGCGGAGAGGGAGTAGAGACTGACACTGCCGAGTCTACAGTGCTCCTATTTATGGTGTTCATATCGTAAAAAAGACAATTGCAAGTTTCGCCATGAAGAACTGTCCATCTTTCAGCCATCTTGAATCACCTAGCAACTGTTCAGCAGGTGCGCTGCACCTCGATTGAATTAGAACAGTCAGAACATGTTCTGAAGAACACGGCACAGTGTTCCAAAATACTCCATTGATTTAGAACATGTTCGGAGTGTTCGGAGTAGCGAAAGGAATACGCCCCTAGACTGTCTGCAATGTCAATGACAGTATAGACAGTACAATGACTGAATAAGGCCCCCCCCAGGCAAAACACCAATTGCAACATAATACTATGTAGAAAGGTTGATTTACTTAGGTGCAGTACTCATTGACGAACAGTCCAGACTTAAGATCAGAAGGAAAGATTTGTGCAGACAGATCCAGACCCAGACTGTCTGCAATGGAAATGACAGTATAGACAGTACAAAAACTAAACTAGGACCCCCGTTCCATACACCAATTGCAACGTAATATTATGTAGACACGTTTTTTTTTTTACATAGGTGAAATACGCACTAATGGACATTCAAGACTCAAGATCAGACCAAATGTTATGTGCAGACACAGAGCTCCAGATAAGGGGGAGTGATGGTATTCTAAATCCATTATTTCTCTTTCAAACCCTATGTTGTGGGTACTCGTTAGAATTGTCTCAACGAGACGATTTTTATGAGTACCTATAACATAGGGTTTGGTGGAGAATAAATGATATTTTTAATCTCAAAATCAAAATCACTCCCTCTATCTGGAGCTTTGCAGACAGATCCTGACCAAGACGGACAGCAAAGACAATGACAGTCTAATGAAAGTGTAAAGGCCCTGGGCCATAACACAAATGACAGCATACCACCATATAGACTGGTTGATTAATTTAGGTGCACTACTCATTGACAGACAGTCAAGACTCAAGATCATACTAAATGTTTTGTTTAGGCTGATCCAGACCCAGACTGTCCCCAATGGCAGTGACATTATGATGAAAGTAAAATGATAGTATAGAAAAAGTATAAAGGCCTCCAGCCCAAAATACTAATACCAAAGTATAGCATGCAGGCAATACTCACTGCCAGATAATCAAGGCTGAAGATCAGCAAAAATATTGGGGGGGCTGATCCAGACCAGGACTAACCACAAAGAAAATGACCATATAATGACACTATAAAACCCCCCAGCCCATGAAACTAATGACAACATACTACCATGTAAATGGGTTGATTCACTTAGGTGCAATTCTCACTGAGAGACAGTCTAGTCTGAAGATCAGACAAAACATTTTGTGCAGGCTGATCCAGACCCAGACTGCCAACAATGGCAATCACAATATGTTGAAAATATAATGACAGTAATATGACAGCATAAAGGCCTCCAGCTAAAAATATTAATAACAAACTATACCAATGAAACCAATACTCTTTGCTGGAGACTCAAGATCAGACCTAATGATTTGTGCAGACTGATCCAGACCCAGACTGTCTGCAATGAAAATGACTATGTAGTGAAAGTGAAATGATAGGAAAATGACACTAAGAAGGCCCCACCCAATAACACTGATGTCAATGTTCTACCATGTAGAGAGGTTGATTCATTTGGGTGCAATACTCACTGCTGGACAGACAAGACTCAAGATCAGACCAAACATTTTGTGCAGGCTGATCCGGACTAGGACACACAATGACAATATAATGACACTATAAAAGCCTCCGGGCCATAAGACCAGTGACAAATACCACCATGTAGACAGGTTGATTAAATTAGGTGCAATACTCATTGACGGATAGTCAAGACTAAAGTTCAGACCAAACATTTTGTGCAGACTGATCCAGGCCAGAACCAACCACAAAGACGATGACACCTTAAGGGAAGTATAAAAGCTCCTGGCCCATAACACTAATGACAACATATTAACATGTAGACAGGTTGTTTCAATTTGATGCATTACTCACTGACAAACAGTCCAGACTAAAGATCATACAAATGTTTTGTGCAGATTGATACGGACCCAGACGGATTGCAATGGCAGTGACAAGATGAAAGTATAAGGACAGTATAATGACAGTTTAAAGGCCTCTAGGCCAAAATACTAATAACAAGGTATACCATGAAGCCAGTACTCACTGCCAGATAGTCAAGACTTAAAATCAGACCAAAATATTTTTGGGGGCAGATCCAGACCAGGACCGACCACAAAGACAAAGACTATTTAATGACAAGATAAAAAGTGCCCTGCCTGTAAACTAATGACAAAATACTACCATGTTGATGGTATGATTCACTAAGGTGCAGTTCTCACTGACAGACAGTCAAGATCAAGATTAGACCAAATGTTTTGTGCAGACTGATTTAGACAGCCTGCTCACTGACCACAATGGCAGTGACAATATGATGAAAGTATAATGACAGTATAAAGGCCTCCAGCCCAAAATACTAATTACAAATTATACCATGAAGGCAATACTCACTGCCAGATAGTCAAGACTCAATATCAGACCAAATATTCTAGGGCTGATCTAGACCAGGAGCAACCACAAAGACAATGACCATTTAAATGACAACATTGAAGGCCCCCCCCCCCCCCCCCCCCAGCCTATAACACTAATTACAACATACTTCCATGTAGACAGAATGATTCACTTAGGTGCAATACTCATTGACGGACAGGCAAGACTCAATATCAGACCAAAATAATTTGTGCAGGCTGATCCAGACCTAGACTGCGTGCAATACCAGTATAGTAACAGTATAAAGGTCCTCAACCCATAATACTTGTAACAAACTAAACCTTGGAGAAGGTTCATTCACTTTGGTGCAGTAATCACTGATGGACAGTCAAGACTCAGATCAGACCAAACGTTTTGTGTAGACTGATCCAAGCCAGGACTGATGGCAGTGACAGAATAATGAAAGTAAAATTGCCCCAGGCCCTTAATACTTATGACAACATACCACCATGTAGACAGGTTGAATCACTTTGGTGCAAGCACAATGACAATATAATGGAAATATAATTGCCCTTAGCCCGTAACACTAATGACAACATACTACCATGTAGACAGGTTGATTCACTTAGGTGCAAACACAATGACAGTTGACTGTAAGTATAAAAGCCCCAGGCCCATAACACTAATGACAACATACCATCTTTTAGAATGGTTGATTCACTTACCAGTTTTCATCGATGGACATTCAAGAATCTAGACCAATGTTTCGTGCAGACTGATCCAGATCCAGACTGTCAATGGCAATCACAATATATTGAAAGTATAATGACAGTATAACAGCAATATAAAAGCCTCCAGCCCAAAATATTAACAGCAACATAATACCAGGTAGATGGGTTGATTCACATAGGTGCAATACTCATTGACAGACATTCAAGACTCAAGATCAGACCAAACGTTTTGTGCAGACTGATCCAGACCAGACTGTGGGCCAATATACTAATAACAAACTATACCCTGAAGCCAATACTCATTGCCGGACAGCCAAGACTGAAGATCAGACCAAAGGATTTGTGCCGAATGATCCAGACCCAGACTGTCGGCAATGGCAGTGACAATATATTCAAAGTATATATAATGACAGTATAATGACAGTATAAAAGCATCAGGTCCATATTAACAACGTACATGTATACCATGTGGATCGGTTGATTTACCTGGGACCAACACTCACTGATCGAAAGTCATGGCCTAAGATCAGACTGAATGTTCTGTGTAGACTGATCCAGACCCAGACTGTCTGCAATGACAATGAAAGTATTTTGCTCAAGGTATTAGGCTTCTGGCCCATAATACTTAATGTCATAAGTATATAAATATAATTATATGTATACACACACATAGTATGATTTACCATTTTACTTTTCAGAAGCACATGAATGTTTAGTGCTACTTTTAATTTGTCATGGTTTTTTGTTTGTAGTAGATCGTAAAAGTTTGTTTTATCTGTACCTGATTTATACCAGCTGAAAAGATAGTGATTTTTTATCATGTTATGTTTTTTAGAACAGTAAGAAAATATGTCATATTCTCATTCGATTACTTTTTTGCCTAATTTTGAAAACAATACAGGCATATTCTGTCCTCACGCGGTATATCAGCATTGGGCCCAGTTTAAATTTCAAACTTATGATTAAAACATTTAAATCTTGCAAGTGCAGTTCTGTATCTATATATGGTAAATCCAAAATCAAGTATCTTTGAGGGTTTAGCAGAGACTTAGTCTATAGTATATACAATGAGAACTATAAAGCTAGTAACTTGAGCTAGATTCAAAACAACTTGTTTGAGACATTCTACTTTGATTATTTCACTATTAAATTTGTTCAATTCACCAGGTCTACTTATAATGCTGTCTTAGTGGGTTCAAGCCCAGTTTCAACCCCCCGTCCCCACCTTTTCACTTTTTTGTTTTTGTGTGTGCTTTTGTCATTTTGTATCATGGATTCATGATGTTTGCTAGAAAATAAGCAAAATCACTGCCAGTTGAGCGATTCAGGCATTCAAGGGCCTTTAATTTAAGAATGCATCAAGGTATTGTAGTAACCTTATTGTTGTCATGCTAAAAATTTGACATTTTCTGATACTGTATATCTGTCAGTGCTGAAGATATTTGCTTGAAAATCGGGCTAATATTGTTAAGTGTGGAAAGGAGAACCAATCCCAGAAGGGCAGGTAACCCTTAAAATAGTTTACTTTAAATACTTCACTGGAAAACAAAGTTTAGACTTGTCCAAATTGAAAGCATTAATTTTGCGGACCTCAAAACAATGTGGCTCAAATGATGGTATTTGTGTTTGCAAGGGTAGAAAGCATGATTTAAAGAAGAGAAAATGCTCTCCTTTTTCCATGATGTTTTCAAAAACTGTTTTCCTTGTCAAAACACAGGAATGTCTGGTAAAAGGTTAACATACAAATGTTCCTTTTTCCTTAGTGTTTTAACCCTTTACTACACAATCCCAAATTTTAAAGATTCCAAAGGGTCCTGTGTGACTCAGTTGTAAAGTTTAGGACTCATGACTTGGTGGCCTGGGGTCTGAGTCTGACTGGATCCACTGGATTTTTCATGGGAGTGTCCTTGGGCAAGACACTTCAGAGCCCTAGCCTGGTACTGGTGAAGCTCAAGAAATGCATGAATATGTGAGCTGTCACAGTGATATGACTGAAATAATGTTGAAAGTAGCATCAAACACCAGTCAATCAATCATTTAACAAGCCCTCAAGGAAAACGACTTTTGAAAGCTTGGTGGGAAAAGAAGAAAATGCTTGTTATTAACATTTTCATTTTTTACTGCAATGTTTTCTACTATTTCAAAGACAAATTTCATTATCTGTGCAAAATTAAATTTGTCTGTAAATGCTTTGAGTGAATGGCAGTCAAAAGCCCCTCCGGTCATTATTCCCTACCCCAAAAACAGGCCCTTCACAATTTAGCAAGGGCGGTCATTATCCCCTTCATGAATCTTAAAGGCGGTCAAAAGCCCCTTCAAGATTTTGCAATGGCTGACAGTATCTCCTTCAGTAAATGTCAGAGGCGGACAAAAGCCCCTTAAAATAGGCTAACGTTTACCACAGTGATTTCCAGTGGAGAAATGAAATAATGTCAAGAGTGTCTAACCTGGGCCGTGCATCCCCACCGCCGCCCAACCTTTTTTTTTTTCCAATGACGATTTACTCAATAAAAATGTTTCCTGTTGGTCTTATACGTGTTGTCACGTGTACCATGAATAGATAATTATCTTAATCCGTCCACAGTTTGCCTCATTCATTTCAATGGATGTCAGGACAACATCTTTTCCACTATAAAGAAAGTAAATGATCCTCCTTAACCACAATTTTCAAACTTTTAATAGGCCGTAATTATTATTTTCATGTTTGTTAACAACAAGAAATATAGCATATGTTATTTAACCCTCTACCAAACAATCCCGAGTTTTGAAGAACCAAGAGAAAGAAGTCCTTTGAAAACATGGTGGGAAAAGGAAGAATATGCTGGTAACTAGAATATTCTCCTTTTCCGAATCTATTTTCTTTCAAATACCACGATTCAATCATTTTAGCAAATTTAAGCCTTCGTTTGTGATTGCTTTCGAATTCCAGAGGCCTAAAAGTTTGATGTCTGATAAAGAGTTAAGTCAACAAAATCGGAAATCTTACGCTTTACTCCCTCTATAAACTGTTTCATTCTACTTTAGGTGTAAATGTCACAGAGCTTTCTTCTTAAGGCCTGAGGTTCGAGTCTTGCTGGATGCACTTAGTCTTTCGTGGCAGTGTCTTTGGGCAAGGCACTTCAGAGCCCTAGCATAGTACTGGTGAAACTCAGGGCATACATGAATATGTGAGATGTCGCTGTGATATTTCTGAAATAATTATGTAAGTGGCGTAAAACACTATTCAACCAATCATTTATTTCCAAAGTTTCAGTCCAAGCAGAAAGTCCTGATTCCAAGACCCATAATTTATGGAATGCTTTTGGAACATGCTGGTCCGTTTTGCAGGCCGATCTCCAGTAGCCCAGTCGGTAGCATACGGGACTTGAGAAGAGGGGGTTGCTGGTTCGATTCCCGGTTCGGTCAATGTCTCTCCAAGGATTGATGATATTCACTATGACAGGATTCATTCCTCTTTCACCATTGACCATTGCATTGTTAATGGTTATGTACGAAAGCAGCTAGTGGCTTGGATTCAAAATTGTGCGGAGTATTGGATAAAAGAAACCCCTTGATGCACTGGCTGTTGCGAAAATGGCAATAAACACCTTACAATCAATAAAAAATCAACCGTTTTGCAGACTGATTACATATCAGATTTGAAGGATATTTGATATTTTAAGAAATGTTTCCCCCCGTTTTAACAGTTCTAAATCCACATCGGATAATTTCACTCATTTAGATTTACTATAAAACTTATAAGATAATTTACAAGTGATCTGTTTTTCAGCCTAACTAGCGATTATCAGACTTCAGGTCTATGAAGGGGATAATGTCGGCACAGTTACCATTGATAGGGACTATTGTCTGCCAATGATAGAGGGGCTTTTATCCGTCTCTAACATTTACTGAAGGGGATAATGTCCACCACTGCAAAATCTCGAAGGGGCTTTTGACTGCCTTTAAGATTTGATAAAGGGGATAATGACTGCCCTTGCGAAATCGTGAAGGGGCTTTTGACCGCCTTTCCTGTTTTGGGGGTAGGGGATAATGACCAGAGGGGCTTTTGACTGTTTACCACTTTGAGTTTATACCAGCCTAAAATTATGTTGTTTGGTAAAGGGTGAACAGTCTACGCAAGGGATAAATAAAGCAGAGTTTTATTAAGCCAGTTAACCCTTAGGCTGCTAAGCGCAAATAAATAACCTTTTGCGGACAGTGTAGATCAAGATCAGACTGCACAGAACGTGCAGTCTGAACTTGGATCTACACTGTCCAATAAGGAGTTATCTGCCCCTCAAAAATAAGTTTTAAACAGCAATATTCGGCTTTTCACTATCGGCTTGAAAGTTTTAGCTAAGTTAATTAGCAGGATAAGGGTTAAAAAATATTTAGATTCATATCTTTCATTATCCGTGGCATTTTTATCTTACAAAGTTGTATAGTTATTATCACAGTCCATTTTATTGGAGTATTTTTTCGTGTTGATCAGAATCATTCAGTATGCATGCCTTAACCCTCAAGATTGGCTAACTTTGTTTGGTATAACGTATTACGAGGATGCATAAAAACCCATTTTGCCAGAGTACAGCTTGACTTTATATGCCTTTCAGTAGACAGCTGTGGTAACTAATATAGGAAAAGGAGTGATACAATTACAAAAAGCAGTCACAGATATTAACCTTTGGGCCATTTGTTAGCTTGGCTTTTTCAAAGAAAACATCGAGTTATTGTCATAGCCCTGGTGTTGTTGTCTGTGTCAGCTTCGCAAAAGCTTTGACATTTTACAATATCTCTGTTATTACTGAAGATATTTACTTCAAATTGTTTACTATCAAAAGGGAAACCCACACAATAAGGGCAGATAACTGTTGAAGTATTTTTGACACAGTTATGGCCCTTTTTTGACTTAGAATTTTCTACGAAAAACCAGCAGCTGCAGCTGAGGGCCGGCCAGCAGCATGTGGTGCTTTTGTTTTAGTAATGTTATGTCTTGAAATAGCTTGTAGTAATGGCTTGAAGGAGGCAATTCAGATGTTTTATAGCCTTGCAAAACTTTAAAAGATGTTCCATCACTGAATTTAGAAAGGCAATAGTTTGCAAGCCAACTATGAATAGGATAGAGTAATGTTATAAACAAACAATATTGATGGTCTTTCCTGAAAAAGATATTTAGCCTCTTATGGTATTTTTTAGATTTCATGCAATAATTTCCTTCCCAGTTGTTTGTGGGAATGTCACATGATTGGTACCACAGCTCCACTATGTGAGATCATATTCAAATTGGTACAATGATGTCATAATCTGGGTCTGTAGATTTTGAAAGTAACACAACTTCTGATTGGCTAAACCAAATGGTTTAGCCAATCAGAAGTTGTGTTACTTTCAATTTTAAAAAAATTCTTGGGAATAAGACTAAGAATCCTTTTAAGAATGGTTGGTGAATATGGATCCTGGTCTCTTAAAAATAGACTGAGAACCTGAATGTAAAACATCTACCCTGTTATTCAAAGTGGTATCTTTTTACTGAACATTATACCCTCAAGGTTTGCTACGCTTGCAAAGAAAAGTACTGGAAGTAGTATTTACTATTGTTTACTAGGGACTTTTGATGCACAGCAGAAAGTCTGTATAGCCTTTTTAATCCTGTTGTGTTATTTCTATTTCAGAAAAGTGTGGTTAGTGAAGACATTCAGAACATTGTATATAGTTTATTTGATGCAATAGTTGAAGCCATTCTTGATGTCAGACTGACTAAAACAAGTTCATCAACACAGGTATAACATTTTCAATCATTTTTGTGTTTACTAAGTATTGTCCTTGGCTTTATTTATTAGTAATGTTTATTTTGTAAAGGTCTTGCAGCCAAGGGTAGAAGAGTTAAGACTGAAAAAAGCAAAATCATGTAAATGCTTTTTATCACATAATCTCCCTTGTTTTCAGTGTAAAATACCCATTACAAATTTTCTTATCTTAAATATGTTTGATGTCACAATTGTGTGACGTCAGTGTTGACTTCATTTTGTATGTATTTCATAGAAGTGAATGGGTTTCATGGATATTACCTCTGATGCATCTATAGATGGTTTTGCATCTTCTGATCAATAATTTGTCAAATATTGTTATGTGGTAAAAATAATCTGGCATTGTTGGCATTTGAGATTAATTTTGTAAAGGTCTTGCGGCCAAGGCTAAAGGAGTTATGACTAAAAAAAGCAAAATCATGTAAATGCTTTATCTCTGGCCGATAGCTTAATGCATTCCTTTCGTCGTATTGTGTAATTTTTTTTTTGTATTGCCACAGACAGCTTTTGAAAACACTTTAGTAGAAGGAGAAATTGCTCAAAAAGTAACCATGTAATAAGCTGGAATTCATTAACCATTTCCAGAAATTTACTCACTTTCTTAATCCAGAATAAGACTAAGAATGTAATTTAGTATGGTTGCTTAATACTGGTTTTTTAAGATCCTAAAGAAGACAGCTTTTGAAAACATTTTAAGGAAAGAAAGTGATGGTAACTATCATATCTTCTTTTCTTACAATGTTTCTAACCTTTCAAAGTTAAATTCCATCATTTTAGCCATATCTTATTTGTTGTCCTTAACTTTCAAAGTGTTGGTGTCTAAAATTTTGTTTGGTAAAAAGTTTACCTGTAGAACTCAAATTACCACTATAGCTGCTTTTGCAGACAATGTACACCAAGATTAGCTAGCACTATAACAATGAGCAGTACCTATGATCTTAGATCTGCATTATACACTTCAGCCATGCTCCTTGAAAAGGGGGCTTAATGCCTCTTCAACAATACATTGACCTAGGCCAGCTGCTCTTGCCAGAGCATGGCTCTATCTCTTTTGCCTTCCAGCAGTCCAGCTTTGAAGTATTGGGGCAAAGTGAGAAGTTTCTCATATTGAGAAATTACTCTGTTTGCTACAAACAAATAGCATTTATTACAACTAAAATAGCCTGTGTAGTAAAGGCCCAATAGTAAAACAACAGCTGAGTCACAGAATTCAATAGTGATCATTTGTTGGCCAATGTTCTGGTTCATCAAGCAGTTTTTTATTTGTGTGTGTGTATTTTTTTCCTAGTTTTTACAATTTTTTATTTAAGTTGGGGAAAAAGGATTGTAGAAATATGAAAATATTTATAAGATTAGAATTGAAAATTTCATATTTATGACTAATGAAAAGATCAAAATATGGAAAAAAAGCTTTTGTTAGGTAACAAAGTTACACATTTTCACAGGGTTTACAGCAATCTAATGCTACAAAAACAAGAAAACCACCACCTCGCACTAAATCTCATTCCCCATTCACAATGAAAAATGAGAGAAAACTGACCAGGAAATATGTGATACGCACATCAACATTTATGGAACAGGACACCGTGAGATCTGACAAGGTTCCGACCATTGCCATCCTGTCAGAGTCAAGTGATATTCACACAGAGAAGGTGGAATTATATCTTCCTCTCGAATGCAAAAATACTCTGGCATGGTTTTCAAACTTGGGCATGACACTGTAAACATGTATCTTAAAAGACTTCAGTGCTGTTTTCACCAACATATCTTACATATTGTTTTAGATTCTTAATTTCAAGATTAACCCTATCCCAAACAACTTTTAGACTCTTCCAATTCAAAACATCCACCACCAATTCAGAATGGGTACAACTGAGATTAAGTTCTTTGAAATGGTAGAAAACATTGTGGAAAAAGGAGAAAATGCTGGTACCAGCATTTTCTCCTTTTCTCACATTGTTTTCAAAAGCTATCTCCCTCAGGGTCGTTAAAACTCTTAATTGTGTGGTAGAGGGTTAACCAAATGATTGTTTTTGTTCCAACTGATCAGGTGGCAAAACTTGGAATTGAGATTTATCACTGAATTTAGAATGGTTGGTGAATATGGCCTATTGTCATGACATTACAGTTTTTTTGTAATTGTAAAATTCCAAAAAAATTACCCTGTATATACAAAGCAGGTGTTCCAGTGCAAGAATGCTGAAGTTATTATGAATGAAGCTGTATTATGCATTCTAATTGTTTTGTAACAATATTCTGTATATATACTGCTTAACTTGAAAATTTAAAACTTATCCAAATCTAGAGATGACTACAATAATGTGTTCAAACAACACAGAGGAAGAATGCCATGGAAAACTATTGTAAGAAAAGAAGCATTAAATCCTTTTTGCCTGAACAGTTTTTACACTATCAAAGAAAATTCCCTTTATTTATGCCATACTTCTTTTCTTGTGTTCAATTTGGAAATGTCTAAAATTTTGTTATCTATTAAAGAGTTAACAATTACTACCGGTATACAGTTACAACAATAGACTTCTTTGCCTTGGACAGTTTTTGAAAGTATTGGGGAAAAGAGATGTTTGCCTGAAACAAGCATTTCTTCCATTTCTCAATATACTTGCCTTATATATAAAAATCAGGATGTAGGTCTAATATTAGCCTCTGTTAGGTTAAGGACTGAGTTATTCACCTTTGATGGGTATAGCAACTATATGGGCATGCATTGTGATTTTATGCCTTATTATCTTGATTGCAAAGCCACCTTTCTGATTGGCCTCACTGTTATCATTTGACAATTGTGGGACAGATAAGATGAAAATATGAAGATACTAATGCATGAATTGTCTGTAATTGACCCTTTTATCTGCACACTCCATCTCAAGAATACATTTTTTAAAATACATGTACACACAGTTGCCCTAAAATTTCAAAATTCTGATACATGTATCTGTTATACCAGTTGCTTTTTAGTCCCCTACTGGCAAAGCCGAAGGGGACTTTAGGTTTGCACTCTGTCCGTCTGTCTGTCCGTCAATCCGCCGGCAAATCAGTTTTCCAGCCTTTTTTTTCTAAATACTGGCACATATTGAGCTTATTTTTGGTGTGTAAATCAACCACCATGAGTTACAGATCAAGTTCGAGTTTCATTCCAGTCCACTGACTTTATGAAATTACGGGCCTTGGACTTAAAAAATTTCACCGAAAAAACAGTTTTCCGGACTTTTTTTCCTAAACGCTGGCAGATATTGAGCTGATTTTTGGTGTGCAAGTCAACCACCATGAGTTACAGATCAAGTTCGAATTTCGTTCTCGTCCACTGATTTCTGACGAAATTATGGGCCTTGGACTTAAAAATTTTACCAAAAAACCAGTTTTCTGGACTTTTTTTCTAAATGCTGGCAGATATTGAGCTGCTTTTTCATGTGCAAGTCAACCACCATGAGTTACAGATCAAGTTTGAAATTTGTTCCGGTCCACTGATTTTTGACGAAATTACGGGCCTTGGACTTAGAAAATTTCACTGAAAAAACAGTTCCTCCCGATTTTTTTTCTAAATGCTGGTAGATATTGAGCTGTGTTTTGGTATGTGAATTTACCACCTGCACGCACACCCATATATAGATCCTCCCCAAGGTGGGTCCTAGGTAACTCATAGTAGCATACCGTTCCTTCTGTCATACTCACCATCATTCATTTTTTTCTGTTGCATCATTTTAGTATTCATGTTCCTATATGTCACAAATTAAAATATAATCTTCACAAATTATACGTGCCAGGGATATAATTACGGCCGGTAGGGGACTGGGTATTGCTATGCAATACTATCATAATGCTTGTTTTGTTTATTTCTCATTCCATGTGTGATGAAATAAACCTAGCAGTATTTACCTATTTGATACATATTGAAATAATATTTATTTAGACTTCTTTATGAAGGATGATGGATAGTAAGATTATTGCATTGCTTTTACCATGAATAGTTACTAAAATTATACTCAAAAAACACCAGATTAGCAAACAGTTCTTGTTGGTAGCATAATATCTTAAACTAGCTTTTGACTGTTATAGCAGAAGAATACTTATCTGGTTCATATCTTCATATTTGAGGATCATGCACCATTTTTTAGCTCACCTGAGCATAAAGTGCTCAAGGTGAGTCTTTGCAATCATGCTATAACTGCCTTGCATTGTCTGTCAAGTGTCGTCTGTCGTGCGGTTGTCAACATTTACCTTGTGTACGCCCTGGAGGCCAAATTTTCAAACAGGTACTCATGAAACTTGGTCAAATGTTTTCCTTCATAAAACCTTAGACAAGCTCAAAATTGGGTCATGTCAGGTCAAAAAGTAGGTCACTAGACCAAATTTTATAAAAACCTTGTGTGCACTATAGAGGCCACATTTTTAGCCCTATACTCATGAAACCTGGTCTGAATTTTTGTTTTCATGAAATCTCTAACAACTTAGAAACAGGGTCATGTAGGTTTTAAAGTAGGTCACTGGGCCAAATCTTTGAAAAACCTTGGTGTGCACTCTAGAGGCCACATTTCATGCTTGATATTCATGAAACATGGTCAGAATAATTGTCTTGATTATATATCGGACAAGTTTGAAAATGGGTCATGTTTGGTCAAAAAGTAGGTCACTTAGAAATACCTTTTGTGCACTCTAGCGGCCACATTTTCAGCCTGATACTCTTGAAACTTGGTCAGAATTATTTTTTCGATGTCTTGGACAAATTCAAAATTGGGTCATGTCAGGTCAAAAAGTAGGTCACTAGGCCAAATTTGAGGCCAAATTTTCAGCCAGATACTTGGGAAACTTAAAGCATTTGTCATGATTATACATGTGCCTTGGACAGTATTGAAATTGGGTCATGTTGGGTCAAAAAGTCGGTCACTGGGCCAAATGTTAGAAAAAAGCTTGTGTGCACCTTAGAAGCCACATTTTCAGCCAGATACTTATGAAACTCAGGCTCAATATTTGTCATGAAGATAGCTTGGACAGGATTGAAATCAGGTCAAAAAGTAGGTCACTGGGCTAAATCTTAGAAAAACCTTGTGTGCATGCTTGAAGCCATATTTCAGCCTGATACTCATGAAACTCAGGCAGAATGTTTGTCTTGACATTATCTTGGACAAGTTTGAAATCAGGTCACCTTTGGTCAAAAAGTAGGTCACTGGGCCAAATCTTAGAAAAAGTTTGTGTTCACTGTAGAGGCTACATTTTCAGCCTGATACTCCTGAATCTTGGTCAGAATATTTTTCTTGATGATATCTTGGAAAAGTTTGGAAGTTGGTCATGTTGGGTCAAAAAGTAGGTCACTTACACTCATGTGTTTTACATAATTAAATCCAGGATCTCTTGAGCTTTCACAACCATAGATGACTATACAGAGGTGAGCGCTTTAGGACCATTAGCCCTCTTGTATTGCTTTTTTCTTAAACACAGATGATATGGAGAAGAAGGCCTATTTTGGAAGAATAAAGTATTTCAGATTGTTCCTGAAACTTTTCCTTTTTTTGTTTTTGTTAGATAACAAATGTTGTTTTTGTTTAACCCATTATCATACTAATACATTTTGATGCACTGGCAAATGACAGCCTGTCGGAAAACGAGCTTTGGCTGTCTGCAAGCAGTTTTGTTTTCCCCCACAATGCTTTACATACCATGCTTTAACTCTTTACCACACAATTCCAACTTTTAACGACCCTGAGAAAGAAAGCTTTTGAAAACATTTTGGGAAAAGGAGAATATGCTGGTAACCAGCATTTTCTCCTTTTCCCACCATGTTTTCTACCCTTTCCAAATCAAATTTCAATTTTTGATTCACATTTATTTTGTCATCTGCAAATGCTTTCAATTTGGACTAGTCCAAAATTTTGTCGTTTGGTAAAGAGTTAAGATCTGTTCACTTTCTTCAAATATCTAAATTTGTGTGTTTCTGTACTTCAAAGGAGAACAAACGTAAATGAGTGTTGCTGTGGAAACAGGGGGTTTAGTGCATGTGCAAAAAGTATCTAACCATGTCAGTCTGCACTGACCTGGGTCTTAACTTTTTACCATTGTTCAATTTTCTACATGTCATAGGATCAGTCTGCCTCATGATTCATTTGGTTGTTAGACAAAATGGAATTTATGGATCCCTAATTATGTGACACCTTGCTTTGTTTAACCCTTTCCCACATAACAAATTTTAGACTCTTCCAAATTGAGAGCATCTGCAGACAACAAACTTGAAAGTGATTCAAACAAACTGTAGATTTTTGATAGAGTAGAAAACATGGTGGGAATAGGAGAAAATGCTGGTTACCAGCATTTTCTCCTTTTCCCACCATGTTTTCAAAAAGGCCTCTTCCTCAGGGTCGTGAAAACAAGTGATTGTTTGGTAAAGGGTTAAGGCATCACAAGGAGGCTTTAATTCTTCAACAAATGACAAAAATTTAAAGTCGTCCAAATTGACAGAATTTGCATATGACAATTTAACCCTCTCCCAAACTACAAAATTTTGGACAAGACCAAATTCAAAGAGTCTGCAGACAACAAATTAAATGTACCAAAAATGATGATTTCTGTCTTTGATAAGGTAGAAAACATGGTGGTAAAAGGAGAAAATGCTGGTTACCAGCATTTTCTCCTTTTCCCACAATGTTTTCTAAAGGCTTCTTTCTCAGGGTCATTAAAAGTCAGGTTTGTGTGGTAAAGAGTTAACTCTTCAACAAATGACAAAAATTTAAAGTCGTCCAAATTGACAGAATTTGCATATGACAATTTAACCCTCTCCCAAACTACAAAATTTTGGACAAGACCAAATTCAGAGAGTCTGCAGACAACAAATTAAATGTACCAAAAGTGATGATTTCTGTCTTTGATAATTGATTGATTGATTGTATGGTGTTTAACGCCGTTTTCAACATTATTTCAGTTATATTGCGGAGGCCAGTGCACCTATCCATGCTTTCCTGGAGTCTCTTTTACCAGTACTCTGCACAATTTTCTTTCCAAGCCACTGGCTGCTTTCCCACATAATCATCGTCAAAACAATGGTCAGCGGTGGGAGAGGAATGAATCCTGTCGCAGTGACTATCATCAATCCTCGGAAAGAAATTGGCCGAGCCAGGGGTCGTAGCCAGGGATCGAACCCTGGACCCCATGTTCTCAAGTCCTGCACACTATTGACTGAGCTACCAGGGCTCGGCTGTCTTTGATAAGGTAGAAAACATTGTTGAAAAAGAGAAAATGTTAGTAACCAGCATTTTTTCCTTTTCCCATAATGTTTTCAAAAGGCCTCTTCCCCAGGGTCATAAAAACCCGGGATTGTTTGGGATTGGGTTAAATGTGGCTGGAATAATGAGATTTGGCTATGAAAGAATAGAAAGCGGTTACTAGCATTTTCTCCTTTTCCAATTATGTTTTCAAAAGCTTTCTTTCTCGGGGTCGTTAAAACACGGGATTGTGTGATAAAGGGTTAAACCCCCTTTTACCAGAGTGCCCCTCAGGTTTGACCCTATTGAATGATTTTACTGACAAAAAGTTATATGTAGCTTAACCCTTTACCACACAATCCGGAGTTTTAACGACCCTGAAGAAGAAGGCTTTTGAAAACATTGTGGGAAAAGGAGAAAATGCTGGTAACCAGCATTTTCTCCTTTTCCCACAATGTTTTCTACCATATCAAAGACAGAAATCATTACTCGAGCTCGTTTATTTTGTTGTCTGCAAATGTTTTTGATTTGGACGAGACCAAAATTTTGTTGTTTGGTAAAGAGTTAAATGAGGGATTAGTCTTTGACCATGTAGAAAACATGGTGGCAAATGAAGAAAATGCAGGTTGTTAGCAATTTCTTCTTTTTTTCTGTAATGTTTTTAAATGCTTTCACCTTTAGTGGTATTATATGAAAAAGGCAAAGCCTCAATACGAGCAACATGAATGATTTGTGGAACAAATATCTATTAATTCGAATGACAACCTAGATTCTAGATCTTGAAATCAAGGGGTTTGAGTTTGAATTCGGGCTTTGCCAAAACTAATTTTGAGCGTTGTTAAAAGTAGAAGGCATGCTTCTTTCATGGATGTATATGTGTGAAAAAGGGCAAATGTTCCGGGATTCCCTAAATAAAATTAAGACAGTTCCTCGGCAATTTTGTTAATTTATATCCAGAAAAAAATAACTTGGAGTGATTAATGGTTCACATACTTTTAAAGAACATTTTACAGGGACATTTCCTCACTGCATGTAGATCTAGATCTATAAGAGAGAGAAAAAAAGAAAAGACAGGTGGGAAGAAATTCACGGTCACATTTTCATATTGCATGTAAAAAGGAGAAGGGGAAAAAAAAAAACTTCACTTTTTATAGATCAATATGGTTCCTGCTGTCTTTCTGCAATACCACCAGTGGCTTTGATCGCCAGGAAATCATGTGACCGCCACATTTTGAAGGGTTTAGTTGGTGATTAACGTCTTTTCACCGCTACCCAGGCACTACTGCAGCGACATCTGATCATTCTCAGACCTGATTCACATCATGATCTCTCCATCTTTGGAGAATTATGATTTTTTTTTTCGACTATGACTTTTAACACTTTAACACTTCCAAATTATTTCAGTTGTAGATCTGTCAATGGCGGCATGTTTTTCATTGAGTTTCTTTAAAACGAAAGTGTGTAGATTGCCAAAATCAGATTATTTGTAGATTTCTTTTTTCATCCCATCTGCATTCCTACATGTCCACCATTGAAACAGTGATCAGTCTAGAGAGAGGAATGAATTCTGTCACAATGACTAGATCTAAATAGATAGAAATTTGCTGAGTTATCGGATAGATATCCAACTTATGGTAAAAAAAAACAAACTTTTAGATCTATCAACAAGCTTCTAACGTTATAACATTTGAATAAATATATTTAAACCATGTTGCAGTAAAAGAAGGTTTAACCCTTTACCAGACGACAAAATTTTAGCCTCGTCGAAAATGAGAGCATTTGCAGACAACAATTTCAATGTGGCTCAAATGGTGCAGTTATTCTTTGATAGGGTAGAAAAAATTGTGGGAAAAGGAGAAAATGCTAGTTACCAGCATTTTCTCCTTTTCCCACAATGTTTCCAAAAGGCTTCTCTCCCAGGGTGGTTAAAAGTCGGCATTGTGTGGTAAAGGGTTATTGCATCTTCGTGATGCATGATACCAAGCAGGGAATCACATAATTATAGATCCATATAATCCATTTTGTATGATAACTGACTGAATCATGAAGCATGCATACTGGTCCTTTGACACGCAGAAAATTGATCAAAGAGATCTAGCATAGAGTTTTGATCCAGGTCAGCTTGCGCGGACTGCACAGGCAGACCTGGGTCGATAGTTTTTGCAGATGCATTAAGGCCCCTTTTCACTGATCATAAATCCGACTTTCTCTGTAAATGGTATTTTGAAACAGTAAAAAAACTAGTTACCGAGCCCCAGTAGCGCAGTCTGTAGCATATAGGACTCAAGAACAGGGGGTCGCTGGTTCGATCCCCGGCTCAGCCAATTTCTTTCCGAGGATTGATGATAGTCATTGCGACAGGATTCATTCCTCTCTCACCGCTGATCATTGTTTCGATGATGGTTATGTGGGAAAGCAGTCAGTGGCTTGGAAAGAAAATTGTGCAGATTACTGGTAAAAATACTCCATGAAAGCATGGATCGGTGCACTAGCCACCGTGATATAACTGAAATAATGTTGAAAACGGCGTTAAACACCATACAATCAATCAATCATTAATCAAAAAACGAATTTAGTCATGATATCTTCGACACAATATTTTCCGCGAAAACCGGCTCGTGCATGACGTAAAAGTTGTATGATTAATGGCGTCATAATTTGCTAGCATAGATCATTGCGTATATTTATACAAAAATAGACGTTTAATACGCTGAAAGTAAGGAGGAAAGTAGATAATCTGTACTTATTAAACTGACGATGATTTTTAAGTTATCCGATCGGTAGATAATTATTGTCATTTTTGACCAATCAGGTAATTGTGCAAAAGATTGTAAAACATGTGACGCTGTGCGACCAACCGGAAGACACTCAATTTTTAGTCATCCCCTTCTAGATTTAGACTAAAACCCAGAACGAAGTCGAAATTTTATTTTTAAAAATCTAGAACGGTGTTACCGCAAAAGAGCTTTGCTCGTTACGGGCTTTGCCCGTAACTCGCTGTCGCTGGTTATAAAATGGGATTGTTTGATGAAGTTGTAAGTGGTTTGTCAAAAGATAGCCTGTGTAGTAATGGGTAAATGCTCAAGATATTGGTCGTTGCTTATAAAACTTCTTTCATTCTCAACTCAGCTATATATGAAACGAACTTATACACAATAGATTTGATACACAAAGCAATTGTTTAACTTTCCCTACTTCTCTTTCCTTGTTATGAAATGAAAGTATTTATTTCAAGCTTTTTGGTAGTTTATCGAGAAATAATGGTGAAATATTTTTACATATTTCATGGTTAAAACCAGTGAAAAGTACTGATTTTATATTCTAAGTCTTCAATTGAATGCGGAAACAGTAGTTCCCGTGCACTAGTTACCTAGGTAAAATGCATGTGCCTCTCAACCAGATGGAAATATGATGTAATTTACCCAACATTTCTCAAGCTTTACATGATATTGTAATCCGTTGCTATGCAGAGGGGTATGCCACGGGGAATAACAGAAAAGAACTGTACTGGATTTTGATGTAGGTTCCCCAAAAAAGGGTTAAAAGCATGAAATAAATAGAATATTTGTTTTTTTCGGTGAAAGATCGAAATTTATTTCATCGGTAATATTTTCACGCATGATTTATTTCAAGTGAACATCATTGGTAATATTTTCACGCATGAAAATATTACCAATGATGTTCACTCAATAAAATAAATTTCGATCTTTCGACGTAAAAAACAAATGTTCTCTATTTATTTCTCATTGTCGTACTTGCAGAAGCACTCGTGAAACTGAAAGTTTGAGCACAAACTCTGCTCAGCATGAATTCAAGTTTTATAGGCATGGGCCATTATAAAAGAGATATTTAGATGTTTTTTAGTTTTGTTCTACCATAATTCTGCTATTTTAATATGGCCCTTACTCAGTGCATGTTATGCATCACCTGTATTCTTCTTCCTAATCCCCACCCCATCTCCAATGGAAGTGGGGGGTGTTATGCTTGAATCAGTAGTCTGTCCACGGGTGTAGCAATGTTGTGTCCTCCTTAGCTCTGATAGTTTTCAACCAGATTGCCTGAGATTTTGATGTAAGCTGTCTCAGAATTAAAACTTGTTCACCTGCAACTTTCATCATGACTAGTTGACTATTACAGAATGTGATCCTTAGAATTATTTTATGATCCAGTGACAAGGCAAGCAGTTGCGATATTTGTCTGCCTGCAAAAGTTCTAGTTTTTTGTTGTGCAGCATTAGTGTGTTACCACTGAATCTTAACTGCTGGTATGCAAGGGGCTTTTATGGGCAGTATAGGTAAATACCAGACTGCACAGAAAAATGTCTGATTTTTGATCTGCACTGTCCAAATTTGTGGATGATAGTTTGGCAAAAACTATCTCGAGTTTGCAATATTTAGTCTTTTCTACTGACTTGGAATATGCTTTTCATTCACTAAGTTAATTAACTCTTTTTCCAGGCGACAAAATTGTACACTAAAAAAAATAGAAAGCACCTGCAGACAACAAATTAAGCGTGGCTCATATGACAAGATTTTTGTGTTTGAAAGAATGGAAAGGTTTGTGAGAAAAGGAGAAAATGCTGATAACCAACATTTTCTCCTATTCCCACAATGATTTTAAAAGCACTTGTCCTGCAGAGTTTTAAAAGCATAATGTTGATTTGGACTGGGTTAAATTAGAAAAAAATTATCAAATCAATTAAACTGTTTTATTCTGACCTTTACTTTCCAAAACTGGTTTTCTAATTTCATTATCTGATTTACTTCTCCATAGATATATAATTATGCTGTCGTGATGTAAAGGAATAGAATGGTTAATATAATAAAAATAAATAGATATGACCTTAAGTTTTTGTATAATGCAATGTTTTTAGCTCACCTGAGCACGAAGTGCTCATGGTGAGCTTTTGTGATCGAGCTGTGTCCGGCGTCTGTCGTCAACTTTTACCTTGTGTACACTCTAGAGGCCACATTTTCAGCCCGATACTCATGAAACTTGGTCAGAATGTTTGTCTCGATGATATCTCGGACAAGTTCGAAAATGGGTCATGTCAGGTCAAAAACTAGGTCACTAGGTCAAATCTTAGAAAAACCTTGTGTACGCTTTAGAGGCCACATTTTCAGTCCGATACTCATGAAACTTGGTCAGAATGTTTGCCTTGATGATATCTCGGACGAGTTCTAAAATGGGTCATGTCGGGTCAAAAACTAGGTCACTAGGTCAAATCTTAGAAAACCTTGTGTGCACTCTAGAGGCCACATTTTCAGTCAGATACTCATGAAACTTGGTCAGAATGTTTGTCTCGATGATATCTCAGACGAGTTTGAAAATGGGTCATGTCGGGTCAAAAACTAGGTCACTAGGTCAAATCTTAGAAAAACATGGTGTACACTATACAAGCCACATTTTCAGTCGGATACTCATGAAACTTGGTCAGAATGTTTGTCTCGATGATATATCGGACGACTTTGGAAATGGGTCATGTCAGGTCAAAAACTAGGTCACTAGCTCAAATCTAAGAAAAGCCTTGTATTCGCTCTAGAGGCAACATTTTCAGTCAGATACTCAAGAAACTTGGTCAGAATGTTTGCCTCAGTGATATTTTGGACGAGCTTGAAAATCCGTCATGTCAGGACAAAAACTAGGTCACTAGGTCATATCTTAGAAAAACCTTGTGTATGCTCTAGAGGCCACATTTTCAGCCCAAAACTCTTGAAAGTTGGTCAGAATGTTTGTCTTGATGATATCTCAGACGAGTTTGAAAATGGGTCATGTCGGGCTAAAAACTAGGTTATCAGGTCATATCTTAGAAAAACCTTTTGTACACTCTAGAGGCCACATTTTCAACCCAAAACTCTTGAAAGTTGGTCAGAATGTTTGCTTTGATGATATCTCGGTCGAGTTCAAGAATGGGTCATGTTGGGTCAAAAACTAGGTCACTAGGTCAAATCTTAGAAAAACCATGTGCACACTCAAGAGGCCACATTTTCAGTCCAATGCTCTTAAAAGTTGGTCAGAATGTTTGTCTTTATGATATCTCGGATGAGTTCTAAAATGGGTCATGTCTGGTCAAAAAGTAGGTCACAAGGTCATATCTTAGAAAAACCTGGTGTACGCTATAGAAGCCACATTTTCAGTCAGATACTCATGAAACTTGGTCAGAATGTTTGTTGTGATGATATCTCAGACGAGTTTGAAAATGGGTCATGTCAGGCAAAAAACTAGGTCACTAGGTCAAATCTAAAAAAAAAAACCCTTTGTATACGCTCTAGAGGCCACAGTTTCAGTCCAAAGTTTTTGAAAGTTTGTCAGAATGTTTTACTTGATGACATCTCAGATGACTTCGAAAATCAGTCATGTTGGGTCAGAAACTAGGTCAGTAGTTCAAATCTTAGAAAAAACCTGTGTATGCTCTATAGGCCACATTTTCTGTCCAATACGTATGAAAGGTGGTCAGGATCTTTGTTTTGATAATATCTACAATGGGAAAATTGGCTATGGTTGGCTAAAAAGTAGGTCACTGAGAGAAATTCTAGAAAAAGCTTGTGTATATGCTAGAGGCCAAATTTTTTGTCCAATAATTATGAAAGCTTAGTAGATTGTTTGTCATGATATCTCAAAAGAGATTGAAGATGGGTCATGTTTGGTCAAAAGACTCCGGTGAGCGACTTTAAGGCCATCATGGCCCTCTTGTTTGTGAGTGTCAAACCATTGTTATTCAAATTCAAGATTTTGCAGTCGAGATCTAGTCACTTTTTGAAAACAGTCTGGAAGATAGTCAACTTTTTGTTGCAAGAAAATGTCCAAAAGGATTTTCTAAGTATTGAGAAAAAAAATTCTTGAAATATTTTTCCTGTATATATTTTTAGCTCACCTGGACAGAGTCCAGGGGAAGCTGTTGCACTACCATGTCCCTTGCCCATGATCTAAAGGTCAAGGTTGTAGACTTTGATACTTTACATCAAAGTTTTACTTTAAATCTTTTTAAGAGCATATTTTCCAAACTTAATGATGGATTTGGTTCATATGTGGCTTGATGACAGATACAGGTCCAAATTTTCATTGAGGAATACCCTAGTCATGCCCCTGGCTATGATCTTAAGGTCAAGGTCACAGATTTTGAAATTTCATGTTGAAGTTTTTTCTACAGGTCCAATTTTCCAGACTGGGTGATTGATTTGGTTCATGTTTAGTTTGATGATGGATATGAGTCCAGTTTCATTCAGCTGTACCCCTTCCTGTGCCTGTGGCCAAAAGGTCATGATGGAGTCATTGCATTAACCCTTGTATCTGATTTAGTGTTGGGTCTGCTTTCCTAGGCTGGGACCCTGTAGCTGTTTCCAGGCACGAAATGCTCAAAGTGAGCTTTTGTGATAGTGCTGTGTCCGGCATCCATCATCATGGTGTGTCGTCCTTTGTGCATGGTCTGTCAACATTAACTTGTGTGCACTATAGAGGCCACAAATTCAGTCAAAAACTCATGAAACTTGGTCAGAATGTTTGTCTTGATAATGTCTCGGACAAGCTCAAAATTAGGTCATGTTGGGCCAAAAAGTAGGTCAAATCTTAGAAAAACTTTGTATGCACTCTAGAGGCCACTTCTTCAGCCTGATACTCTTGGTCAGAATATTTGTCTTGGTGATATCTTGGACACATTCAAAATTGGGGCATGCCCTGTCAAAAAGTAGGTCACTGGCCAAATCTTCGAAAAACCATTTGTGCACTCTACAGGCCACATTTTCAGCCTAGTACTGATGAAACTAGGTCAGAGTGTCTTGATATCTCGGACAAGATCCAGATTCGGTCATGTCTGCTAAAAAAGTAGGTTACTAGACCGAATCTTAGAAAAACTTGTATGCACTCTTGAGTCCACATTTTCAGCCTAATACTCATGAGACTAGGTCAGAGGGTTTGCCTGATGATTTCTCAGAGAAGTGTGAAATTTGGTCACCTCAGATCAAAAAGTAGGTCACTGGGCCGAATCTTAGAAAAACCTTATGAGTTCTGTTGAGGTCATAGTTTAAGCTTGATTCTCATTAAACGTGGTCAGAATATTTGTCTTGAGGATATCTTAGATGTGTTTGAAACTGGGTCACATCCGGTAAAAAAGTATGTCTCTCATCCAAATCTTAGGAATACCTGATGTGCAGTCTAGAGGCTACATTTTCAGCCTTATACTCTTGAAACTTGGTCGGAATGTTTATCTTCTTGATATCTAGGACAAGTTGAAAATTAGGTTGTGTCTGGTCAAAAAGTAGGTCTTAATCTCATGTGTTTTTTATCATCACAATCAGGATCTCTGCAGCTTTATCAACCTTAGATAACCTTAGTGACTCAGGTGAGCACTTTTGAGCCAATGCCCCTCTTGTTGTTTAGCCCATGTGTCTGTCTGTCTGTCTATCAATCTGTATGTTTTTTTGTCAGGCCCATAACTTTTTCCACAATCAGCTAATTTCAAAATAACTTTGCTTGAATGTTAACCACATCAAGACAATATGTCATGTGCAAGATTCATGACAATAGGTTACAAGTGAAGGTCACAGCAAGGTCAAATATGTTTTTGAAGGGTAATGTTTGTGTTGGGTCTTTTTTAATTATAGTTGAATTTCAGTATAACTTTGTAGAATTGTTAACCACATATGAATGATGTGTTACGCCCAAGACCCATGTCATTAGATCCAATGCCACTAAGGTCAAATACATGTGTGGTGAAAAACAAGTTTTTAGCGTTATGTTCGTGTCAGGCCTGTAACTTTTTTAATTATGAATTAATTTCAATATAACTATGCAGAATGGTCAATCACATTAAGACCATGCATTGCATGCAAAAACAATGAAATGTGGTGAAAAACAATTTTAGGGAGTTAAGTTTGTAAAAGGTCTGTGAATTTTTTAATTTCAGTATAACTACGCAGAATGATCAACCACATAAAGACGATGTGTCAGGTGCAAAAACAATGGACCATAACTTTTTTCCCTTTTACATAGGGGTGGCCTGGTGATTTCGGTATAACTTTGCAAAGATGCAAACCGCATCAAGATGATGTGCCATGCACAAGAGTCATGTCCATAGCTAAAAGGTCAAAGTCAAGGTCACAGCAAGGTCAAAGGTGTTTTTGAAAACAGTATAACTTTTCAGAATTATCAAGTACATTTAAATGATGTCTAAGGGGCAAGAACCATGTTAGTAGGTCAAAGGTCAAAGGTATGGCAAAGCCCCATGAAAAGGAGAAAGGGGGGGGGGGGGATCTTTGTGTCTGGCCTGCAATTTTTTGATTATGAATGAATAACAATATTACTACAGAATGGTCAACCCCATAAAGACAGCTTGTCAGGCACTAAAACAATGTCTGTTATAGGTCAAGGTCATGGCAAGGTCAAATATCTGTTTTGTGGCAGAGCCATAACTCTTTTCCCTTACTTAGCACACAGAGATGATGTATCATGCACTAGAGTGATGTCTATAGGTTACAGGTCAAGGTCATAGCAAGGTCAAAAATGTTTTGGGGAGCTTGTGTTCATGTCTGGCCTGTAACTTTTTTATTATGATGAAATTCATTCTAACTTTGCAGAATTGTCAACCACATTAAATGAAGTGTCTTGGGCAAGACCCTTGTCAGAAGTAAAGGTCACAGCAAAGTCAGAAGTGTCAGTTATAGTCAACGTCATGTTCATAGCTTGCAGGAAAAAAACTATTATTTTCAGGGGCATCAGTCACTTCTCAATGACATATGTTGTTCAGTTTATTGTTCTAAAATATTTTGTAAGGTTCTTGTTTATATTTACAATTAAATATGAAAGTTTTACACTCAAAAATGCCATCTCCTTTATGTAAGTATTTGAAACAGAATATAAAATGTTTTTGTGACTGTAACTTTTAATAACCTACAAAAGGAACAGATTTTAAGCTCTACAAATCATATGACTAGGAAGGAGGTGAAGATGTTTTTGACAGTGAAGTTAATGGCCATCCAGAAACTGGACTATTCAGCCCAACCAGTCTCCTACAGAAGTTCACCAAATGGAACCAGAAGGACAAAGATTGTCTTCAAGTTTATCCTCAAAAAAGAAGGAGGTCAATGTCTCCAGTATTTAGGTCAAGGTCACCTTCACCAAGCAAAATCACAGAAGGTGTGGTGTTGTCAAATGATACTAGTCACTGTGATAAAGATAGAGTAGGTTAAATGATGTTTGGTCTGGCATGATACATATGTTATATCCTCTTTCTGTGAAAATTGACCTGTTACTGTCATACACCTGCAGCAGATATCCTTTAAAAACAACCTAGGAAATTGCTTGAAACAAGCAATGGCTCATTTTCTAGTGTTTTCTGTATCCTAAAAAATGCTGCTTTCCTTGCCACAAATAAGTTTTCCTTTGTATAATTTGTGCTAGTGAAAGATAACTGTAGAAAAGGGTATGATGGTTATGGGTTGGTATTGTTTTTGCTAATTTTGTATTTAGGAAAACTTTAACAGCATACCGGAATGTTATGCAAGGTCATGTTTTGCTCTATCCTGCAGTATCTTTTAACTCTTCACCATCACCATGGTTTAGACTTATCCATATTGAAAGCAGTTGCAGACAACAAGTTAAACCTGGCTCAAACTATTGAATTTGTCTTTGAAAGAGTAGAAAAAATTGTGGGAACAGGAGAAAATGCTGGTTACCAGCATTTTCTTTTTTTCCTACAATATTTTAAATGCCCTTTCTGTCAGGGTTATTTAATTAAACCTGGGATTGTATGGTTAAGGGTTAAAACAGATCTAAGATGCTTCTGAAAGTTGTACAGTATAGCAAGAACCTGAATTTATGCTTACCCTTTGAGAATGAGGCAAAATTTACTATGATCATGGGTATTTTTAGGATAGAAAAAAGACCAAAATAGAGCATTTTCAAAGCTACATGGATCTAAAGAATCACTGCAGAATGTAGCTGCAAAGTCAAAGTGCATAACTACAGTCTTACTTTGATCTGCAGTGTCAGCTAAAGTAGCATTAGTTGCTCCTTTTACTTAATCCCTAAACATCATGGGAAAAGGAAAATCCTCTTTTTCCAGAATGTTTTCTATCCCAATAGAAATCATATTAAGCTGGTTTGTAACAATTTTGAATTTGTCATCTGCAGATGTTAAGAATTTGTTGGTTGGGAAATGGTGAAGTGTTAACTCAATACTCTATGAGCAGATTTTTTAGCTCTGATTTTTATGATGAAAAGAAAAAAAGGTGAAGAAATATGACAAGATATTTTGAAGGACGACAGTGTTGATATCCAGACCAACAGAAAAGCTCTCAGACAAAAAGTTAATTAACTATTTTGCAAAATACCCATTGGAAATCAAGAAAATGCTGGTACCTAGCATTTTCTCTTTGTCCCAGAATGTTTTTTGTGTCTCTTTGACAAATTTTATCAAATGCTGTCAATATGGATGAGTTAAAATTTTTGTCATCTAGTAATCTTTATAAGAATATTTTTTTATTTTTGATAGTGTTTTTGTTGTTCATTTAGTTCTTTATATCATTTAGCAGGTTTTAATCTTAAAAAGAATAAGATACATTTACAGTTAGATCAGTCAATATACAATTTCTTTGTAATACTCATGGTAGCAGTCGGGTCTGTCAGTATTTTAATATTTACTGCTCAGTGTGCTGAAAAGCCCAAATAAGCCCAAAAGACATTTTCAGTCTAGAAATAAGATCCAAACTGCAGATTCTCACTTGCTTTTGTCCAGAAAATGTCAGCAAAAGTAGACAGTGTAGATCAAAGATCAGACTGTGTATTTTGTGCAGTCTGATTTTAATCTACGCTGATGGCATTGGCAACTTAAAACATGTCAGACCCTTTAAGGGTTGACATGAGTATAAAGGCTTGATGCAGGATGGGATGGGGGGAGGGGGTATGCATCCTACTACTCAGTAGCATGCCAGAATCTGATATGCTTTTGAATCTTGATTGTTATTTTTCTGTTTGATCTCAATTATTTGATGCATGTTTAATTTCAGGAGCCTATGACTCCCAAAACTCCAATGACGCCTAAAATTTCAACACCTCTTTCTCCACAAGAAGTATTTTTTAAACATGCATTTGTTCCAAAGAGAGATATAAAATCTACAGATGCAACTTCTGATGACTTTGAATGTTTATTTGGCACAGGCCAAAAGGTATTGCAGAGCATCTTCTCTTACTTTCGTAATTTTTTGGGCTTCCTTTCTCATGACATATTCATTACTTTTGGTGCTTTTTTACCTCTTTTCCTAACTCTTTACTTTATCTGTACCTTAACTAGTGTTTTTTTTACCTAGGCTTATGAAAAGGGTGTTGTAAATATTATTGGAAAATTTAGAAAAAAATACTGAATGAACATTTACTTTCTTCTTTTCCCACAATGTTTAAAGACAAATTCTGTTATTTCAACCACTTTAGGGGTCCTGTGTGGCTCAGTGGTAAGGTGTTGGACTTGTAACCTGGAGGTCCCGAGTTCGAGCCGCACTGGATTCACTGGGTTTTTCATGAGAGTGTCCTTGGTCAATACACTTCAGAGCCCTAGCCTAGTACTGGTAAAAACCAGGAATTGCATGAATATGTGAGCTGTTGCCATGATATGACTGGAATAATGTTGAATGTGGATAAAACACCATGCAGTCAATCAATCAATTCAACCTCTTTAAATTTGTCTGCAATGCTTTCAGTATAGCAGAGTTTTGTTGTGTTGGAAAAAGACACACACTGTCTGGTAACCTGAAGGAATGAATATTGGTCACATGAAAATAATTCGAAGATTCATTTAAGGAATGAAAAGAATTTTTTTTGTTTTCATGGAGGTATGAAAAAAAAAAACCTAATCACACTGTATGAAACCGCGAAACGGTTTCATACAAAAGTGTGATCAGGTTTTTTTTTTTCATACCTCCATGAAAACAAAAAAAAATTCTCTTCATTCCTTATAATTCATTATCACAGACAACAAATATGCACTTAAATAATACTAACTGCTCTTTTTTTGTAAATCCAACATTGCATATTTATTTACTGTCCTTTTCACTGATATTTCATAGTGCGGTAAAACTGCTCCTTCATGACGTAAAAAATGACGTAATTCATGATGTCATTATAGTATTGAACATTTGCAGATTGAGTGGATTTATTATTAGAAGTTCAATACGCTAGAATTGAGTTGAAAATAAGATTGTTTAAACCTAGCAGAGTAACAATGAGTTTTCAGCTGTCTCTTTGAATTTACTTTTGGATTTTTTTTTCAGTATTCAGACAAAATAAATTCAGCTAGCAATTTGAACTTCGGACTCGATATAAAATCAGAACGAAAAACATTATAAAATCTCATATACATGTTTGTTTACATTAGTTTGACTGCAAAAGTAGTTTCAGCACTGCTGATTTTTTTTTTCATGGAGCTATGAAAAAATGTTTTCAGCCAATCAGAACTTGCCAATGTTCATGAAAAAAACTAATATTGAATTATTTAAAATTAAAAAAAAAGAAACTTATGATTCTTAACCTTCATCATTATCTTGAATTTCTGTCTAGTGAAAGCAGAGGAGATCAGTAAAACTGAAACAAGAGAATATCAATTTCCATGGATGCCAAGGACAACTTACACCTTTACCACACCAAAAATCTTTAAATTTGTCCAAACCCAAAACATATACAGCAACAAATTAAATGTAGCTAAACTTGTGTAGGGTGCCTTTGATAGGGTAGAAAACATTTTTTGAAAAGTAGAGAATGCTGGTTACCAGCATTCTCTACTTTTCCCACAATATTTTCAAAAGTTTTCTTTCTTGAGGTCATTAAATAGGGATTATGTGATAAAGGGTCAAGCTGCTTTGTAGACAATGAAGATTCAGATCAGACTCCAGAAGGTTCTGTCTCTTGTTATCTATTTGATTTTGAAAAACAACCTCTCTACCGCAGTACAACAATGTAGACTTCTGCAAACTGAAAGCATTTGCAGGCAATAAAATAAATTTTACTAAAAAAAAAATGAGATTTTTCTTTCAAAAGGTTGGTAATGGAGAAAACTTTCATTATTTTCTTCTTATCACACAGTGTTTTTAAAAGCTGTCTTTCTCAGAGTTGTTAAAACTCAGGATAGTGTGGTAAAGGGATAATACGGTTATGATTCATAGGAAGATCGATTATGTATCTATTTCAAGTCCTACATACTACCAGAAACATCTCTATGAAGGCAAGAATAATTATACCCCCCTTCAACAAAGTGGGGGTATATTGCTTTGCTAATGTCGGTCGGTAGACCTTACCTTGTCCGGATAATAACTAGACACAGAATTGACCTAGGTTCGTCAAATTTGGCACAGACATGCGTCTTGGAGTGTAGATAATCCCTATTGATTTTGAGGTCAATCGGTCAAAGGTCAAGGTCACAGTGACCGTCAACATGTTGATATATAGACCTTACCTTGTCCGGATGATAACTGGACACAGAATTAAACTAGGTTCGTCAAATTTGGCACAGATATGCGTCTTGGAGTGTAGATGATCCCTATTGATTTTGAGGTCAACTGGTCCAAGGTCAAGGTCACAGTGACCGTCAACATGTTGATATATAGACCAAACCTTGTCCGGATGATAACTAGACACAGAATTGACCTAGGTTCGTCAAATTTGGCACAGACATGCGTCTCGGAGTGTAGATGATCCTTATTGATTTTGAGGTCAACCGGTCCAAGGTCAAGGTCACAGTGACCGTCAACATGATATATAGACCTTACCTTGTCCGGGTGATAACTAGACACAGAATTGACCTAGGTTTGTCAAATTTGGCACAGACATGCGTCTCGGAGTGTAGATGATCCTTATTGATTTTGAGGTCAACCGGTCCAAGGTCAAGGTCACAGTGACCATCAACATGATATATAGACCGAACCTTGTCCGGGTGATAACTAGACACAGAATTGACCTAGGTTTGTCAAATTTGGCACAGACATGCGTCTCGGAGTGTAGATGATCCCTACTGATTTTGAGGTCAACCGGTCAAAGGTCAAGGTCACAGTGACAGTCAACATGATATATAGACCAAACCTTGTCCGGGTGATAACTAGACACAGAATTGACCTAGGTTCGTCAAATTTGGCACAGACATGCGTCTCGGAGTGTAGATGATCCCTACTGATTTTGAGGTCAACCGGTCCAAGGTCAAGGTCACAGTGACCGTCAACATGTTGATATATAGACTAAACCTTGTCCGGGTGATAACTAGACACAGAATTGACCTAGTTTCGTCAAATTTGGCACAGACATGTGTTTTGGAGTGCAGATGATCCCTATTGATTTTGAGGTCAATCGGTTAAAGGTCAAGGTCACAGTGACCGTCAACATGTTGATATATAGACCAAACCTTGTCCGGGTGATAACTAGACACAGAATTGACCTAGGTTCGTCAAATTTGGCACAGACATTTGTCTTGGAGTGTAGATGATCCCTATTGATTTTGAGGTCAATCGGTCCAAGGTCAAGGTCACAGTGACCTTTAACATGTTGATATATAGACCAAACCTTGTCCGGATGATAACTAGACACAGAATTGACCTAGGTTCGTCAAATTTGGCACAGACATGCATTTTGGAGTGCAGATGATCCCTATTGATTTTGAGGTCAATCAGTCAAAGGTCAAGGTCACAGTGACTGTCAACATGTTGATATATAGACCAAACCTTGTCTGGATGATAACTAGACACAGAATTGACCTAGGTTTGTCAAATTTGGCACAGACATTTGTCTTGGAGTGCAGATGATCCCTATTGATTTTGAGATTAATCCATCAAAGGTCAAGGTCACAGTGGCCTTCAACTTAATGATATTTAGACCTAACCTTGTCCAGATGATAACTAGACACAGAATTGACCTAGGTCCTTCAAATTCTGTACAGATATTCACCTATCGATTTTAAGGTTGATCCGTGAAAGGCCAAGGTCACAGTGACCACCAGATGATTCAGGGCCCGCGCTGCCATTCGCCACTTGAGCCATTTGCTCAAAAAAAATTAAAATCATCATATGTGGCTCAACTTGTGGCTCCAACATTTTATTCGCGTATTATCGGGGACGTAGTAAGCATCGAAGTTGACTGGGAAAAAGCGGAAGTCGAATGCGTGTGCCGAAAAGAAAATCGATAACCCAGTCTATGTATCAGCGACTGTTTACAATCTTGTATGTATACACACGGCGGTGTGTATAATTATGCGAACTGTTGACAGATTATCACGTTTAACAATTGAAGTGGGCTATAAATCAAAAGGTGACATCGATGTTTCCCAATCAATTCTTTTGATATCAGTTTATGAACTGTGCCACTTCCTGTATCAATGTGGCAGTAGGGGGGCATGACTGTTTTACAAACAGACATCTTGTTACTAAAGTTTTATATATCACCCTTTTCAAAGAGGATTACCAGTATATAGGATAAATTCATTTTCATACTTTCATTCTAGTATTGTAGCTATCATAGAAAAGACTATAGTTTGACTTAAGTGTTCTGGGTGCATTGATTGCTTTTTATGACTTGTCTCATTACAAAACAGTTAACAATTTTTGCTCCTCTATAAAAGACAGCTCTTGAAAACATTGTGGATAAGGAAACTTCTTTTTCTGGAACATTTTCTGTATTAGAATTACTGAAAAAAAAATCTTATCATATCCGTCAAATAGATTTTTGTTTCATATGCTCTAGATAATGGTTTGTATAACTTGTATTGCTTTTAATCCTTTACCACACAATCTCAAGTTTTAAGAACTGAGAGAGAGGCCTTTGTAAAACATTGTGGGAAAAGGAGAAAATGCTGGTAATCAGCATTTGCTTCTTTTCCCACAATGTTTTCTAACCTATGAAAGACAAAATTCATCATTTGAGCCACAATGAAATTGTAGTCTGCAAATGCTTTCAATTTTGAGAAGTCTAAGATTATGTCGTGTGGTGAAGAGCTAAAGAAATGGGCTAAACATTATTCATACAATGCATCTTTTTCCTCATACCTATAACCAGGGTAAATGGGCATGCAACTATATTTTTCTTCATGCTATTTGTAGTTAGGTTTTTTAGAATTTTGGTAGAATTTTATCTTAATATTTTAGATTTTTTCATCAGAGGATTAACCAAATGAATGCCAATATTTTACTTTTTTTTTTAGCTTTGACTGAAAATTTTATGGAAAGTATATTTGACCTTACAACATACAGGGTAGAGTTGGTCATACCTCTAGCTAGTACAGTTTACATAATTAAAAAGCACTTGAGGGCGACACACCTGGTTTTTGTGGTATTTGTCAAAGACAATATACCACTATGAGTTCAATATTGAATTTTGAAGACCATGTATCGTATTTTGTGCAAAGCCGAAGGAAATAAACCCAATTAAACTCAATTTTTCTCAGGCGAATGAGTTTTTTGGTAGCACTCAGATATGTAACTGGAAATGGCATGTTGAAATACACTGGGTGAGGCCATCGATCATGGAAATACTAATTTTTTATTGAAAACAGCTTCCCTCACTCATAGCCTTCTATTGGCGCAATGATATGAAATTTGTCTACCGATCGCTTGGTCCTGGGCTTTTTCGTTCCAAACCAGTTCGTGCCATGGTTTGTTCATCCCATGATTGCGCACTACTGCATTTGATTAGGCATGAATATTTATAGATCGAAATAATTGATTGTAATGTTGGGAATTTAAATCTTAACGGCCAAAGATATTTCAAAATCATAGTTTTCGGGTACAAACTTAATTTTATTCGATATATTCACATGGTTTCTCTCTCTATCCATCATGCATCCTACTGTCAAGGGACGTTACTCCTGACTCCTAATGATCAAAGGGAGACCACCAATACACAAAAAATCGTAACTTTGTCATGAGTACTCTCCCTTCATTCAAAAAGGTATTCATTTGCTTAGTAGATTGACTTTCAAGCCAATATTTGAATAATATTTCTCTTTTTCTTTCAAATTATTAATTCCACACAATGGCTTCCTTGACAAATACCACTTCAGCGTTCTCAATGCTTTGATCTTATCGTGGTAAAATATGGAAAATATTTAGAAAGAGGAGCAGTTACTTGCTCTGAACATTTGCTTCTTTTTTATTATAATTTCCAAAGATTACTGTGAATCTGTGTAAAAAGGGTTATTTACATGTATATGGTATTTGGTAAAATTTAAATTCATTGGCTCCTTTTATTTATGTATTCATGTAAGTTTTAGCGAATAAATTTATCATACAAGTTAGAGCATCCTTTTATCAAAATGCATTATAATCAATACCTTCTATCGAATAATCTTAAAAAGTTAACCAGTGGGTCATTTACTTTGAGGTATGTGTAATGACTGTAATTTGCTATGAAATAGGTTTTACCAATTTCATGATATTCTTTTATCTTTCAAAATGAAATAAAACGGTATAGATCTACTGAGATTAAGTATTTGCTGTTTAAGCCTTTACCACACAATGCTGACTTTTAACAACACTGAGGAAGAAGCCTTTTGAAAGCATTGTGCAAAAAGGAGAAAATGCTGGTAACCAGCCGTTTGCGAATACTCTCAATTTGGACAAGTCTACATTTTTGTCATGTGGTAAAGAGTTATAGCTTTTCTCAGTCTTGATGCTTTTACCCTATACTGTATAACAGTATTTTAGATTTGTCCAAATTGTAAGTGTTTGCACATGAAATCATATTTGTGGCTAGATTGTTTGAATATTTCTCTGATTTAGTAGAAAACATTGTTAGAAAAGGCGAAAATGCTGGTTACCGGCATTTTCTCCTTTTCCCACAATGTTTTCAAAAGGTTTCTTCCTCTTGGTCAGTAAATGTCATGATTGTATGTTAAATAGTTTAGAAGCTATAGATGTGTACATTGTATGGAAACTGACTTCTTTTTATTGACCAGTATCTCCAATTGTTACAATTCTTAAAGTTCCTCAACATCCATTTTTGTTTTTCACAATCACTTTTTCTAGTCACAGTCATTTTAATCTCCAATATCTATCTAAGCAATAATGTATAATTTGCCAATAGATTTAATAAACAGCATGTGAAAGGATAATATGATAGTAAATTCGAATGTAGGAAAAAGAGTCACAGGAAAAAAAGTCTTTTTGGTAGGAAAAAAAGTCACAGGGAAAAAAGTCTTTTTGGTAGGAAAAAAAGTCACAGGGAAAAAAGTCACAAAAAATAAAGGATTATATCTTGATGTTTTTGAAGATATGCGAGATAGATTACAAAGAAAAAAAATCAAGGTTTAAAGGTATTATTCAGTAGGAGTACGAATTAACGAACGGCAATAATTCTGAAAATAATGATGACAGAATTATGGTTCTTGTGCATTGCATTGTCCCCCAATGAGATCTGTCAGATTATGAAATGACAAATTTATAGCTGATATTCTTTAGGAGTTATATTATGGTCTGGACAAGTTCGGACAGACGTTAGGAAGGACAGACAGACGAAGCAGCAGCAATATGCACCCCCTCCTCCGGGGAGCATAATAATGAAAATGTCGAATTTCTCTTTTTCAAACTATTTTTACTACTTTGTGAGTTCAGTTTGGTACCTTTTTCAGATTTTGTCTACGAATTAATGCTCTAGCTTTTTTCTGCATCCTAGTTTGAAGAGATCCAGTGCATCATGCGGATTAAATTTGCGCTATGTTCAGTGGAATAAACTGTGCAACAAAGTACTGAGCTTGATCATAGTGAGCAAGATCACTTTTTGTTGCATTGATTAATCCTTTACCAAACACGTTTTTTTTCCTGTGACTTTTTTTGTGACTTTTTTTTCTGTGACTTTTTTTCCTGTGACTTTTTTCCAATCACTGTAAATTCATCACAATCATAGAGCCAAATTGTAGGAAATGAATGTAGCATATCAACTCTACCGAAACTACCCCATGTTGACATGACTCTTGAGAAGACTTTCCAAAATATTGTTAAAAAAGGAGAATATTCTGGTAACCAGGATTTTGTCCATTTCTGGCAAAGTTTTCTACCTTTCCACAAACAGATCTCATCATTTGAGCCACAATTAGTTTATCATTTTCTGCAATGCTTCCAGTATAGATGAGTTTAAAATTTTCAAAACTGGTCTGTTGCAAGACCAAAATTATTTCTACAAGAAGTAATGTGTTTTTATTCTTCTTTCTCATTCCATTACAGGGTGTTCTGATAGCATGTCTAACAGACATTTTACGGCTTATGGAGGAGGAACACTATAATGCACTTTTACACGTTCAGCACAGGGGCCAGCTCCTGACAGGTTTCCTTGATAGTATCCTTCGAGTTTTCTATATGCTTGTCCAACCTAAAGTGTTCCCAAAAGACTGGACCATGATGAGGATGGTAACAAATAAGTAAGTTGCTCACCTCTTTACCCTACAAGTAGTTGCTCACCTCTTTACCATACAAGTAGTTGCTCACCTCTTTATCCTACAAGTTGCTCACCTCTTAACCCTTTACCCTTTACCACATAATCCCGAGTTTTAACGACCCTGAGGAAAAAGGCTTTAGAAATAAATGTGGGAAAAGGAGAACATGCTGGTAACCAGCATTTTCTCCTTTTAGCACAATGTTTTCTACCCTTCAGAATTCACATTTCAGATTTTGAGTCGCATTTAATTCTCAGTCTGTACAAGCTTTCAAATTGGACGTGTCTAGGATTTTGTGATTTGGTAAAAAGTTAAAGTGCATTTCAACACTTCAGCTGCCTATGCAGCCATTGTAGATCAAGTTCAACCTGCACAATACATGTACATGCAATTTGATTTTAAATCTACACTGCTTTGCATTGAGTCATCTCAAATTTGACATTTTCTTATTTTTTTCGTGCAAACCTAGAGCAGGAGATTACAACTATGTATTCCTCTACATGGACATTTTTTATTTCAGTGTTGTATTTACTGCTGTAGAATATTTCTCACAAGCTCTCAAAGACAATTACATTTCTAATGGCAGATTTAATGAGGAGGTAAGTTTTCTGTTATTTTGAAACTTATATTCCCAAAGCAAGTTACTGGGATATGTAGATTATTAGCTCACCTGAGCAGAAAGTGCTCAAGGGTAGCTTTTGTGATTGTGCTGTGTCAGTTTTGTGTCGTGTGAAGTCCTTCATCAGGGCATCTGTTATCCAAGTGTCAATAACTACCTTGTGTGCACTCTAGAGGCTGTATTTTCAGTCCAATACTCATGAAAGTTTGCCAGAATGTTTGTCTTGATAATATCTCATACAAATTCGAAATTAGGTCATGGCAGAACAAAATGTAGGTCACTGGGCAAATCTGAGAAAAACTTTGTTTGCACTGTAGAGGCCATATGTTCAGTGTGATATTCATGAAAATTGTTCAAAATGTTTATCTTGACAACATCTTGGACAAGTATGAAATTGGGTCACTTTGGATCAAAAAGTAGGTCACTTGGGCAAATCTTAAAAAACCTTGTGTGCAGTGCAGAGACCACATTTCCAGTCATGTCATGATGATACCCTGCACAACTTTGAAATTGGGTTATGTCAGGTCAAAACGTAGGTCACTGGGACAAACTGTGGAAAAACCTTGTGTGCTTTCTAGAGGCCACATTGTTAGTTTGATAATCATGAAAAGTGATGAGAATGTTTTTCTTGATAATATCTAGTAAAAGATCAAAACTGGATCACTTCAGGTCTAAAAGTAGGTCACTGGGACATATCTTAGAAAATCCTTGTGTGCACTGTACAGGCCACAGTCCAATTATAATGAAAATTGGTTGGAATGTTAAGCCTCTGACAGCTATTTAATTCGGTCACATTGGGTCAAAAATAGGTCATCAGGACAACTCTTAGAAAAACTTGTGTGTATTCTAGAGGCCTCATTTTTTGTTTAATACTCACGACAGGTCAAAAAATAGGTCTCTTACACTCATGTGTTTTGCATCATCACAACCAGGATCTCTTGAACTTTACCAATTCTAGATGACTTCACTCAGGTGAGCGCTGTAGGGCTGATGGCCCTTTTGCTTTTTCATGGATTACCAGGTCAAATGTGTAATAGAATTTTACAGCTATTCTTGAAAAAAAAGTATGTTCATCCCAAGCCAAAAGATTTCCAAGAGTCATATGGCTGCTTCTCACAACCTTGTGGATTCTTAGAGGATCATGGTTTAGTTATTTATGTGAAAATTTCCAAAATGGCACCCATGCATAAAATGAAGGTCACATGACTTCTAGATTGCAAACAATGAAAAAGTGCTGAAAATTTATTGCACAAAGGAAGCCTCTTGTGTTTACCAACTTTCAACAACATTAACAGCCACGTTGGAATTTCTTTAGAACAGCCAATCAAATGCACATCCGTATAAGAAAATATGCCAAAATGGTTGCATCCAAGAAACAATAGCCTATAGGAAGATGATTTTGATTATTGTGGTTTGATTCACTTAAAGTCTGTTTAATAAAACAACGAAAGATCAACATAGTATACTGAGTATTGATTTGTCTTAATAACCTGAAGAAAAAGAAAGCACCTCAAAGATTTAGATGTGTGCATTTTCAAGAATAAAGCATTATTTTCTTAGGTTTATAGACATATAGGCATATAAACACTGAAGAGTTTGCGGAGCAATGAGCCTCTTGTTTTAAAATGTATTTTTGTAAGTTTGAATTAAACATTTTCCATTATAGCTGTGGAGGAGATATTTCAACCTTGCGGTTGCTTTCATTGTCCAACCAAGTTTACAACTTGACAAATACTCAGAAGCCAAAGCACAGAAATTAAAAGAAAGGTTAGAATGCAAACTTTTACTGTAAAGCGATGTGTTGCTCAGGCTTAAATAAATCTACAAGACGAATTCATAATGTCCATAGTATCATTATGAGAGTTTTTATCACATAACTACCCTTGTTTTCAGTGTAATACAGCCATTGCCAATTTTTGCACCTTACAGGTTTGAGACAAGCAAATCGTGCCAAATTTGGTCAACACTCTGTAATCATAAGCCTCAATTTGAAGACATTGCTGATTTACTTGTGAAATTAACTTCCAAAATTGGTAAATCTTACCATATTACCATCTTAAGATTCAAAACAAAATCATTATGTGCTAGTTTCTGTGGAACTATTTTTTGTCTGTAATGTACCTGTCAAAGAAGCAAAATTAATAGGCTTCATGTAAATTTCAATGCATATGTAGGTCTATGTTTAACACATAATGAACCATGATTCTAGGTATACAGTTATGTGATAAAAAGAATCCGATATTTGTTTGCTTTTGAGGTAAAATTTCATTAAACTTGTCTACAAAAAGATGCTACTTAGCTCATCAAAGGCTCACACAATAAACATTTTTTCTAGACTTGTTTAATAAAATTCTATCTCAAATGCCAACTCATGTCAGATCCTATATATCTTTGATCTTTAGTAGTTTTAACAGAACATTCCTTTGGACTATTTTCTGTTTAACCCTTTACCAAACAATCCTGGGTTTTCATGACCCTGAGAAAGATGCCTTTTGAAAACATCGAGGGAAAAGGAGAAAATGCTGGTAACCAGCATTTTCTCCTTTTCCCACAATGTTTTCTTCCCTTCCCAAAACAATTTTCAAATTTTCAGTCACTTTTTTTTTTGTCTGCAAATGCTTACAATTTGGACCAGTCTAAAATTATGTCATTTTGATTCCCAAGAGTTCATTGATTTTTTTAAAAGGTTATGTAGTGGAGATAACTCTTCCAACCAAAATCATGAAAGTACGCAAAGGGATTCCATTTTAACTGTAGAAGAGTTAGATCGTCCCTTTACAGTAGAGGAAATAACAAAAACAATAAAATGTCTCAATAGAAATAAAAGTGCTGATTTTACTGGAAATGTTGCCGATTTTCTGATAGATGGCTGTTCATTCTTAGCTCCATACTTAACAATACTTTTCAATAAAATATTTGAAACAGGTATTTACCCCTCTCTTTGGGCTAAGGGAATAATCATACCCATTCACAAAAAGGGTGAGAAAACAAATCTGGCAAACTATCGCTGCATTACATTAGTAAATATATTAGGTAAATTGTTCTCACTCCCACTTAGGAACAGGCTAAACTTATGGAGCGAAAATGAAGATCTTTTTAACAGCTCCCAATTTGGTTTTAGGGACAAGTGTAGCACAGTCGATTGTATTTTTTTATTACATACCGTCATACAGAAGGTTTTTTCTTAACAAACGTAAATTGTATTGCGCTTTCATAGATTATGAAAAAGCATTTGATTCAATAAACAGACATATTTTATGGGACAAACTAACCAAATTAGGAGTAAGTTGTAAAATGGTGAATATGCTCAGATCTATGTATAGTAACGTCAAATCATGCATACGATTAACGAATGAAAACAAGTATTCCGAGTTTCTAGATGTTACGATTGGCTTAAAGCAAGGTGATCCGTTATCCACAATACTATTTAAAGTCCCCTACCGGCAAAGCCGAAGGGGACTTTAGGTTTGCACTCTGTCCGTCTGTCCATCTGTCCGTTCGTCCGTCTGTCTGTCAGTCTGGCAAATCAGTTTTCTGGACTTTTTTTTTTCTAAACGCTGGCAGATATTGAGCTGATTTTTGGTGTGTGAGTCAACCACCATGAGTTACAGATCAAGTTCAAGTTTCGTTCCGGTCCACTGATTTTTGACGAAATTACAGGCCTTTGACTTTGAAATTTTTCAAGGAAAAAACAGTTTTCTGGACTTTTTTTCTAAACGCTGGTAGATATTGAGCTCTTTTTTGGTGTGTAAGTCAACCACTGTGAGTTACAGATCAAGTTCTAGTTTTGTTCCAGTCCACTGATTTTTGACGAAATAACGGGCCTTGGACTTAGAAATTTTCACGGAAAAAACAGTTTTCCGGACTTTTTTTCTAAACGCTGCCAAATATTGAGCTGATTTTTGGTGTGTAAGTCAACCACCATGAGTTACAGATCAAGTTCGAGTTTTGTTCCGGTCCACTGATTTTTAACGAAATTATGGGCCTTGGACTTAGAAATTTTCACGGAAAAAACAGTTTTCCGGACTTTTTTTCTAAACACTGGTAGATATTGAGCTGATTTGTGGTGTGTAAGTCAATCACCATGAGTTACAGATCAAGTTTGAGTTTCCTTCCGGTCCACTGATTTTTGACGAAATTACGGGCCTTGGACTTAGAAATTTTCACGGAAAAAACAGTTTTCCGGACTTTTTTCTAAACGCTGGCAGATATTGAGCTGATTTTTGTAGTGTAAGTCAACCACCATGAGTTACAGATCAAGTTTGAGTTTTGTTCTGGTCCACTTATTTTTTAAGAAATTACGGGCCTTGGTCTTAGAAAATTTCACAGAAAAAACAGTTTTCCCGCCTTTTCACTTACAATGCATATGTTTGGTATGTAGGTACCTGTCACTGATACCGATCTTCTGTGGGTTATATGTCAAAGGTCAAGGTCAAAAATTTTAGCCCTTATCATGAAAACTTATCCTCAACACTTTTCATAGTCATTTCTCTGTATATTTTTTAAGTACTTAAGTTATAACACTTATACATGGTAAGCTGGTAGCTGTTACTGGTACACACCTGCTGATGATAAGGTCAAGGTCATCTCACAAGGTAAAGGTCATATTTCTGAAAATTTGCTTTTATGGGGGCATTTGTGTTTCACAAACACATCTTGTCTTAGTAAAACTTCTTCAATGAACTTACTTTAATGAGGAAAATGCTTATATATCTGGCTTTCATTAAAGCATTGCATACAAAGACAGACACGATGCTTATAATTCTGAAAGGGGGTCAAATACGTTCTTTCTCCTCCACAGAGTTTCACAAACTATACCTGCCAGCGATATATACGGCCGGTAGGGGCCTCAGTATTGCTATGCAATACTATCAGAATGCTTGTTATTTTTCATAAATGACATAAGCGGTAGCCTAGATCTTGAAAATTTATACGAGACAAATTTCAATGTTTTGACGGTTTACATGTTATTATTTGCAGACGACATTGCTCTTTTTTCAACCTCTCCTGATGGTTTACAGATACAGTTAAACAATGTTAACACTTATTCTAAAAGAAATGGCTTAAAAATCAGTACAAACAAGACAAAAATATGTATATTTGAAAAAAGAAAATCAAACAATAATTATTCCTGGACGATAGATAACCAACAACTTGAAGTAGTATCATCTTTCTGTTATTTGGGAGTAAATTTTCATTACACTGGCAATTTTAGATATTCTGTAAAAAGTTTAGTAGAGAAAGCCAACAGAGCCTATCACAGTCTTCTGATATTATTTGATAAAATTCAATTAGATATACAGACCAAATTAAAACTGTTCGAAACTATGGTAACACCAATCATGCTGTACTGGGCCAAAGCTTGGGGAATATATGGGTACGACGAAATTGATAGGCTACAAATGAAATTTTATAAAGCTTTACTTGGGGTTAACAAACAAACGACAAACGCTGCCGTATATGGGGAACTCAGGCGGTACCCGCTAATACATATTGCTAAAGAAAGATCTATGCATTATTGGTAAAAAATCATGTCACGTCAAAACCCATTAATATACAATGCGTACGATGAACAATTAGGTTTCTCTGATAATAAAGTCTGGGCCAATCGAGTTGCTAGATTAGTGGAAAGTTTGGGCCATGGTAATCTGTTACTTAATTTCAATATAGAAATCAATTATAGACCTTTGTTATTACAAAGACTTTGAGACCAATATATTCAGACATGGTTCGCAAAAATACAAGATTCTAGCAAATTATATTATTATCGGATTTTTAAAACGAACTTTGAAATGGAACCCTATCTTACTGTCACAAGAAATAACAATTTGCAAATGCAGTTTACTAGATTTCGACTATCGGCGCACCAGTTAAACATTGAAAAGGGTAGGCGTTTGCGGCTAAACAGGAACGAAAGACTTTGTACTCTTTGCAACTCGTCTGCAGTAGAGAGTGAATTTCACTTTTTATTGAATTGTCAAAAATACCTTCATCTGAGAAGAAAATACAACATTAACCAATCGCGGGCAACAATTAACACATTTAAAACTATTATGAGTACTAAAAATAGACAAAAGTTACTAAATCTCATGAACTTTGTAAAAAATGTGATGGAATTAAGAAATCAATGTTTATGAGACAGATTACTACATAGCTTACTACGACCACAGTACAAGAGCTTAGCAGTCAGTTGCATTATCCATTTCTTTACTACTTTTGCTTCATATCCAGTGTTGTTCTTTTGTTTGATGTACACTTTTTCTTTGGATTACATGTTCTTACCATATTTATGTAGTTAGGAAGCAAACTTTATCTCATAAATTACTACCTCGCTTAGTTACACCAAAGTACAACATTTCAGCAGTATGATCATTTGTTAATTTGTTTTGTTTCATCTTTTGGATTGTTCTTCCCTTTGATTTAAAGTTCTTGTTTTGATCACATGTCCTTGCCATATTTATGTATAATTATGTAAATGGCCAAAGGCAACTAGCTTTGCCGTAAATTTGCCAATAAATATTTGAACTTGAACTTGGTAAAGAGTTAATGGACCGTTTTCCCTACACTCATCACAGATTTGCCAACAACTACAAGGTCATGAAGGGGATTGTAGATTCCCATTTACTCCTAACATCTGCTGCAGATGATCAAAGTGTTTATACCAGACAGCAAAATTTAAGACTGGTCCAAATTCAAATCATTTGCAGTCGACAAAATAAACTAGGCTCAAATATTGAAATTTGTTTTGGGGAGGGTAGAAAACATCGTGGAAAAAGGAGAAAATGCTGGTTACCAGCATTTTCTCCTTTTCCCACAATGTTTTCACAAGGCTTTTTCTTCAGGGTCGTTAAAACTCAGGATTGTGTGGTAAAGAGTTAAACTTTTACCATACAACAAAATTTTGGACTTGTCAAATTGAAAGCATATGCAGATGACAATTTCAGTGTGGCTAAAATGGTGCAATTTTTCTTAGATAGGGGAGAAAACTTTGTAGGCAAAGGAGAAAATGCTGGTTATCAGCATTTTCTCCTTTTCCCACAATGTTTTCAAAAGGCTTCTTTCCCAGGGTTGTTGAAAGTCAGCATTGTGTGGTAAAGGGTTAACATTTTACCTAATCACAAAATTCTACATTTGTCCATAATGAAACCAGTTGTAGACAAAAAATTGAAAGTAGCGCAAAGGATAATTTGTATCTTTGCAAGGGTAGAAAACATTGTGGGAAAAATCGAAAATGCTGAATACCTGTATTTTCTGCTCTTCTCACAATGTTTTCAAATGGCTTCTTCCTCAGGGTCATTAAAACATGGTATTGTTTACCAGTATTTTCTGCTTGTCTCACAATGTTTTCAAATGGCTCCTTCCTCAGGGTTGTTAAAACATGGTATTGTTTGGTTAACCGTTCAGCAGACGGCAAAGTTTACAACTAATCCAAGTTGAAAGCAGTTGCAGACCACAAAATAAATGCAACTGAAAGATTGAAATTTGTTTTGGGAAGGATAGAAAACATTGTGGGAAAAGGAGAAAATGCTGGTTACCAGCATTTTATCCTTTTCCCACAATGTTTTTAAAAGGCTTTTTCTTCAGGGTTTTTAAAAGTCGGGATAGTGTGGTAAAAGGTTAAGGGTTAAACTGTAACAACAGTAAACTATCCTTGTATTGACTCTTGACTCTTTGTCATCTGTGAACAACTTTTTTCATCTTGCTGCTTCCCACTTTTGGAAACTTTATGACTGAAAGAGAAATTGCTCATTATGAGCAGTTTCTCTGTCTGCCAAGATGTATTCATGTGCATTAACTCTTTACCAAACGACAAAAGTTTAGACTGGTCCAAATTGAAAGGATTTGCAGACGACAAATTAAATGTAACTGAAATGGTGATTTTTGTTTTGGATGGGGAAGAAAACATTGTGGGAAGAGGAGAAAATGCTGGTTACGAGCATATTCTCCTTTTCCCACAATGATTTCAAAAGCCTTCTCCTACAGGGTCGTTAAAACTCGGGATTGTGTGGTAATGGGTAATAGTCATCAGTTTACTAGATATTCTCACAGTTTTCTGTGGCAAGTTTTTTTCCATGATTTAACCTTAAGAGTGCCTAATAAACCAATCACAATTTTAGACAAGAAATAAGACCTAAATAAATGCAATTTAACTCTTTACCACACAATCCCAACTTTCAACAACCCTGAAAGAAAAGCCTTTTGAAAACATTGAGGGAAAAGGAGAAAATGCTGGTAACCAGCATTTTCTCCTTTTCCCACAATGTTTTCTACCCTATCAAAGATAGAAATCACCAATTTAGCAACATTTAATTTGACGTCTTCACATGCTTTCAATTTGGTACAGTCAAAAATTTTGTCGTTTGGTAAAGAGTTAATGGTTGCTTTTGTCCAGAGTGACTTAGCAAAGCTAACAGTCCAGATCAAAGATGTTTTTTGCCTTCTGATTCTGATCTACACCGGCCTCAAATGCAACAACAGTTGTGAAAGGCACATTAAGAGTTAAATGATTGAACTTGTTATTATTGTGTGACAGATACCAAGATATGCGAGTGTTGATGGGTGTCCAAGTAGAGACACTGTGGCAGTCATTGGGCTCTCATAAGGAAGTCTTCATACCCAATATGATTGGTCCATTTCTGGAGTTGACCCTGGTACCTGAACGAGAGGTTAGAAAAGCCACACTGCCCATTATATATGATATGATGGAATCAGAACAAAGAATGACAGGCAGTTTTAAGCAGGTAAACAATAGTTGTAGGTACATGTATCATTGAGTCAGTCAACCCATTTATAAGACTGCTGTTTTATTGTTTTTGAAAGACAGTAGTACATCGGACAATAGACTAAAAGGAGCAGCACAAAAAAGAAAAGGTTTTTTTTGAGTGGTTTTGGAGATGCAAAAGAATGTCAGAAAAGGAGCAAAGCTGTTGTAGATGAAATCATAGGTATACTTGTAGGTGAAGGGGCCAAGACTTACAAAATAATCAGGAGAGGAGGAGCAATGGATATATTTATTTCATGTCATTTTTAAGCCAAAAACAATGGTAGCAAAATGCTGTCCACTCTGGCTTCTCATATTGCAAACCATTGTTGAGGTTGCCAATGTCTATTTTCAGCCCCCACTCTCAGCCATAGCTGGTTTTGCACTAAAAATGCCATTTATCCCACATGAAAATGTCTTTAAAACAGTGGTGACAAACACCGTTCACCCTGACCTCCCATATGCATGTTGCAAAACTGTTTTTATCTGCTGTAATGGTATGATGAAGGGTTTAACAAAATGCGAGAACATAAATAAATTTTGATTACTGGTGTTGGATTTCCCTTTTTTATTTTAAAATAAAAACTTAAGCATTTTCTCCACTCCTTTTACCTCAGTATCTTGAACAGTGGTCTTCAGTTTTCAAGAGTAATGTATACAGGGTCTTTGACAACCATGTTTGTTTGCTACCAGTATACTACATGAAAGAGCAATCTAACTTATTTGGTACAAAGGTATTCATGAAATGGCTTGCAACACGCAAAAAGAGGCATTCAGACATTTGCATAAAGCGCCGTCTCGGATCAGCCTGTGCAGTCCGCGCAGGCTGATCCGAGACGGTACTTTACGACTACATTAGATTTTGTCCTACAGTAGACTTGCGCAAAACAGAAAATTACATAAAAACAGAAAGTGTCATTTCGGATTAGCCTGCATGGACTGCACAGGCTGATCCGAGAAGACACTTTATGCAAATGTCCAAATGCCCCTTTTCGCGTGTTGCAGGCCAAATTATACTTGGTTGTGTCTTTCTTCTAGATGAAAAGTTCAGTGGGTTTGTTTGACACTTGAAAGGTTGTAATCATCCTATGGATCATCATATGGAGCATATCCATGTACAGGGATACAGATTACTTTGACCACCAAATGAAGGTTGAGAATATTGATTTTAATTTTCATTTAGGTTGGGGCTACACTGATTGAGAGATTAGACTACTTTCTCACCCAAAAGTATGAAGGTGATAACGACTACAAAGAATTATTCAAGAAAATGTAAGTTTCCTGTATTGTAAAATTATTCAATACCCTATTATGTTTATAAATACCTATACTATTGACTACATCAATGTTAGTTTGAGTGAAGTTTTATATGTTTTATTAGAGAAAACTTGCACTACCTGGTATGAAGGAAATGGAGATACTGCCCTTAACCCTTTTGCAGATGACAACATTTTAGATGTGTCCAAATTGAAAGGCTTTGGAGACGAGAAACTAAATGTAGTCCAAATGGTAGGAGTACTATTTAAAAGGGCAGAAAATATAGTGGGAAAATAAGAAAAAAATGCTGGCTACCAGCATTCTCTCCTTTTTCCAAAATGTTTTCTACCTTTTTTGATAAAAATTCCATCACTTAATTATCATTTTATTTGTTGTCTGCTAATTGAATTTGGACCAGTCTAATATTTTGTTGTTTGATTAGGAGTTAATCATTATAGGTGATATTTGGATGATGCTGGTTTATTGGAAAGAAGATAAAAATAAGAGAGTGGGCTCCAAAGAAAGATGTTATAAATAGTAGCTAATTGGCAGACTGTACAAGAAATTATTTCCAATGATCAGGTGTTATGCCATATATTTAAGTGGAGCTTGAGATTTATGTAAACATCAGTAAAGATATTGTATACAGTACTGCCTTTCCAGGTCTGAGGTATGTTTTCTGGTGTGCATCTAGAAAACATAGAATACTGACATACCTGTATCGTGGAAAATGGGCATGGTTCATGTGACATTGTTCCTTGTGCTGAAAAATTCTGCATCATGGGCAACAAAACAGTAACCTTGTGACAAAGGTCATAGTTTTGTTTTAATTAAAAAACAAAATTTTAGCCATGTCCAAAATGAAAGTACTAACAGCCGACAGAATAAATTGACAAAAATTTTGAAATCTGTTTTTGGAGGGATAGAAAAAATTGAGGGAAAAGGTGAAAATGCTGAATACCAGCATTTTTCCTATTCCCACAATGTGTTCAAATGCGTTCTTCTTTAAGGTCATTAAAACTCAGGATTGTTTGGTTAACCCTTTACTACACAGTCCCGAGTTTTAACGACCCCGAGGAAGAAGCCTTTTGAAAACATTATGGGAAAAGGAGAAAATGCTGGTAACAAGCATTTTCTCCTTTTACCACAATGTTTTCTACCCTAACATAAACAGAAATCATCATTTTAGCTACATTGAATATGTCTTCCGCTAATGCTTTGAATTTGGTCTAGTCCAGAATTTTGTCATTTGGTAAAGAGTTAACAGTTAATTGTAAGTAAAACCAAGTTTTATGGGTAGATAATTATATACATGTACATGGAGAAATGGATTTTTTTTTTCTTGAAAATTCTTTGATTTGGATCAAGTTCAACAACCATGCATGTAGTAATAGAAATCAGGGTCCATTATCCAACAACCTTTCTAAAGAATATTCTTTGTCTTATTCTGAAGAATTTGTTAAATTTGAAAGTAGAACAACTTCTGATTGTTGTGATTCATAAGCTGTGTTACTTTCTAAATCAGGAATTAGATTTAAAATGAAGTTAAAAATCTATGATGAAAACAGACCCAGTTTCTATTCGATTTCCACTCTTTACCAGACCACAAAAAGTAAAAAGCATTGCAGACAACAAACAAAATGTGTCTCAATTGTTGAGACTTTTATGGGCAGGAGTGCAAAAAATTTGTGGCAAATGAGAAATGCATTTTCTCCTTTTTCTGCAATACTTTTAAAAGCCTTTTTCATCAGGGAGAGTAAATCTCAGGATTGTGTGATAGATGGACCCTTTACTACACAATCCCAAGGTTTTAATGACCCTGATTGTGAAGACTTTTGAAAACATTGTGGGAAAAGGAGACAATTCTGGTAACCAGCAATTTCTCCTTTTCCCACATTGTTTTGTGTCCTGTCAAGGACAAGTTTTGTCATTTTAGTCACCTTTAATTTGTCATTGCAGATGCTTTCAATTTGAACTAGTGTAAGATTTTGTCATTTGGTACAGAGTTAAAACAAACTCGGAACCCCTTTACAAGCACAGTGTCTTTCTTTTTTTCTCCTGAGTTGTAAATCAAATGCTGCTCTGTATTAAATCTGTATTATGTGACCCTGGCTTGCTTGAGCATAGTCAAATCAGAAATCGGTAGAGACTTCCTTAGTGAAACAATTACAAGTTTTAATAATCTTTATGAGGAAGAAGACTTTTGAAGAAATTATGGGAAAAGGAGAAAAATGGGATTTTTCCCTTTTTCCCATAATTTTGTCAACCATTTCAAAGACCATTTTCCATCATTTGAGGAACATTTAATTTGTTGCCTGTAAATGCTTTTAATTTAGACAAGTTTGCAATTTTGTCATTTGGTAAAAAGCTCAGCAGCTGCGTACTACTAAAGGTGCTTTTGTGTCAAGATGAGACTGCACAGAACTTGAAGTCTGATCTTTAATCTTTACTTCCAAAAACTGGGATTTTTCCTGCAAAAAGAACTCTCTGATGAAAAAATTTTTAGTGTTTTGGTGTTTCCTGTGGGCAAGTAATTTTCATTTTAATCTAACCCTTTACCAAATAATCCCAAATTTTAACAACACTGAGACTATGGGCCTTTGAAAACATTGTGGGAAAAAGAGAAAATACTTGTTACCAGCATTTTGTCCTTTTCCCAAACAATCAAACCCCTCACCTAACAATCTCAAGTCTTAACAATCCTGAGAAAACGGGCCTTTAATAACATAGTGGAAAAAGGAGAAAATGATGGTTACTGGCATATTGTCCATTTCCCACCATGTTTTCCACCCTTTCAGAGACAAATCTCATTACTTAAGTCATTTTTAGCTCCACTGGTCGAAGGCCAGCGGGCTTATGTCATGGTCTGTTGTCCGTCGTGCGTCCGTCCGTCCGTCCGTGCGTCCGTCCGTGCGTTAACTTTTTTTTTAAAACGTCTTCTTCTCTGAAACTACCCATCCAATTTTGATGAAACTTCACAGAAATGATCCTGCCATGGTCCTCTTCAGAATTTCTTGAAAGAATTTAATTCCTTCAAAAACTCTGGTTGCCATGGCAACAAAACTGAAAAATTTTGAAAATCTTTGAAAATCTTCTTGTCTGAAACCGTAAGGCCAAGGGCTACCAAATTTGGCATGTAGCTTTATCTAGTGGACCTGTACCAAGTTTCTTCAATTTATAGCCCTGGGGTCAAAATTGGCCCCGCCCCGGGGGTTACAAGTTATACATGGGCTTATTTAGGGAGAACTTTAAAATTCCTCTTCTACCTAGCCATAGGGCCTAGAGCTACCAAATTTGGCATGTAGCTTTATCTAGTGGACCTCTGCCAAGATTGTTCAAATTATAGCCCTGGGGTCAAATTAGGCCCTGCCCGGGGGTAACAAGTTTTACATGGGCTTATATAACAAGTTTTACATGGGCTTATATAGGGAGAACTTTAAAATTCTTCTTTGACCTAGCCATGGGGCCTAGGGCGACCAAATTTTGCATGTAGCTTTATCTAGTGGACCTGTACCAAGGGTGTCCAAATTATAGCCGAGGGTCAAATTTGACTTCGCTCCGGGGGGTAACATGTTTTACATGGGCGGGCTTATATAGGAAAATCTTTCGCATCTAGCTATAAGGGCTAGGGCTATCAAATTTTGCATTTAGCTTTATCTAGGGGGTCTCTATCAAGGGTGCCCAAATTATAGCCCAGGGGGTCAAATGTAGCCCCACCCCAGGGGGTCACAAGTTCTACATGGTCTTATATAAGGAAACTTTAATAATCTACTTGTACATAGCCATATTTAGGCCTAGGGCTACCAAATTTTGCATGTAACTTTATATAATGGGCCTCTACGAAGAGGGCCCAAATTTTAACTTTGGGGGTCAAGTTTGACTCCACACCAGGGGTCACAAGTTTTACATTGGCTTTTATAGTGAAAACTTGATAAACCTGTGTCATGGATCACATATTTTACAGGGCCTTTTATTCAGCAAACTTGTTTTACATGACTTTTTATTGGGCAAGATTAAAAAATCTTTTTGTTTATAACCACACATTCTAGTTTCATATTGTAGGTCTGGGGTCAAAATTGCCTTCATTCCAGGGATCGCAAGTTTAACATGGGCTTCAAAATATTGTCACTTCAATTTAAACATTAATCAAGGGAAATAACTCTTTTTTATGAAAGATAAAGTTCGTTACTATTTACCTCCCTTGATTATCAAGCTGCAGTGATACATGATTGGTGCTAGACAAGTTTTTTAGCTCCACTGGCCGAAGGCCAGCAGGCTTATGTTATGGCCCGTTGTCCGTTGTGCGTCCATCCGTATGTTAACTTTTTAGCTCACTTGAGCACAACGTGCTCAAGGGGAGCTCTTAGCATTTGTTTCAACTCAATAAAAGAATTTTCAATCATACACCAAAACAAAAAATTATCCTCCACATATCTGACTGTGTTTACAAACTATGAAGTGTTCATATTAATACACCATGTCTACTGTTTGATGATGACTAGCTTAGAAAAAGTATTAATAAAATAAGTTTGAAAAAAAATCTTAGTGATTTATTATGACAATTGTTAGCACACATGTAACTCATTACCAAACGATAATATTTTAGGCTTGTCTAAATCGAAAGCACTTGCAGACGACAAAATAAAAGTGATTGAAAATTTGAAATTTGTTTTGTGAACAGTAGAAAACATTGTAAGAAAAGGAGAAAATGCTTTTCTAAAGCCTTCTTTCTCAGGGTCATCAAAAGTAGGGATTGTCTGGTAATAGGTTAAAAAGATATATTTCAAACTGAGATTGATGTATATACTTGTTTTTTACTGGCACTGAAGGTCCGTCCGTCCATCTGTCCGTGCGTGCATTAACTTTTATTTCAAACATCTCTGAAACTACTTATCCAATTTTGATGAAACTTCAAAGAAATGATCCTGCCATGGTCTTCTTCAGAATCCCATGACAGAATTTTATTCCTTCAAAAACTCTGGTTGCCATGGCAACAAAACTGAAAAATATAGAAAATTTTCAAAAATCTTCTTCTCTGAAACTGTAAGGCCTAGGGCTACCAAATTTGGCATGTAGCTGTATCTAGTGGGCCTCTACCAAGTTCCTTCAAATAATAGCCATGGGGTCTACCAAATTTTGCATGTAGCTTTATCTAGTGGGCCTCTACAAGGAGGGCCCAAATTATAGTCCTTGACCCAAGTTTGTCCCCACACCACGGAACACAAGGTCACCAGTTTTACATGGGCTTTTGTAATGAAAACTATCTTAAGTCATCATGTTACTAACCATTATAAAGACTAAGGCTATTAGATTTAGCCCTGTCTCATGGGTTTCATGTTTTACAGGGCTTTTCATTGAGAAAAATTTGAAAATCTTCTTGTTTATAACATTCAAGAACTGAATTATTTGGTATGGAGCTTTATATTGTGGACCTCCACCAGGATTCAAATAATTATAGCTTTGCGATCAAAATTGGCTTTGCCCATGGATCACAACTTTCTCGTAGGATTAGATAGAAAAATGTTTGCATGTCCTCGTGTTTGAAATCAATTTGCTGAATATTGTAATGTTCGGCTTGTAGTGTTTTTACTTAATAGCCAGTGGAGCGATACAGGGCCATCATGGCCCTCTTGTGATAATCAATGTCGTTTTCAGATGCTTGCAATTGGGACAAGTCTAAAAAATGTTTGTCTAATGAACCCTTTACAAAGCAAACCTCAGTTTTCTCAACACTGGAAAAGATGACTATTGAACACATTGTAGGAAAAGGAGATAATGCTGGAAACTAGAATTTCCAGCTTTCCTGGCAATGTTTTCTTACTTTTTGAAGACAATTCCAATCCTTTGAGTCAAATATATATATTCTTGTCTGCAAATGCTTTTGAATTCAATATTGATAGATTGTGATGGTGTTAAAAGCCATTTTCAACATTTCAGTTATAACATGGCGGCCAGTGCACCTTTCCATGCTTTCCATGAATTTCTGTTACCAGTACTTTGCACAATTAACTTCCCAAGCCACTGCCTGCTTTCCCACATAATCATTGTCAAAACAATAATCAGCAGTGAGAGTTGACACATGAGCCATGCTTTGGCAAAAGGGGGCTTAGTGCATCTCCATGATCCATGGTACCAAGCAAGCATCACATAATTATGGATCTATAATATTCACTTTCTGTAAACAACCGACTTAATCATGAGGTAGACTAGTCCTTGGACATACAGAAAGTTGACCAGTAGCAAAAAGTTTTGGCCCAGGTCAGCAGTCTGGCTGACCTGGGTCGATACCTTTTAGCAGATGCAATAAGCCCCCTTTTCACAGAGCATGACTCATCATTTTGTTGTTTGGTAAAGGATTAATTCTGTTATAATGACGATATAGATCATTGTTTCTTTCAATATAGATATTGAAAAACTTGGTTCACTGGACTGTGACCTATAAATAAATAAACATTTATCAGTAATTTTGATTGACTTGTTACTTCATGACATTTGTAGCAGATGAATCGAAAATGTCCCTATAAAATACATATAATCATCCTGTCTCATGGTTTTGCATTTAGAGGGAAACTATTAAAGAGTTGTTGCAAACAGAGAAATATGCTTTCAATGAGCACCATCTCATTCTGCAATGTTTTCAAGGCGAATATGTATATTTCATGAAAGTGAAAGTGATTCAGGTTGCCTGCTGTGGACCAGATTGCAGGAGACAATGATTTAAGCCTTTATCAAAGTGCAAAATGTTGGACTTGTTCGAATTGAAAGTATTTGTAAACAACAAAATAAATGAGACCCAACTGATTGAAATTGTCTCTGAAAGGATAAAAAATATTGTGAGAAAATGCTGGTAACCAGTATTTTATCTTTTTACCACAATGTTTTCAAAAGCTTTCTTCCTAAGTATCTTTAAAAGTCAGTATAATGTGGTATAGGATTAAGGCACTTGTATAAGGATCAGAAATGAGAGATATTTAACACTTTACCAAACAATCTAGTGTTTTAACAAACTCGTAAAAGAAAGCTTTTGAATACAATTTTCGAAAAGGAGAAAATCATGGTAGCCGGCATTTTTCCTCTTTCCTCAATGTTTTCTATTTTAAAGATAAATTCCTAAATGACTGTCTTGCAAAATTTGTCATCTGCAAATGCTTTCAATTTGGCCAAGTCCAAAGTTTTGTTGTTTGGTAAAGACTTAAGGTTGTACATGCGAAAGAATTCGGGTGAACACTTTGTTGCCATTGGAGAAATTTAAAACATTGTTGCCACAGGAGAATTTTATTTTCTGCCAGCAATATCTCACTAGGCAATTTTCAGGGGAAAATGCCTATTTCAGTTATTTCAGTCTTCTGTTGTGTCCTGGTATCAGGAGGCTGTGAGTTAGGACAAATGAAAAAGAATCAGAAATGGTAGATATTTAACATATTTTGGGAAAGATGTTTTGTATGATTATTCAAAGATCAACAAAACAATCATTGGCTTGTTTCTATTGTTTTATGCAATGCATCATGAGTCAATGGATGATTCATTAAGAAATCAAGAGAACGGAACAGACTGTATAGATAAATTTGTTTCACATGAGAGATTTCAATGGAAGGAAATATCTTCTTATTCTAGATTTGAATCATTTTTATCAGTAGAGTACTGCGTACTAGTTAGACCGTCAACCTCATGAATAGATTTGGAATGTTCCAAATTAAAAGAACCTTTAGAAGATTTTAAAAAGGCAAGCTTAATATTGAGACACATTCTGTGCTGGCAAGTTAAGACACAGTGCTCGAATTTCTTGTATCATCATCGCTAATGAAATCAGTTTGTATCCCTCATTTAACCCTTTACCAGACAATCGCGGTTTTTAACTACCCTTGGAAAGAAGCTTTTTGAAAACATTCTGGAAAAAGGAGAAAATGCTGGTAACCAGCATTTTCTCGTTTTTTTCACAAAGTTTTCTACTCTATCAAGGACAATTCCAGCATTTTAGCCATCATTACTTTGTCATCTGCAAATGCTCTCAATTTGGACCAGTCTAAATTTTTTCGTTGTATGGTAAAGAGTTAATTTAATTCAACCTTTTACCAGACCACATCTTATTAGACGAATCAGCATTGCAAACATTTACAGACCATAGTTTAAATGCTACTAAAATGTTAGGATTTGTGTTTAACAGATTAGAAAAAATTGGGGGGGGGGGGTGAAAAAATGCTGATTCCCAAATGCTCTCTCAGGTTTGCTGAAGAAAAGATGACTTATTGTGTATGTGGGGCATGCAGCACATGGTTTGGAAAGAATTTTATGCAAAGTACCGGTAAAAGAAAATCCAGGATAGGTAAACTGGATGCTGCAAAATTAGTGAAGTAATAATTTTGAAAATGGATTTAAAACTCAAACAAACATAAAAAAAAAATGAGCTCGTCCTGTAATATGAATGGTAAATTGTTTAAAGTGGTGTAAAAAGCCATTCAAACAAATTAATTAGTTGAAGATATTTTCCTGCTCTTCAATTTTTTCTCAACCCTTAACTCTTTACCACACTATCCCGAGTTTAAATGACCCTAGGGAAGAAGTCTTTTAAAAACATTGTGGGGAAAAAGGAGAAAATGCTGGTAACCAGCATTTTCTCCTTTTCCCAAAATGTTTTCTACCCTTCCCAAAACTAATTTCAATTTTTCAATCATGTTTATTTTGTTGTCTTCAAGTGCTTTTAATTTGGACTTGTCCAAAATTTTAGTTGTGTGGTAAAGGGTTAAATGGCAGAAGCAGGATTTTATTGTTTTTCCAGATAATGTAGATCAAGATCAGACTGCAGAATATGTAGTCTGATGTTTGGTCTACACTGTTTACTATTTTGCAAGATATTCTGACATAAACAGCCTTGATATTGAAATATCTACATCATCTGTTTGAGAGAAAATAATTACATAATTATTGCATTATTTAGCAGCAGAAGGGTTAGTGGTACTTCCTCAAGGTTAAAAGTATTTTCTTCTTTGCTCACAATATTTTCTAAAGCCTCCCTCATCAAGGTGGTAAAACTTGTGGTAAAGAATTAACTCTTTACCAAATGATGAGCATTTGCAGATGACATATTAAATGCAGCTGAAATTAATGGAATTGTCTGTGAAAGTGTAGAATACCTTGTGGGAAAAGGAGAACATGCTGGTTATCAGCATGTTCTCCTTTTCCCGCAAGGTTTTCAAAAAACTATTTCCCCAGGGTCATTTTAACTTGGGAATGTGTGGTAAAGACTTAATTTTTACAGAAGAAGTAAAAGTAATTCTGAAAGAAACTCTTTATTTTGAAGATAAGAAGATTTGTCTTCTATTTTGTGAAAGGGTGAAATGACTAGTGCAAATTTGTTAAAGTGATTACCGTGACAACGGATTTTTATCAAAGTAAGAATACACTCATGGTCCATAAATTTTCAATACTGTCTCTTTTCAAAAATATTCAATGCCAGATTTGTAATGTTTGGTCACAGGGCAAACAAATTAGAGAGAAAAGTAGCGTCACTTTGGAGATTGACATGTTGCGTGCTTACCCTTTTCACTCAAGTTTGAGTTGTTGTCTTGCTAAATTGTATGCTATCTCTTTTAAGTCTATATCAGTCTCAATGAAAATTTTTGTTGACAGCAAGTTAATGCCTCTGCTCTTAAGATCTTTTTTCCATGGTGTTTTCTTCCCTTTCAAAAACAGATCCCGTTATATGAGCCACATTTAATATTGTCAACTGCAAATGCTTTCAGATTGGACAGTTCTGTTGTCTGGTAAAGAGCAAAGTGCGAAGTAGTTTCCCCTTGTATTCCTGTCTCTCCAGAACAAATAATATTCTTAATGAAGACATCAAATTTTCCTGAAATGTGCTTTAACTCCTTTTACTGGGATTTTTTTCCGATATAATATTTGTAAAGTCAACTGAAAGTTATATGGCAGAGATTAGGACATATTTTTACCTTGCTGTTTATGGGTATTATGGGATAATGGTCAGGGTGACTTGATATCTTGGATCATTTGATTGGACAATCACTATATCTTAATCTATTAATTGACAGACTCTTTGATTCAAGTGTGGTTAGACAGATAGGTCCATTATCTCAGATGTTGTTTTGTTATGTAGGTGAAATATTGTAATTCATGTTCTTGTTTGAGTTGAGTCTGCCTTGAGTTAATGCCTACCAGTGAAATTTAATACAAGATGTCATAGTTGTTTATTCTGATTGAAAGAAATATAACAAATGAAAGGACAAAATTGGAACTAAAGTACATGGACGACGTTTGAGGGCGGTAGATTGTGTTTGCGTTTTTACTTGAATTTTTTAAAGTTTAAAGGATTCAGATGAAATACTGGGAAACTTTGACATTGATGATTGTGGACATATAGCAGAGATAATGGTAAAGATAAAAAGTTTACAATACAGACGGTCTCTTAGTCTGATATGTCAGCCAAATTCAAGATGTGAGCAATGCTCAAAATGTAAGTCAGCTGCGAGAAAGGAGAGAAGAAAATCTGATACCAGGTAAAGTGCTTTTAATCTTTAACTCTTTACCATACGACAGAATTTTTGCCTCATCCAAATTGAAAGCATATGCAGTAGACTAATTTGCTGAAAGGGTGATTACTGTCTTTGTTAGGGAAGAAAATGTTGCGGAAAAAGGAGAAAATGCTGGTTTCAAAAGTCTTTTTTTTTTCAGGGTCATTTAAAGTCAGATTGTGTGAAACTGTCAAGTCAATAGTAAAAACATGAATGGTGCTATTTCAAACTTACTTTTTTGAAGAAAAATATCTTTATTAGACAATGTAGATCCAAGATCAGACTGCACATCCTGTGCTGTCTGATCTTGATCTACACTGTCCACAAAAGGTCAGTATAAGTTTTACGAGTCATTGTTAAATGTTTCATTGTATCATGAAAAAGGAATAGACTATAGTTAGGAGGGGGGGAGGGGGGAATCTGCAATATTTCAAAAAGTAGCGGAAAGTGTACATCAAAGGTCAGACTGCAGTTGGATCTTGATTTACCCTGTCTGCAAGGGGTAGTCTGATCTTTAGTTACATTGTGTACTTAAAAAACTGAAGTTGTACTTAGCTGTCCAAGGCATTAACCCTCAAAATGCCTTTCACTAATATAGTTGCCTTTTCAGCCAGTTTAGATCAAGATCAGACTGCAGAAAATGTGCAGTCGGATCTTAGATCTTCACTGTTCGCTTTGCTGAAAAACTATAGACAAATGGCAGCCACAAGATTGATATCATCTGGGTCTTATTCTAGAATGAAACTGTCCACTGGGTCTATTTGGTGCTTTAAGGGTAAAGATCCTGCTGGAATAAAGCCAGCCAATAGATGAAAGCCAGATGGTCAATGCTTTTCAACAGTTCTGTAGAATTTTTCATACTAATTGTCTGGCAGCACAAATGGAATCTTTTAATAATAAATCAGGTGTATCATATCTTTTATGCCTGTGAAGTATGGAAATATTATAAAAGATAAGGCTTAGTGCTAGGTGGTCTTAATGACTTGAGCAATTAGCCATGATTCTGTTTCCAACAGGTTTTTACATGTAGGAGCCAAAAATTAATCACTGTGATTTATCTCTTGTTTTTGCCACAGATACTGATTAAACTCTTTACCAAATGACAGCATTTTGGACTCAACAAATTGAAAGTATTTGCAGTCGACAAATGTAGTTCAAATGATGATTTTTGATAGGGTAGAAAACGTGAGAAAAGGAGAAAATGCTGGTACACAGCTTTTTCTCGTTTTCCCACAATGATTTCTAATGCATTTTTCTTCAGGATCGTTATAAGTTGGGATTGTGTGAAAAATGGTTAACTCTTGACAGAACACCAACTTACCCAAATTCAAAGTACTTACAGATGACAGTCTTAACCCTTTACCATACAATGACGCCTTTTAACGACCCTGAAGAAGAGGCCTTTTGAAAACATTGTGGGAAAAGGAGAAAATGCTGGTAACCAGCATTTTCTCCTTTTCCCACAAAGTTTTCTACCCTATCAAAGAAAAGTTGCGTCATTTAAGCCACTATGAAATTGTCTTCTGCAAATGCTTTCAATTTGGATAGGTCTTAAATTTTGCTGTGTGGTAAAGGGTTAATGTGGCTCAAATGGTTGAAAGTATCTTTGAAATGTTAGAAAGCATTGTAGTACAAGGAGAAAATGCTGGTAACCAGCACTTTCTCCTTTTCCCAAAATATTTTCAAAAGCCTCTTCCTTCAGGGTTGTTAAAACTCTGGTCAACCCCTAACTAATGAACAAGATCTTAGTCTTATCCAAATTGAGTACATTAGAGGACAATTTACTTAGGGTTAAAACAATGGGTATTATATTTGGAAAGTTAGAAAATGATCGAGGAAAAGGGGAAAAAAAGTTGATTCCTCAAATCTTCTCTATTCTGTATGATTTTTAGCTCACCTGAGCACAAAGTGCTCAAGGTGAGCTTTTGTGATCGTGCTGCATCAATCTTCCGTCATCCATCGTGGGCGGCAACTATTACCTTGTGTATGCTGTAGAGGCCACATTTTCAGTCAGATACTCATGAAACTTGGTCAGAATGTTTGTCTTGAAAACGTCTTGGACAAGTTCAAAAGTGGGTCACATCAGATCAAAAACTGGGTCACTCAGTCAAATCTTAGAAAAAGGTTGTATACACTATAGAGGCCTCATTTCCAGTCCAATACTGTCGAGAGTTTGTCAGAAAATTTATCTCGATGATATCTCAGACAAGTTTGAAAATGGGTCATGTCATGTCAAAAACTAGGTCAGTAGGTCAAATCTTAGACAAAGCTTGTGTACACTGTAGAGGCCACATTTTCAGTCCATTACTTATGAAACTTGGTCAGAATGTTTGTCTTCATGAGATTTTTGGGCGATTTTGAAAGTGGATCTCATTGGGTCAAAAACTAGGTCACTAGGTCAAATGTTAGAAAAATCTTGTGTACCATCTTGAGGCCACATTTTCAGTTCAGTACTCAGGAAACTTGGTCAGAATGTTTGTTTGTGATGACATCTTGGACAAGTTTGAAAATGGGTCACATGGGTTGAAAAACTAGGTCACTAGGTCAAATCTTTGAAAAACCTTGTGTACACTTTAGAGGCCACATTTTCAGTCCAATACTCATAAGAGGTGGTCAAAATGTTTGTCTTGATGATATCTAATATGAAACTTGAAAATGGGTCACATCAGGTCAAAAACTAAATCACCAGGTGAAGTCTTTAAAATAGCTTGTGTATGCTCCAGAGGAAACATTTTCTGTCCAATAGTTATGAAAACTAGTCAGAATGGTTTTCTTGATGGTCAATAAGATGAGATTGAAAATGGGTCACATCAGGTCAAAAACTAGGTTGCCATGTCAAAATTTGGAAAAACGTTGTGTACACTGTAGAGGCTACATTTTCTGTCCAATATTCATGAAAGGTGGTCGGAATCTTTGCTTTGATAATATATACAATGGGAAAATAGGCTATTTTGGGCTAAAAAGTAGGTCACTGAGACAGATTCTTGAAAAGGCTTGTGTACGCGCTAGAGGCCAAATTTTCAGTCCAATAATTATGAAAGCTTGTTTGAATGTTAGTCATAATATCTGGGAAGAGATTGAAAATGGGTCATGTTTGGTCAAAAGGCTCAGGTGAGCGACTTCAGGGCCATAATGGCCTTCTTGTTTCTTGTTCAAGGTCATACACAACAAAATATCATTCGCTACAGGTTAAAAGTGAAAGGGCATTTTTGTCAGGGAAACATTTCCGTGTTGCTAGTGCAAGGCTGTGCTACCCAGAATGTCTCAAAAGCAGTGTAGTGTCATTCAAATATTATAGGGGTCCTGCTTGGCATAATGGTAAAGTGTAGGACTCATTATCTGGAGGCCCAAGATTGGGGCCTGGAAGCACTGGTTTCGACCCTGGAAGCACTGGGTTTTTTCGTGAGTGTCCTAGGGCAAGACTCTTCAGAGCCCTAGCCTAGTACTTGGTGAAACACAGGACATACATGAATATTTGAGCTTTCGCAGTGATATAACTGAAATGATGTTGAAAGCATAGTAAAACAATCAGTCAATCAATAATCAATCAATCAATTAATCAATCAATCAAATATTCTGTGTAGTTACATCTTGATCTACCTCTTAGAGCTACTTTTGTTGCCATTGATTATAAAGGGGTTATAGTGAGTATTTATATACCTAAATCTTCTTCTGTGGAAAAACCCAGTAGCATCATTTATTTAGAGACACAGATTATTTTGTTCCAGAATTAGATCTGGGGAAAATTGGAATTGATTATATGCCATGCTATTTTCTCTACAAAGATTTGGTTTGATGTTTTGGTTTTTGTTCAGTGAAACCTGTACCATTTGCTTGTAATTACTTGTTCCAAATATTTTTCCACTTTGTTATAGGAAAGTGCAGTTCAGACCACTTGGAGTCAAATAACTTTGAATTGCTTGAGATCTTGTAAAACTCATTACCAAATAACAAAATTTTAGACTAGTCCAGTTTATAAACACTTAAGACAACAAGTTAAATGTGTCTTAATTGTTGGAATTTGTTTCAAAAACACAGAAAACACTGTGGAAAATGGAGGAAATGCTAGTTGCCAGCATTTTTGTCCTTTTCACACAATGTTTCCAAAAGCCCATTCTCATAGGCTCATTAAAAGTCATGATTGTGTGGTAGAGTTGAACCTCTACGAGATGAATCAATTCCAAGTCCAACTTAAAAGCATTAAAATTTAGCAGATGGAAAATCAAATCTTGCTTAAATGATCAAATTTGTGTTTGAAAGGATAGAAAAAAATCACAGGAAAAGGAGAAAATGCCGGTTACCAGCATTTTCTCCCTTTTCCTTGGATGTTTTTAAAATCCTTCAGCCTTGTTTGGTAAATGGTTACATTGCATGTTTAACACATAACCAGATCCAGATGACATTTTTTGGATTTGCAAAAGACCACTGTTAAAAACATTGTTGCAAATGTAAGAAAAGCTCATCATGAGTGATTTCTACTTATGTCACAATATTTTCACATGTACACACGTATTGAACCTAACATTGTTTTGATTGGGCCAAAATAAAGTATATATGTGGTTTTGGTTACCCCACTATGTCTAATTTTTAAGAGGGAGCTTAAACATTTTTTTTTCACCTCTTGATCTTTTAATATTTTTACACCTTAATGTCCCTTATTGACACTCCCCCAGCTTTTTTTTCTTAACCCTTTGGCTGCTGAGCGCGACTCACTGACGGTTTGCAGACAGCGTAGATCAAGATCAGACTGCACAAAGTGTGCAGTCTGATCTTGGATCTACACTGTCCGATAAGGAGATATCTTTCCTCCAAAAGTACCTTTGAAATAAGTAAATTTGGGTTTTTACGATTGGCTTGAAAGTTTCATTTTTTTAACCCTTTACCACACAATGACGACTTTTAACGACCCTGAGGAAAAAGCCTTTTGAAAACATTTTGGAAAAAAGGAGAAAATCCTGGTAACCAGCATTTTCTCCTTTTCCCACAAAGTTTTCCACCCTGTCAAAGAAAAATTGCGTCATTTGAGCCACTATGAAAGTATTGTCTGCAAATGCTTTTGATTTGGATAGGTCTAAAATTTCGCCGTGTGGTAAAGGGTTAAATTAGCAGGATAAGGGATGAAAGAAAATTAGGCTTACCAGATGGCCTATCCATTGATGAAGTTGAAATAAAGTAGCTGGAAAAAACTTACAACATCAACATAATCTTAATTACTTCCCAAATGGATGTCATTAACACCTGACTATCTCAAGATACATATACTTCTCATAACATTATAAAATTTTGGCCACACAAAAAAAACAAAAGTAAATTAACACTTTAATATCAACTGTTTTTAGCTCTACTGGCTGAAAGCCAGCAGAGCTTATGTCATGGCGTGGTTTCCGTCCATCCATCTGTTAGTCTTTTTCTTGTTTACATGATAAAGTCTTCATTTGTGGTCAGATTTTCGTGAAACTTGCCGAGTTTGTTTATCTCATCAATAGCTTCAATCCTATTGATTTTGAAAAAAATTCAACAAACAGTATGGGAAAAGTAGCCATTTCAAGTTGAAAATTTCCATTTCTTGTTTACGCGATGAAGTCTGCATTTGTGGTCAGATTTTCGTGAAACTTTCACAGTTTGTCTATCTCATCAATAGCTGCAACCCTATTGATTTTGAAAAAAATCCAACAAACAGTATGGGAAAAGTAGCCATTTCAAGTTGAAAATTTCCATTTCTTGTTTAAGCGATAAAGTCTGCATTTGTGGTCAGATTTCCGTGAAACTTGCACAGTGTGTTTATCTTATCAATAGCTTCAAAGCTATTGATTTTGAAAGAAATCCAACAAACAGTATGGGAAAAGTAGCCATTTCAAGTTGAAAATTTCCATTTCTTGTTTACATGATAAAGTCTGCATTAGTAATCAGGTTTTTGTGAAACTTTCACAGTTTGTTTATCTCATCAATAGCTTCAACCCTATTGATTTTGAATAAAATCCAACAAACAGTATGGGAAAAGTAGCCATTTCAATTTAAAAATTTCCATTTCTTGTTTACGCGATGAAGTCAGCATTTGTGGTTGGATTTTCATGAAACTTGCACAGTTGCTTTGTATCATAAACAGCTTGAACCCTATTGATTTTGAAAAAAAATCACAATCAGTATGGGAAAAGTAGCCATTCAAAGTTGAAAATTTCCATTTCTTGTTTAGGCAATGAAGTCCACAGTGTTGATCCAAATCTTGTGAAACTTGCAAAGATTATTTGATTAATCAAGGGATTGAATTCTATTAAAAGTAAAGAAAATCTAGTTAACCATTCAGGAAAAGCAGCCATTTGATGACTTAGTATCGTTTACTCAACAAAGTCCACATTATTAGTCACATTTCTTTGAAATTTGCTAGGATTGTTTAATACAAGGTGTTCCGAAAGCCTATCAAATTTGGCAGGATTCCAAACAATTAGTTTTGAGAAATTGCACATTTTTTTTTCACCGTTTTTTCAATTCACCATGCCTACTTATGCTGTCTTAGTGAGTTCAAGACCAGTTGCAAGAACACGTTTTTGTGTTTTTTTCTGTTTGCATCATGAATTCATAATGTACACTAGCAAAAAACCAAAATCACTGCCAGTAGAGCGATTTCAGGCCCTCAAGGGCCTCTAGTTATAATACAGGACAGTAGGCTAAAAAGACATTTCACAACATTTCAAACTAGAACACTTGCCTTGATAGATTTTTTTTTTAAAAAAATAAAGTAATTTTCGTACCTTAGCCAACCTTAATTCTCGAAAGATTGTAATTGGAACCACATAGATATTTTGTTATGACCTTAATCATACTTTACAAGGATTTATTTAAAGTTCTCCCAGCAAATTTGTTTCAGGAGGTAATAAGTTTATTTTCTAAGTTTGCTTTATCTAAAGACAGATAAGGTGAAGTACAAAAAGCATTAAAAAATTTGTTTGAACTGCTTCATTTCATGCAATTTAGCTATATATGGCCTGCAACACACGAAAAGGGACATTCGGACATTTGCATAAAGTATCGTCTCGGATCAGCCTGAGCAGTCCACTCAAGCTAATCCGAAACAACACTTTCCGTTTCTATGTAATTTTCTGTTTTGTGCAAGTCTACTGTAGCACAAAATCTAATGTAGTCATAAAATGCCGTCTCGGATCAACCTGCGCCGACTGCGCGGGCTGATCCGAGACGACACTTTACGCAAATGTCCGAATGCCCCTTTTCGCATGTTGCAAGCCATATTGCAATTGTTGTTGTTGCCTTTGTTGTTGTTGAAAAATTCTCTGCTTTGTTCAGAAGGACTTATCTCTTTTGGGATATGAGGAAAAAGGACCCCAATCTAGCACAACATAACTTGCTCTGTTGGATAATTTTTAATTCCAATACAATATCAAGGTTGATTCAAAGAAAAAAAAGACATTTTGGATGCTAGTACCTCTTCCTTTTAGTTACATTTTCATTCATTTTGTTGTTTGCTTTCAGTTGAGGCTGAAAAAGCCTTTGATTAAGTAATGGGTTTCAGTTTATTAATTCGAAGCAGTTTTGGAAAACTTCTGTCACTGTTGTCAAACTACATGAAAAATTCATGGATTTTCACATCAACCAAACACCCTGTCTATTTTAAATTTTTGTGCAATGTTTAGTTAGATTTTCGAATCTAAAGCATACATAAGAAGGACATTTTTTATGTTGGTAGAATATGTATATAACTTTTTAATGCAATGGTGAAATAACATGATTTTTTACACAGAGCTAGTTTAAACATTCCGCTATTGAGTGAAGTCAAGGTAAATGATACATGTGGTTCTCATGCATACCCTGCTGAGATTTTACAACAAATGGTTTTATACACTTTCAGAATGTCAGAAATTACATCTGAACAGAGGATATACTGTAAAATTCGGGCACAGCTTGGGTGCCCATTAGTAGAAATTCATGATGATTTGCAGAAAGTTTATGGAAAGGATGTGTAAAAGCTCAGTACAGTTTGGAAATTGGTTCGGTGTTTTAAAGATGGAATTCAATTGAAAATTTGAAAATGGTCTTACATTTGGGGGAGAGAGCTCACTCTGTTTTGACGGAAAAAAATGTTGCTGTCATGAATCATTAATTGATGAAGATGCACAATATACAGTGCAAGAGATAGCTGATATAACAGGCATTCATTCATCAAGTATTTTAAGATAATTTACACGAACACTTTTGTGCGCCTAAGCCAAAAAGTAAGGTTTGGATTACTTCTTACGATAAAAGACCCATTATCTCTCACCAAAATAAGACCTCAAATCATGTTATATGCAAATTTCTTTTAAGGATAGGGCACCCTAATGGGATTCGTGTAACATCACCTTTCATCGTACGGATTCGGCTAAGACTCGGGTAATCCATAATCGATGCGGGGAACCAGCATCTATCGGCCGATTGATTACTGATTACTCGAGTCCTAGCCGAATCTGTACGTTTTTTGGTGATGAAAGGCTATGTTACAGGAATCCACATTAGGGTGCCATGATCCTTAATCAAGGGGCTCTGTTCGTACAATACCACTTCCCAAAGGTTGTTCTGTAACTAGGAAGTTTTATCGGGAAAATGTTTTCATACAAGTCATTGAATTCTATCAGAAATGCAAACCGTACCCTGGTGTCCATCTCATAATTTTGCTGCATGATAATGAGCTAGCACAGGAATCCACCACGGTACACAAAGTTTGTAAAGAATCTGGGCTTGATGTTATAGAACATCCTCTATACAGCCCTGACCTGTCACCTTGTGACTTTTGGTTGTTCCCACAGCTAAAGGAAATGCTAGCAGGACGCGGTTTCAAATCCCGTAGCAGTATTGGAGGTGCATCTCCAAGTGTCTACATTCACGATAATACTTAAAGAAGAGCTACCTACAGCATTCTGGAAGTGGATAGATCATTGTAAAAAGTGTGTGGAGGCAGATGGGGCATACTTTGACGGGCTCAAATAAATGTCCCATACATAATTAGAAAAACTGCCCTACTCTACACACATGAAAAATGTCCCTTGTTTGCTGACAGCATTTGTAAATTTAAACCAATTTTTCAATCTTTGTTAAAGAATTAACATCAACTTTCTAGGAGACTTTCCTGTATCTCATTTGTACAGAAATTCGATATCTCAAAATAATGCATTGGAGATGGTTTTGAGAGAGTGTGTTGTGAAAAAGTAGTTAACAAATGTGAGGAATGCAAAGATAAGTGCAAAGGCTACCTTGACAGAAATTTAATTCTGGTGAAAATTGCATAAACTACCAAACACACATCTCTAGTTCTGATATCAGGGGATAAAATTTTGCAATGAATTACATTTGAAAACAATGAGATTTCGTCAAATCAAAATTTGGCCTTTGGACTTCTAAAATACATTAACTAAAAATTTATTTACTCAGTTAAACCTTTACACACAATCCCATGTTCAATGACCCTGAGGTTGAAGGCATTTGAAAACATTGTAGAAAAAGGACATAAAGCTGGTAACCAGCATTTTGTTCATTTTCCCCAGTGTTTTCTACCTTTCAACTGTATATATCCCACAATTTTTAGCCACAGTCAGCTTGTCGTCTGCATAATTATGCTTTCCAGAAACTGTTGGACATGTCTACAATTTTGTCATCTGGTTAAGAGTTAAACAGGCCAAAATATGGAACTTTTCAAAAGGTCGGGATTTACTAAGAACAGTCTAAAATATTAATGTGCATTGTAGATCTAAGATATTGCAGATCTTGCTGTAGACACTAAGTCTAAGTGCAGGGTAAAAGTATGGAAAACATTGAGAGAATAGGAGGAATTGCTAGATAAAAGCAGTTATTCATTTTCCCTCAATGTTTTTGAAAGCTGTCAACTGAAGGGGCATGAGAAGTCACATTTATACAGAACTTGGTTAAATCTTTACCAAACGACAAATTTTGGACCTGACCAAATTAAAAGCATTTGCAGACAGCAACATAAATGTAGCTTAAATAGCTTTTGTCTCTGATAGGGTAGAAAACAAAGTGGGAAAGAGGAGAAAATGCTGGTTACCAGCATTTTCTCCTTATCCTACAATGTTTTCAAAGGGCTTGTTCCTCAGGGTTTTTAAAAGTCGGGACTGTATGATAAAGGGTTACGGATCACCATCTTTCATTTTTCCTACAGGAAGTTTTTTTCACATCATTTAATTTGCTTTATTAGATTGTTCACAGAACATCAACCTGTTTATACTTGAGTTGGTAAACATATGGGTCTTTGACTCCAGCCATGGTACTTGTTGCCACTTGAAAAGTTCTCATTGCACTCTTTCCTGTATGCAAAACTAAATTAGCAAACCGTTAGTGGATGACTGTAGAAAACATTGTGGCAAAGGAAGAAATTGCTCAATTGAGGCAATTTTCTTTATTTTTCATCATGACATTTACTATCTGTACATCATATTTACCAGTAATGTGTTTGGGGTAGATTTCTTTTTGTTTCCAGTGATACATTTATAGACGTCAAACTAAAAGACTGAGGTAAATTGTAAATACATGTGTAACACTAAACTGAATGTTTGAAGTTGCAATCATCTTATGAAACCATAACCCTTTACCAAACAATGAAATTTTGGACCCAGCCAATTAAAAGCATTTGCAGAAGACAAGATGTAGCTCAAATGATGATTTCTGTCTTTGATTGGGTAGAAAACATTATGGTTACTAAATACCAGCATTTTCTCCTTTGCCCACTTTGTTTTCAAAAGTTTTCATGGTCATTAATAGTCAGAATTATGTGGCAAAGGGTTACCGGTAATGGTAAATTAGACTATTTCCATTCTTTTGAGAGGGAAAAAGATATTTAGGGTGGTACACTGAAATAACTATTAGCTCATTGAATGTTATATGAGCACCCCCCTCAGAAAACATTTAAAATGTAGAACTTTTGCATTTATCTCTATTCTTAAATTTGTTATTCAAAGCAAGAAATGTTTATTGGTTGAATGATGCAGCTTAGGGTAGCAATAGTCGTAAGAACTTTTTCAGCACCCAGCAACAGATCTATTCTGCAACCTTTCTGTGATCTGGAAATTATGAAATTGGATAATATTTGTGATGATAATGTTTAAAATAAGCCTATTGCATAGTTGCATAGTTGTAGTAGAATCATAGGTCACTTATACTTCAACATTATATTGAAAAAATCATACCTTTCTTGTACATACTTTAGACCCTTTCACCCTGAAAAAAACATACACTCATAGGAGGATATATCATTTGACTCTTATTATTCCTTGAGAAAAGGAAGTGATTGTGGAAAAGTTGCTTATTTAAAGCAATCCTTTATTTGCCAAATAATGTTTTGATAACATCCAGACCAAAAATGAGCTGTTTATATTTTCCATAATTCTCTACTGGAAGAGCTCAAAATTACCAAGGAAAGCAGCTAAACTTGAGGGGGCTGCAATCAAAAAAGTCTGCAAAGCTTAAACCAAGATTGGGGATGAGTGATATAGGCTATAAAATTTTCACTGTCTGTATTTTTGACATGGGAATGAAAATCAGGTCCATTAAATATGAAATTTGAGACCGTACCTTGGTACGTTATCCCTATTGATTATGGAGGGAAAAGGGTACAAGGCCATTATTCTGTTGCCATCATATAGAGTTTCAACCATCATATTTTTCTTGAAAGTACTACAATGTTTCTGGAATTCTCTGAAAAATATAAAATTGTTTGACAGATGTACATATTTAACCCTTTACCAAAGAATCCGAGTTAAACAACCCTGAAAGAAGAATGATTTTAATAACTTTATGAGAAAAGGAGAAAATACTTTTCCAACAATGTTTTCTACCCTATCAAAGAAAAAACCCATCATTTTAACCACATTTGATTTGTTATTTAGAAAGGCCTCTGGTTTTGAAACATCTAAAATTTTGTTGTGTGGGAAAAAGTTAACTTGTTACCTCATGTCACAGAGTTGCAGCAGATGAATGTTCATTCCTGTAAAATATGGTTTATGAACAAGAAATGAAGATTGATCATTGTATTTCTCCTAATCAAGTCACTTCTCCCTAATAGTAACACCCCCCATAATATTACTTACTCCAGAGGTCTCCGAATAACCCCCACTCACATACGACCTTACCTGAAAGTTGGTACCTGGAGTGACAAACTTCCAAATGCTAGATAACTTTACTTAAACTTTTCAAAGGCAGACTTATGAAATCTATTGATGACCAATATTTTATTGATAAACTTACCAGTGCGACATCGACAAATCGATGTCATTAACACCTGACTATCCAAATATACATACGAGGGCTGTTCGATATGTAATGTGTATTGTACCACAGCATGGTAACGCTTTCAACGATTTCGTGGATGATGATACGCTTGAATAGCTCTATTTAATACCTTTCCAACGGTATAAACACAAGCCTTCAGCTCCACATAGATTTAAACTTATAGTCATTTCAATAGAGCTAGTCGTTGACCACTGTTGTAGAAATGGTTGGGAAATGGATTAAGAATATTAAAGAAATTAGAGCTTATATTAAAGTTCGCACAAAACTAGGTCATTCGGTAATGCAGATTTTTACTGAATTGGGGGAAGTTTATGGGTCTGATAAGGTATCTTATGAGACAGTTCGTAGGTGGAGAAAGAAATTTCTGACTGGCACAGAGTCCGTCAAAGATGCAGCAAAATCTGGCCGACCTGTGACTGTAACAGGCAAGGCAAATGTCTCAAAAGTCAGGGAAATAATTGAAAGTGATGGCAGATACACGATTCGTGATATTGCCAACGCTGTTGGCATATCGCTATCACGGGTGCATTTCATTTTGAAGCATATTTTGAAAGTACGAAAGATTTCTGCCAGATGGGTACCACATATATTGACAGATGACCAAAAACAGGTACGAGTACAAACCACTAAGCAATTGCTCAAAATGTGTCCCAAATTCAATCGAAGACAATTTGCAAACATTGTTACTGGTGACAAAACATGGGTTCACTATTTCGAACCAGTAAGAAAAATTGGAAACAAAATATGGCTAACTAAACACAGTAGAAGGCCTGTAGTTGCCAAAAGAAGCATAAGCACAAAGAAGGTTCTTTACTGCATATTCTTCTCATGTGATGGTATAGCCGTACAAATTCCTGTGCTGAAGGGCAAAAGTGTTACAGGTCGGTATTACTGAGATGTTGTACTAAAAAAGGTCGAGAAATGTTATCTTAAATGACGCCCTGTGTCAGGATTTAGGCATGTTCGTCTACTTCATGATAATGCTCCATCACATACATCTGAGCTTTTGAAGCAATTTTTGAAGTCGGAGAAGGTTACCGTCTTGCCACACCCACCATACTCTCCAGATTAGCCCCATGCGACTTTTTCCTTTTTCCAAAACTTAAAAAGTTCTTATCTGGTCGTCGTTACAAGTCCCGACAAGCCCTTGGCTCAGCCATCAGTCTGTGCCTCAGAGGTCTACCTAAATCAGCGTACCGTGACGCATTTCAGAAATGGATTCAGAGATTGAAATTATGTATTTCAAACCGTGGAGAATACTTTGAAGGGATGTAATGTTCATTTCACTATTTGAGTCGAATGCTTTTGAGATATCGTACAATACACATTACATATCGAACAACCCTTGTACACTTCTAATAACATTGTAAACTTTTGGTAACACAAAATTTGTCAACTATCTTAAAAAAGACTTTAAGAAAGTGAAGTATCAAATACTAGTGTCCCATATTAATTGTGAATGCTATTTCATATCCAAATGAATCATGATCAGCGGTAAAATCGATTTTCTGCATGAATACAGCTGGTCTTTCAAATGGCGATAACTTTGCATACGACACTAACTAAAACCTGAATCAAAGTACCATACTTACTGTACATGACAGCAGTGAAATTTTGGGAAACTGGCTATGAAATAAGAGTGCCCTGTTGCTGTTTGGTATGGCACCCCGGCGTGTTAATTTAGGTAAAATATGGTATTCAAAATTGTGAATGAAAAAATTCAAAAGATTTTTCATCAGGACAAAAGACTCACTACTAGTAATTAAAAGGATTTGCAGATGACAAATATGACTAAACATTTGGAACTTGTTGGAAGGGTAGAAAACAATGTTTGAAATGGAGAAAATGCTGGTTACCAGCATTTTCTCCTTTTTCCATAATGTTTTCTAAAGTCTTCTTTCTCAGGGTCGTTGAACTCAGGATTGTGTGGTAAAGGGTTAAAGGAAATAAAAACTGTTTTTAATGATATGGAAATATTGTGAGAAAAGGAGTCATTGGTTGTCACAGTCTTGTGTCTGTTTTTCCATTTTTTTTTGAGAAATTATCGAACAGGGTAAAATATATTTTGAGAAATTACCGAACAGGATGAAGTGAAATTTTGGTGTGTGTTATAATGGCTTGAACTTGATGTTTGTTTCAAGTAATCAAATTGTTTAAAAAAAAAGGAAAAACAATTTCTTTTAATTGATTTATTTCACAGACTTGCAAATGGATGAAATTTCTCTAGAGAAGTAAACATAGAGACAAATTGATAATATAAGTTAGTTGTGGAAAGATCTCACATGGTTAACTTTTTACCACACAATCCTGAGTTTTAACATTCTTAAGAAGAAGGCTTTTGAAAACATTGTGGGAAAAGGAGAAAATGCTGGTAACCAGTATTTTCCTCTTTTCCCACAAAGCTTTCTTTCCTACCAAAGACAAAAATCATCATTTGAACTATATTTGTTTTGTCGTCTGCAAATGCTTTCAATTTGGTCTAGTCAAAAATTTTGTCTTTTGGTAAAGAGTTTTAAACACTAAATGGACAGAATGGTGATTTAGCACATTACCAGGTGAAAAAATTTAAGACTTGTCCAAATTTAAAGCACTTGCAGATGACAGAAGTTGACTTAAAATGTGATTTATTTTTGTAAGAGTAGACAACATGTTTTTGGAAGACGTCTACTCAGAGTTGTTAACTCTTAAAGTGCCTTTTATGACAATAGTTGCTTTTGCAGCCAATTTAGATCAGAATGCTCAAAACATACAGTCTGATCTTTGATCTACACTTTCTGCTGCACTTGGACATTCTAGACAAAAGCAACATTGAAAGTGCAATTATCTGGAAGTCTTAGGCTCAACTCTTTTGTTTTACCAAATGACAAAATTTTAGACTTGTACAATTTCAGATCATTTGTAGACTTACAATATAAATGTACCTCAGAAATTGAAACTTGGTTTTTAGCTCCACTGGCCGAAGGCCAGAGAGCTATTGTCATGGCATTGTGTCCGTCGTGCGTGCGTGCGTCCGTCCGTCCGTGCATGCGTCCGTAAACTTTTTCTTTAAAAAACTTCTCCTCAGAAACTATTGACTGGATTTTTACCAAATTTCACAGGAATGTTCCTTTGGTGGTCCTCTTTCAAATTCCTTCAAATAATTGTGTTCCATGAAGAATTCTGGTTGCCATGGCAACCAAAGTAAAAAACCTTTAAAAATCTTCTCCTCCCAAACCGCTATTTGGATAGCATTATTATTTTGCAGGAATGTTCCTTAGATACAGGTTTACAGAATTCCTTAAAAAAAAAAAAGATCTGTCAAAAAACATGGCTTTTATGGGAGACTCATTTTCCTTTTATGGTATAAAGTAAAATCTTTGAAAAATTTCTTCTCTAAAACTATTCATTGGATTTCATTGTTGTTTTGCAGGTAAGTTCCTATGGTGGTTGTCTACCAAATTGTTTCTTCAGTGAGCTAAAATGCAGGATTGAATGATAATTGTTAAAAACTTCCTTTCGCCATTATAGAAATATCAGGCCTGTGGAGCGATACAGGCGCTCAAGCGCCTCTAGTTGAAGGATAAAAACATTGTGGGAAAATCAGAAAATGCTGATTACCTGCATTTTCTTCTTTGCCTACAATGTTTTCAAAAAGCCATACGCCTTGGGGTTGTTAAAACTTAGGATTGTGTAGGGTATAGGCTTAAAACACGGTGTTGTTTGGTAAAGGATTAATGGACAGATGTTATGTTTTTTCTCCAACACTGAAAACCCCAAGGAAATGTATTTGTTGAATTAGTAATCCTAGAGGGAAATTGCCAAATGTAAACAGGAAGAGTCCCTCTCCCTCCTGTTGTTTAGTTGTTTAGGGATTTTCTTATATTGTAAAAAGTATGGGATAATGTTTGCATCTGTACAAATATTGTTAACACATATAGCCCCCCAAGGTTACTGGACTAATGTGTGACATGTCCAACCCATTGCCCACAGTTGTAACCCTAAGAAAACTAGTTAAAATGTCACAAAGGATTAGGTAATGAGATTATAATACTTGTTGATATTGAAAGCATTTGTAGAGGACAATTAATTATGTGTGACTCAAATAAGTGGATTTGTCTATGAAAGGGTAGAAAACATTTTGGGAAAAGGCTATCATTATTTTCCTTTTTTTACCCTTCAATATTTTTGAAAGGTGTCCCCCTCAATAAAAACACAGGTTTGTTTTGTAAAGGGTTAAATGGGTGTCAAATGATGAGATTTGATTTTTAAGAGGTAGTCAGCATTGAGGAAAAAGATGACAATGTATGTAGCCAGCACTTTCTCTTTTTCCCAGAATGATTCCAAATGCACTCTTTCCCAGCTATAAATACACAGAACTTTTTGGTAAAGGGTCAAAGGAATTGAAATAACATTTCTTGAATTGTATTTAATGTGATAACTGAAAATGCTTCTTCTCCACAATATTAAGTAGCAGTTGTTGTTAAAGGTTGAATGTATGCTATCATGGAATGATTCTTTCAAGTTTCTCATAACTTCTTAAAAAACACAAAGAATACTACAGCATTAAAATTTTAAACAAATGTGCTTGTATATTCTCCAGATGGTCAGGATTTTCAAGTAGATCCTTTGACCCTCAAGAAAGTTCATTGCTAGGAGGAAGAAAGTCATTAAATCTGTTCCAGTCAAGTTCAATTTTTTTTTCTAAATCCAAACTGTACAAATATGACTTCCTTTTCTACCAATGCAGATGAAAGCATATAAAAACATTGTTGGGAGAGGAGGGATTGTTTATTGCAAGCAAGTAGCATTTAAAAACATTGTGGGGAGAGGAGGGATTGTTTGTTGCAAGCAAGTTCTCTTTTCCACAATTGTTCTATATTAATGTAAAAAAAAAAAGCTATTGATACAGTGAAAGCAAGGATGCAATAACATACTGGGAACAGGTAACAGATACTTTTGTCGCTTAAACCCTGTACCAGATGACAAAATTTTAGCCTTATCCAAATTGAAAGCATTTGCAGACGACAATTTCAGTGTGGCTCAATGGTGCAATTTTTCTTTGATAGGATAGAAAACATGCTGGTTACCAGCATTTTCTCCTTTTCCAACAAGGTTTTCTAAAGGGTTCTTTCCCAGGGTCGTTAAAAGATGCGGTAACAAGTTCAGAGAGTGATATCATATTCATTATTAAACAGCACTTTTGAATTTCCATGGTAATAAGGCTAAAATCCTTTTTATGCCCCTAGATAAAATAAACACTTAACCAGCTGACAAATTTCAGACTTGTTTAAATTTGAAATATTCACAGATGACAAAATAGATGTGTCAAAACTCATAGGATTTGCCTTTGAAATGTTTTAAGACATTTCAGCAAAGAGACAAGTAAACAGAATTATCTCTTTTTCTCACCATGTTTTCAGAAGCCTATTCTTGGGTTATAAAATCATGGTATTGTTTAATAATAATTAAGTTTATTAACACATACTGGTAGTTATATAAAGCACATAATGATAGAAATCAGCTGAAAGCTGTGACTGGAATGGTTCTCTTTGGCTTCTGAAAAAATAATTCTAGAGTTTATGTTGCCCCTAGTGCACCAGGGATGTATGGAGATACAAGCAGATTCAATGTCAATGTTGCTTTGGTAGAATTATGGATGATTTTTAGGTCCTCTGGCCAAAGGCCAGGGAGGAGTTTATGTCATGACTGGGGTCTGTCATGCATCCTCTTGTCCATGCATGCATGTGCATTGACTTTTATTTTGAACATCATCTTCTCTGAACCTACCTGTCCAATTATGATGAAACTTCACAGAAATGCTCCTGCCATAGTCTTCTTCAAATTTTCTTCAAAGAATTTAATTCCATGAAAAACTCTGGTTACCATGATATCAAAATTGAACAAGCAATTTCATTGAAATGATATCCCCCGCCAAAAAATTTACTTGACCGCGTAACTTAAAATCGCTCCCAGTTGGTCATTTTTCATCGAATCAAAAAATAGAAAACAGTGTATCGGCGGAATGGGTTATTGTACACATGTATAAAGTTTCATGAAATTCCGTCCAATGGTATTGGAGATATTCTCCCGGACGGACAGACGGACGGACAACGCTAAAACTATATCCCTCTGCTTTCGGCAGGGGATAAAAATATTGAAACTCTTTAAAACTCTTCTTGTCTGAAACTATAAGGTCTAGGGCTACCAAATATGGCATGTAGCTTCATCTACCAGACCTATACTAAATTTCTTCAAGTTATAGCCATGGAGTCAAAATTGGTCCCATTCCTAGGATCACAAGTTTAACATGGGCTTAAAGTGACTTAAATTTATAAATGATAAAGGGAAATAACTCCAGTTACAAAAGATATTTCAAACTGCATATCACATGATACAGACTTTTTATGCTGTATGTCTCTGTAAGTATAAATTAAGAGCATCATGTAATTATTTTACTCTTTACGAAACAACATTTTTTTATCTAACCCAACTAAAAGCCATTGCAGACAATAAATTTAATGTAGCTTAGATGACTATTTCTGTCTTGGATAGGGTAGGAAACACTGTGGGAAAAGGAGAAAATGCTGGTTGACAGCATTTTCTCCTTTTCCCACAATGTTTTCAAAAGCCTTCTCTGTGTGCACTCTAGAGGCCATGTTTTCAGTCCAGTACTCACGAAACTTGGTCAGAATGTTGGTCTTGATGATATCTTGGATGCATTTGAAATTTGGTCACATCAGGTCAAAAAAGTAGGCCTTTAAGACAAATCTTAGAAAAACTTTGTGTGCACTCTAGAGGCCATATTTTCAGTCCAAAACTCATGAAACTTTCTAAAAATGTCGTATGTTAGACAAATGCAAAATTTACTCAAATCAGGTCAAAATGTAGGTCACTGGATAAAATTGAAGAAAAACATATTGTACACTCCAGGGGCCATATTTTCAGTCCATTACTTGTGAAATTTGGTCAGAATAATTTCCTTGATGATATCTCGTATACAGGTGTAAATTGGGTTAAGTTGGGTAAAAAAGTACATGTAGGTCAGTGGGACAAATCTCGGGAAAACCTTCATTCTAGAGGCGATATTTTCAGTCTGAGACTCACGAAATCTGATCAGAATTATTTTTCTTGATGATCTTGAACAAGTTTGATATTAGGTCATGTTGGATAAAAAAGGTGGTCAGTAACACTCATGTGTTTTGCGTCATCACAACCAGGATGTCCTCAGGTTTATCAATCATAGATGACGAAATTACTCAGGTGAGCGCATTAGGGCTAATGGACCTCTTCTTTTTGCTCTTAATTACCCTTGAAATGTTTAGATTCTATTTTAGTTCATTACGTCTATTTTTGTAGAAGAGTTTACCCCCTTGATTACTCTATTGTGTTTCAGTTATTGATCTTACCAATGAAAGATAGTTCCTATTTAGGGAAAAAAGTATTAGTCCTTTATTAAATACAGAACCATTTGTAATGGTCGAAATTCAAACATGATAAAGCAAAAAGAGTATTTGCTCACATCTAGAAATTCTTTATTTATTAGGATTTATGTAAATTTATGCATTTGCTGATTTTTGTTCCCTCATTTGTCCTACTTATTTCCTCAGTTTTTCAGTTAGATGAATTCAGTAACTCTATATGAGAAAATGGATTGAATCTTTACCATATGGCAAAGGTTTAGAATTGTTCATACCATAATCTTTTATTATGCTTTTGCAGATGACAAATAAATTGATGGGGTTTGCCTTTGAAAGGGTAGAAAACATTGGTGCTAGAAGAAAGGGGAAAAAAGTTTCTTTTTCTAAAATGTTTTCTACGGCCTAGCATGGACCGACCTGTTTTCGAAGGGCTTAATTGACAATTTTATTTCACGCGCATATAAATGAAGTTCTGATTACCAAAATTATTTTATAACCCAAACGATCAATTTTGAATGCCTTTATAACCATAATCTGTGCTTGAATCATGCATCATTCATCAATAACAATGTATTTTACCCTTGGTCTTATGCAGTAAGCTGAATTTGGGCATGGGAATAGTTCATGAATAAAGAACTGAAAAACATCATGTATACCAAATCTAAACTAAAATGTTTCCTATCACTAGAAGGAACTGTTTTGAGTGATATAAATTTCCGAACGAAATACTGGTCACGAAATTCTCTGACCTAAATATAGATCAGAATCTTGTCACATTATTCCAGTATGGTCACATGACTCTTAGGCATCAACACTGACTATGTCACTTGTTGGGAACTTCTCAGGATCAAAATTAAATTTTAGATGGAGAATTTAAATTGGGCACCTATAGGGTTTTAAAAGGGTAATAAGAAATTTGTCTCTAAAACTGCTCTTTCCTGTAGAAACATGTATACTTTCTTGTTTTGGTTGCAGTCTGTAAATTAACTGCAGTGAAACTGTTGTTTGTATTTAACTCTTTAACAAACGACAAAATTTTAGACTGGTCCAAATCAAGAGCATTTGCAGACGACATATTAAATGTAGCTGAAATGATACTAATTGTCAGTGAAAGTGTAGAAAACCTTGTAGGAAAAGGAGGAGATGCTGGTTACCCGCATTTTCTCCTTTTCCCACAAGGTTTTCAAATGGCTTCTTCTTCTTCAGGGTTGTTAAAACTTGGGATTGTGTGGTAAAGGGTTAAACAAGTGGTTCACCCAAAGCAGTGACATCATTCACTTCATAACTTGCAAGAAAACTTGGATATCATTTCGGGTTCGAAACAGGTATCCCTCGAAAACAGGTCAGTGAACTATACTTGTATGAATTCAGATTGCTTTCTAACCCTTTACCACAAGACAGAAACATAGACTTGTCCAAATTGAAAGCTTTTGCAATTGACAATTTAAATCCTGATTACCAGCATTTTCTCCTTTTTCCACAATGTTTTCAAAAGACTTCTTTCTCTGGGTTGTTAAAAGTAGGGATTGTGTGGTAAAGGGTTTAAGAGATACTGTTTTACCATACAGGCTATTTCTAGACTTTCCAAAATCTTCAAAAAGTGACACTAAGATGAAACATTTGGAGGAAAGGAAAATTTCTGTTTTGAATTTGTTAAAAAAGGTAAATGAGGGAGACATTCTTAGTACAGAAATTACTGTTTTTCCAAAAACATTTATTCGAGACACATTTAATTTGTTGTCTGCAACATTTGTGCTGGACAAGTTTAAAATGTCGTCGTTTGGTAAAGAACTATGGGAAAAACTTATGTTTACCTCTCAACCAGATGACTACATTGTAGATAAGTCTATACAGAAAGCATCAATTTGAGGACAACAAACTAAATATGGCTTAACTCTTTACCACATGGCAAAATTTGAGACTCGCCCATATTGAAGGAATCTATATCAACATTTCAGATGTTTTTATATGATAGTATTTGTCCATTAATAGGTAGAAAACATTGTGGGAAAAAGAGAAAATGCTGGTTACTAGCATCTTCTCATTTTTCAACAATGTTATCAAAAGTTTTCTTTATCAGGGTTGTTAAAAGTAGGAATTGTGTGGTAAAGGGTGATGGGAATTGTCTTTGAAAAGGATGAAAAATTGCAGGAAGAGGAAAAATGCTGGTTACTAGTATTTTCCTCTTTTCCAACAGTTTTCAAAAGCTTTTTCTTCAGGGTCATTTATACAAAGGATTGTTTGGTACATGATGAAGTGCATATTCTTGCACACAAAAGTATGCGGCTGGTATGCATAATATATGGATAGTTCCACAAATCACATAAAAATCTGTCGCCAAAAATGGAGATTATTGTGTGATTGTAGCATGTTGCATCATGTAATATTTCTTTACTGGGACATTACTTCCTGCAGACGACACTTTTTGCTCTCACAGCAGACCACTTTTGAAAATATTGTGACTATAGATAAATTGCTCCTGATAACTATATTCTCCTTTTACAAGAATTTTTTATTTTTAAACCAAATTTATGTACTAATTCATCATTTCTTGTTGATTATCCATGTTTCACCTAGTTGTTTTCATAGTTGTCTTGCAAAAAATATGTTTCAAGAGGAAACAAATTTTAACTCTTTACCAAACGACAAATTTTAGACAGTTCCAAATCGGAAGCATTTTGCAGACAACAAAGTACATGTGACTCAAAAATTGAAATTTGTTCTGGGAAGGGTAGAAAACATTGTGGGAAAAGGAGAAAATGCTGGTTACCTGCACTTTCTCCTTTGCCAACAATGTTTTCAAAAGCTGTCTTTCTCAGGGTTGTTAATAGTCGGGGTTGTGTAGTAAAGAGTTTAGTTACAGCAGCTGCACATCAAACATGCTCCATATTGGCTTTTTGCCCAGTTGCTGTGGCTGATCATAGTTTAGTCTAACCCTTCACCATACAATCCAGAGTTGTAATGATCCTGAGAAAGAAGCCTTTTGAAAACATAGTAGGAAAAGGATAACATGCTGGTAACCAGCATATTATCCTTTTCCCACGTTTTTTTTTAACCTTATCAAATACAAATTCCATCATTGAGCTACGTTTATATTGTTGTGAAAGCTTCCAATTCTGACATGTCTACATTTTTGTCATGTGGTAAAGGGTTATATAGGAAATATTGATGAAGTGGTGATCAAAGAAATAAGTTCAAATTATCAGCATACTTGGAGTTTGGAAATAATTATGGATTATTCTAAGAAATTCCTTATTTTCCTACAGTGTTTCCTAAAGCTGTCGACTGCAGTGTCACTGACACAGCTAAATTATATAATTATGGATTAACCCTTCGAGTGCCAAATATGTACAGTCAGTAAATAAAACCAAATATTTAGTGATTATTATGCCTGCATTAAGGCCAGAATCAAAATATTTTGGCCACACTGACAGTGTAGATTCAAGATCAGGCTACTCATTTTGTGCAATCTGATCTTGGTCTACTCTCCTAAAGCAACGGTTTTTACATTAATTGTGAAATGCACTTGTTTGGCACTATTGATGGCTTACTAAGTAAATACCTAACAGTGACCAGTGGCAGTTTGGCAGGTAAGGTGATGACAGTGGAGAGCTGTTTGCCTGCAGCCACAGGACTTTAAACACCTTTAAAGCAGGATGTACCAAGATTGATGATTGAGCTATCTTGGGACTCATAAATCTGCTCTTTAATTTTGGTGGAACAGTGTCAGTCTCCACTATGGGATTGGATGGTGCCTTGTAGTTCTGAGAGAGATATTTGTGTGGCTAGTGAAATTGTTTGGAAAGTTAGATGGTGCTTATTGATAAAATATTCTTGGTTATTGTTAATTTTAAATATTGTGGATATTGAATCTTATTTGATGATATACCATTACATAAGAGAATTGTCTGTGGATATTCATGAATTGTGTGCATATTATTCATTTACCAGATATAGGTATTGAAGAGCATGTAAAAAAAGGAAAATAATAAAATATGGCTTCTTCAGGTATAGGATGTATATGAATCTATATGAATGATAAAGGCAGTTTTTAGCATTCTGTTTTGACCAATGAAATGGCTAATCCTAGAATTTATATTTGAACTGAATTCAGAATGGTTGATGAATATGGCCATGATGCTCAGACAAGTGCCAAACTGATAGGAGAGTGTTGACCAGGATCAGACTTCAAATTCATCTTTATCTGTACTGTCTGCAAAAGCAACAAAGGTTTAGAGCCTAATTTATGCTCATTAATCACTGGGAAAAAAATTGAGCCATGCTCTGGCAAATGGGGGTTTAACGTATCTTTGTGATGACCAATAGCAAAAACTATTGACCGAGGTCAGCCTGCGCAGACTACGCAAGCTGACCTGGGTCAGTAGTTTTTGCAGATGCATTGAACCCTCTTTTTATGGCTCATATGTATGTTAGATCTTGGTTTGTCCTCTGCACTGTTTTGAGATTTTTTTAATGTCTGTTTCTGCTTTTTTTTCAACTTTTTTTTTCATCAAAGAAAGACCATTTTGTTGAGTGTTAGTTTTTTCACAGGTTTGCAACTGGAAAAAATAAGAATTTAACACACAACATGGGGTGGAGTTGGTAGAAAATGGAACCTCTGTATTTCTTTTGTGATCTTCAAACCTTCTGTTGTCTTATCCACTGGCAATATTTTAGACTGGTCCAAACTGAAAACATTTGCAGACGACAAATTGAAAGTAGCTCAAATGATGATTCTGTCTTTTATAGGGTAGAAAAAATAGTGGAAAAAGGAGAAAATGCTGATTAACAGCATTTTCTCCTTTTCCTACAAGCCTCTTTCTCAGGGTTGTTAAAACTCAGGATTGTGTGGTAAAGAGTTCAGTATAATTCAGACTGCTGGAAGAGAATTGATGGAGTTTTCTGAAATATGAGAAAGACAAGAAAAAAACAGGCAGAATCTAAATTCAAGGATTCTGGCATTTAATAAACCCTGAAAATGCAAAGAGAAGATTTATTTCTGAGAGGTTTTCCATGTTTTCTATACAAGAATTAACCCTTTACTCTGTATAACACAGTCCTGAGTTTTAATGACCCTGAAGGAGAGATATTTTGAAAACATTGTGGGAAAAGGAAAAAAAATGCTGGTAACCAGCATTTTCTGCTTTTCCCACAATGTTTTCTTCCCTTTTCAAAACTCATTTCAATATATGAGTCATCTGCAAATGCTTTCAATTTGGACAAGTCTAAAATGTTGTTTGGTAAAGAGTTAACCCTGTACTGTACTCTGAAGATGAAATTTTGGGCTGGTTCAGTTGAAAATATTTGCAGAAGGCAAGCCTAATATGGCTCACATAATGTACCCGTAATTTCTTTCTGAAAGAATGGAAAACATTATGAGAAAAGGAAAAAATATTGGTTACCATCATTTTCTCCTTTCGGAAAATGTTTTCAAGTCTCCTTCCCAGGAATTGTGAAAACAGGGCATGGATTAGTAAAGGCTTAATGTGCAAGATACAATTTCATTTTCTTTTGTGGAGACTGTAGCTTGAGATTAGATAGCAGATAACATAGCATTCTGATCTTTGATTTTCACTGTCTCATACTTGTAATCTGAGATAAGCAGGCAGAACAAACTTTGATATAGTACTATCTTAATCTGTTATATTGGCTGAAAGTGCCCATATCTCTTGTAAACACATTGTTGGCTTTCTGAAGGTAAGCCTAGAAGTATTATGCAAACTATTTGGATTCTTTCAAAACAGATTTATCAAGACATTTACCTGTCCAGTACATCAGTTAGCTTATACTGGATTCAATCCAGACAATTCGAAATAAATGAGCCATGATCTGGCAAAAGGGGGCTATATGCATCTCTGTGATGCAGTATACCAAGCGAGTCATCCCATAATTACGGATCAGTAAAATCCATTTCGTCAAATAACTGACTAAATCATGAGGTAGAATGGTCTTTTTACATGCAGAAAATTTGAAGATAGCGAAAAGTTTCGGTCCATGTCAGCATGCATGGATTGCGCAGGCTGACATGAGTCGGTATTTTTTGCAAATGCATTAAGCCTCCTTTTCACAGAGCATGACTCAAATGTACTGTAGTCTTTCCAGGAATTTGATAAAGCTTTTAAGTCTTTACAAGACAAAAAAAGTTTAGGGTTGATAAAATTTAGAATATGGCCAATCTAAAAATGGATGATCACATTTATCTTAATGTATAAAGGTAGAAATCATTGTGGGTAAAGGAGAAAATACTGGATATCACCAATTTCTCCTTTTCCTGTAATATTTTCAAAAGCATCCTCTCTCAGGGTTGGTAAGACACTGAATTGTGTGGTAAAGGGTTAGGAGAGAAGTCTCTGAAATTACAATTAATGGAGAAAAGAGGGACCTTTGAAGTTTTGAAAAGCTTTTCTTTATCATTATGTTTTTATGATCCTTCATTCTATCAGCAGTAGTAAACTGATCCATATTGTAGGTATAGAGAAAGTGGAACAAAATGAATGGACATTAAAATAAATTTGCTGAGAAATATGCAGGACAGCTCTGTGATAAGTTAAGAATTGGCTGTTAACTCTTTACCAAAGGACAAAATTTTAGACTGGTCCAAATTGAAAGCATTTGCGGATGACAAAACAAACATTACTCAAAAATTGAAATTTGTTTTCAGCAGGGTAGAAAACATAGAGGGAAAAGGAGAAAATGCTGGCTACCAGCATTTTCTCCTTTTCCCACAATGTTTTCAGAAGGTTTCTTTCACTGGGTCGTAAAAACCAGGGATTGTTTGGTAAAGGGTTAAAGAGCAGTTTCTCCATTTTTCAGAAAGTTTTTGAAATCTGAAGGTACCCACATGTGAAAAAGGGTTTAGAATTAAGCACTGTACAAGTGTGAACAGATGTAGATTGAATCTAACAAAGTATGTGAATTATCTAAGATGGATATGCCCTTATCCAAATTAACCGTGCTCCAGGAAATCCCAATTTTTAATGACCTTGAGGAAGAAGGCTTTTGAAAACATTTTGGGAGGAGAAAATGCTGGTCACCAGCATTTTCTCCTTTCTCCCATAATGTTTTCTACCCTTTTAAAAACAATTTCTACCATTTGAGCCACATTTAATTTTGTCATCTGTTTGTAGTTTGTGTAAAAGATTATGAGGATGTACTTTTGAGCCACTGCATAGACATTCCAAATGTGGTGGAGGTGGCATAAAAATGTAGTTCCGGACATAATGACCAATCTGTATAGCATTTTCAGTGTTATTCTAGACTTAAAATAATATACATTTCTGACAGGCAAAACCATCTGGTTTAGTCGATCAGAAATCACATTAGTTTGAAATTCAGAAATTCTTGAGAATTAGACAAAGACTGTGCTTATGATTGGTTGGTGAATTATAGACACAAAGGAGAAATATGTCAAGGAAAGGAAAATATCTGTATTTTGATATGATGTATGTAAGAATATGAGCAAATGGTGGCTGAAGCAATAACTCCTTTTCTAACCAATATTTCTAAAGCTGCCTTTTAGGAGAGTTATTGGTGAAGTTGCCTAGCAATGTCCTGCGAAGTTGCATCTGATGGCATTGAAAACATCCTTGTAAAATATGGATGATAAGCATGGACCAAGGTTTGATACTTCTTGAAATATCGTGGCAACAGTAGAATTTGTTAGGTACTTCTTTTTTGCAACAAGTTATCCGTAAGAAGTCCGCTGCAAGATTGAAAACTTGAAAGAAGCAAAACTCTGCCAAACAATCATGGTTTTGAGGACCCCAAGGCAGAAGCCTATTGAAAAAAATTGTGGGTAAAGGAGAAAATGTGTGGAATCAGTTTTCTCCTTTTTCTACATTGTCTTATACCTTTTCAAAGACAGTTCCCTTCAGTTGAGCCTCCATCTAATTTGTGGTCTACATTTAGTTCCTGTTTGCTTAAGTTTTTGCTAGACAGTGAAATTTTAGACTGGTCCAAATTCAAAGCAATTGCAGACTACAAATTAGATATTAAACACATCATGAAATTTATCTTTGACAGGGTGGAAAATATTGTGGGAAAAGGAGAAAATGCTGGTTACCAGCATTTTCACCTTTTCCCACGTTTTCCAAATACTTTTCCTTGGGTCGTTCAAACTCTGAATTGTGTTGTAAAGTCTGAAGAGGTAATTTAAAAGTAAGCATTAAGAGCTCTACTACTTTGCTGAAAATTAAGAAAAAGGAATAGCTACAAAATTAATTGTTTTTCCACGAAATGGCTTTTTTTTTCCAATAGTGATTTCCAGAGTTTTCATTTACAGTGTAACATGATGCTGTGATGGGGAAAATTGGATCAATCACTACTTCAGGCAAGCTTGTTTCCATCCTTAGAGAACAAAGCACACTTGTAGTTGCCCTTGCAGACAGTCTAGATTCTATATCAGACAGCTCCAAACATGCAGTCTGATCTTGGATGTAACATGCCTGTCATTGTGGTACATTTTCTGATCAAAACAATAGTGGACATGCAATTAATAGGTTCAGTTTTGTAATAGAGTTAGTGGGTTTGATGTATTCAGCTCTCCAGGAATTAACGCTTTACCGTACAATGCCGATTTTTGACTACACTGACTTTATGGTTGGAGTAACATTTATTTTGTTGTCTGCAAATGTTTTCAATTTTAACAACATAAAATTTTGTTGTCTGGTAAAGAGTTAACTCTGTACCATGCAACCCTGTGATATAACAACATAGAGGAGGAAGGTTTTTGAAAACATTTGGTAGAAGAAGAAATTTCTTGTATCCAGCAGTTCTCCTTTTTTCCACATTGTTTGTACCAATTTAACGACATAATTCCATCATTTTAACAACATACAATTTTGTGACTGCAGATGCTTTTAACTATAAGAGTGCTGAATAAACCCAACACACATTTTTTTAGTAGAAAAACAATACCCATTTAACTGCAACTTCATGTTTGCTTTAGTCTATAAAGACTTAAAAAAGCAGACAGTGTAGATCGAAGATCAGACTGCATGTTTTGTGCAGTCTGATCTTGATATACACTGGCCACAAAGGCAACTATAGTCATGAAAGGAGCTTCAAAAGTTAAATTTGGTGTGATTTTTTGTAGATTGGTAAAGAGTCTTATTCTATTGACTTTCTAGGAAAAATGAAATATCTGCATCAATTTGCTTATCAGATATTACATGACATGGAAGCTTGGAAGCTGATAGGTAGAACAATAGAAAGTTATTTTTGGATTTTTACAGCACGGCTCTACAAAACTCGTAGCATGGCAGTGTGAAATGATTTTGTGGAATGATTTTGTGCAGATCAAGATCATATTCTGTAGAACGTGTAGCCTGAGCTTTTGCTACATTGTTGAAAAGTTTTGGAAACAATTATGTGTAAGAAAACCTTGCAAATGTAATATGTGGAGTGTGCTCTTCAGCCTTTGCCAAACAACAAAATTTTAACCCTTTACAATCCCGGGTTTTTACTATCCTAGGAAAAAATCATTCGGAAAACATTGTGGGAAAAGGAGAAAATGCTGGTAACCAGTTTTCTACCCTATCAGAGAGAGAAATCATCATTTCAGCAACATTTAATTTGTCGTCTGCAAATGTTTTCAGTTTTGGACCGGTCTAAAAATTGTTCGTTTGGTAAAGAGTTAAGACTTGTCCAAATTGAAAGCATTTGCAGACAACAAATTAACTCTTTACCACACAATCCCGACTTTTAATGACCCTTAGAAAGAAGCCTTTTGAAAACATTATGGTAAAAGGAGAAAACGCTGGTAACCAGCATTTTCTCCTTTTACCACAATGTGTTCTACCATTCCCAAACCAAATTGCAATTTTTCAGTCACGGTTATTTTATCGTCTGAAAAATGCTTTCAATTTGGACCAGTCTATAATTTTGTCGATTGGTAAAGAATTAAATAGGGCTCAAATAGTGGAATTTGTCTTTGAAACATTGGAAAGCCTTTTGGGAAAAAGAGAAAGCGCTGGTCACGAGCATTTGTATTCTTCGGGGTTGTTTAAACTCAGGATTGTGTGATGAAGGGTTAAAACTGAAGTGTCCATCATGTAATAATTAGGCTTATCATTTTGAACAATATTTCACGAGAAGACTTTTAACCCTTTACCAGACAACAAAATTTTAGCCTTGTCCAAATTGAAAGCATTTACAGACGACAAATTCGTTGTTTCTCAAAACATGAACTTTGTCTTTCATAAGGTAGAAAACAATGTGAGAAAAGGAGAAAATGCTGGTTACCAGCATTTTCTCCTTTTCCCACAATGTTTTCAAAAGGCTTCCTTCTCAGGGTCGTTAAAGTAGGGATTGTGTGGTAAAGGGTTAAAACATCACTATAAAGTAGGGGTGATATACATAAACGTAGTTTTACAACATAAGTTCATGTGAAAACATTGTTGCAACAGGATTAATTGCTTATCATGAGCAGCTTCCTTCTCCATGTTATTTTGAAAATGATCTGCTACAAAAAACTTGTCAGCTTCAGGCAATAGGTTAACTCTTTACCACACAACTAAAATGTCAGACCGTTCCACATTGAAAGCTTTTGACATTCAAAGCTTTTTGATAAATAGATTTGATAGTTAGCTCCACTGGCCGAAGGCCAGCGGGCTTATGTCATGGCCTGTTGTCCGTCGTCCGTCCGTCCGTCCGTGCGTCCGTCCGTCCGTCCGTGCGTTAACTTTTTTTTAAAACGTCTTCTTCTCTGAAACTACCCATCCAATTTTGATGAAACTTCACAGAAATGATCCTGCCATGGTCCTCTTCAGAATTTCTTGAAAGAATTTAATTCCTTCAAAAACTCTGGTTGCCATGGCAACAAAACTGAAAAATTTTGAAAATCTTCGAAAATCTTCTTGTCTGAAACCGTAAGGCCAAGGGCTACCAAATTTGGCATGTAGCTTTATCTAGTGGACCTCTACCAAGTTTCTTCAATTTATAGCCCTGGGGTCAAAATTGGCCCCACCCCGGGGGTTACAAGTTATACATGGGCTTATTTAGGGAGAACTTTAAAATTCCTCTTCTACCTAGCCATAGGGCCTAGAGCTACCAAATTTGGCGTGTAGCTTTATCTAGTGGACCTTTGCCAAGATTGTTCAAATTATAGCCCTGGGGTCAAATTAGGCCCTGCCCGGGGGTAACAAGTTTTACATGGGCTTATATAACAAGTTTTACATGGGCTTATATAGGGAGAACTTTAAAATTCTTCTTTGACCTAGCCATGGGGCCTAGGGCGACCAAATTTGGCATGTAGCTTTATGAAATGGCAATATTTAGGTTTTTATTATTTACATGAAAGTTTCATTTAATTTATTTAGCAGAATAAGGATTCAGAGGTCTGCTACATAACAAACAAAGATACTGCCCTTAAAAATACAATGATATGCTCAGTCACAAAAAGAAATTCAAAATGAAAGCACAGCTCCAGATAAGAGAGAGTGATCATATTCTAAATCCATTATTTCTCGTTCAAACCCTCTATTGTGGGTTACATATTTCAGATTCTTTGCTAAAAATTTGATCTGGCAATGGACGTGGCTGCTGTGGGCTTGGCTTTATTAAAGATTATAACTGGTTATATGATTTAAGTTTACATACTGATAAAAGGAAATAACTCTTGTTCTGTCCATGCAAATATAAATGCACTCAAAACATTGCTGTTCCAGTACATTATAATTTATAGTCTACATCTTTTTTCCTTGCTTCAAAGTATGGTGGAGAATTTTAAAATCTTCTTGTCTGAAGCCATAAGGCCCAGGGCTACCATATTTGGCATGTAGCTTTATCTAATGGTCCTCTATCAAATTCCTTCATATTATAGCCCTGGGGTCAAAATTGGCTCTGCCTTGGAGATCACAAGTTTAACATGGGCTTATAGGGTGACTGTAATTTAGAATAGTAATCAAGGGAAATAACTCCTGTTATACAAGATAAAGTTTGTTACTATTTACCTCCCTTGATTATCAAACTGCAGTTATACGTTATTGGAGTTTGGTATTCAAGTTTTTTGGAGAGGAAATGTTCTGTTTTAAGAGAGAGTTTTTTTTAACTGTATTTTTTTTTACTGTACCAAGTTTAAAGCCATTGCAAAAAGACAAATTGAATGTAGCTTAAATGACTATTTCTGTCCTTGATAGTTAGGAAACGTTGTGGGAAAAGGAGTAAATACTGGATGACAACATGTCCTATTCTTACGATGTTTTTGAAAGCCTTCTCTTTCAGGGTCATTAACACTTTGATTTGTGTAGTAAAGGGTTAAAAAGCCAGTGGAGCGATACAGGGCCATCATGGCCCTCTTGTTTTTGTATATTAAAGGTAGAAACCAGTGTGGGAAAAGGAGAAAATACCAGCATTTTCTCCTTCTTCTGCAATATTTTCAAAATACTTCAACCTCAGAATCATTAAAACTCGGGATTGTTTGGTAAAGGGTCTACCTTCTGTGATTATCTCCTTCGAAAATGTCTATTTCTTGGCATCCATAGAATTTTCTGTACCTTGAGGGGTGATGGTTCACAGAAGTAATGACCAATTAACAGTAAGGAATTTTTCTGTGCCTTTTTTCAATGTGATGAGGGTGTCTGGATATTTTGAAATTAATTTTCTGAGATAAACTAGTCTGTATCATTGAAATGAAGTTTTTTTTTATATGTGAGCACATTGTAGTACTTAATTCATTTAACTCCTTACAACACGAAAAAAAATTTAGACCTGTCCAAACCCAAAGTATATGCTGACACCAACTTAAACAAGGTTAAAATTTTGTAAGTTGTTTTTGATAGGTAGTAAACATGGTGGAAAAAGGAGAAAATGCTGGTTACCAGCATTTTATCCTTTTCTCACAATGTTTTCAAAAGTCTTCTTTTCTCAAGGTCATTAAAAGTCGGCATTGTGTGGTAAACGGTTTACCCATAAAACAACACTGCAGCAGATGACCTTGATTGTCCTTGGTAAAGTCTGGATGATCTAAATTCTTGACGCAAATTAGGCAGAAAAATTTCTGAAAAAGGGGAGGTTGTTCATTTCATGCAGCGTCTCCTTCAGCACACAAATCAAGGTTTATCATATTTACATTATAGGACTTTGGTGAAGGTCTTTGGAAAAGGAGAAGTTGCTTGTTACATGCTATTTTTCTTTGGCCGATGTTCTGTATCCTTTCAGAGAACTTCTCATTTGTACCTATTTTGAATTTTGATCTGCAGGAGTTAATCAGAGATACTCAACAGAAAACAATTATTGAACCAGATTAATTATGTGACATTACAATTGTGTCATGAATGTACCTGGACGTTGATATACCTTGGATTAAATTCTTTTGGTACCATTGTACAGACTGGACATTTATATTGAAAGTGTAGATGGTAGTATAAAAGAGTGGTGCAGTTTGAAAACTGTTTTGTTATCTGTCCTGGAAAATAACAGACATTTGTGATGTGTACTTGAGAGTGGATTTATTCAAAGAATTCAGAATTCATGTGAATACCTACTAAATAAACATTGACTGAATGCTGCTAGCATTTATGATGATTGGATTTTAATCATTCATGATGAAATTTTTCTCCAGATTGTTGGACAGGGTCCAGTCAGAGCCCAATCTAAGTGAAAATGGACCACAATTCATCATATCTGTTACCCATCTCTTGCAGAGGCTGCTGGATTACAGGTATGTTAAACACTTATGTATTGATTGCTATTGGTAAACGTTGGGTCTTTTTATTTTTGTCATAGTTCAATCATTTCAGTGTTGTCTGATCTTGAACTACACTGTCCACAAAAACAGCTATTACTTTTACAGTCTAAGGGTAACTCTTAACTCTTTACCAAAGGACATTATCTTAGACTGGTCCAAATTCAAAGCATTCACAGGCAACAAAATAGATGTGACTAAAATATCAAAATTTGTTTAGGAGAAGGGTAGAAAACATTGTGGCAAAAGGAGAAAATGCTGGTTATCAGCATTTTCTCCTTTTTCAACAGTGTTTTCAAAAGGCTTTTTTCTTAGGGTCATTAAAAGTCGGGATTGTGTGGTAAAGGCTTAAAATTCCAATCACTACAAATGTTGCTTTTGTGGCCATTGTAAATCAAGATCAGACTGCAGGAGAAAAGCATTATGATCTTTGATCTATGCTGTCAATAGAAATCCTAAGTTGGCAATTATTTTATCCTTTTTAGCTCACCTGAGCACAAAGCTCAAGGTGAGCTATTGTGATCGTGCTGTGTCGGGCATGCGTCGTGTGGTCATCAACATTCATCTTGTGTGCAATCTAGAGGCCATATTTTCAGTCACATACTTATAAAACCTGATCAGAATGTTTGTCTTGATAAAATCTCGCACAAATTTGAAATTGGGTCATGTGGAATCAAAAAGTAGGTCACCAGGCCAAATGTTAGAAAAGGCTTGAATGCACTCCAGAGACCATGTTTTCAGCCTGATACTCTTCAGCATGATAGTCATGAAACTTGCTCAGAGTGTTTGTCTTGATGATATCTCAGACAACTTTAGAATTGGGTCATGTCAGGTCAAAAAGTAGGTCACGGGGCCAAATCTTAGAAAAACCTTTTATGGAGGCTAGAGGCTACATTTTTAGCCTTGTTACGGGAGACCACTCCTTCATGCATGGCTTCGTCCAGATTTAAATACAATACCTAACAACTGCGTCAGAGAGATATCTCTTTAGCTCAGTGGTTAAGGTATTGGTCTTTTAAACCTCGAAAAACGAGGATCTTGTCCGCCATGGGTTGGAATCCCACCAGATGCGGTTTGTACTGCCATGCATTTGTTCATTTGTTCCTTTGTTGCGGACATTGTTCGTAAGATGGGGGCCCGTCCGGGATTGGCCATTGAGCCGTTAATCCCATTTGTTGTCCAAAAACGGACATTTGTTGTCTAAATAATAGACTTACTGCCTAATAAGGCTTTGAGTCATCATTAAATAATGACTTTAAGAGGGGGTGTGTTACGGGAGACCACTCCTTCATGCATGGCTTCGTCTGGATTTAAATACAATAACTAACAGCTGCGTCAGAGAGATGTCTCTTTAGCTCAGTGGTTATGGTATTGGCCTTTCGTCCGGGCGTTCTAGGGTTCGAATCCTGCCCGGTCCTTTTATTTCTGCCATGCATTTGTTCATTTGTTTCTTTGTTACAGACTTTGTTCGTAAGAGCCTGATACTCTTGAATCTTGGTCAGAATTTTAGGATTGATGATATCTTTTGAAATTGGGTCATGTAGGGTCAAAAAGTAGGTCACTGAGCCAAATCTTAGAAAAACCTTGTGTGCATTCTAGAGGCCACATATTCAGCCTGATACTCGTGAAACTTGGTAAGAAAGGTTATCTTGATGATATTTCAGACAAGTTTGAAATTTGGTCATGTCAGATTGAAAAGTAGGTCACTGGGCCAAACTTTTGAAAAACCTTGTGTGCATTCTAGAAGCCACTTTTTTAGCCTTATACTCTTGAAACTTGGTCAGAATGTTTGTCTTGATAATATCTCTGACAAGTTTGAAATTGGGTCACTTTAGGTCAAAAAGTAGGTCACTTACACTTGTGTGTTTTACATCATTAAAATCAGGATGTCTTCAGCTTTATCAACCCTAGATGACTTTACTCAGGTAAGTGCTTTAGGGCCAAAGGCCCTTTTGTTTCCATACTGAAACTTGATTTTGTTTGTTTTTCCCTTTATTGTTAAGATTGTAAGGAATCAGATGACTTTACATGGAAGTTCTTTCATTGCTCAATAGAGGCAATTACACCATTTGTCCTAGTGTTGTTAAAAAATAAGCAACTGCTCATGTAAAAAACAAGGATGAAATCATAAATAGCCACGTACAGAATTGCCCATGTGCACATCAAAGATACCTTTGAAACCTGGGAAGAAATAACAGATTTTTACCATGTTTTTTTCTCCAGTAATTAAGAGCGCCTGTTGTAGCATTAAAAACCAGTGTACTCTATTACTCATTGCTGGTAGATTTTGTTATTTTTAATTACTTCCTATTTTTTGCCTAGAAATACAGATTTCAGGAAATAATTAAGCATCTCAATGTTTTCACTAGTACCAAATTTACAGGATCATTACAAGTCAAGGGAGTAAAGCACTCCCACTGTTCTTACGAACATGAAAGTTTGCAACAAATGCATAGCTGAAATACAAACCGCACCTGGCAGGATTCAAACCCGTGTGGAAAAGATCCTCAATTTTTGAGGTTTAGACGACCAGTACCCTAACCACTGAGCTAAAGAGAATTCTCCCCCACGCAGTTGTTAGGTATTGATTTTATACGGGAAGATGCTATGCAGTAAAGAAGGAGTGATCTCCTGCCCGTAACACTGTTATCAGAGACACTTGCAACATTGCTGAGAGATATGGAGAAAAATATCTCCATATCGGACACTGTAGATCCAAGATCAGACTTCACATTCTGTGCAGTCTGATCTTGATCTGCACTGTCTGCAAAAGGTCAGTTAGTCACACTTGGCAGTCAAAGGGTTAATTGTAGCATGTTTGTGTTGCAACTTTTCTACCAGCTTTGCAAGATTAGGATTTCGTATGGAGACATACAGGTATTCAGAGTGAGGCTTTACCTAGACCTATGAACCAATTTTCCACTTGAATCATTGTCTTTACCATATTTTAGATTTCATGAAATTCATTGGCATTTCACCCGTTACCATACAGTTTTAGGACTTTTTACATACCTGTATTTGAAACATTTGCAGTCAACATATCAAATTTGATTCAAAGGGCAGAAATTCTCAGTGAAAGACTGGAAAACATTGTGGGAAAAGAAGAAAATACTGGTTACATTCAAATGGCAAAATTCTTAGTGTTAGAGTCAGAAACACTGTGGGAAAAGGAAAAAATGGTGGTTTTTGGAATTTCCTCCTTTTCCAACAATGTTTCAAGATCAAATTTTCCACAGGGTCTTTAGAACATAGGATTGTTTGGAAAATGGTTCATGGAAACTGTATGACTGAAACCATTTACAAACAAGTGGAGAATTTAGTCTATGATCAGACTGCACATAATTGTAGGCTGATCTTTTTTCCACACTCCACAAAGTCCATTCAGAGATATGTAGGGTAAAGTAAGGGTTGAGGAGGTCTTATTGGTTATTTTGACAATCATGTTGGAAAGAAAAACATGACTATTTTGACATATTTTGCTAATTTGTTCTGAGCAGCCTTTAAACATTTACATTTGGAACCGTCTGTGTTCTTAACCATGCAAACACAGAATTTGAGGTATTAGGCATTACAAAATATTTAAGAGGTGAAAATGCTGGTAACCAATATTTTCTGCTTTGCACACAATGTTTTTCTAGCCTTATATCTGTTTACACCACAGTTGCAACTTTTATTAGCCGAGAAAAAAAAAGGCGTTTTCACCTTTTCCGACAATGTTTTCTACCCTTTCAAAGAATTACTCAAACATTTGAGTCACATTTTACTTTGTTGTTATCAAATGCTTTCACTTTGATATCTCTGAAATTTCGTCATTTGGTAAAGATTGAAGACAAACTTCATCATTTCAGCCATACTTAGTTTGCAATCTGCAGTAATTGCACCTTTTCACACAATGTTTGGAAAAATATATTCTTCTGTAGGGATGTAAAAGGTCATGTTTGTGCAGTTATGGGTTTAAAGCATATCTGATTCATTGAGAGAAAAATGTGCTACTCGTTAGGATTCGGTGCTTTACTATGACCTCATAGAGGAAGTCATAGAGCAAATTATATGGCTGGTTTCCTGAAACACTCAACAAAAATGTTTATAGTGCTGATTTAATCTTGACCTTCTCTCAGACTAATGAGACAAAAAAGGTGGGGTCATCGTGATATTTTATAAGGAGTTATGGGAGTTACTAGATTTATTCAAATTATGTGGGCATAACATTCACGTAGAGAGCTCTTTAAGGCATTGAAATTTCATTTTATATTTCTGGCTAGCTAAGACATAGATTTTGGACAGTTTAAATATAAAAAACCTTGCTACAGAAGCATTCAAAAGTTTAATATATTATAGATCATTATCGTGGAAATTACTCAGTGACATTGATTCCATTTTTGGTGATAATTGTGGGCAGTTTTCAGACTGTGAATCAGTGTCGTGAATTTTTTTGTTTTTATTAATGAATGCTTAGAATGTCATAACTGACAGGTTATTAATACTAGATAAAATACCACAGATTGAAATTCATAAATGGCTTAGATCTACTGAGACAAATTTTATTGACAAAAAGTTTTGTACTCGTAATTGGCTGCTTGTGTGTTGAGGAAATTTCTGGATATAATATGGTTTTAATAAAGCCCTTTTGTCGAAGTATGGTGACTCAGAAGGCTTATCGAGCCTTACTTAAGTAAGTCCTCTTTAATTTATCAGTTTGATCTTGTATTCCCTTGAAAAAAAGTTGCTGCATGCTGCATTGAAATTTTTTCAATATATAGTTAAATGATCAAGGCTTAACCCCTTACCACACAGCCCCGCTTTTGGAAACATTGTAGTAAAAGGAGAAAATGCTGGTCACCAACATTTTCTCCTGTTCACACAACATTTTCTTCCCATTCAAAAACCACTTAGGCTATTTGAGCCACATTTGATTTGTTGTCTGCAAAATGCTTTGAATTTTGAAAGGTTGAAAATTTTGTTGTTTGATAAAGTCTTAATATGAGAAAAACTGTATGTGTGAAATCAGTGCAGTGTAAGCTATTTCTCTTTTCAGCACAATGTTTTTAAAGTTGACTGCAGGTGGTGTTGTGTCATTATAATGATTTGATAGATTTAGAGAAAAGGCTTTTGAAAATATTTAAAAAAAAAAATCAAAAGAAAGCTGATTACTAGCATTTTTTGGGCCACATTTGTTATCTGCTAAAGCTTTCAGTTTGGACAAACCTAAAATTTTGTCGTCTGGCTAAAGTTTAATTAGGAGTTCATGATGTAGAGATGGAATTTTGAAACTTGTTTTATGATTTTACAGACAGGTTGTGGATGGTGAGGAAAATAGGGACAAGCGGATGCACTGTACATTTAATATTCTTGTGAGTATCAGGTTTTTTGACCCGTATATTCAAGAGTTTATTTCAAACATTTTGCTCTAGACTATAGACCGAACAATCCTGTGTTTTGACGACCCTGAAAAAGAGACCTTTGAAAACAATATTTGACATGGAGAAAATGCTGCTGGTAAGCAGCATTTTCTTTTTTCCTACAATGTTTTTTACCTTTTTAACTCTTTCGATACCATAGATGACACCAGAAGCTTTTGTGGACAGTGTAGATCAAGATCATACTGTACAGAATGAGCAGTTTGATCTCTGATCTGCACTGTCCACTGCTATATTCTAGATTATGACAGAACTGTCTCCTGATCTTACAGAGGAAATGTATTTTTAGCCTTTGAGAAAATGCAATTTATTTATTTAGTAGTGAAAGAGTTAAACACAAATGCCATCTTATGAGCCTTACTTAACCTGTCATCCCTAATTGCTTTCAATTTAGACAAGTTTGTAATTTTGTCCTTTAGTACAGAGCTACCGGTTATCTGTTGAATACTAAATAAAAGTAATTTTTTAGCTTAGCTTTTTTGGAAGAAAACATTCAGGCTATTGTCATAGCCTTTTCATGTATGTCTCTGTCACACAAAAAGCTGATAACAAACTACCATTTAAAAAATAAATTTGAGGGTTAGTGATTTAACCCCTTACCAGACAATCATGACTTTTAACAGCCCTGAGGAAGAAGGCTGCAGAAAACATTGTTGGAAGAGAAAATGCTGGTAACCAGCATTTTTTCCTTTTCTCACAATGTTTTCTACCCTATCAAAGACTGCTGTTGTCATTTGAGCCACCTGTATTTTGTTGTCGGCAAACGCTTTCAATTTGGACATGTCCAAAATTTTGTCATTTGGTAAAGAGTTAATCTCGCTTTCAAATGTTCAAGTTGATATTTGTATGGATGCAATCATGGGAAAGCTAAAAGGCTTCCAATAGTCTTTAACACATAGTCTGATTTTAAATCTGAAAAAAACTAGCACACGTGGCACAAAAGATAAATACCATATGTAATATATGCTCTGTTTTGGTCAAATTTTAAACATTGAAGAAGAGAACTAACTTTCTGTTACAACCTGCTTTTCCTTCCATCTTTTCAAATGGTGTCTGTCTTGTGGGCTTACAAGTTCACATACATGTGTTAACTAATCAATCAAAACAACAGTGTACACTAGCTTAACCCTTTACCAAACAATCCCTGGTTTTCACGACCCTGAAAAAGAAGCCTTTTGAAAACATCGTTGGAAAAGGAGAAAATGCTGGTAACCAGCATTTTCTCCTTTTCCCACAATGTTTTCTACCTTCCCAGAACAAATTTCAATTTTTAAGTTGCTTTAATTTTGTCGTCTGCAAATGCTTTCAATTTGGACCAGTCTAAAATTTTGTCGTGTGGTAAAGATTAATTAAACCTTTACCATAAAATGCCAAGTCTTAATGATCTTGGCAAAGAAAGTTTTTGTAAACATTGTGAAAAAAAGAAAATGTGCTGGTAACTAGCATTTTCTCTTTTACTCACAATGTTTTCATCCTTTCTAGGGCAAACCCCATCATTTGAGTCACAATTAAATCATCATCTGTAAATGCTTTCAAATGGATGATTCTAAAACTTTGTTATCAGGTAACCCTTTACTGCACAATGCCGACTTTTAACGACCCTGAAAAAGAAGCCTTTTGAAAACATCGTCAGAACAGTAGAAAATGTTGGTAACCAGCATTTTCTCTTTTTCCCTTAGTGTTTTCTACCCTATCAAAGAAAATTTGCACCATTTGAGCCACATTGAAATAGTTGTCTGCTAATGCTTTCAATTTGGACAAGGCAAAAATTTTGTCATCTGGTAAAGGGGTAAAAAGATAAGACATAAAGCATATTGTTTCTGTTTTTTTTTTTAATCAGAACTTTTACAAAGATGAGATTAATCGAGAAGAGATGTACATACGCTATGTCAATAAGCTTCATGAGCTCCACCTAGTGGCTGGCAATCATACAGAGGCAGGGAAAACGCTAGAGCTTTATGCGAAAGTCCTGAACTGGTCTACTAACATGCTGCCAAAAGAAATGCGATACAAAGAGGAAATGGAATGTGACAGAAAAGAAATGCTCTATACAGAAATCATAAACTGTTTTGACAAGGGAAAGGTAATAGTCAATACATCATACATCTTAACCCTTCACCACACAATCCCAAGTTTTAACAACCCCAGAGATAAAGCCTTTTGAAAACATTACGGGAAAAGGAGAAAATGCTGGTGACCAGCATTTTCTCCTTTTCCCTCAGTGTTTTCTATCTTCAGAAAGACGGAAGTCATTATTTGAGCTACTGTTACTCTGTTGTCTGCACATGCTTTCAATTTGGTCAAGTTCAAAATTTTGTCATTTAGTAGAGAGTTATCCCACTATTGCACAAATATGACTTTATGCAATTGAAGTTAAAAACACTGTTGAAGTGTGGTAAAGGGTTAACTTTTTCCCAGACAATAAAATTTTAGCCTTGTTCATACTGAAAGCACTTGCAAATGACAAATTAAGTATGGCACATATGATGAGATTTTTGTCTTTGAATTGGTCAAAAATATTGTAGGAAAAGGAGAAAATGCTGGCTCATAGCATTTTCTCCTTTACCCACAATGTCTTCAATAGCCTTTTTCCCCAAGATAATTAAACTTGATATTGCTTGGTAAACGGTTTTGTCATCTAGTTGTAGTGGTCATTTTAAAATAACTTTTATTAACTTTAAAAAAATATCCTACAGTAAAGGATTAAATTATGTTACAAACAACCACAAGACCAAAGTTCATTCCAACATGGTCTGTTTCGACAGCTAAAATCTAGTATGAATAACAATAAGATGAAGCAAGTGTTGGAAACAAAAACACTTATCATGAAATAGATTTAACTCTTTACCAATCAACAAAATTTTAGACTTGTCCAAATTGGAAGCACTTCTAGACAATGTTTTAAATGTGGCTCAATTGATAGGGCAGAAAACATGGGAAATGTAGAAAGTGCAGGTTGCAAGCATTTTTTCATCTTCCCCCAAAATGCTTTTAAAATCTGCCTTCTACTTGGTCATCAACCTTTTACTACACAAGCCTGAGGTTTCACGAAAGACCCTGAAAGAGAAGGCTTTTGAAAACATTGTTGGAAAAGAAGAAAATGCTTGTAATCAGTAAAGTTTCTCCTTTTGCCACAATGTTTTTCTACCCTATCAAAGACAGAAATCTTCATTTAAGCTACATTTGATTTATTGCCTGCAAATATTTTCAATTTAGGCCAGTCCAAATCTTTGTTGTTTGGTAAAGAGTTAACCCTTTACCACACAATCCCGACTTTTATCGACCCTGAAAAAAAAACCTTTTGAAAATATTGTGGGAAAAGGAGAAAATGCTGGTAACCAGCATTTTCTTCTTTTCCCACAATGCTTTCTTCTCTTTCACAGCCAAATCTCATACTCCTAGTCACATTTAAATTGACATCTGCAAATGCTTTCAGTTTGGATGATACCAGCATTTTGTTGTTTGGTAAAGAGTTAAGCACAGGATTCTTTGGTAAAAGGTTTGAATTCCTAATGATATTTCTCTGATGAAATGAAAAGGTATACATGCAAGTAAATGCATACATGTACATGATAACTTTTTGTTTTGTTGTAAAACCTTGAGTAAATTTTTAGCTCCACTGGCCAAAGGCCAGAGAGCTATTGTCATGGCGTTGTGTCCGTCGTGCGTCCATCCGTCCGTCCGTCCATGCGTGCGTCCGTAAACTTTTTCTTTAAAAAACTTCTCCTCAGAAACTATTGACTGGATTTTTACCAAATTTCACAGGAATGTTCCTTTGGTGGTCCTCTTTCAAATTCCTTCAAATAATTGTGTTCCATGAAGAATTCTGGTTGCCATGGCAACCAAAGTAAAAAACCTTTAAAAATCTTCTCCTCCCAAACCGCTATTTGGATAGCATTATTATTTTGCAGGAATGTTCCTTAGATACAGGTTTACAGAATTCCTTTAAAAAAAAAAGATCTGTCAAAAAACATGGCTTTTATGGGAGACTCATTTTCCTTTTATGGTATAAAGTAAAATCTTTGAAAAATTTCTTCTCTAAAACTATTCATTGGATTTCATTGTTGTTAGCTCCACTGGCCGAAGGCCAGCGAGCTATTGTCATGGCGTTGTGTCCGTCGTGCGTCCGTGCGTCCGTCCGTCTGTCCGTTCGTTCGTCTGTTCGTCCGTGCGTGCGTCCGTAAACTTTTTCTTTAAAAAACTTCTCCTCAGAAACTATTGACTGGATTTTTACCAAATTTCACAGGAATGTTCCTTTGGTGGTCCTCTTTCAAATTCCTTCAAATAATTGTGTTCCATGAAGAATTCTGGTTGCCATGGCAACCAAAGTAAAAAACCTTTAAAAATCTTCTCCTCCCAAACTGCTATTTGGATAGCATTATTATTTTGCAGGAATGTTCCTTAGATACAGGTTTACAGAATTCCTTAAAAAAAAAAAAGATCTGTCAAAAAACATGGCTTTTATGGGAGACTCATTTTCCTTTTATGGTATAAAGTAAAATCTTTGAAAAATTTCTTCTCTAAAACTATTCATTGGATTTCATTGTTGTTTTGCAGGTAAGTTCCTATGGTGGTTGTCTACCAAATTGTTTCTTCAGTGAGCTAAAATGCAGGATTGAATGATAATTGTTAAAAACTTCCTTTCGCCATTATAGAAATATCAGGCCTGTGGAGCGATACAGGCGCTCAAGCGCCTCTAGTTTTGACTGTACTGCGTGAACAAAGCTTTAGTGAAAATATCAAGTTTTGGTGATCAACATTACATGTATCTTTATCTTGTATCAAAACAAATAACTTTCCATTTTTTGCAAATGGAGCATTTTATCATTTAACTCAATTCATGTCCATGGGATAAGGTCACAGTCATGACCTGGATTTCATCCATTTTTTCAGCACACCTTAGCACGAAATCTAGAGGCCACATATTCAGTCTGATACTCATGAAACTAGGTCAGAGTGTTTGCCTTGATGAAGTCTCAGACAAGATAGAAAATGGGTCCTGTTGGGTCAAAAAGTAGGTCACTGGGCCAAATCCTAAAAAAAACACTGTGTGCATGGTAGAGGCCAAATTTTCAGCCTGATACCCATGAAGCTTGGTCAGAATGTTTTTGAAATTGGGTCATGTTGGGTCAAAATATAGGTCACAAGGTCAAATCTTGGAAAAAAAGGTATGTGCACCATATTACTTATGGCCTGGTACTCATGAAACTTTGACAATGTTTGTCTTGATGATATCTCGGACAAGTATGAAATTTGGTCATGTCTGGTCAAAAAGTAGGTTGCTGGGCCAAATCTTAGAAAAACCTGTAGAGAAACCTGTACATACCTTTCGATGCAATTCCTTAATTTGAATGAATACTGGCACTGTAGACAGTAATTAATTAAAATGCCTGACCAGATGACAAAAGTTTAGAATTGTACGTACTGAAAGTCTTGGCAGATGAAAGATATGTCTCCATTAGGAAAGAAAACATTGTGGTTAAAGGAGAATACGATGGTAACAAGCATTTACTCAATTTTCCACAATGTTTTCATAAGCCATCTCATAGTCATTAACTCGTTACCAAACAACAAAATTTTGGACTTATCAAAATTGAAAGCATTTGCAGACGACAATATAAACGTGGCTCAAATGATGAAATTTGTCTTTGATAGGATAGAAAACATTGTAGGAAAAGGAGAAAATGCTGGTTACCAGCATTTTCTCCTTTTCCCACAATGTTTTCAAAAGGCTTCTTCCTAAGGGTTGTTAAAACTTGGGATTGTGCGATAAAGAGTTAAGACATGTAATTGTTTAGAAAGAGTTAAATATTAAACAAAGTATTTTCCCCCACTTAGGTATGGGAGTATGCAATACCTTTATGTAAAGATCTGGCCAGATATTATGAAGGAAAGTTGGACTACAAGAAACTTGGGGACATCTTGGTAAGTGCATACATGTAGCTCAAATTTTCATTTTTCACATTGTCAGTTACGCACATTGAGAGGAATGGAGACTTCCAATCAAATATAAACTCAAAGTAACTGTTATCAATTTAGAATTAGTAAAATATACTGGTAAGCTTATTTACTTCACTATTTTGTGCAAGTTTCTCTTCGACTTTCATTGCTTTCAAAGACTTTTGTAACTTTGAATTTTGTAAATTTGAATGTTATGAATTGAACAGATATTTGTAAAACACCTATGGATCTAAAATTTTCCCTTGATGTTTTCAAAATCTATCTTCCTCAGTGTAGTTAACTGTTTTAACAACCATGAAAAAAAAAAACTCTCATGAAAACATTGTTGGAAACAGAGAAAACTGCTGGTAACCAGCATTTTGTCCTTTTGCTACGATGTTTTCTACTGTATCAAAGATAGGAATCATCATTTGAACCATGCTTATTTTGTTGTCTACAAATGCTTTCAATTTGGCTGAGTCCAAAGTGTTGTCATTTGGTATTGGGTTAACCCTTCATACAGTCATGACTTTGAACAACCCAGAAGAAAAAGCCTTTTGAAGACATTGTTGGAAAAGATGAAAATGCTACAAACAAGCATTTTCTCCTTTTCCCACAATGTTTTTTTTTTCCCTTTAACCCTTTACCACACGGCAAAATTTAAGACCTATCCAAATTGAAAGCATTTGCAGACGACAATTTCATAGTGGCTCAAATGACGCAACTTTTCTTTGATAGGGTAGAAAACTTTGTGGGAAAAGGAGAAAATGCTGGTTACCAGCATTTTCTCCTTTTCCCAAAATGTTTTCAAAAGGCCTCTTCTTCAGGGGCGTTAAAAGGCGTCATTGTGTGGTAAAGGGTTAAAGACAAATTCCATCGTTTGAGCAGCATTCGGATTGTGGTCTGTAGTTACTTTCAGTTTGGACCAGTTTAAAATTTGTCATGTGGTAAATGTGGTAAATAGTTTAAACATGAGTTTGTTCGTTAAAGCTTGAGCAGGTATCTTCTAACTGACTCCAATATATTACATTGAAGAAGATAAATTATTCCATTACAGAAACAACAAGCCTCTTTCTACCAAAAGATCTTAGAGGGTGTACCAGGAGAGGACCCGTCACAACCTGATTCATTCTTCCCTCGTCAAGACCCCTCCTATTACAGAGTTGCATATTATGGTCAGAGTTTCCCATCATTTGTCAGGGTATATATATATATAGTGTTATTTTTGAAAAATGTTTAAAACTGACAATGCTCTTACTTTTGTGTGTTCTTATTATGTTCTTGTGAAATTGATATTGGTTGACAGAGAGGTATGCTAGTTTAGACTTTATGTTTTGTACGAGAAGTTTTTAATGATTAGGTAAAAATCATTACAGTAAGTGAGTGAAGTTCTCATAATTAAAATAACATGATACAGGCAAAGTTACTTAGCTTTTTGCAGATGGTCAAATGTCATGGAAAAAGAAAAGAAAGATGTTTTCCAACATTTGCTTTTTTTCTGCAATGTTTCAACCCTTTTAAAGATGGATTCCATAACTTCAGTCAAATTTAATTTGTTATCACTCAGTACTTTTGATGATGCTGCTTAACAGCATTTTCTCCTGCTTCCACACTGTTTACTAGCATTTTAAAGATCAATCTCTTAACTTTGTCATCTGCAAATGCTTTTGGTATGAATGAGTCTATATTTTTATTTTTTGATAAAGAGTTAAAGTGTCTTGTGTTTTCATATTGACTTGAAGGTACTGTAGTGTCTAGTTAATAAGTATCAGGGTTATTTTTATGTGGAGTATTTTTTTATTTGTAGAGAGGAAAACGTCATATTTTTATAAATGGATAAGAACAACAAAGAATCATTGTTGAATGTAGCCATGCTTCTCACTTCTTTGTTTTTTCAGAATAAGCAATTTATATACCGTGGTGACGAATGTTTAAAGTTGGCCACAATCATAAACCACTTGACAGCAGAATTTCCTGCTGCACAGATCATCCCAAACAACCATCCTCAGAGTGACTCTATTAAAGATGGGGACCAGCAATGTATCCTTTTGTCCATAAAGAGGTACCAGTCTGCTAAGTGTTGGACACAAGAAAATACTTGAATAAGTCAAAAATAATTACCATGCTACTTGGATGTTTACAGGGAAGTTATTTATAAAGGTTAACCCTTTACCACACGGCAAAATTTAAGACCTATCCAAATTGAAAGCATTTGCAGACGACAATTTCATAGTGGCTCAAATGACGCAACTTTTCTTTGATAGGGTAGAAAACTTTGTGGGAAAAGGAGAAAATGCTGGTTACCAGCATTTTCTCCTTTTCCCACAATGTTTTCAAAAGGCCTCTTTTTTAGGGGCGTCAAAAGGCGTCATTGTGTGGTAATGGTTTTAGTCTTTGTTTAGCTCATTACCACACAAAATATTACCATAATTGAAGTTTGCAGCCGTTAACCCTTTACCACATAATCCTGAGCTTTAACTACCCTGTGGAAGACAGCTTTTGAAAACATTGTTGGATTAGAAGAAAATGCTGGTAACCATCATTTTCTCCTTTACTCACAATGTTTTCTACCCTATCAAAGACAGAAATCATCAATTTAGCAACATTTCATGTGTTGTCTGTAGATGCTTTCAATTTGGTCTGGTCCAAAAATTTTGTTGTTTGGTAAAAAGTTAAATAACTGACGGGGAAAAAAAAGTAATTGCTTATTGGAAACAAATACCCCATTTCTCAAAGTTGTCTGCTGTAGATTTTTTTCCATAAAGAATGAGTTAATACAAACTTTCCCAATTTGCAGAAAGAGAAAGCATTGGAGGGTCATGAATACATTGTAGGAACAAAAAGTTATAGCTGGTAACAAGCGCTTGTCCATTTACCCACATTATGAAATAATACAGATCTTTACCTGCCTAATCCTTAACAAAAGTGTAGATATACAGATCTGCAGTGTGAAGCCTATACCCAATGATAGATCAGAGTTCCATGGGAGAGAAGTTCCGACAGAAATCAGAAACTTTTACAATGTGAATGAAGTCAATACATTCCAGTTTGATCGACCCTATCACAGGGAAGAAAAAGATCCTGACAATGAAAGCAAGGTATGTAAATAAAAGGTAACCTCTGAAAACATCGGTGCAAAGGGCAATATTGCTCACTACAAGCAATTTCTCCTTTTGTCACAATGTTTTCATTCCAGTATATGATCATAACTAGGTGGCAAGATTCTGCACTGATCCTGAAAGCATTCACAGTCAGCAAACTAAATGTGGTTTTGGTAATAGTATTTGGCGGAATGGGTACAGAACATTATAGGAAAGGGCTTATTCGCTTTTTACAGGCATTTCCTTCTTTTCCTATGATCTTTTTGAAAGACTCTTCCTATGGGTTGTAAAAACACTAGATCTATAGGTAAAGGATAAACCCATCAGGGATGTTGGTTCTGTCATTTTTAACTTGGTTGTTTTTGAAGACATTTACTTTAAACTTCAGCTAGTTGTTAACTATCAATATTGGGAACCAATACTAGAAGGGCAGGTTATTCTTTAACTCTTTACCAATGGACAAATTTTTTGACTGGCCCAAATTAAGAACATTTGCAGACAAAAAGTTCAATACTGCAGAAATTATGAATTTTGTAAAGGATAGAAAACATCGTGAGAAAATGCTGATTACCATCATTCTCTCCTTTTCCCACAATGTTCTCAGAAATCTCTTCTTGGACTTGCTGAAACACTGGATTTTGTGGTAAAGGGTTAAACTTTTTTTATACCCCCCCACAACAAAGTGGAGGGGGGTATACTGGAATCGCCATGGCTGTCTGTCCGTCTGTCTGTCCATAGACGCAAATTTGTTCGCTGAAATACTTCTACAGTTTTTCAGGTACTGAACTCAAATTTACACACAATGTTCCTATATATATATATATATATATGTGTGTGTGTGTGTGTGTGTGTGTGTGTGTGTGTGTGTGTGTGAAGTTGTGCATGTGCAATTTTCATGACTCTGCTGCAATGTGTTTGCAGAATTATCTCGCCTTTAACTTTGCAATTTTTGCTAAATTATATTGCTTTAATTCCCAGTTTGTTCAGTGTCATGCTCCTACAATTCTTAATGTACAAAACTATTTAATAATGTGTTTCACAATGTGAATTCTGTGTTTAATTTGTGTGAATAACAACACTCACACCCTGAATTACTACAGTGACCACAGTTTGATTACAGCTGCAATTCCATGGAAAAACATGCTCTGTAAATATTAATGGTAATCTTACCTCTATATCACTCCAATAGTTCAAATTACTGCCTATGTATATTGCTAAAGATTTATTATATACCTTTGGTCTCTGTGTTTTAACAGTGACAAATTAACCTTACCCTTTAATGAGTGCAAACCCTTTGTCAGAAGTTTCATTTTTTTTTTAACTCTTACTTTTGTACTAAACCATTCTGCATCCTGTGACAAAGAGCTGTTTTGAGACAAGGAGCTGGTGGGGGGTATAATCACGTTTAGTGATAGCTCTAGTTGACACAGTCATGTCAACATTAGAACTGAAAAAGAAACTGCAGCCAACCATTGGCACCTGCATGAGGTGCTTTTGTTTAGAAGTTTGACAAAAGATATGAACAATAATGAAATACCTACATCTAGGTCTAGTTACAGACTCAAATGTTGTTATTTATTTGATTCTTTTAGGGTTAAAGAATGGTTACTACTTTAAGATATTTGCAAATAAATCCTTGCATTTTTTGCAACTTTTGTGCAAGTTGCAGGGCATAATAGGAAGGATTTTGTTTTTATTGTATTGTAATGCCTTTTGTCTTAACTCTTGTAGAGCCAAATATATAAATTCCACCTTTTTTGACAGCTGAAAGTAACAACCACCGAAACTCAGAATGACTTTCTCCTTACGGGCTTGACTAACCAAGGGAAGATATATATATGTATCCTTTTGATTTAGGACATCCAAGGTCATACTGCATGTCCTTGATCAAAAGCCCCTGTTTTTGCTGATGGTGCTGAAACATATAAAGAAAAAAAGTATCAGAGTCCGGATTCAGCAACCTTTCTTAAGAAAAGTCTTTGTCTTACTCTTTAAGATTTTCAAAATTTGAAAGAATACAACTTCCAATTGGCTAAACCAAATGCTTTAGCCAGTCGGAAGTTGTGTTAATTTCACATTTAGAAAATTCTGGAGAATAAGACTGAGAACGTTCTTAAGAACGGTTAGTGAATACAAACCCTGATGATCTTGAATGAATTTCTAAAATATGGTATGTCAACATGAATTGGCTTGCAACACGCGAAAAGGGGCATTCGGACATTTGCGTAAAATATCATCTCGGATCAGCCTGCGCAGTCTGCGCAGACTAATCCGAGATGACACTTTCCGTTTTTATGTAATTTTCTGTTTTGCGCAAGTCTACTGTAGCACAAAATCTAATGTAGTCGTAAAGTGCCGTCTCGGATTAGCCTGCGCGGACTGAGCAGGCTGATCCAAGACAACATTTACGCAAATGTCCGAATGCCCCTTTTCACATGTTGCAAGCCAATTAAGATTGTAAGAAACAAGCTCATGTATAAACATTTTGCCAGAGGAGAAATTGGTCATTCCACAGTTAGAGTAATGAGTCAATATAGATTTGAATATTTTATTCAATGTATGAACTTTTACAGACTCTGTGCATAGAGAGAACTAAAATGAGAACAGTCTACAAATTTCCTGGAATCTTGCGATGGTATGAAGTGATAGAATGGGAGGCAGAACGCCTCTGTCCAATCCAAGTTGCTATAGATACTCTCCAACAGTACAACAGCGAATTCCTGGTGTTGATGACCCGCACCCAGTTAAACCCCAAACTTTATTGTAAACAGCTAACAATGAGGTTACAAGGCATTATCAGTGCGGCAGTCCAAGGTGGAATAACAAAGTATCATGAGGTAAAGATTCACAAATGAAACAGTAGAAGCATACAAACAGCTCTGAAAAAAGGGGGGTTAATGGATCTCCAAAATACATTAACCCTTTACCACACAATGATGACTTTTAACACCCCTGTTAGAGAAGGCTTTTGAAAACATTGTGGGAAAAGGAGAAAATGCTGGTAACCAGCATTTTCTCCTTTTCCCACAATGTTTTCTACCCTATCAAAGAAAAATCATTTCATATGATCCACATTGAAACTGTCATCTGCAAATGCTTTCAATTCGGACAGGTCTAAAATTTGTCGTGTGGTAAAGGGTTAAACTAAGCTAGTTGCCATATAATTATGGATCCATAAAATCCATTTTTTCAAACAACCTGCTCAATCATAAGGTAGACTGTTCCTTTGACATGCAGAAAAATGTCTAATAGCAGCATGTTTCAACCCAGGTCAGCCTGCACAGAGTGTGCTGAGGCTGACCTGGGTTGTTTTGTTTTTCTTTTTCACAGATGTATTAAGCCCTTTTTCACAAAGCATTTAAGAAATGGTCATTCAAAAATATGTAGTGGGCAGAAAAAATCCCGAGTATAAATTTGAGTTTTCTGATTTTTCTAGAAACAGTCACACTTGTGTTCAGAGTCCAAAGAAAAGTAACAAAAGTGGTCTCCTATAGCAAGTGGCCTTTTAATGCAAGTTCAATAGAGTTAATTCAAGGAGGGATGTAGAATTAAACAGTGGTCTTTTAATACAGTGGCTTCCTTGATACAGATGTACTCTTAAACAGTTTCAATTTTATGTTTAAATTCAAGTCTTTAGTGCAACTTGAATATTGGCTTGAGTCAGTAATATTGCAACTTTTCCCTGTACCAAACAATTCAGAAATTTATCAAACCTGGGGGAGAAGGCTTTTGAAAAACCCTGCATGGTAGAAGGAGAAGATACTGGCTACCAGCACTGTTGCCTTTAGCCACAATGTCTTCTACCCTTTCAAAGACAATTCCATCATTTGATACACATTTAGGATTTTGTCTACATATGCTTTCAAAATGGAAAAGTATAAAATTTTGTTGTCAGGTAAATTTACTGGTAGAACATTGTCTATTATGTTTACCGTTACAATTATCTGTTTCAGGCCTTTTTTAATCGAGACTTTGAAATCAGTTGTCCCCATGAAATTGTGCATCTGGCAGAATTGAAAAGTTTGTCAAATGAACAGGTAAGTGCATGTGAATATCGAAAAACAGTTTATGATGATTAGTCTAGGCCTTTTCTATATGAAATTTGCTTGCCTTCTCTTTACATTCCCTGTTCATGTAATGAAGTTCACTGATAAACAGGCCAAGTCCTGGTAGCTCTGTTGGTAGCGTACAGGACTTGAGAACAGGAGGTCGCTGGTTCGATCCCCGGCTCGACCAATTTCTTTCCGAGGATTGATGATAGTCATTGCAACATGATTCATTCCTTTCTCACCCCTGCCCATTGTTGCGATGATGGTTATATGGGAAAGCAGTCAGTGGCTTGGAAAGAATATTGTGTGGAGACCTGGTGAAAGAACTCCAGGAAAGCATGGATAGGTACACTGGCCTCTGTGATATAGCTGAAATAATGTTGAAATGGAGTTAAACAAAAATACAATCAATCAATCACTGATAAACAGACCTAGCCTTCACTCATTACTTACTGCAGGTAACTATAAAACCATCACTCTGAAAACAGATTATCAGCATGAGTTGAATTCAATACATGAATTTACATTAGGAGAAAATTCTTTTTATCAACAAATTTTGCTTTTGTTATGATCTTGTATTTGCCTTACACTGCACTGCATGTGACAGAATGTTGAGCAAGATGTGAAAATTTCCTACTGAACACAAAGCAAATACACGCAGCAGGAAACTAACTACAACATGATATCCTTTTCATCATATACCTACCAATTCAAACAACAGGATGTTGCAACTGTACACAGTGTTATTTGAAAATGGTGAGAAATTGAAAAAAAAAATACTTGTTTGCAGGATAATAACTTCTTTTTATGAATGGTGGATGAATATTATAATGTGATGTTTTTGAGCAATCAAATGGAAACCAAGCCAAAAGTAGTATGCTTGGGGGCTACAACATCATAACATATTTGGGAATCTATTAGATACTGTAAAGATTTTTTTTTTGCAGTCTTGCCTGATTTTATCCAAATTCCATAAACATGAGCCATGTTGGTAAAAGAGAGTTTCATGCAGCTCAATGATGCATTGTAACAATCAAGCCATCACATAATTATGGATCCATAAAATCCATATTGTCTAACAACCGATGGAATCCTTAGGTAGAATGGTCCTTTGACAAGGTTCAGCATGGTTCAGTATGCATTGGCTGCACAGGCTGACCTGGGTCAATAATCTTTACAGATACATCAGACTCCCTTCTGCAGAGCATGGCTCATATATTTGAGCCAGAAAAATTTGTATGTAAAAATAAAGAGGGATATCTAATGCCATTACAGGTCCAAATTTTGTCAAAAGGATTGAAGTTACATGGCAAACTGGTTACAACAGATCTTCAGCCTCTACATCAAAGCCTGGAAACAGAGTTTAAAAAGATGCAAAAAACAGTTCAGAATTATGTAATACTTTATATATATTATGTAATCTATTATTTGTAGTTCTACTCTTTATCAGTTGAAATATGTTAGACTTGTTAGTATGGAAAGTACTTGCTTATGTATGACAAATTGACTGTGTTTCAAATGAAGGGATTTGTCATTGGATGGGTGGAAAACACTATGGGAAAAGAGAAAGTGCTGGCTACTTTCATTTTCCCATAATAATTTCAGGTTTTTTTTTTCTCACTGTGCCATTGAGACATTGGATTACTAGGTGAATGGTAAACTCTTTACCAATCAACAAAACTTTAGACTTGTCCAATTGAAAACTTTTGTAAATTTAGATATGGATCAATGGTACAATTTGTTAATGAAAGGGTAGAAAACATTGTGGGAAAAAGAGAAAATGCTGGCTACCAGCATTTTCTCCTATTTTGACAATGTTTTCAAAAGTCTTTTTCCTGAGGGTCATTATAATACGGGATTGTGTTATAATGAGTTCAACTTTTTTTTAATAGAATCTTTGGTAGTCAATAGAAAAAGCATTGTGTGAAGAAGTTGCATTTTTCCTGAATATTTTGGTCTGACATTTAAGAAAATAGAATGTACATATAGAAGATTAGGGGTAGTATTCACCAAGGCGTTCTGAATTTAATTACACCCCCTCCACAACTAAGATAAAGGGTGTATGATCAAAGTAAGCTGTCTGCCAATCCAACTGTCTGGCTGTAGATCCAATTTAGCATCCTTGTCTGCTGTTTTTAGCTAATTTTGCTGAAATTTTAACGAAAACCTCTTTACCATGGGAACTTTTTACGAGCAATTTTCATTGGTCTACTGTTACAGGAGTTATGACCCTTTAAATTTCTTATTCATCCATATACACCGCTAATTCTAATTTCCAAACTAGCCGTCCGATTGACAGAAACAGATGATTACTGTTAGGATAGACCTTTATGTAGAACAGACGAAGAAAGCAGTGTCAGACTGCGTATTCCAAGCAGTCTAATTTTGATCTACTCAGACGCACTGCTCCTACATATGTCTTTCGGGCCTGCATCAAAATTATACATTTTATACTAAATCTAGGTCTCATGAGAAATTTTCAGATGAGTTTCAAATCCTGTGAATAGAATTTTTTATAAACAATAATTGCAGTTAATGCTTGTGCAAATTACCGTATTGGAATTATTCCACGTGTAGATTATTACCTGATTGATTGTATATGATATTTTAGAGTTCAACTCATGGATCTGCAACAAGTCTAAGAAGTCTGGGATCCACCATGGACACAGGGAGATCTGACACACCAAGTTCTCTAAGTTTAACATCAACAGGAAGGTGAGTTTCTATCTAACAACCATAAAATTGTTAGTTACAAATTTAAGTCTTTATCACTCAAAAATTTTTATACTTGTGTGATTTGAAAACATTAGCAGATGACAATTTGGATGTGACTTATTGCTCGGTGGTCATATTATTTGTTTACATACCTCTATCAACAGTGACATCATCATTGGTTGATGTTATAATTCTGTGAAAGGATGGTAGACTGACAAAACGGATTGTTTGAAATGAAAGGAGAGTACAAAAATAGACAGATAAAACAGAAAAAAAAAATACTTTAATATCATAGGACATTATATCAAACAATATCCAGATAATAACATATGATTAAAAGGTTATTGGATTTGTATGGAAATATATTGTCAGACTTGTCCTTTTAACATAGTTGCCCTTGCAAGCTTGTGCAACTCTAGGAAAAGATTTAGTCTGACACAGTATACATTAATACAATTCAATAACCTTTGATATTTGCCCTTTTTACATATTTCTTAAGATAAACTTATTATTAATACGCAAATGATGAAATGTATTTTTAGATTTTTTTGGTATGGAAAAAATTATTGGAAAAGAATTAAAAGCTCTATAAAGCATGATGGGAAAAAGAAAAAAAAAAATGTTGGTAACAAGCATTTTCCTATCTTCCCAGAATGTGTTCTAGTAGTTCAAAGACACATGCCATCATTGTAACCTTATTTTGTTTGTTGTTCAACATTGACATGTCTAAATTTCTGTGACTGATAAGATTTATATAATAATAACCACTGAATTCAATATCTACTCCATTCCAATTTTTACAGTGGAAGATCATCTTTGGTATCTCAAGATGAGGATATGTTAGTTCCACCAGAGGTATGTTGTTTTACAGTACACTACACTCAATAATTATAGTCTCTGTCATATGATATTTATGGAGATGGGAATTTCATAAAACTTTTATCTGGAGTCAAAGAAAATACATGTATAATCACTCAATATAACATGATATGTGAAATATTTCCTTCATTACTTGTGTATACTTCTTGTCATTTACCTCAGAACGTCACAAAATTACAGATGGTAATTTTTTTCTGATTTGCAATTGAGGCAATTATTCAGTTGTTCTTTTCTATTCTTGCTGAAAAGAGTTTGTCCTTTTTTCAGTCTTTTATTTTAATAGATAGAGTTATCCAAAATTGAATATGAAGGAAATGTTTGATGAACAAAATATATTTAGCTACAAGTAATGCTTTGCTTTGCGTATTTTTTCTCAGTCCTTCAAAACCATAGTTCAAAGTAGATTATTTTCTTGCTGTATTGCTAGGCATTACTTTCCTGTGCTCCAGCTGTTCCTTTCTGAATAGTGCCACTTGTAAGCTTTCTAACCCCACACAACAATGAGTTGAATTAAATTTCCAGCCTATGGAAAAGCACAAATATTGTGATTATAAAGTGCCTCCCCTGCCCCCCCCCTGCCCCCCCCCAAAAAAAAACCCAAAAAACACTGAGTAATTTACAGTATGGATTCATGATCAGACTGCAGCTTTTGTACAGTCTGATCTTGATTTACACTGTGAACAAAAGCCCCCTGAATTAGTCTGAGCAGCCTAGTTGTTAATTTTGCTTTTTTCCAGAAGAAATAGATAAATTTTGCTTTTCTAGAAAGAATAAATCAGGACATCAAAAAATAGTCACTTCTAAATCTACACTGCATAATGAGAGTTTCTAGTCAGATAACAGTGTACAAATTGGAATATTTTGACCTTTGTTTTGTAAGGGTCAAATCATGCTCAAAACTTTTCCTGTTTGCAAGCATTGCATTCTTTCTGAAATACTTTTAGACAATTTCATCATGATTTATTTTGCCGAGCCCCGGTAGCTCAGTCGGTAGCATGTAGGACTTGAGAACACAGGGTCCAGGGTTCGATCCCTCGCTACGATCCGTGGATCAGCCAATTTCTTTCCGAGGATTGATGATAGTCACTGCGACAGGATTCATTCCTCTCCCTCCGCTGACTATTGTTTCGACGATGATTATGTGGGAAAGCAGCCAGTGGCTTGGAAAGAAAATTGTGCTGAGTAGTGGTAAAAGAAACTCCAGGAAAGTATGGATAGGTGCACTGGGCGCTGCGATATAACTGAAATAATGTTAAAATGGCGTTAAACACCAGGCAATCAATCAGTCAATCATGATTTATTTTGACATGGGTAACAAATTACCTTAGTTGTCAATATGTTATAATGAACATCATTTAATCCTTTATATTAATTAATTCATTTGCTCATTCATCCATATGACAGAATTATGTTAAAGTAAAAATCATAACTGAAAGAAATCTACTGTTACTTAGAAAGGTTCAAATTGAAAATTTTAGCCATTCTTTCTTGCATTGTTCTGAATTGAATAGCAAATTGTATAAATCTACATACCAGTAGCTAAGTTCAAAGGTTTTTGAAAGTTTAGCACAGCTCAGTGGTCCAGGCAGTGCATTTGTAATCCAAAGGTACTGCGATTAACCCTTTACCAAACAACAAAGTTTTAGACTTATCCAAGTTGAATGCATAAATTTTGGGGTCGATGGATAACATCTTTGCTCAAATGATGGGATTGGTCTCTAAAAGGATGGAAAACATTGTGGGAAAAGGGAAAAAATACCGGTTTCGGCATTTTTTCCTTTTCCCGCAATGTTTTCAAGAGGTTGCATGTACCCTCAATGTCGTAAAAACAAGGGATTGTTTGGTAAAGAGTTCATCACCAACTGGTGCAGTTGATTATTTGGTATTGTCAATTGGTAAAGCACTACAAAGCAACATACCAGTTCGACTGATTGAATGGATGATTTTTCATGCCACTTCAACATTATTTCAGTCAATTGCCTTAGCTTACTCATTTATGTTTGTATTGGGTTTCACTAGCTCTAGACTAGAGCTCTGAAAAATGTCTTGCCCAAGTACACAGCCGAGAAAAAATCGAAGGCTTCAAGTAAGGACTGAACCTGGGATCTCAAAGCTTCAAATTTTACACCTTCACCACTTAGTCATGTAGGACCACAGTTCTATTAATAGCAAGGAAACACATGAGCTAGAGAGTTGTTAGGATGATTTGAATGAAAAAAAAAAAACACTGTCAAAACTGGCCAAGAATTCTTCTGAAACAAATAAATTAAGATACATGTATATATACATGTACTTTTATATAGGGTTGTATATTGTAAATATTACAATCTTTTCTTTCCAAACCAGGGAAATATTTCTCTTGAAGAATTTCTTGTGGCTATAGTCATGCAGAGTCTTAACTATTTATCAAACGACAAAATTTTAGATTCGTCCAAAATGAAAGCATTTGCAGACAACAAAATTAATGTGACTCAAACATTGAAGTTTGTTTTGAGAAGGGTAGAAAACATTGTGGGAAAAGGAGAAAATGCTGGTTACCAGCATTTTCTCCTTTTCCCACAATGTTTTCAAAAGGCTTCTTCCTCATGGTCGTGAAAACCAGGGATTGTTTGGTAAAGGGTTAATTTTTTGAACTGCTTCCTTCATGCGAACCCTTTTAACTCTTTACCAAACAATCCTATATTTGGACAACTTCTGGGAAAAAGATATTTGAAAACTTTGTGGGAAGATGTGAGATGAAAATGTTAATGACTAGTATTTTCTCCTTCCAAAAATGTTTTTATCGTTTCAAAGTTCCATTATTTTGAACTTGCAAGTATTTTTTATTATTTTCCTCTGGTGAGAGTTAACTACCTCTTTAATAGAATGCTTATGAAAGCATTGTGACAGATTGAGATGATTCAGTAAAATCAGTATGTTCATCTGTCAGAACACTTTCTTGCTGCTTTCTTCCCCTTGCTTATTTTGTTAACATTCAATTTTTTTAAGAGATCTTTGAGTTAATCCTTTACTTCATACTTATAATGACTTCTGCCTCTGAAGTTAGCAGGTTTCAAAGAAAAAAGAAAAATGGCAATTGGTTGTAAAGAAAAAGAACATTTGCTGTTTTTCCCACAATTTTTTCCATGTCATTAGAAAGTGAAAGTTCCCCAAGTTAGCCTGAACAAGTTAGGTTTCCCAAAATTGCCTATGGAGTAATACATGTATGTTTAAATGTAATGCATGATGTATCAATCCTTTCTACTTTTTCTGAGAAGTCAAGGCGGAGTTACATTCTCTTTCCTGATGACAGTACTCCTCCACCCATTCCCTGCAGACCTCAGTCAATGTTACTCTCCGGATATACTCAGATGCAGGTTGGTTGCTTGGTGATGGTTGTCGTATCCTTGCTTTGCTTCTATTCACATGTAATATCTTTTGCTTTGTTTAATTAACAATTACTTGTTTCCAGTACAAACATAGTTTAAATGCCCATGCTTTTTGTGAACTCTTTGATATAAAGACTGGAAGTGGAGCATTTGCTCAAAGATAGCTATTGCTGCTTTTCCAAAACAATTCACAAAAGATAGATTACTTTACTTTATTTTTATCTTGTTTGTGTTGTTCTGGTTTTTAGCTCCACTGGCCAAAGGCCAGCGGGCTTATGTCATGGCCTGTTGTCCGTTGTGCGTCCGTCCGTGCGTCCGTCCGTCCGTCCGTGCATTAACTTTTTTTTAAAACGTCTTCTTCTCTGAAACTTCCCATCCAATTTTGATGAAACTTCACAGAAATGGTCCTGCCATGGTCCTCTTCAGAATTTCTTGAAAGAATTTAATTCCTTCAAAAACTCTGGTTGCCATGGCAACAAAACTGAAAAATTTTGAAAATCTTTGAAAATCTTCTTGTCTGAAACCGTAAGGCCAAGGGCTACCAAATTTGGCATGTAGCTTTATCTAGTGGACCTCTACCAAGTTTCTTCAATTTATAGCCCTGGGGTGAAAATTGGCCCCGCCCCGGGGGTTACAAGTTATACATGGGCTTATTTAGGGAGAACTTTAAAATTCCTCTTCTACCTAGCCATAGGGCCTAGAGCTACCAAATTTGGCATGTAGCTTTATCTAGTGGACCTCTGCCAAGATTGTTCAAATTATAGCCCTGGGGTCAAATTAGGCCCTGCTCGGGGGTAACAAGTTTTACATGGGCTTATATAACAAGTTTTACATGGGCTTATATAGGGAGAACTTTAAAATTCTTCTTTGACCTAGCCATGGGGCCTAGGGTGACCAAATTTGGCATGTAGCTTTATCTAGTGGACCTGTACCAAGGGTGTCCAAATTATAGCCGAGGGTCAAATTTGACTTCGCTCCGGGGGGTAACATGTTTTACATGGGCGGGCTTATATAGGAAAATCTTTCGCATCTAGCTATAAGGGCTAGGGCTATCAAATTTTGCATTTAGCTTTATCTAGGGGGTCTCTATCAAGGGTGCCCAAATTATAGCCCAGGGGGTCAAATGTAGCCCCACCCCAGGGGGTCACAAGTTCTACATGGTCTTATATAAGGAAACTTTAATAATCTACTTGTACATAGCCATATTTAGGCCTAGGGCTACCAAATTTTGCATGTAACTTTATATAATGGGCCTCTACGAAGAGGGCCCAAATTTTAACTTTGGGGGTCAAGTTTGACTCCACACCAGGGGTCACAAGTTTTACATTGGCTTTTATAGTGAAAACTTGATAAACCTGTGTCATGGATCACATATTTTACAGGGCCTTTTATTCAGCAAACTTGTTTTACATGACTTTTTATTGGGCAAGATTAAAAAATCTTTTTGTTTATAACCACACATGCTAGTTTCATATTGTAGGTCTGGGGTCAAAATTGCCTTCATTCCAGGGATCGCAAGTTTAACATGGGCTTCAAAATATTGTCACTTCAATTTAAACATTAATCAAGGGAAATAACTCTTTTTATGAAAGATAAAGTTCGTTACTATTTACCTCCCTTGATTATCAAGCTGCAGTGATACATGATTGGTGCTAGACAAGTTTTTTAGCTTCACTGGCCGAAGGCCAGCAGGCTTATGTTATGGCCCGTTGTCCGTTGTGCGTCCATCCGTATGTTAACTTTTTTTACAGGGCTTTTCATTGAGAAAAATTTGAAAATCTTCTTGTTTATAACATTCAAGAACTGAATTATTTGGTATGGAGCTTTGTATTGTGGACCTCCACCAGGATTCAAATAATTATAGCTTTGTGATCAAAATTGGCTTTGCCCATGGATCACAACTTTCTCGTAGGATTAGATAGAAAAATGTTTGCATGTCCTCGTGTTTGAAATCAATTTGCTGAATATTGTAATGTTTGGCTTGTAGTGTTTTTACTTAATAGCCAGTGGAGCGATACAGGGCCATCATGGCCCTCTTGTTTAGCTCCACTGGCCGAAGGCCAGCGAGCTATTGTCATGGCGTTGTGTCCGTCGTCCGTCCGTCCGTCCGTGCGTGCGTCCGTAAACTTTTTCTTTAAAAAACTTCTCCTCAGAAACTATTGACTGGATTTTTACCAAATTTCACAGGAATGTTCCTTTGGTGGTCCTCTTTCAAATTCCTTCAAATAATTGTGTTCCATGAAGAATTCTGGTTGCCAAGGCAACCAAAGTAAAAAACCTTTAAAAATCTTCTCCTCCCAAACCGCTATTTGGATAGCATTATTATTTTGCAGGAATGTTCCTTAGATACAGGTTTACAGAATTCCTTAAAAATAAAAATGATCTGTCAAAAAACATGGCTTTTATGGGAGACTCATTTTCCTTTTATGGTATAAAGTAAAATCTTTGAAAAATTTCTTCTCTAAAAATATTCATTGGATTTCATTGTTGTTTTGCAGGTAAGTTCCTATGGTGGTTGTCTACCAAATTGTTTCTTCAGTGAGCTAAAATGCAGGATTGAATGATAATTGTTAAAAACTTCCTTTTGCCATTATAGAAATATCAGGTCTGTGGAGCGATACAGGCGCTCAAGCGCCTCTAGTTGTTGGTCTCAGCTAAGTATGGACAGTTATGAGTCAATTACATAGAATAAGTGGGCATTCACATCATATTTTAATCCTTTACTAGATGACAGAATTTTAGAGTCATCCTTAGTAAAAGTATTTTGCAGATAACATTAAATATTGCAAGAATTATGGGCCTTTCCTTTAACTAGCAATTTTTCCTGTTTCAACAGTGTTTTCAAAAGTCTTTTCTATTCTTAGGGTTTTCAGAACAAGGGATTGTTTGGTACAAGGTTAATTGTTAAAATCACTTATTCAAGTGGGTGTTTTCACTTAATGCAAAAGACTCATAATAATGCAAATTTTAAAGCCCACTAGCTTCCAAAAGTAAATAATTAGAGAGTAAAAATGCAAGCAAATTTAATTCATACCATACAAAAGTATGGTTATTTTCATGAATCTGACAATGTGTTACAGAACGGTGTATCTGAATAACATTGGCTGCAGGAAAATGAATTGTAAAACTGGATTGAGATTTTGTAAAACTAGATTGAAATTGCTAACTCTTATTCAAGTTTTATGATTAATTTTTCTGCCAGCAGCTTTAACTTTGCTCAACTGTGCTTTAACACATCATCATACCAATAATAAAATCCATGTTTTTAAATGGTATGAATTCAATTTGCCAGCATTTATACTCGCATGATCAGATTGGATATTCTTTACACTTTACTTTGATCTAAACTGTCTAGAAAAGGACAGTAAATTTTACAGGTAGAAGTTACCAGTAACCCTTTACCACACAATGCCAAGTTTTAACAACACATAGAAAAACTTTTGAAAACATTTTAAGCAGCATTTTGTCATTTTCCCACATTGTTTTTTACCTTTTCACAGAAAAGTTCCATTATTGAGTAAAATTTATGTATTGTTTGCAAGTGCTATCAATATGGAGTGCAAAATTTGGGATTCTGGTAAAAGTTAGGTAGGATATGTAATTAAACTAAAAGCCATTCAGGGCCTTTTTTTTTTAAATTTCATACAAGGCATGTATAGAAAAGTGAGAGAAAACAGTCCAAAAATGTAATTCCATATCTTTTTAACTCTTTTACTAGACAACAAAATGTAGACCCATCAATTGATAGCATTTGCAGACAACATTTAGCCAAATCCCTAAAACATTCACCTACCTCGTAACATGAGGAAGCATGAAAACTCCATTTGAGTGCAATTATAGATACTTTGTAGGTTATTTGTCTTCTACTTTTTTCAAAAATGATTTTTAGCTCCACTGGCCGAAGGCCAGCGGGCTTATGTCATGGCCTGTTGTCCGTCGTGCGTCCGTCCGTCCGTCCGTCCGTGCGTTAACTTTTTTTTAAAACGTCTTCTTCTCTGAAACTACCCATCCAATTTTAATGAAACTTCACAGAAATGATCCTGCCATGGTCCTCTTCAGAATTTCTTGAAAGAATTTAATTCCTTCAAAAACTCTGGTTGCCATGGCAACAAAACTGAAAAATTTTGAAAATCTTTGAAAATCTTCTTGTCTGAAACCGTAAGGCCAAGGGCTACCAAATTTGGCATGTAGCTTTATCTAGTGGACCTCTACCAAGTTTCTTCAATTTATAGCCCTGGGGTGAAAATTGGCCCCGCCCCGGGGGTTACAAGTTATACATGGGCTTATTTAGGGAGAACTTTAAAATTCCTCTTCTACCTAGCCATAGGGCCTAGAGCTACCAAATTTGGCATGTAGCTTTATCTAGTGGACCTCTGCCAAGATTGTTCAAATTATAGCCCTGGGGTCAAATTAGGCCCTGCCCGGGGGTAACAAGTTTTACATGGGCTTATATAACAAGTTTTACATGGGCTTATATAGGGAGAACTTTAAAATTCTTCTTTGACCTAGCCATGGGGCCTAGGGCGACCAAATTTGGCATGTAGCTTTATCTAGTGGACCTGTACCAAGGGTGTCCAAATTATAGCCGAGGGTCAAATTTGACTTCGCTCCGGGGGGTAACATGTTTTACATGGGCGGGCTTATATAGGAAAATCTTTCACATCTAGCTATAAGGGCTAGGGTTATCAAATTTTGCATTTAGCTTTATCTAGGGGGTCTCTATCAAGGGTGCCCAAATTGAGAAAAATTTGAAAATCTTCTTGTTTATAACATTCAAGAACTGAATTATTTGGTATGGAGCTTTATATTGTGGACCTCCACCAGGATTCAAATAATTATAGCTTTGCAATCAAAATTGGCTTTGCCCATGGATCACAACTTTCTCGTAGGATTAGATAGAAAAATGTTTGCATGTCCTCGTGTTTGAAATCAATTTGCTGAATATTGTAATGTTTGGCTTGTAGTGTTTTTACTTAATAGCCAGTGGAGCGATACAGGGCCATCATGGCCCTCTTGTTATGTAGAACTTGATTTTGTCAGATATCAATGCCCATTACATAAAAGTAGATGTGGTTTAAAAAGGGTATTTCCAAATGCTACTCATGAACATCAACATCCAGATTAAAAATCACAAACTTGACTCGCCCCCTGTGTTAAAACGAAAAAGAAAAGTACTGTTCTTGACAGTGACAGTGAGTAACAACCACTGAATACCTTTTCAACTTTTCAGAAATAGTTTCTATGCCATAGTTCTTATTGTTTTTGTAACAACTCAAGGACAAGCCACTGCTATTTTTGAATGCTTAGACTGCTCTATGCAGACTTACCATTATTAACATATTCATCCCCCATTCATAGATATTGTACATATACGAGGGCTGTTCGATATGTAATGTGTATTGTACGATATCTCAAACGCATTCGACTCAAATAGTGAAATGAACATTGCATCCCTTCAAAATATTCTCCGCGGTTTGAAATACATAATTTGAATCTCTGAATCCATTTCTGAAATGCGTCACGGTACACTGATTTAGGTAGACCTCTGAGGCAGTGACTGATGGCTGAGCCAAGGGCTTGTCGGGACTTGTAACGACAACCAGATAAGAACTTTTTAAGTTTTGGAAAAAGGAAAAAGTCGCATGGGACTAGATCTGGAGAGTATGGTGGGTGTAGCAAGACAGTAACCTTCTCCGACTTCAAAAATTGCTTCACAAGCTCAGATGTATGTGATGGAGCATTATCATGAAATAGACGAACATGCCTAAATCCTGACACAGGGCGTCGTTTAAGATAGTATTTCTTGAGCTTTTTTAGTATAACATCTTGGTAATACAGACCTGTAACAATTTTGCTCTTTGGCATCGGGAATTTGTACGGCTATACCATCACATGAGAAGAATATGCAATAAAGAACCTTCTTTGTGCTTATGCTTCTTTTGGCAATTCTACTGTGTTTAGTTAGCCATATTTTGTTTCCAATTTTTCTTACTGGTTCGAAATAGTGAACCCATGTTTTGTCACCAGTAACAATGTTTGCAAATTGTCTTTGATTGAATTTGGAAAACATTTTGAGCAATTGCTTAGCGGTTTGTACTTTTACCCATTTTTGGTCATCTGTCAATATATGCGGTATCCATCTGGCAGAAATCTTTCGTACTTTCAAAATACGCTTCAAAATGAAATGCACCCACGATAGTGATATGCCAACAGCGTTGGCAATATTACGAATCGTGTATCTGCCATCACTTTCAATTATTTCCCTGACTTTTGAGACATTTGCCTTGCCTGTTACAGCCACAGGTCGGCCAGATTTTGCTGCATCTTTGACGGACTCCATGCCAGTCAGAAATTTCTTTCTCCACTTACAAACTGTCTCATAAGATACCTTATCAGACCCATAAATTTCCCCCAATTCAGTAAAAATCTGCGTTACCGAATGACCGAGTTTTGTGCGAACTTTAATATAAGCTCTAATTTCTTCAATATTCTTAATCCGTTTCCCAACCATTTTTACTACAGTGGCCAACGACTAGCTCTAATGAAATGACTGTAAGTTTAAAACTATGTGGAGCTAAAGGCTCGTGTTTATACCGTTGGAAAGGTATTGAATAGAGCTATTCAAGCGTATCATCATCCACGAAATCGTTGAAAGCGTTATCGCGCTGTGGTACAATACACATTACATATTGAACAGCCCTCATATGTACTATAAAATGTAGTTCTTTGATCATTTATAATTGATTTTGTAATGTTTCTTTATAGTTATAATGTAATAAAAGGACCATTACAACTGTCTGCATTTCTGCTTAGTCGGATCATGTCCCATTGCTAGTGTAAAGAGGTGCACATCGCATTCGACCTTAGGTCTCAGCTGATATGCACCTCTTTACACACACAATTCAGCATGATCTGACCATGCAGAAATGCAAACTGTTGTAATATTCTATTTATGTAATTATAACATTTCATCAATGAAGAAGACTTGTAGTATTAAGAAAATCAAATGTTGCAACGCATCACTTTTGAAACCATAGCAAGGTATTTCTCCAACTGCCATGTTTTCATTTTTCATTTTTCAATTTTAAACCATATTTGTTTCAAGAGGTAGTCAGTTTAACCCTTGCCAAACAATCCCATGTTTTCACAAACCTTAGGAAGAAAGCTTTTAAAACATTGTGGGAAAAGGAGAAATGCTGATAACCAGCACTTTCTCCTTTCCCACAATTAATTCTACCCTTTCAGACATAAATCCCATCATTTCAGCTACATTTGATGCTGTATGCAAGTGTTTTCAAATTTCCCTTGGTAAAAAGAGTTAATCAAGACAGTATTTTCTTACCACCAGGTTACAAACCAACTGTGTACTAGTAATAGTCAGTCCAGGACAGGAAGTGACCCATTGTTACATGGAAGTAAAAGTCCAGGTAATTTATTACTTTTTCTAACAGTTTTGCTCATAAATTGCTCGTAGATTTTTTTTTCTTCATTTTTCTGTCGTTGATAACAATTTTCAAGGTAGTTACACAGACTTAACAAAAATCTGAGACTATGATATTTGAGGGAGTTGAAGAGTTTATATTTTGAACAGAGAAAATGAGCTGTGATCTGTGATAAAAGATTTAATGCATCTGATGTGATGCTTTACACAAAGCAAGTTGTCAAATAATGATGGATCTATAATATCTATTTTTCCTAAAATTAGACCAAATCATGAGGAAGACTGGTCCTTTGATATGCAGAAAATTAACTTATAGCAAAAAGTTTTGACCCAGGTCAGCCTAATGCAGACTGCTGGCTGACCTGGGGTGATATTTTTTGCAGATGTATTAAGCCACCTTTTCACTGAGCATGGCTCATATATTTTCACCTAGACAATTCCAAGAGCAGTTATGGACAATATAGATCAAGATCAGGGGCCATGTTTACAGTTTTAACTTTCACTCTACTTCCTAATTCCTTGACAGATCATCTAGGTGACTGAGATAGGGTCTTGCAATTTATTTAGAATAGATGATGATGAATACAAAGACAATCTGCAGAGAGGAGGGAGGAAGCCTTGTATGAAATCTGCATTGTCCATTTTTTTGCAAGATATTCAATAGAGCCATGACATATCCATGAAGTCTAAAAGAATCCATTCTAAGAGTTAACCCTTTACCACACCATCACGAGTTTTAATGGTCCTGACAAGGAAGACTCTTTAACCCTTTACCACACATTCCTGACTTTTAACGACCCTGGTAACCAGCATTTACTCCTTTTCCCACTGTGTTTTCTACCCTATCAATTAGAATCCAATCATTTCAGCTACACTTAATTTGTTGACTGCAAATACCTTCAGTTTGAACAAATCTAAAATTTTTTTGTGTGGTTAAAGTGTTAAAACATTTTTGATAAAGGAGAAAATACTTGTAATCAGCATTTTCTTCTTTTCCAACTGTGTATTTTTCCCTTTCACAGACGAATGTCATAAATGGATGCAAGTGTAATATGTCATCTACAAAAGCTTCAGAAGAGGCTAAAATCTATTTTTATCACATAACTCTCCTTGTTTTCAATGTAATATAGCCTTTACGAATTTTCTTATCTCACACACATGTTAGATAAGAAAATAGTGCTGTATTTGGTCACGCTCTGTAATTATACGTTTCATTTCTAAAACATTGCTGACCTAGGTTCCTAAGGGAAATTAATGGTCAAAATTTCTTAATCATGATAAAGTTGTTAATTTAAACACTTTTAGATTCAAAACAAAATCAATATATGCAAGTTTCTTTGGAATTATTTTTCGTTTGTACCTGTCAAAGAAGCGCACAGGCTTCACTACACATTGTACATGTATGCCTCTGGTTTAACACATTATGGACTATAATTCTTGTTATACAGTTATGTGATAAAAAGAATCTGACACTCGTTGGCTCTTGAAATAAAAATTTATTAAACTCGTCCGCAAAAAATGTTATTAAGCTCGCCAAAGGCTCGCTTAATAACATTTTTTGTAGACTCGTTTAATAAAATTTTATCTCAAAAACCAACTCTTGTCAGATCCTATATGTCTGGTAAAGGGTTAACTATAAATATATCACTTGCAGGGTCTAGTGCTGCAGGACACCAGGTTTTACCAAAACCAAAACCTGTAGAGAGAACCGGCACATTTTCTGTTGCAAGGCCTCCTGCTGACTTATCAAAAAGACGACCTTCAGGTAAGCACTACCATTGTTCTTTTTTTTGTGCTTAGAATGCTAGTATGTAAGGGACATTGTTTTTCCTTATCCATTTTGACCACTAGCATGTAAGAGACATCTATGCACAGAATACTTTTTTTAAAAACACATTCAATTTGCTGCAATTCACATGCTCGTAAGAGGCGTCATTTTGCTTTGAATCCATGTGCTAACATGTAAGAGACATTATCTTTTTTCCTTGTCCACCGAGATTTGAGTACTAGTGAGAGACAATGTCTGTTCTGATTACTAGTATGTAAGTATATCCTTTTTGCTTTAAATACTAGTAAGACATTGTCATTTTTGCTTTAAAAGACTAGGAAGAGACATTGTTATTTTTGGTTTGAATACTAGTAGGTAAGAGGTATCATCTTTTCTACTATCTGCTTTACCAAATTTTTGGCAGTAACTTTGATTTACCCATTACCCCTTGAAGTATATTTTGCTGCAGGTGTCCTTGACATGTCCTTGTAGAATACCGTATAAAAGTCATGGTCTATGAAAAAGAGTTTTAATGCATCTGTAAAAGTATTGACCAAGGTCCCCCTTCGGAATCCACACAGGCTGACCTGGGTGGACTTTTTTGCTATTGGTCAGTTTTGTGTGTGTCAAAGGACCAATCTACCTTATTATTCAGTCGGTTGTTAGATCAAATGGATTCTATGGATCCATAATTATGGGATGACTTGCTTGGTATAATGCATCATGGAGATGCATTGACACCGCTCTTCCCCCCCCCCCCCCTTTTGGCTCAATATTCAATGTGATTTAAGGTTTAATTCATGAATACATTTGAAAACATTTTGGCTAGGGGGAGAAGTGGTGGCTGGAATCAATATTTTCTGCAATTGCCACAATGTTTTTCAAAGCACTGTGCTGCAAGATGAAAAAGGTAATGTGTTCAGCTTGAGGGCTTTTATCAAATACTTGTTACTTATTAAGTTCTGTGTGGTAAGTAAAGCATGCAAATGCAAGATAGGTATAGTTGATATAAAAAAACTAAAGAGTGCAAAATAATTGAAGGCTGCTACTGCTGAAACATTGATAGAAAAGGAGCAATTGTACTTGTAAGAAATAATAGTCACATTCCCCACAGTGTTTTAAAAAGGTCACTACTGCAGGGTTGAAACTTGTATCCATTTTCTTAACCCTTCACCACACAATCTCAAGTTTTAACGACACTTCAAGAGAAACCTTTTCAAAACATTGTGAGAAAAGGAGAAAATGCTGGTAACCAGCATTTTCTACTTTTCTCACAATGTTTCTACCCTATCAAGGACAAGCTGCATCATTTGAGTCACATTTCAATTGTTGTTTGGAAATTCTTTCAATTTCTGCAATTCTAAAATTGTGTGATTTAGTAAAGAGTTACAGGGGTTAAAAGAACTTATTGTTCTTTGAAATCACTATTCCTTAAGGATACAACATACGCTAGTTCTTGTTTTATTTTGAATTAATAACATGAGACTTACAAGGATTGTCAACCATTAAACAACCATTCTTAAATCATTTCTTTCTATAGATTCCAAGCATAGCTATCTGATTGGCTGAGAATGAATTTTTTCAGCAAATCAGAAGACTTGACTAATATTTTAGAATTGGAACCATTTTTACAGTATTGTTGAATATTGTCTCAGAGGTCTGAGTTTTAATGCCATGCATTTGATATTAAATGAATGTTCTTGATTTGTGTTGTTCTTCCAGACTTTAGGCCAGGTATGTTCTAAAATACAAAAGAAGTGTTTTTGTTTGTCCCATTTTGTACCTTTGAGTATTTATTCACCTTTAGTTTGTCCCTGAGAGATCCGTAGTGGTAGATCTAGTCCTGTCAAACTAAAATTTGGAAAAGTTATTCAGGAAAATAAAACGTTTTTAACAGTAATGAAATGTAGGCCTGAATCAGTTCCATGCAGTTTAGGACTTTTTATGCCCCTGTAGTTTACAGCTTTTGAAAATACTGTTGAAATAAGAGCAACAGTTACTGTTTGGTACAATCAATTTTTTTATTTTCCACTGAGTCTTGTGCCTTCTTTGTCATTTATCATTATTCAAAAAAATTCTATAATTGCCATAAAGTAAGTATATGTAGATTCTTTCATTCATTTTTTTTTTTAAACAAGCTATTGAGTGAATATGGAAAACAAGCTATGTGTTCACTTGTAACAAAGGATGCCCTATGTCATTCTGAAGAAAATTAATTATGACTTTGAACTCATTTAGACCTACATTTTAAGAATTAACCCTTTAGGCTCCATAGGTGAAAACAGTGACTGCTGCAGACGGCATAGATCAAGATCAGACTGCACAAAACGTGCAGTCTGATCTTACATCCATACTGTCCGCTTGTGCAGTTAAGCCTTTACAATCAAAATCTTTGTAAGTTTCAATGGATTGTTTTTAGAGCTTTCGAAATAGGTCCAGTTTATCTATTTGGTGCTGAAAGAGTTAATGATTTTATAGCATAACCTCAAACAACCCTGGACCAATCTTAAGTTACTTTCGTGGATCACAGCACAGAACCTGCAGTCTGCACTGTTTGTCTCTCTGTGACATACTGTGGCAAAAACAAGCTTGAGCTTTTAATATTATGGCTATTTTTTGTTGAAAATGTTTAGTTCATTTGTTGTTGTTGCTGATATTGTTGATGTTGTTGTTTAGCTTTTAGAGAAATTTAACATTTGTGAGAAGTGAAGGATCATGTCTAGCTATCTTTGCTATGCTGCTGGTAGGAGCTTTGTTTCAGACAATCTCTTTTTGAAGAATAAAAACAGTGATTAATGTGGCCACATTTAGATTTTGATGTCTCTTAAAGTCAGATAAATAATACCTAAAACATTATGCCAATTTTTAAATGATAACAGCAGAAGTTTTGTTCAGTTGTGTGAAACAGTTTTTAGGAAGAAGTTACAGCACAACAAGCATGGTAGATTGGTACTTTACTTATTTCCTTTATGATTGTATTTTAACCCTTTACCACACAATCCCAACTTTAAAGACCCCCCTCCTCCAGGAAGAAGCCTTTTGAAAACATTGTGGGGAAAAGGAGAAAATGCTGGTAACCAGCATTTTCTCCTTTTCCCACAATGTTTCCTACCCTATCAAGGACAAATTTTATCACTTGAACCATCTTTAGGTAGTTGTCTGCAAATGTTCTCAATTTGAACAAGGCTAAGATTTTGTCGTTCCATAAACAGTCGAAAAAATACCAGCATTTATTGACTCTTCACCACAGGTTCTAGTTTTAGACTTCTCTAACACGAAGTCTTAGCAGACGACAAATAGCATCTGGTTTAAATGGTTTGATTTGTCTTTGAAAGGGTGTAAAACATTGCTGGAAAAGGGATTATTGCTGGCCACTACGATTTTTCTCCTTTTTCTGGAATGTTTTCAAAAGCCTTCTTCCTCATTGTCAGCATGATTTGAGATTGTTGGTAAAGAGTTAAATATATACATGCATGTTTTCGATATTGTTGCTGTTCATGTAGTTGTATTTATGTTTTTTATGATTACAAAAAGTCACAACCTTTTCAGACTAGAGCTAAATGCCTTGCTGAATAAAACTTGTGTCAGCAGAGTGCTTTTGTCCACAGCGGCATTTTGCATTCTTCAAGTTTCAATTTGGGAAGGTAGCACAGATGCAGTTGATAAAATCTAAATTTTCAAATTTTCCAATAACTCACAAAATTTTCCCCTTTCTGAATACTTTAACTCTGTACAGAACATTCTAGAGTTTTTACAACTCTATTGTATAAGGCTTTTGAAAACATTATTGGAACAGTGGAAAGCACTGAAAAACAGCATTCTATCATTTTAGCCATATTTGATTTGTTGTCTGGAAATGCTTTCAATATAGATAAGTCTACAACTTTGTTCTCTAGTAACTTAAATGTATTAAGAAATATATTGAAGAACCAGATATGGCCATTTCACGGCTACTTTTGTTTGACTCTTTACCAAACAACAAAATTTTAGACTTTGTAGGAATTGAAAGTGTTTGCAGACAACAAATAAAAGGTTGCTGAAATGGCAGAATTTGCCCCTGGTAGTGTAATAAACATTGTTGGAAAGGGAAAAGGTTCTAGTTACCACTATTTTCTCCTTTTTCCACAATGTTTTTAAAAGGTTTCTTTCCTTAGAGTCGTTTAATCATGGGTTTGTATTGTAAAGAGTCCAATGTCACAAAAAATGTCAAATGTCAGCTCTGTCAGTCTACATCCAAGATTGGACTGCCCATCATGGGTCCGAATTCACCAACCAATTAATGAATTTGTTTGGCTAAGTCTGTTGAAGTAACACAAGTTCCGATTTGCTAAATCATGTTCATTGGCTAAACCATATTGATTTGCTATATATGGCCTGCAACACACGAAAAAGGGACAGTCGGACATTTGCGTAAAGTGTCGTCTCAAATCAGCCTGGCAGTCTGCACAGGCTAATCAGAGACGGCACTTTACGACTACATTAGATTTTGTCCTACAGAATTACATGAAAACGAAAATTGTTGTTTCCAATTAGTCCATGCAGATTTTGGAGGCTGATTGGGGACTACACTTTATGCAAATGTCCCAATGCCCCTTTTGGCGTGTTGCATGCCATATATTATAAACCATATGCTTTAGCTAGTCAAAAATTACATTGCCTCTGTAAATCTGGAATAAGATTAGAAATGTAGTTTAGTATGGTTGGTGAATACAAACCCCTAGCAGTCTGGTCATGATCTGTACTGACCACCAAGTAAATCAGCATTTGTTTATATGTTATAAAAAATCTATAGAATTCTTTTTTGTTTATATACCTTACTTTGGTGTACTTTTTTAATATCAAGTGAAAGGAGACAAGGATTGCAAAAACAGTTATTAAGACACATCCAGTAAGTTTTTATGTGTCTGGTGACCACATACGGCTGTCCCTGACTTCATTGAACTGTCTTGCAGCCCTATAAAAATTCTACTTATTTTCTCTCTAGCTCTATATGTGCAAAATTTCCTTGATCAGGACTTTTTATGGTTGACATGCATGTATTTGGCATCTTTAACACATTATCACCTACAAACATACAACTTTAGATGATGGGAATTTTGTCCTTTTGCAACAATGTTTTCAGGTGTTGTAATGTAATAAATCTTTCTCTAGGCTGTTTTCAAAGTAATCTGTTATTGATTTGATTTAAGAGTTGAATAGGTAATTAGTTTATAGGTGCAAACTTTATTAGTAACGGTACCTTTTTGCCCTATTCTTTGTCAAAAAAGCATGTATATATGAGACAGCTGTTAGAATTACAGGAAAATAATGCATGTTTTCATGTTGGTACATAAAACAGAAAAATATTGGTATTTCAAAATTTTTTTTTGCCAGAATAATTGGCCTTATGTTGGTGTTAAAATGATAAAGGTTGAAATAGAATGTATTAATTGTAATAAATAAATGATTTTTGGTGCCGTTAGTATGCAGTAATTGGATCAATCCAATGTACCAGTAAATCATCTGTATAAAAGAACAGAAGAGACAACTGATTTTGATTTAAATGAAATTTAATGTAGAAAGAAAAGAAAAAAGCATTGAGACAAAGTGAAAAATCTCTCTTTCGAACAGACCCAATTAGATTGCTACAGATGGCTATAAATACAATTGACCTCAGGTTAGTAATACAGACCAGCATGATGCTCTTTTTTGTGCCAGAATGCCATTTTTCTGACCTTAGTTATCTTTTGTGTAACAAAATTTCATGCTATTACAGCATATGAAAGAAAAAGGACAAAAGAATGTAAGAATTATGTTTCCACTGATGTCTGCATGAATTTCAGATTCTACACGTCTATTTGGATTTCGGTGTTGTAATCTCGGAAATGGGGATCTTTGTCGTTCAGAATTTTATTTTTCACAGATCTTTGTCTTTAATTCTAAACCGGTATTTTTACAATCATGAAACATTATCCAGAAAGAAAGTAAAAAGAAAAAACTTGGGAGCCATTGGTATTTGGAGCATCAGAGTGATTGGTCCCTGTGCCCAATGGACCAGCGCTGAAGGAGAAGGCATTTGAAAACGAAAAATGCAGAAAAGAGAAAAACTGTAGAAATCAGCATTTCTCTTTTTATCAAAATGTTATTTTTAGCTCCAGTGGCAGAAAGCCAGGGTTCCTGTGTGGCTCAGTGGTTAGGTGTAGGACTCATGACCTGGTTCGAGCCGCACTGGCTCCACTGGGTTTTTCACAGGAGTGTCCTTGGGCAAGACACTTCAGAGCCCCAGCCTAGTACTGGTTAAACACAGGAAAACATGAATATGTGAGCTGTCGCCATGATATGACTGAAATAATGTTGAAAGCAGTGTAAAACACCATTCAAACAGGCAGAAAGCCAGCAGAGCTCATGTCATGGCATAGATTCTGTCGTCTGTCAGTCTGTCCATCTATTAGTCTTTTGCTTGTTTTTGTGGTTGGATTTTTGTGAAACTTGCACGATTTCTTAATGCTGTATCATCAGTAGCTTGAATCCTATTGATTTCAAAAGAAATCCAACAATTAGAATGGGAAAAGTAGCCATTTAAAGTTGAAAAGTTGCATTTCTTGTTAACACAATGAAGCCTGCATTTGTGGTTGGATATTTGTGAAATTTGCACAGTAGCTTGAACTCTATTGATTTTTTAAAAAATCCAACAATTAGTAAGGAAAAAGAAGCCATTCAAACTCAAAAATTTACATTTCATATTTACATGACTAAGTCTGCAATTATGGTTGGATTTTTGTGCACTGTTTCTCCATGTCATTAATAGCTTAGCACCATTGATTTTGAAAAAAAAAAAACGACAATTAATAAGGGAAGAAGTAGCTTTGTAAATTTGAAATTTACATTTCTTGTTTACACAACCAAGTGGGCATTTTTGAGCCAATTCTTTTGCAACTTGCACAGGTTATTTGTATTATCAAGGAATTATACCTTATTGAAAATGAATATAATCCAGCAGTCAGTTTAGGAAAAGTAGCCATTTGATGACTTAGTCAGGTTTACTCAACAAACCCCACACTATTGGTCCCAGTTCTCTGAAACTTGTAGGGATTCTTAAATACAATGAATACTAATACTGCATCAAATGTGACTTGATGCTAAACAATTGGGTTTGAGAAATTGTACTTGGATTATTTCACTATTTGTTCAATTCACCATACCTACTTTGTATGCTGTCTTTGTTGATTCAAGCCCTGTTGGAACAACAACCACCGTCCCTTTTTAAGGGGTTTGTGTCTTTTTCCTTTTTGTATCATAAATTCATGATGTATGCTACAAAAAAGCAAAATCACTGCCAGTAGAGAGATTCAGGCCCTTAACCCTTTACCAAACAATCCCTGGTTTTAACGACCCTGATGAAGAAGCCTTCTGAAAACACTGTGGGAAAAGGAGAAAATGCTGGTAACCAGCATTTTCTCCTTTTCCCAAAATGTTTTCTAATCTTCAAAATTAAAGTTTCAATTTTTGAGTCACGTTTAATTTGTTGTCTGCAAATGCTTTCAATTTGGACCAGTCTAAGATTATGTCGTTTGGTAAAGAGTTAAGGGCCTCTAGTATTTCATTCACAGCCAAATCCTATCATTTGTGTTATATTTAATTTGTCATTTTACAATTAATACTTTTAAAATGGAAAAGTCTTAGATTTTGTTAACTAGTTTTAGAGCCTGTGTAACTCCATCAGTAATGCACAGGGCTATCACTACTTGGGTTGTAAGTTTTATTTTCTGGCTTGAGTACTCTGCTTTTTTGCAACTGATGAAGACCCACATACAAGAATTATTTCACATACACCCAAACATTCTCCTAACTTTGTGGCTGAGGTGCTCTAAGGTGAGCTGTTGTGATTGGCCTTTTGTTCATAGTGTTCACAGTGAGTCTATCCATCATGAACTTTTGTTTTAAACAAGTTCTCAAAAACTCCCTGACTGCAGTGGACCCAATATTACAATTGCTCAAACAGTTCTGCTCCTTTGCACAAGAAATTGCAACAGCTAGAAACAAAAAAAACCTTTACATGACTTTGCCATCTAAACCAGTGGAAGCATTTTAAGTAATTGCACAAAAACATTCCTTAGGTCACCCTACACTAAAGACGCATATCTCTTTACCAAATAATCATGACTTTTAACGATTCTCAGGAAAAAAGCTTTTGGATACACCGTGGAAAAAGGAAAAATTCTGGTAACCAGTGTTTTTCCTTTTCTCACAATGTGTGCTGAACCCCATTATAGTAGTTGGTAGCTTACAGGACTTCAGAACAGGCGATCATTGGTTCAAATCTTGAGCTCAGCAAACTTCTAATCAAGGATTGATGATAGTCCTTGCGACAGGTTTCATTCCTCTCATACTGCTGATCATTGTTTCAGTAATAGTTTATGTGGGTAAATAGCCAGTGGCTTGGGAAAAATATTGTGCTAAGTACTGGTAAAAGGAACTTCAGGAAAGCATGGATAGGTGCTTTGGCTGCCATGATATTACTGAAATAATGTTGAAAATGGCGATAAATACCATGTAGTCAATCAATCACTCAATTTCCACAATGTTGTTTACCCTTCAAAAAGCAAATTTCATTATTTGTGTAACATTTTTGTTGTCTTGAAACACTTTCAATTTGAACTAGTCTAAAATTGTGTCATGTGGTAAAGAGTTCAATGGCTCTGCAATGTTGTTGATAGCCAACAGGGCTAGAAATAGAAAGACCTTGAAATTTTGAAGTAAACTGGTTTTCTCTTTTCGTTGGTGTAAAGTATCAGCATTTGATTTGTACATTGATTTTTTTTATGTTTACATGCAATGTTAGTCATTAATAATACTGAAACTTACTACTAACTTCTTTTGTCCCCAGGCAAAACAATGGTATCCATGGTTGGTATTCAGCCATCATTCTGAAGAACATTCTTAGTCTTATCCTCAAGAATTTTCTAAATCTAACAGTAACATAACTTCTGTTTGGCTAAACCAAAATAAATGGTTTAGCAAATCAAAAGTTTTGTTACTTTCTTAAATCTAGAATTAGACCTAGAATGAAATTAAGACTGGTTGGTGAATACAGGCCCTGTAGTACATCAACTACAGCTGTATGACAAATCTACTGAAACCTTAATGGGTATTTTTTGCACAGTTTATAATTTAGAAACATGTATAGTTCTAATTTAAAGAAAAAAGGGCACTGGTATAGTTATTCAAAGTAATGGCAAGGAAAACATTGTCAGAGTATGACAATCAGAACTGTTGCTTCAATATTTCCTAAGGAAAATAGTCATACCTATCTACATGTATATAAAATCTAGGAATACTAATTTCTTTAAATACAATAATTATGTGTACATGTACTAATTCTTCTAACAGTTGTATGATTAATCCTCAGATAATTTGCAAACATACAGAAGCATCGATGGTTTAAAATAATTTCTGAGTCAGACCTTCTTTAACCATTTACCACACAATTCTGAGCTTTAACAACCCTGAGAAAGGAAGTTGGTAACCAGCATTTTCTTCTTTCCCCAAAGTGTTTTCTTATTTTTTGCAGACAAATCCCATTACTGGAGTCACATTTACTATGTCCTTTGGAAAAGTTTCCAATTTGGATCTGTCAAAAATGTTGTCGTGTGGTAAAGAGTTAACTTTTTACCAGGCAGCAAATTTTAAACCAGTCCAAATTTAAAGCTTTTGCACACAATAAATGTTACATGGCTCAGTTATTAGAATCGTCTTTGAAAGGGTAGAAAATGTTTTTGGACAAGGAGAAAATACTGGTTACCGACATTTTCTCCTTTTTCCCCCAATGTTTTTTTAAAACGGTTTTTCCCGCAGGGTCATCAAAACCCGGGATTGTACATTAAAGGATTAAATTAACAAGAAAGAATTGTCTTCTTAATCAGAGATTTTAAACAGTAAAGGCCAATGTGAAAATCTGTTGACTAATGTGTTAACCTACTTCCTTGCATACATACAAATACATGTATTAGACTAAACCAAATCAAAAGCATTTGAGTTTAAGTAAAGCAGATACAGACATACCAAATCAGGTGCTTTTATAGCCAAAAAATTGGGTGCAAAATTATATGATTACATGTAATTATTAGTGTGTCACTAATCATAACTCATAAATCAAATTGAGGTGACTATACAAAATCTGATGGACTAGCTTTTCATCTGTTTCACCATTAACAATTATTATTCAACTATGTCTTTGAATTGTGAAGAAAAATACTGTAAAGTGTGTTGACCTCTAGAGATTTAAGCAAAATAGTAGAAGGTGTTGTGGACAAAACAGAAAATCAGACTGCATGAAATGTTCTCCCTTTGTCATGGTATTATATTGTAAGATTTGTTATACCTGTGGTAATATGCCTTGATATTGCCATATTTTGTTCTTATTGAATACTAAGGGTATCTTTTTCTTTTTTTACGTGTTAAAGGTATAAAATGTCTTTTTCTTTTGTTTTGCCTGTTAGGTATATTATGGAAGAGAAAGATAGTTTTCTTAAGAAAGAAGATAGTCTGACATTTTTTTTTTTACTTTTCAGTACTTATACCACATATTTTTTTTTTTCAACAAAATGATTGTTTTTAATTTGCTATCATTGTGAACTTTCAATATTACCAGTATATTTACAAATGGGCATGGGAAGGAGTATGAGAACCTTCATAATACATTACCAGTTGGTATAATTGTAGGCTCATCCATATTGAAAGCAGACGCAGATAAAAAAGTAGATTTGGCTGAAGGAATGGATTTTTTTCTTTGAAAGGAGGAAAACTTTATGGGGGAAAATTGCTGGTAACCAGCATTTTCTCCTTTTCCTACTATGTTGTCAAAAGTCATCCACAGGGTGGTGCATTCTCATCTGTTTATTTCTTTCTATTGCAGCTCCAGCAGTTCCAAGTTTTGCAGGTAAGGTATTAGTTCAATCTGACACTGAAGTCTAGCACAATTTGTTTACCCTTTGCCACACAATTCCGAGTTTTAATAATCCTGAAAAAGAAAGCCTTTAAAATTATTGTAGGAAAAGGAAAAATGCTGTAAATCAACATTTTCTCCTTCACCCATAATGTATTTTACAATATCAAACACAGAAATCATTATTTGAACTAAATCTAATTTGTCATCTGCAAATGCTTTCAATTCGGTCAAGTCCAGAATTTTGTCTTTTGGTAAAGGGTTAACCTTGTCTGTAAGATAGTTTCTGTGCCTTGTGAAGATGTGCTTCTCTTTATCAGTTCCTTTTGCTCATGTTAGAAAAAAGTGCTCAGGTGATCTTTATCAATTCCTTTTGCTCATGTTAGAAAAAAGTGCTCAGGTGATCTTTCGTTTTCCTGCTGTGTCCATTGTGCATCGTCCAGGCATCAACATTTACCTAGATTTGTGAGAAAATTCCATAAATCTTGGGCTTGACGATAATTTTTAGAATAATATCACCATTGTCTTTTTAGCTCACCTGAGCACAACGTGCTCAAGGGGAGCTTTTAGGATCACCCAGTGTGCGTCGTCTGTCGTGCGTCGTCAACAATTATTTAACCCTTTACCACACGACCAATTTTAGACTTGTCCGAATTGAAAGCATTTGCAGAGGACAGTTTCATTGTGGATCATATGAAATGATTTTTCTTTAATAGGGTAGAAAACATTGTGGGAAAAGGAGAAAATGCTGGTTACCAGCATTTTCTCCTTTTCCCACAATGTTTTCAAAAGCCTTCTCTATCAGGGGTGTCAAAAGTCGTCATTGTGTGGTAAAGGGTTAAACATCAACTCCTCCTAAACCGCAGGGCCAATTTGGACCAAACCTGGCTGAAATGTTCCTTGGGAGGTCCTCTTTAAAAATTGTTCACAGAATTTGATTCCATCAAAAACCATGGTTGCCATGGCAACCAAATGGAATTTTCTAAGAAATTCTTTAAAAATCTTCTCCTCTGAAACCACTGGTCAGATTTTGAAATAATTTCACAGAGATGTTCCTTGGGTGACCCTTTTCAAAAATTGTTCGCGAAATTTTGATCTGTCAAGAAACATGTCTCTGGTGAATGGGGGCTACTTGCACTATACAGAAATAGAGAAATTCTTAAAAATTCTTCTACTCTGAAACAACTGGTCAGATTTTAAAATAATTTCACAGAGATGTTCCTTGGGCGACCCTTTTCAAAAAGTGTTTGCGAAATTTTGGTCCATCAAGAAACATGGCTCTGGTGACTTGGGGCCACTTGCACTATACAGAAATGAAGAAATTTTTAAAAATTCTTCTTCTCTGAAACAGCTGGTCAGATTTTAAAATAATTTCACAGAGATGTTCCTTGGGTGACCCTTTTCAAAAAGTGTTTGCGAAATTTTGATCCGTCAAGAAACATGGCTCTGGTGACTTGGGGCCACTTGCACTATACAGAAATGAAGAAATTCTTAAAAATTCTTCTTCTCTGAAACCACTGGTCAGATTTTGAAATAATTTCACAGAGATGTTCCTTGGGTGACCCTTTTCAAAAAGTGTTTGCGAAATTTTGATCCGTCAAGAAACATGGCTCTGGTGACTGGGGGCTACTTGCACTATATAGAAATGAAGAAATTCTTAAAAATTCTTCTTCTCTGAAACCACTGGTCAGATTTTGAAATAATTTCATAGAAATGTTCCTTTGGTGACCCTTTTCAAAAAGTGTTCGCAAAATGCTGATTCGTCAAGAAACATGCCTCTGATGGGTGGGGGGGCCCACTTGCACTATATGGACATGAAGAAATTCTTAAAATTCTTCTTCTCTGAAACGGCTGGTCAGATTAATAATTTCACAGAAATGTTTCTTGGGTGACCCTTTTTGCAAATTGTTCGAGAAATTTTGATCCATCAAGAAACATGGCTCTGATGGCTGTGGGCTATTTACACTATACGGACATGAAGAAATTCTTAAAAATTCTTCTTCTCTGAAACCGCTGGTCAGATTTTGAAATAATTTCACAGCAATGTTCCTTGGGTGACTCTTTTCAAAAATTGTTCACAAAATTGTGATCTGTCAAGAAACATGGCTCTGATGGTGGGGGCTATTTGCACTACAGGGACATGAAGAGGAATTTCTTAATTCTTCTTCTCTGGAACGGCTGGTCAGATTTTGAAATAATTTCACAGAAATGTTCCTAGGGTGACCCTTTTCAAAATTTGTTAGGGAAATTTTTATCCGTCAAAAAACAACAGCCAATTGTTGGCACCTGCATGCGGTGCTCTTGTTCGACTTATGTTTTTAGTCACTTTTGAGCATGTGCTCTTCTTCAAGAAATTGTCCTTGGGTGATCTATCCAAAAATTTATTTGCAGAATTCTGATTCATCAAATTCATTGCTGTGGTGATGATTGTAGGGGTAGTGACAGATTCTGAAATGACATTTACAGGTGACCTTTTCAAAATTGCTTGGCAAAATAATGATTTTGTTTCCAAAGTTTCAATACCTCAAAAAAAATTGATTATGTTCCTCTCAAAAATTCAGGTGAGCGATCCAGGGCCATCTTGGCCCTCTTGTTTATGTAATACTGTAGTTTATCTTTAAAGGCCAAAAGTAAACAATGGGATGTTAAAATGCAGCTAAATTCAAATCATTCTATTTAAACTTATTGTGAAGATGACAATCTGTGATTGTGTAGAGGGACCAAGTGTTACTTGCTGACAGGAAATTGAATTTTAAGTCAAAAGCAAACAAAAGGTTCAGCTACATGTACCTGGCAACTTTTGACCTACGTTTAAAATTAATTTTTCCTGACAGTGACTAGCACTTGGACAGACTGTACAATAACAGATTGTCTTCTTCACTATAATTTCAATACTTTTAAATGGTATGATTTGAAATTGAATGCATTTTACCTACCCCTTTGTCTACCTTTGGCTGTAATTTGGCCTTTAAATGTGCCTGTAACCTTTTCTGTTGTGTGGGTTTTATTCTTTAGCTAATTTGAATCCTACCTTGTCCAACATTCTATTCTGATTTTGATGAAAAACCATTGTAGGAGATATTATTCCTCTCACAATATTTGAGACCTGTCCAAATTGGAAGCATTAAATTTTACAGACCATATTAATTTGTGTGACTCTATAGCTGAATTTTTTCTTTGAATGTACAGAAAACATTGGGGGAAAAAGAGAAAATGCTGGTTACTAGTATTTTATCCTTTTCCCACAATATTTGCCAAAGCCTACCTTCTCAGGGTTGTTAAAACTCAGGATTGAGTGGTAATGCGTTAAACACAGTGCTGGTAATCAATTTTATCTAGCCTCTCAAAAGGAAAAAAAAAAATTATTTGAGTCACATTTATTTGTCCTCTGTAAATGCTTTCATCATGGACAAGTCTAAAATTTTATTGTTTTATAAAGATTTTAATGGGAAATGGGATATCATCTTTGAAAGGTAAGAAAAAAATTGTGGGAAAAGAAGGAAATGCTGCATTGTTGTACAGGGTCATAAAAATGCGGATTTTTTTTTTTGAAGGGATGAAAGGGTCTGCATATTAGAAAAATTTTGTTGTATATTTTCAGGTAACTCAGATCATCCACCAAAGATACCAGAGAAGAAAAAGGTAAAAATTACACTAACTTTCTGTAATTATGTTTATGACCATGTATGTGTATTTGTGTGGAATAATTGTAAATTTTTGGAACCCACAGAAAGATGAGACATTGTTGGATGATGATGCTTCCTCAGTGAACCCTTTACCATACAATCCTGACTTTTAATGATCCTAATGAAAAAGACTTTTGAAAACATTGTGGGAATAGGAGAAAATGCTGGTAACCAGCATTTTCTCCTTTTCCCTCTATGTTTTCTACCATTTTAAAAACAAATTTCAATTTTTGAGTGACATTTATTTTGTCGTCTGCAAATGCTTTCAATTTGAACAAATCTCAAATTTTGTTGTTTGGTAATGGGTCAACATATTAACTCTTGTAGCCAACTTTTGTTTTTTTTGTAAACATTGTGACTAAAGGAGATAATGCTGTAACTGTATTTCATATGTGTTTATCTGTCAACTCTTTACCATACAAAAACTTTTTATATGTTTCTAGTTTGAAAGTATTTGCAGACCCGATATTAAATTTGATTCAAACAATGGAGTTTGTCCATAAAAGGGAAGAAAACATTGTGGGAAATGGAAAAAATACTGGTCACCAGCATTTTCTCCTTTTCCCCCTTGTTTTCAGAAGCCTCCTTCTTCAGGGTTGTTTAACCCTTTGTTTAACCCATTACCACACAATCCCTACTTTTGACGACCCTGAGAAAGAAGCCTTTAGAAAACATTATGGGAAAAGGAGAAAATGCTGGTAACCAGCATTTTCTCCTTTTCCCACAATGTTTTCTACCCTGCTGGAAACAAATTTCAAATTTTCAGTCACTTTTATTTTGTCGTCTGCAAATGCTTTTGATTTGGACAAACCTAAAATTTTGTCGTTTGGTAATGAGTTAACCTTTTACCACACGGTCCAGAGTTTGAATGACCCTGAAAACATTACAGTAAAAAGAAAAAATGCTGGTTACCAGCATTTTCTCTTTTTCCCACAATGTTTTCTTCATTATTTTCATTATTTGAGCCACTGTAAATTTTTTGTCTGCAACTTCTTTCAATTTGGACAAGCCTAAAATTTTGTTGTAAGAGATAAGCAGGTTGAACAACAAGTTTGCTAGTCCTTTCTTAACTTATTACCAGAGGATAAAAGTTTAGACTTGTCTGTAATGAAAGCTATTGCAAACAAGAAGACAGGTAGGGAAAGTATTTTTGTTTTCAAACAGTAATATGTCTTTAGGTCTTTACTCATACGTGTGATGTGTATACTCACTAGAATGGTCTCATAAAGACAGTCTTAGATATGTCATTATATCTAAATATGTAAACCCTCTACCACACAACAAATTTTTGACTTGACCAAATTGAAAGTATTTGCAGACCACGAATTAATTGTAGTCCAGATGATAATTTCTGTCTTTGATGGGGTAGAAAACATTGTTGTGAAATGGGAAAATGATTGTTACCAGCATTTTCTTCTTTACCATGTTTTCAGACACCTTCTTTAGGGTCGTTAATACATCAGATGGCTTGCAACATGCGAAAAGGGGCATTTGGACATTTGCGTAAAGTGTCGTGTCGGATCAGCCTGTGCAGTCCGTGCAGGCTAATCCGAGATGGCACTTTACGACTACATTAGATTTTGTGCTACAGTAGACTTGTGCAAAACAGAAAATTACATAAAAACGGAAAGTGGCATCTCGGATTAGCCTGCGCAGATTGCGCAGGCTGATCCGAGACGACACTTTACACAAATGTCCGAATGCCCCTTTTTGCGTGTTGCAGGCCAGATTGTGTGGTAAAAGGTTAAGACTTGGATGACTCCACTTTTTATATAAAATCAGCAGATAATACTACATGTATTGTTGTTTCTCTTCTCAGCCGTCTATGAATGGTTCCAGTGACATTTTACACGAAACAAACCATAACAGAGGTGGCCTGTCTCCAAGATCCAATCCGATGTCTTCCTCCACTCCAGGGGTGGATCATGTACCACCACTACCACCAAGAAAGCAATCCATTTCATCTCCAAATACACATAGACAAAGTTCCACACAACCTAATGATACACAACAAATTAGTGCCACCCAAAGAACCAGTTCTGTGCAGAGTCGCACTCCAGCTAGATATATTCGTGATAATGAAGCTCCAAATTCCCATTCCCCACATTCCAGCGACATACCTCCGCCTATTCCTCGTCGAAGTGATACACAGAGGGGGTCAGATTGTCATTCAACCAGACGAAATACAGATGATCACACAACTAACTTTTAACTCTTTAACACACAATTCTGATTTTTAATGACCCTGGGAAAGAGGTCGTTTGAAAACATTGTTGGAAAAGGAGAAAATGCTGTAACCAGCATTTTCTCCTTTTCAAACAATGTTTTTTACCCTTCCCAATACAAATTTAAATTTTCAAGTCACATTTACGTTGTCATCTGCAAATGCTTTCAATTTGGACAGGTCTAAAATTTTGTTGTTTGGTAAAGAGTTAACTCTTATCCACAGAATTCTGAGTTTTAAGGACCCTGAGTAAGAAAGCTTTTGAAAAAATACCAGTAGTGGGAAAAGAAGGAAAATGCTGGTAATCAGCATTTTCCCGTTTTCCAACAATATTTTCTATCCTTTCAGAGACAAGTCCTAATATTTTATCCACCTTTTTAGATTAGGTAAGTTTCATCTCCAAATGCTTTCAATTTGGACAAGTCTAAAATTTTGTTGTTTTGTAAAGAGTTTGCTCTTTACCAGTTTTCAGCAGTTTTTACTCTCATTAAAAGTGTTTGCAGGCAATGAAATAAATGTTGCTCAAAATGATGGAATTTTAAAGGACTGAAATCAAAAGTACAGGAAAAGTTAGAAATTCTAGTTGCCATTATTTTCTGCTTTTCCAACAACATTTTTCAAAAGCTTTCTTCTTCAGGTTTGTGAAAACATAGACTTTTGTTAAGAATTATCCTCTAACCATTCAGGCTTTGTTTAGACACACTTAACTTATTTGGTGATATCATACAGGAAAAGAATACTGTATTTTTTTGTGATATGGGAGACATTTTGGGGAAGGGAAGAAAGCCGTCATAACATGCATTTGCTCTCTTTCCCTAAATGTTTTCAAAAGATGCATGTGCCAGGATTTGTCAAGTGTGTGAAATTAAGTTGTGTGTTAAAGAACTTACCAACAGATTGAGACAAAAAAAGAGACAGAAAAAGATAATTAGGAAACAAATCTACAAAAACACCATTAAAAAAAAAACTATTATTAATTTGACGCTCTATTTTTTCTGCAGAGTACATCATTCCAGGATTATGAATTTTAGGTGGGAACTTGAATGGCTATCTGCAGTAAGTTTTGGGAAGAGTAAAAATAGGCTGTGAAGTTAATGAATTTAGAGGTTTACAATAGAATGCACATGATTTTTTAAATATGGTTCTATGTATCTATGGCAATGGTTCATTATGTGTTGATCTTTTATCTTTATGTTATTTTTTATTGTCTGCGCTTACTTTTCTTTGTTTTATTTATTTCATTATCATTGTTACCTGACACAAATTTGAATCTAAAAGCACTTTCAATGGCCATCAATTACATGTTTTTCTCATTTTTGAGCACAGTTTCCTATTTCATCCCATTGTTGTGTAAATGGTCCAAAGAATTTAACCCATATATTGTTAAGCATAAATTCAGTTGTTTTTGCAGACAATGCAGATCAAGATCAGACTGCCAGGCACATGCACTCTGGTATTATAGACAGATATTTGTGAACTATTTTAGTCAAAATAACCATATATTTGCCATGTAAAGGTTTCCTTCATTATTTAGCACAGTAGAGGTTAACTCTTTGGGCACTAAATCAATGAAATTCATACTACCAGTCTGTAGAAAAGGCAAATACTGAGATTTCAAAGCTGCTACTGCCAGATAGGTATTGAGTATTCAGATCTAAGATAAAACTACATGTCTGGTCTTGATCTTTCACAAAAATTACCTTAACCCTTTACCACACAGTGACAAGTTTCGCTGGTAACCAGCATTTTCTCCTTTTTGCACTATGTTTTCAAGACTATCTGATACAAATCCCATCTTTTGAATTAATTTTAAATTGTTGTGTGCACATACTTTCGATTTGGACCAGTCTATATTTTGGTCGCGTGGTAAAGAGTTAAGATATGCAAATTATTCTCGTAAGTATAGGGGCAGAACAAATACTGGGCAGAACAAGTACATCTGTAGCTCAGCTGTTTTGAAAGCAAATGCCAAGGTATTGTTATAGCTCTGTCATTGTCTGTATTATCTTCTTCATTGTCGTCACCTCTTAAAAACTTCAACATTTCCTCATGTCTCTGTTATGGCTTAAGATTTTTACATCAAACATGGGCTAGTTGTTACCTATCAAAAGGGGAACCCATACCAGAATGGTAGGTATCCCTCAAAATATTTTTGACACAATTATGCTGCTTTTCCAACTTAGAAAATGTACATGCAACCAATTGTTGGCGACCTCATACAGTGCTTGTTTTTGTTCTTCCATTTTGACAGTGCCCTGAGATGTTCTTGCAGAAAGTGTTTCAATTAAGCAGCAAGTGAAGATATTCTTCATAGTATGGTCGTATAAGATTATGATATTCTTTGACATACATACATGTACAAGGTGAAATTGCATATTCTGTGTAGTCTGATTTTGATCTACACTGTCTGCTATGACTACTGATTTCATGCTTCATGTTTTCTTTATGCATGTATTAAACCATGTATAAAAGTCTTTATTATGTTTTTTGTTGGTGTTGTAAGCATTTTGTACATCCATAATTGTAAGTCAATGAAAAACCCCAATCTATTATTCGATATTTTGGCTTTGAAACACTTTTTCCTATAGAACCTTTTTTTAACATGCATCACTGCAGCCATATTGATTTACATGAACAATTTGTTAAAACGATACCACTGCAGTGATGCATGTTAAAAAAATGTTCTGGAGGAAAAAGTGTTTTGAACTCTTGAAAAAGGCAATTAGCCAAAATATCTAACAATAGAGTGCGGTTTTTCAGTGTTTCATTCATTCCCTGAGGAATTCATAGTGTCATTGTTGTAAGTATTATCAGCATAACACAATGTACAACTTTGGAGCAGCTGATGGCAGATAGTTCAAGAGACCTTAGAGTTTTTGCCTCTGAATATATTGAAATGAATTACGTGTATTTATAACCTCTGTCTATCAATTTTGAGTGTTGATCTATAAGATATTGAATATTCTAATATATCAATACCCTTACAGTGGTGAATTACCGGTATAGCAATTGAACTTTTCAGTATGAAAATCAGCCACAATACTGCTATTTAGAGGCTGTTTTGGACAGGAGATGTATCAAATTAGAGGACAGTGTAGATACAAGATCAGATTGCACATGCTGTGCAGCCTGATCTTGATCTACATAGTGAGAACAAATTCGACCAGTTCTAGTGCTTTATGGGTTAAGAGGGACCAAGCTTTAAATTTGAATTTTCAGTAATAATAGATCCTTATCTATCACCAAACGATAAAGTTTTAGACTTGACTTAACCCCTAACCAAACAATCACGACTTTTAACAACCCTGAGGAAGAAGACTTTTGAAAACATTGTTTGGAAAAGAGAAAATACTGGTAACCATTTTAATTTGTCGTCTGCAAATGCTTCCAATTCGGACATGTCCAAAATTTTTTTGTTTTGTAAAGAGTGAAAAGCACTTTTGGATGACAAAATAAAAGATGACCCAAAAATTGAAGTTTGTTTTTGGAAAGGTGGAAAAATTTGGGTAAATGGAGAAATTGTTGGTTCTCACCATTTTTAGCTCCACTGGCCGAAGGCCAGCGGGCTTATGTCATGGCCTGTTGTCCGTCGTGCGTCCGTCCGTCCGTCCGTCCGTCCGTTAACTTTTTTTTAAAACGTCTTCTTCTCTGAAACTACCCATCCAATTTTGATGAAACTTCACAGAAATGATCCTGCCATGGTCCTCTTCAGAATTTCTTGAAAGAATTTAATTCCTTCAAAAACTCTGGTTGCCATGGCAACAAAACTAAAAAATTTTGAAAATCTTTGAAAATCTTCTTGTCTGAAACCGTAAGGCCAAGGGCTACCAAATTTGGCATGTAGCTTTATCTAGTGGACCTCTACCAAGTTTCTTCAATTTATAGCCCTGGGGTGAAAATTGGCCCCGCCCCGGGGGTTACAAGTTATACATGGGCTTATTTAGGGAGAACTTTAAAATTCCTCTTCTACCTAGCCATAGGGCCTAGAGCTACCAAATTTGGCATGTAGCTTTATCTAGTGGACCTCTGCCAAGATTGTTCAAATTATAGCCCTGGGGTCAAATTAGGCCCTGCCCGGGGGTAACAAGTTTTACATGGGCTTATATAACAAGTTTTACATGGGCTTATATAGGGAGAACTTTAAAATTCTTCTTTGACCTAGCCATGGGGCCTAGGGCGACCAAATTTGGCATGTAGCTTTATCTAGTGGACCTGTACCAAGGGTGTCCAAATTATAGCTGAGGGTCAAATTTGACTTCGCTCCGGGGGGTAACATGTTTTACATGGGCGGGCTTATATAGGAAAATCTTTCGCATCTAGCTATAAGGGCTAGGGCTATCAAATTTTGCATTTAGCTTTATCTAGGGGGTCTCTATCAAGGGTGCCCAAATTATAGCCCAGGGGGTCAAATGTAGCCCCACCCCAGGGGGTCACAAGTTCTACATGGTCTTATATAAGGAAACTTTAATAATCTACTTGTACATAGCCATATGTAGGCCTAGGGCTACCAAATTTTGCATGTAACTTTATATAATGGGCCTCTACCAAGAGGGCCCAAATTTTAACTTTGGGGGTCAAGTTTGACTCCACACCAGGGGTCACAAGTTTTACATTGGCTTTTATAGTGAAAACTTGATAAACCTGTGTCATGGATCACATATTTTACAGGGCCTTTTATTCAGCAAACTTGTTTTACATGACTTTTTATTGGGCAAGATTAAAAAATCTTTTTGTTTATAACCACACATTCTAGTTTCATACTGTAGGTCTGGGGTCAAAATTGCCTTCATTCCAGGGATCGCAAGTTTAACATGGGCTTCAAAATATTGTCACTTCAATTTAAACATTAATCAAGGGAAATAACTCTTTTTATGAAAGATAAAGTTCGTTACTATTTACCTCCCTTGATTATCAAGCTGCAGTGATACATGATTGATGCTAGACAAGTTTTTTAGCTCCACTGGCCGAAGGCCAGCAGGCTTATGTTATGGCCCGTTGTGCGTCCATCCGTATGTTAACTTTTTTTACAGGGCTTTTCATTGAGAAAAATTTGAAAATCTTCTTGTTTATAACATTCAAGAACTGAATTATTTGGTATGGAGCTTTTTATTGTGGACCTCCACCAGGATTCAAATAATTATAGCTTTGCGATCAAAATTGGCTTTGCCCATGGATCACAACTTTCTCGTAGGATTAGATAGAAAAATGTTTGCATGTCCTCGTGTTTGAAATCAATTTGCTGAATATTGTAATGTTTGGCTTGTAGTGTTTTTACTTAATAGCCAGTGGAGCGATACAGGGCCATCATGGCCCTCTTGTTTCCTTTTTCCACTATGTTTCCGCAAGTCTCCTGAGGGATTATTAAAACTAGGACTTTTTTGGTAAAGAGGTTAGTAATCCAAAAAAAAGTTTTTCTGAGTTGAAAAAGTTAACCTTCAACCAGATGATTCTATGGTTGTGTACCTGGTACATGTATCTGAAAAAAAATGTTTTACAATGGTTTTACCTTTCACAGACAAAATATTCTACAGAGTCTGACTTAATTTGTTGCCCGTATATACTCTATGTTTTAACTCTATACCACACAATCCCGACTTTTATCGACCCTGAGACAGACGCCTTTTGAAATCATTGTGGGAAAAGGAGAAAATTTCCCACAATGTTTTCTACCATTTCCGAAATAAGTTTCAATTTTTCAGCCACATATATTTTGCCAACTGCAAATACTTTCAGTTTAGACCAGTCAATAATTTTGTTGTTTGGTAAAAAGTTAAGTTTGTTGTATAGTAAAAGGTTTAGTACATATAATTTTATTAGCTTGGCTTTTTAGCTCACCTGAGCACAATGTGCTCAAGGGGAGCTTTTAGGGTCACGCTGAGTCCGTTGTCCGTCATGCGGTGTCAACAATTCTTTAAACATCTTCTCCTCCTAAACCGCTTGGCCGATTTAGACCAAACTTGGGTGGAATGTTCCTTGGGAAGTCCTCTTTAAGAATGGTTCACAGAATATGATTTCATCAAAAACTCTGGTTGCCATGGTAACCAAATGGAATTTTTCAAGAAATTCTTTAAAAATCTTCTCCTCTGAAACCGCTGGTCAGATTTTGAAATAATTTCACAGGTATGTTCCTTGGGTGACCCTTTTCAAAAACTGTTCACGAAATTTTGAATTGTCAAAAAACATGGCCGTGGTAGAAGGGGGGGGGGGGGGGGGGGGGGCTCTTGGCGTCCATCGGTGTGTCAACAATTCTATAAAAATCTTCTCCTCTGAAAATGGTGGTCAGATTTTGAAGTAATTTCACAGATATGTTCCTTGGGTGACCCTTTTCAAAAACTGTTTGTGAAATTTTGATCCGTCGATAAACATGGCTGTGGTGGAAGGGGGGGGGCTCTTGGCGTGCAGCGGTGTCAACAATTCTTTAAACATCTTCTCCTCCTAAACCACTTGGCCGATTTGAACCAAACTTGGCTGGAATGTTCCTTGAGAAGTCCTCTTTCACAAAATTTGATTTCATCAAAAACTCTGGTTGCCATGGCAACCAAATGGAATTTTTCAAGAAATTCTTTAAAAATCTTCTCCTCTGAAACCGCTGGTCAGATTTTGAAATAATTTCACAGATATGTTCCTTGGGTGACCCTTTTCAAAATTTGTTCGCGAAATTTTGATCCGTCGAAAAATATGGCCGTGGTGGAGGGAGGGGCTCTTGGCGTCCAGCGGTGTCAACAATTCTATAAAAATCTTCTCCTCTGAAAATGGTGGTCAGATTTTGAAGTAATTTCACAGATATGTTCCTTGGGTGACCCTTTTCAAAAACTGTTTGCGAAATTTTGATCCGTCGATAAACATGGCTGTGGTGGAAGGGGGGGGGCTCTTGGCGTGCAGCGGTGTCAACAATTCTTTAAACATCTTCTCCTCCTAAACCACTTGGCCGATTTGAACCAAACTTGGCTGGAATGTTCCTTGAGAAGTCCTCTTTCACAAAATTTGATTTCATCAAAAACTCTGGTTGCCATGGCAACCAAATGGAATTTTTCAAGAAATTCTTTAAAAATCTTCTCCTCTGAAACCGCTGGTCAGATTTTGAAATAATTTCACAGATATGTTCCTTGGGTGACCCTTTTCAAAATTTGTTCGCGAAATTTTGATCCGTCGAAAAATATGGCCGTGGTGGAGGGAGGGGCTCTTGGCGTCCAGCGGTGTCAACAATTCTATAAAAATCTTCTCCTCTGAAAATGGTGGTCAGATTTTGAAGTAATTTCACAGATATGTTCCTTGGGTGACCCTTTTCAAAAACTGTTTGCGAAATTTTGATCCGTCGATAAACATGGCTGTGGTGGAAGGGGGGGGGGCTCTTGGCGTGCAGCGGTGTCAACAATTCTTTAAACATCTTCTCCTCCTAAACCACTTGGCCGATTTGAACCAAACTTGGCTGAAATGTTCCTTGAGAAGTCCTCTTTCACAAAATTTGATTTCATCAAAAACTCTGGTTGCCATGGCAACCAAATGGAATTTTTCAAGAAATTCTTTAAAAATCTTCTCCTCTGAAACCGCTGGTCAGATTTTGAAATAATTTCACAGATATGTTCCTTGGGTGACCCTTTTCAAAATTTGTTCGCGAAATTTTGATCCGTCGAAAAATATGGCCGTGGTGGAGGGAGGGGCTCTTGGCGTCCAGCGGTGTCAACAATTCTATAAAAATCTTCTCCTCTGAAAATGGTGGTCAGATTTTGAAGTAATTTCACAGATATGTTCCTTGGGTGACCCTTTTCAAAAACTGTTTGCGAAATTTTGATCCGTCGATAAACATGGCTGTGGTGGAAGGGGGGGGGCTCTTGGCGTGCAGCGGTGTCAACAATTCTTTAAACATCTTCTCCTCCTAAACCATTTGGCCGATTTGAACCAAACTTGGCTGGGATGTTCCTTGAGAAGTCCTCTTTCACAAAATTTGATTTCATCAAAAACTCTGGTTGCCATGGCAACCAAATGGAATTTTTCAAGAAATTCTTTAAAAATCTTCTCCTCTGAAACCGCTGGTCAGATTTTGAAATAATTTCACAGATATGTTCCTTGGGTGACCCTTTTCAAAATTTGTTCGCGAAATTTTGATCCGTCGAAAAATATGGCCGTGGTGGAGGGAGGGGCTCTTGGCGTCCAGCGGTGTCAACAATTCTATAAAAATCTTCTCCTCTGAAAATGGTGGTCAGATTTTGAAGTAATTTCACAGATATGTTCCTTGGGTGACCCTTTTCAAAAACTGTTTGCGAAATTTTGATCCGTCGATAAACATGGCTGTGGTGGAAGGGGGGGGGCTCTTGGCGTGCAGCGGTGTCAACAATTCTTTAAACATCTTCTCCTCCTAAACCACTTGGCCGATTTGAACCAAACTTGGCTGGAATGTTCCTTGAGAAGTCCTCTTTCACAAAATTTGATTTCATCAAAAACTCTGGTTGCCATGGCAACCAAATGGAATTTTTCAAGAAATTCTTTAAAAATCTTCTCCTCTGAAACCGCTGGTCAGATTTTGAAATAATTTCACAGATATGTTCCTTGGGTGACCCTTTTCAAAATTTGTTCGCGAAATTTTGATCCGTCGAAAAATATGGCCGTGGTGGAGGGAGGGGCTCTTGGCGTCCAGCGGTGTCAACAATTCTTTAAACATCTTCTCCTCCTACACTGCTTGGCCGATTTGGACCAAACTTGGCTGGAATGTTTCTTGGAAGGTCCTCTTTAAAACTTGTTCACAGAATTTGATTTCTTTAAAAACTATGGTTGCCATGGCAACCAAATGGAATTTTCCAAGAAATTCTTTAAAAATCTTCTCCTCTGAAACCGCTGGTCAGATTTTGAAATAATTTCACAGATATGTTCCTTGGGTGACCCTTTTCAAAAATGGTGTGCAAAATTTTGATCCGTCTAAAAACATGGCCGTGGTGGAAGGGGGGGGGGCTCTTGGCATCCAGCGGTGTCAACAATTCTTTAAACATCTCCTCCTAAACTGCTTGGCCGATTTAGACCAAACTTGGCTGGAATGTTCCTTGGGAAGTCCTCTTTAAAAATTGTTCACAGAATATGATTTCATCAAAAACTCTGGTTGCCATGGCAACCAAATGGAATTTACCAAGAAATTCTTTGATAATCTTCTTCTCTGAAACCACTGGTCAGATTTTGAAATAATTCCCCAGATATGTTCCTTGGGTGACCCTTCACGAAATTTTGATTCGTCGAAAAACATGGCCATGGTAGAAGGGGGGGCTCTTGGCGTCCATCGGTGTCAACAATTCTATAAAAATCTTCTCCTCTGAAACTGGTGGTCAGATTTTGAAATAATTTCACAGATATGTTCCTTGGGCAACCCTTTTCAAAAATTGTTTGCGAAATTTTTATCTGTCGAAAAACATGGCTGTGGTGGAGGGGGGGGAGCTCTTGGCATCCAGCGGTGTCAACAATTCTTTAAACATCTTCTCCTCCTAAACCAGCCCCGCCCGGGTGGCTCAGTTATGAGCATGTCGGACTCATGACCTGGTGGTTGTGAGTTCGATACCCGATTGAGGCGAACTTTCTTTCCGGCGTATTTTCCCCTCTCACTTCTGCTGAAGCATGTGAGAAAAGTAGTCGGTGGCTTTGGAAAGGAAGTTGTGTTAGTACTGGTGTGAGAAAACCAGGAAACACATGTGCGTCACTGACCGCCATGATATGACCATAGCTGTTAAAGAAGCGTTAAAGCCCAGTACAACCAACCAACCAAATCCTCCTAAACCGCTTGGCCGATTTGAACCAAACTTGGCTGGAATGTTCCTTGGGAGGTCCTCTTTAAAAAGTGTTCACAAAATTTGATTTCATCTAAAACTCTGGTTGCCATGGCAACTAAATGGAATTTTTCAAGAAATTCTTTAAAAATCTTCTCCTCTGAAACCGCTGGTCAGATTTCGAAATAATTCACAGATATGTTCCTTGGGTGACCCTTTCCAAACATTGTTCGCGAAATTTTGATTCGTCGAAAAACATGGCCGTGGTGGAGGGGGGAGGGGGGGGGGGGGCTCTTGGCGTCCATCGGTGTCAACAATTCTATAAAAATCTTCTCTGAAATTGGTGGTCAGATTTTGAAATAATTTCACAGATATGTTCCTTGGGTGACCCTTTTCAAAATTTGTTCGCGAAATTTTGATCCGTCGAAAAATATGGCCGTGGTGGAGGGAGGGGCTCTTGGCGTCCAGCGGTGTCAACAATTCTTTCAACATCTTCTCCTCCTACACTGCTTGGCCGATTTGGACCAAACTTGGCTGGAATGTTTCTTGGGAAGTCCTCTTTAAAACTTCTTCACAGAATTTGATTTCTTTAAAAACTATGGTTGCCATGGCAACCAAATGGATTTTTCCAAGAAATTCTTTAAAAATCTTCTCCTCTTAAACCGCTGGTCAGATTATGAAATAAATTCACAGATATGTTCCTTGGGTGACCCTTTTCAAAATTTGTTCGCGAAATTCTGATCCGTTGAAAAACATGGCCATGGTTGAAAGGGGGGGGGGCTTTTGGCATCCAGCGGTGTCAACAATTCTTTAAACATCTTCTCCTCCTAAACCGCATTGCCAATTTAGACCAAACTTGGCTAGAATGTTCCTTGGGAAGTCCTCTTTAAAAATTGTTCACAGAATATGATTTCATCAAAACTCTGGTTGCCATGGCAACCAAATGGAATTTACCAAGAAATTCTTTAAAAATCTTTTCCTCTGAAACCGCTGGTCAGATTTTGAAATAATTACACAGATATGTTCTTTGGGTGACCCTTTTCAAAAACTGTTCACGAAATTTTGATTCGTCGAAAAACATGGCCATGGTAGAAGGGGGGGCTCTTGGCGTCCATCGGTGTCAACAATTCTATAAAAATCTTCTCTTCTGAAACTGGTGGTCAGATTTTGAAATAATTTCACAGATATGTTCCTTGGGTGACCCTTTTCAAAAACTGTTTGCGAAATTTTTATCCGTCAAAAAACATGGCTGTGGTGGAGGGGGGGGGGGCTCTTGGCATGCAGCGATGTCAACAATTCTTTAAACATCATCTCCTAAACCGCTTGGCCGATTTAGACCAAACTTGGCTGGAATGTTCCTTGGGAAGTCCTCTTTAAAAAGTATTCACAGAATTTGATTTCATCAAAAACTCTGGTTGCCATGGCAACCAAATGGAATTTACCAAGAAATTCTTTAAAAATCTTTTCCTCTGAAACCGCTGGTCAGATTTTGAAAAAATTTTACAGATATGTTCCTTGGGTGACCCTTTTCAAAAATTGTTCACAAAATTTTGATCCGTCGAAAAACATGGCCATGGTGGAGGGGGGGGGGGGCTCTTGGCGTCCAGTGGTGTCAACAATTGTATAAAAATCTTCTCCTCTGAAACCGCAGGTCAGATTTTGAAATAATTTCACAGATATGTTCCTTGAGTGACCCTTTTCAAAAACTGTTCGCGAAATTTTGATCCGTCGAAAAATATGGCCGTGATGGGGGGGGCTCTTGGTGTCCAGCGGAGTCAACAATTCTTTAAACATCTTCTCCTCCTACACCAATTGGCTGATTTGGACCAAACTTGGCTGGAATGTTCCTTGGGAGGTCCTCTTTAAAAACTGTTCACGGAATTTGATTTCATCAAAAACTCTGGTTGCCATAGCAACCAAATGGAATTTTCCAAGAAATTCTTTGAAAATCTTCTTCTCTGAAACTGCTGGTCAGATTTTGAAATAATTTCACAGATATGTTCCTTGGGTGACCCTTTTTTAAATATTGTTCGCGAAATTTTGATCCGTTGAAAAACATGGCTGTTTTGGAGGGGGGGGGGGCTCTTGGCATCCAGCGGTGTCAACAATTCTTTAAACATCTTCTCCTCCTAAACTGCTTGGCCGATTTGGACCAAACTTGGCTGGAATGTTCCTTGGGACGTTCCCTTTGAAAATTGTTCACAGAATTTGATTCATCAAAAACTCTGGTTGCCATGGCAACCAAATGGAATTTACCAAGAAATTCTTTGATAATCTTCTCCTCTGAAACCACTGGTCAGATTTTGAAATAATTTCACGGATATGTTCGTTGGGTAACCCTTTTTAGCTCCACTGGCCGAAGGCCAGCGAGCTATTGTCATGGCGTTGTGTCCATCGTGCGTCCGTCCGTCCGTCCGTCTGTTCGTTCGTTCGTCCGTGCGTGCGTCCGTAAACTTTTTCTTTAAAAAACTTCTCCTCAGAAACTATTGACTGGATTTTTACCAAATTTCACAGGAATGTTGCTTTGGTGGTCCTCTTTCAAATTCCTTCAAATAATTGTGTTCCATGAAGAATTCTGGTTGCCATGGCAACCAAAGTAAAAAACCTTTAAAAATCTTCTCCTCCCAAACCGCTATTTGGATAGCATTATTATTTTGCAGGAATGTTCCTTAGATACAGGTTTACAGAATTCCTTAAAAAAAAAAAGATCTGTCAAAAAACATGGCTTTTATGGGAGACTCATTTTCCTTTTATGGTATAAAGTAAAATCTTTGAAAAATTTCTTCTCTAAAACTATTCATTGGATTTCATTGTTGTTTTGCAGGTAAGTTTCTATGGTGGTTGTCTACCAAATTGTTTCTTCAGTGAGCTAAAATGCAGGATTGAATGATAATTGTTAAAAACTTCCTTTCGCCATTATAGAAATATCAGGCCTGTGGAGCGATACAGGCGCTCAAGCGCCTCTAGTTTAAGTTTGTTTGTGTAATTTTGATCCGTCGAAAAACATGGCCTGGGTGGGGATGGGCATCTTTGCACTGTATGGACTTAAAGAAATTATTTGAAATTCTTCTTCTCCTAAACCACTTGTCAGATTTTGAAATAATTTCACAGAAATGTTCCTTAGGTGCCCCTTTTGAAAATTATTCACGAAATTTTGATCTGTTAAGAAACATGGCTGTGGTGGGTGGAAGCTATTTGCTCTCTGAGGACATGAAGAAATTCTTAAAAATTTTGTCTTCTCTGAAACCACAATTCAGATTTTGAAGTTATTTCACAGAAATGATCCTTATATTATACCCCTTATTTAGCTTAGCTGTTTTCAAAGAAAACATCGAGGTATTGACATAGCCCTGTTGGCGTCATCTGTGTTGTTGTTGTTGTGCAAAAACTTTGACATTTTGTTATATCTCAGCTTCCACTCAACACATGTACTTAAAACTCAGAATAATTGTTCACTAGTAAAAAGCAACCCATACAACAGGGGCAGTTAACTCCAAATTGTTTTGTCCAAATTATGCCCCTTTTGCGACTTGGAATTTTATTTTACTATCCAGCAAGGTTCCAACAGCCAATCATTGGCACTCTCATGAGGTGCTCTTGTTCAGCTTAATATTTTTAGCCACTATCAGGCATGTGCTCTTGTTCAAGATAAGGTCTTTGGGTGACCTATCCTAAAATTTATTTGCAGAATTCTGATTCGTCAAAAACATGGCTGTGGTGATGATTGTAGGGGTGGTGACAGATTTTGAAATGATTTTTACAGGTTACCTTTTTATAATTGCTTGGCAAAATACTGATTTTGTTTCCAAAATTTCAATACTTTAAAAAAAGTTGGTTATGGTCCTCTCAAAAATTCAGGTGAGCGATCCAGGGCCATCTTGGCCCTCTTGTTTCAAAGAAAACATCCAGGTATTGTAATAGCCCTGGCATCGTCCTTTGCATTGTAGCCTGCATCATTGTGCAAGAACTTTGACAGTTTTATAATACTTCTCTCATTACTTTAGATATTTACTTCATACTTGGACTAGTTTTTAACTATCAAAAGGGTAACTGATACAACAGGGAGTGGTAACCATCGAAATAATTTTGACAGTTATGTCCCTTTTTGACTTACAATTTTCATAAACTTTGATATATTGATAATAGCTTTGTCATTACTGAAGATATTTGCTTCAAACTTGGACTAGGTATTAACTTTCAAAAGGGAAACCCATACAGCAGAGGCGAGTACCTATCAAAATATTTTTAACACAGTTTTTTTTTTCTTTTTCGCCTGAGATTTTTCTCCAAGAGCAACTGTAGCAGAGCATTGGCACCCGCATGCAGTGCTCTTGTTTATCAGATCATTAACTTTTTACGAAATGACAAGCTTTCAGACATGTCCAAATTGAAAGCATTTGCAGATGACAAATTAGATCTAACTCAAATGGTACCCGTATATGTTTTTGAATGGGTAGAAAACATTGTGGGAAAGAAAATGCCGATAACTAGCATTTACTCCTTTTCCAAAAATGTTTTCTACCCTTTTACATTCAGATCTCATAAATTGAACCAAGTTTGTTGTCTGCAATCCTTTCAGTGCAGATGAGTCTACAGTTTTGTTGTTGAATGAAGGGTAATCAGATGTATATCTAAATTGTTGCTTGCTTGAATGACAAATTTTTACCTAAACTTTATGTGGTTGTTGTTTGTACCTATCTTACTCTGTTGACCTCTTTACTGGACAACAAAATTCTAGAGCATTCTTCTTTACCCTTTACCACACAATCCTGATTTTAACAACCCTGAGGAAAGAAGTGTTTGAACACATGGTAACCAGCATTTTCTCCTTTTCCTGCAATGTTTTCTATCCTTCCCAAAGCAAATTTTAGTTTCTTAGTCATATTTATTTTGTTGTTTGCAAATGCCTTCAACATTGTGGTGAAAGCAGAAATGGCTTGTTACAATTTATTTCATCTTTCTGCTACAATGGTATCAAAAGTGTTCAGTGATAAAATTGAAAAAGTAATTTTAAGGTACTATCATGTTACTTATGTTTCACTCAAGGTTTAACCCATAGAGCACTTACTGAATGAAATGTACCTATTAAATCACAGAAACACAGCCAAAATACTTCTTCTTTCAAGGATAATTTTTCTAGGTTTATCAAATTAGTGGATAGTGTAGATCCGTTATTAAGCTGCATGTCTTGTGCAGTCTTATCTGAATCTACACTGTCCACAAAAGCATCTAAAGCCATGATCAGCTCTTTAAGGATTAAAATGTATATGACTAAATTATTTATGAATAATTGTAATATTCCCCTTACATTTGATAATGGTATTTTGTTTTTAATTTGTATGTTTTTTTCCCCTCCAATCTCATATTGGTTGAGCCTTGTTTATGCTTGAAGGTGTAAGTATGATATTTTACATTTTTTGTTATAGTGCCATACATTTAGCTTTTGCTTTTCTAAGGTCAAGGTCAAATTCTGATAATGGAGATCTCATCCTTTAGCAAAGGGTATTATTTGGAGCTGCCAAACCAGATTTTGCAAATCTAATCATAATTCCAGATTTCTTGACAAGCTACTTGATTGGTGAGACAGAAACCCTCAGCCAATTAATTTGCTGGTTTTGGAATTTAAAGTGATATTAAATGTAGAATTATTGTTTGGACTTGTGTTGTAAGCATGTTTATAACTAATTGGTGTAGTTTTGTTTTGGCACATCACTATATAGGCTGTTTGTAGACAAGCCACAAAAGAGTGCAAGCTACAAAAAAGAAAAAAAAAAATATTTGGCGGGATTATTTGGTGGGATTATTTGGCACTCTAAGAGTTAAAATGTACTCGTACAAGTTTTTATATGAAATAATCATAGGAAAAGGGGCAATCATGTTTTGAAGTCAATTGAGTAATACCAAACAGTATTTTCTCCTTTTTTTTTATTTCATTAGAAAATATTGTTTGGTATTACCACAGGCCTTTGAAGCTCTATTGGTCTATCATGGAACACTAAAATTGTCCATGGTCAATCATTGAACACTTATAGCACATTGGTGCATCGCCTGTATACCACGGAATATATATTCAAATTTCATTAACACTGTTTCTATAAATAGCACATTGGCGACTCTCTCAATATCGTATATAGAAAGACAAGGTGTGCAACGAAATCGAAGAAAATTTTACCCCCGTCCCCTTTCAGAGATGATATTTAACAGAAAATGGAAAAATAAACCTAGTTACCGGTGCAGATGGGTTCACAAATGATTTTTCTTCTGTACCCTGACCCTCGAAAGTTTCAAACGGCTCTTGCCATCAAGCAATAGCTCTCATCTCAAAAAAATTAAAAAGCTTCCACATTTTCCGGATCGCCATGCGCTGATGTCACACAATTCGTTATGACGCAGCGAATTTTAACTCGTGAATTTGCTATCAAAAGACGCGCCAAAGCTTTTGACCAATGAACGGTAAAAACGCATTTGAAAATATGGGAAATGGGAGATGAAAATCGTGAAACTGGTTTTGCTGAAAAGATAAATTATATCAGATGAAATGTTAATTTAATAATTTCATCAATACACCAACAAAAAATTTTTCGATCTGTGTTTGAAAAAAAGAATTTAATTCTTATTCGCTGCAGGATCACAATTCGTGTGACGTCAGCGCATGGCGATCCGGAAAATATGGAAGCTTTTTAATTTTTTTGAGATAAGAGCTATTGCTTGATGGCAAGAACCGTTTGCAACTTTCGAAGGTCATGGTACAGAAGAAAAATCATTAATGAACCCATCTGCACCGATAACTAGGTTCATTTATCCATTTTCGTTTAAATATTATCTCTGAAAGGGGACGGGGGTAAAATTTTCTTTGATTTCGTTGCACACCTTGTCTTACTATATACGATACAGAGGGAATCCCCAATGTGCTATTTATAGTAACAGTGTAAGATAATGAAAATTTCGTTATCCCTTGATAGGCCAACTGCGATGCAGAGGCCTATAGTATTACTCAATTGATTTTAAAACACAATTACCCCTTTTCCTATGATTGTTTCATAAAAATGTCATAAAAAAACTTGTATGAGTACATTTTAACTCATAGAGAGCCAAATAATCCCAACAGGTATTTTCATTCTAGAAAAAAGACCCTAATAAGAGCCATTTAACCCTTTAGCTCACAATCTGGAGTTTTAACAACCATATAAAAAAGGGCTTTTTAAAAAGACTGTGGGAAAACGAGAAAATGCTGGTTACCAACATTTTCTTCTTTTGCCACAATGTTTCTGTATCCCAGCAAAGACAGTTCCCATCATTTGAGCCTCAATTGATCTGTAGTTTGCAAATGCCAGGGAACTGGAAGAGTCCAAATATTGTTTTGTGGTAAAGACTTAGAGGTTTCCCATGTCCAAAATGTCTCTGCAAAGTTGACAGTGTGCATCAAAGATCAGACTGCACATTTTTACAATCTGGTCTTGATCTACACTGGCACTGTAAGGGCCAAACCTTTACCGTTTCAAATTTTTGTAATATATGGTATGCTATGTATACTGTTCTAAAGATCTGTGTTATTATTTTGATTTAATGACATGTAAAATGATTTTTGTTAACTATTCCTTGTTAGACAAGCAACAAGATCTTTATACAGGATTTTAGAAAAATTATTGTGATGCAATAAATGTTGAAGGAACAGTTAATAAATGCCTCATTTTGTTAGGTCCCAAGCTCTATATTACAGTCTGATGTATCTAAAATAGTTTGTCAAAGGTAGATAGTTCTATCCACATTTTTTAAACCTTTACCTTACAATCACAAGGTTTAACAACCCTGAAGAGAGAAGGCTTTTGAAAACATTGTGGGAAAAAGGAGAAAATGCTGGTAACTAGCATTTTCTCCTTTTACCACAATGTTTTCTACCTAATCAAGGACAAATACAGTAAAATATCGGTATTTCCAATCTCGAACATTCGAGGACCCCGTATTTTTCGAGGAATTTCCATAGTCCCGGCAAAAACTCCACTATGTAGCACCAAAAATAGATTGGTAATTTCGAGTCTCTATAATCTGAAAATTCGAACACACATATTGGTCCCTGTCATCAATTTGTCTCTTTAAATTGATTGTTAATTCGAACACATTATTTTCTCACCACTCAATTAATTGTTTTCACACCTTTCCTAGCAAAGGAATTTTTGGCGTCGGCCCATCTATGGTGTAGTGTATGTTTTACAATCTATGACAATTACTACCGGAGATTCATACTACAATGTATTACTACGATTTTGAAAAGGAGTTGACCTTGATTTGATAATAAGAGGTTAATTATGATATGTTTGCTTCTACAACCCCCTCCTTCGATTATGTTGTTTGATATTTCATTCTATAAAATCACTCGAGTATTTCATTCCTAATTAGACAACTGATTTTATCCCTGACTTCATTTTTTTGCCATATGTGCGTACATCGCATGTTCAAAGTCATTATTGATGTTAAAAAGACAGTTTAAAGCGTTTGTGATCGAAGGATGTCTCATTTTTTATCATTTTTCGTGTCTATCTGTGTTTAGCATTGGGTTTTCCGGCCTTCATTCTTCGATCGTTTTCAACACTTTTCAAATCGCGATATTCGAAGATATTTCATTGAAACATCAGTGTCCGAGGAACTTAAATCCATATACGTTTAGGCCTAAATATTTTTGATACCATATTATATCCTACCTTCTGCTGTTTTCTTAGGTAAAAAAATTAATAATGTGCTTTCTTTTCCGTGGGGGGAAATACATCAGGGCAAATTTTACGAATTTGAAAGAAAAACTAGAGCACCTACCTTTCCAACACCTTACGGAATGAAAGGAAATTTAACGTGACTTATTTCCAAGAACTCAGATGGTCAGATCTGCTGCATTTAGAGAAAATAACCCTTTTGATATGATAGTCTTTGAATATTATGAAAAAAGGGAACAAAAACTTGGTTTTATTGCTTGGGGGCGTAGATGTTTACTTTACTTGCCGATCCTGAACGTAATTCATGTTTTCCACGGATATTTTGGATAACTCGAAAAACGCGATAATTCGATTATTTTGCTTCGCCCCTTGGGCTTCGAATTATCGAGATTTTACTGTACTATCAACTGAAAAACATTTGAATTGTCATTTGTATATTCCTTCAATTTTGATGGGTCTAAAATTTCTCCGTGTGGCAAAGGGTTAAGTGCATATCCCTCTGAATACAAAAACAACTTAGACTGCTTTTGCAGACATTGTAGATTAAGACCAGACTGCACATAATGCTAGGTTGGTGTTACCGATCGCCAAAATCGCCATTGGCGATTAAATTTTACTGCTGGCGACTACAAACACCAAAACAACTGATATTGGCGATTGTTAAAAATGTGATGAGATAAATCGCGACCGTGAACATCTGATCAGTTTTGTATAATGAACACTTCCTAAACTGTGAAATCGGCGCGCGTCAACTTGATTATCATATACACCGGGTATCCTAAGCTGATAACCCTTGTATCTCCCTTAACTATCCGACAGACGAAGATCCGATTGCCCATTGCCAGTTATAGGGTAGTCTTGTTCTATAAATAGATTACATGAACAATCGCAACTTTTTGGACGCAATAGGGCTGAACGAATTAATGGAGTCGTTTGCCAAGTAAATTTGACAACATCGCCGTCGATCATATTTTTCATTGTAGATTAAGACCAGACTGCACATAATGCTAGGTTGGTGTTACCGATCGCCAAAATCGCCATTGGCGATTAAATTTTACTGCTGGCGACTACAAACACCAAAACAACTGATATTGGCGATTGTTAAAAATGTGATGAGATAAATCGCGACCGTGAACATCTGATCAGTTTTGTATAATGAACACTTCCTAAACTGTGAAATCGGCGCGCGTCAACTTGATTATCATATACACCGGGTATCCTAAGCTGATAACCCTTGTATCTCCCTTAACTATCCGATAGACGAAGATCCGATTGCCCATTGCCAGTTATAGGGTAGTCTTGTTCTATAAATAGATTACATGAACAATCGCAACTTTTTGGACGCAATAGGGCTGAACGAATTAATGGAGTCGTTTGCCAAGTAAATTTGACAACATCGCCGTCGATCATATTTTTTTTTCCCTGAAATACTTGACCTTTTAAGCTTTATGTGACTTTATTAGATTCTTTCCAGTGAAACTTTTTTTTTTTTTCATAAAAACTAATGGATGCTAGATCCATATTTCGCCAAATGAGAAATATTGTCGCCAGATATTTTTTGGCGATCGGCAGTTTCAAGAAAGGCTAAGTGGAACGGTAATTCTTGAATCATTTGAAAGACAAAACAGATACTGTCAGTACATGTATTTTGCGATGAATTTTAAAAATTGGATCATACATATCTCTTGCAGTGCATGAAATTAATGGTTGGTCTGAAGAAAATCAAATACACGTACATGTAGCTGTTTAGCAGACGGCATATATTTAGACTCGTCCAGATTGAAAGAATTTGCAGACGACAATTAAATGTAGCTCATGAGATGTATGAATTATGCATTTGCTATGCTAGAAAACATCGTGGGAAAAGGAGAAAATGCTAGTTACCACCATTTTCACCTTTTCCTAGCATTTGCAATAGCCATCTTTCTCAAGGTCGTTCAAACTGGGGATTAAGTGGTGAAAGGTTAGGCCTGATTCAAATACACATAGATCTATTGTTGAATTTGTGAAACTTTTAATCATTCAACAGCCTACAAGCACGGGAACTTGTGGCCGACTTTTGACGTTTCAATACTGGGCTCTCTATTGTATATAATGGTAGTCTACCATCAGAAATATTTAAAAGAACTGAAAGATTTTTAGATCTACAAATTATATCAGTGATGCAAAGCTGTAGATCTGGCTTTAGATTAATCATACATGACTTAATGTTATGCAATACTATACTAAGAAAATGACACAAAGACTGAGTCAAAGTGATAAGGTACATTGACTGAACCCAGGTTTTGACCAACAAGAATTTTGGCTACTATAAATTTTTGGCTGGTGCCAACCTAGATAATGTCCATAGTAGCCAGCATTTTCTCCTCTTCCCACACTGTTTCTACCCTTCCAAAGAGAAATTTTAGTTTTTGCGTGACATTTATCCTTCTACAAAACAATCTTGAGTTTTAAGGACCTTGCGGATTAAGGCTTTTGAAAGAATTGTGGGAAAAGAAGAAAATGCTGGTAACCAGCATTTTCACCTTTTCCAACAATATTTTCTACCATTTCTGAAACAAATTATATTATTTTTGCCATTTTAATTTGTGGTCTGCAAATGCTTTGAATTTTGACCAGTGTAAAATTTTGCGGTCTGGTGAAGAGTTAATGGTAGTGAGTTCCATGAACTTTCTTACCTTACAACTCCAGGTATATGATTACTTCTTTAGGAGAAGGTTATGAGTTATAGATTTTTATGTGGACTGTTTACATGACAAAGGATAGAGATCAGTTCCAAATTATGACCTTGATACACATTTTGCCCTTGAGCTCTTGAACACAGTATCAAGATTTTAGACTGGTCCTTATTGAAAGCATTTGCAGGCAAATACTAAAAAGGGGCTCAAATGAGTGAATATGTCTTTGAAAGTGTAGAAAACATTGTGGTAAAAGGAGGAAATGTTGTTAACTAGCATATTCTCCTTTTCCAACAATGGTAAAAAGTTTTCTCCAGGGTTGCCAAAACACAGGATTTTTGGGTAAGGGGTTAACTCTTTACCAAATGACAAAATTTTAGACTCTTCCAAATTGAAAGCATTTGCAGACAACAAAATTAATGTGATTCAAAAATTAAAGTTTGTCTTGGGAAGGGTAGAAAACATTGTGGGAAAAGGAGAAAATGCTGGTTACCAGCATTTTCTCCTTTTCCTACAATGTGTTCAAAAGGCTTCTTCATCAGGGTCGTGAAAACAGGGATTGTTTTGTAAAAGGTTTCAACCTACTTTTCGGTCAAACTGAATAGAGACAAGTTTAACTAAAACAATATGCTGCTTAGTCCTTACTTTTGTAGATATGTCTTAGTAGGATCCAAAAAGAAGCTCGACAGTTATGACAGAATCAGACAACGCTTTCATTGTGATTTTCAGCAGCTTTACGTTTCCTCACAAAATGATTAAATTGGCAGACATAAAAAATTGATAAATGACTTGCAATACCGCTCCGTAGTTTGTTGAATGAAACCTGCCCGAGTTATATAAAACTTCTTTACTTTGATAGCGTACATAGCAAGATATTATCTTCCTGCAGTGAAATTGTACACAAAACACATGATTAAAAAAATTTTTATCTAGAAAATCAAGCAACTGCAGCTGAGTGTTGGCACCCGCATGCAGTGTTCTTGTTGCCTTTGAAATATTAGGAAAAAAAGGTGGGAAAAGGAGAAAATGCTGGTTACAGCATTTTCTCCCTTTCCCACAATATTTTCAAAAGCCTCCTCCCTCATGGTAGTTAAACACCTGACAGGAATGTTTGGTAAAGGATTATTTTGCTAAAATCATATGAAAATATTGTGAGAAAAGGACAAAATGCAATATCAATAACTTTAAAAGCTTTACTGCCCAGGGCCGTTAGAACACAGGATTATTTTGTAAAGGGTTAAAAGTGCAAAGTAAGACCAAAAATCATTATGGTTATGTGTCAACCAGTACAAGTTGCACATACAAGGAAATATTTAGAAAAAGAAAATTACTTTCTGAAATAATAGAAAAGGTATTTCAATCAGCAGTACACAGGAATAGTGAATTAGGGGTTGTTGGGTTTAGAGTCATCCCTCCAGCCTAGCTAAACTCTTCACAAAGACAGATGGCAGTCAAATGACAGGGATCATTTGTCTTTTGCCACTGAATATTGTTTCAATATTGTTTATTTGGGAAAAAAGCCAGTAGCTTGGAAATATTTAACCCATTACCAGAAAAACAAAAAAATATTAGACTTGCCCAAACTGAAAGCATTTTGCAGTCATCAAAATATTTTAAAAAAAATTGAATTTCTTCTTGCTCAGAAAACATTGTGGGTAAAGGAGAAAATGCTGGTAACCAGCATTTTCTCCTTTTCCCACGGTGTTTTCAAAAGCTCTCCTCTTCAGGGACGTTTCAATTGGGATTGTTTGGTAAAGGATTAAAAGAAACACCAGGAATGCATGAATCTGCACACCAGATGCCCTGATGTGACAGAAAAGACCTGAAAAAAAGAATGAAATCCCAAATAAAAACTTTGATTATTTTCAAACACTGATAGTGTTGTTTTGTTGTCTTGTTCATCCAAGTTTCCTGTATTCCTACTTGTGGGAGGCTGGAAAAACTCCAATAACTGTTCCAGTCTGTGGCCGTTCCTTTGTGGAAAAACACTGCTATATAGTCAAGCACTATCCAGGGTGAAAAAATGGGACAATAAAGGGTCATATACACCAGTGATTCAGAATTTAACGCTAGATAATCCTAAATTGCAAGGCTAACCATCTGATTGGCTGTGACAGAAGGTATTAACCAATCGGATATTAACTAGTCTTTGAATTTCGAATTAATAGGCAAAAAGCCGATGGTCATGTCATAATTCTAGATTTCTTCGAAATTAAGTGACTAAGCGGATAAGATGTCTAGTCTTTGATCGTAGAACTAGACATAAATTTAGAATCACCAGGGATCCTATATATATGTGTATATACGATCCCTGGAATCACTGGCAGTCTAAAAAAAACTAAAGGTCCAATCAGAATCTTTAGCACTTGGGTATGGGGGCAGATACATTCTTTTCTTTTTATTCCTATTAGATCTACTGGCCACAATCAATTACTGACCTGATTATTTTACCAGGGGTCCAGGGGCGAGTTTAAACATCTGGTCTTCGCCCTGTAGCCTAGTCTCGGCTCGATCCTAAAATAAACAAGCAATTTCGTTGAAACTGTATCCCCCGACGAAAAGAATCGCTCCCAGTCGAACATTTTTCATCGAATCAAAAAATGGGTTATTGTACACATGTATAAAGTTTCACGAAATTCCGCCCAATGGTATTGGAGATATTCTCCCAGACGGAGACACGGACGAGCGGACGGACAACGCTAAAACTATATTCCTCCGCCTTCGGCGGGGGATAATAATGAAGTAAAATAAAAATGAAAGTATATCCATACTTGAAGACTTTCTATAAATTATGAATTGCTAGATTTAATTTAGTTTAATTCTTACCAAGTATTGGTAATTAGCATAAATACAAGCAAAGCATGCCATGATACTACTGAAGCAGATATAGCCCAGCGGATGACCTCCGGAACTGTTGATGAAAGAGACTGAAGGTTTGTAGGTTCGAATTGCCATCGGATTCCATTATTATTTTTTTCTTAGTTCACTCAGGTAAAATCTCATTCTATAGATTTATTTCAATTTTGTCAGTCCGTTACATTATTGCTTTAAGATCTAGAGAAAATGTTATGGTATTTCTAATAGATCTAGTCAGGCTCCATAATGGATCTACATGTATCTATCTCTATTTCCACCATGTTCATCTACGATCGACACAAAAGTGTCTGATCCCTTTATACTTTCCAAGCAAACCTTAATCTCGAATGAAACTGGATAAAGATGGGCGAAATAATCTTGTGTGTGTCTGTTCATACGCCTGCATCTCACAGATGTATCTCGCCTTTTATGGTACGAACGGTAACTCATTTCATACCAAGTTTGTACGAGTTTTCTCCCTCGTGCAAAACGAAATTGGTTGAGTTCAAACAAATTTTGTCCGCCATTGATTAAAGCTGTTTTGTCTTTCACCACTCTCGAAAACTATGCCGAGTTTAATCTAGGTTTTTTCAGCTATTTAAAAACAAAATTAAGCAGGAAAAGAACTTTTTAGATTCCTCATAAAATCATAGCTCATGATAACTTTGTTAATGTGATTGATAGGGTATTTAATTATGTTTCCATAAAATCGACAGTATTACTTTAAATACTTCTTTTGGCTTGATTCGATAAATACTACAGTTTCAAGGTACTATATAAACCTGTATACGAAGGCTACCTTTACTCGACTATTTAAATACTTGAATATAGCTCTCAAAGTTAATTTTTGACCCTTTCTTAACATAATTCATTTTAGCATTTGCCCTTTCTTAGTATTTGACATTTACCTTTATCCATTAGACAACTTGTGCATCCACTAAGAGGTCCTTTTGAAAAACGCCTAGTTGGACTTCAGTGTAGCTAGATCTATTGATATTGAAGAGCATTGACAAAAGGCATTGATTCAAGAAACTTTAGCGGAATCTCCTAATGACAGAGACCTTTCCTGCAGACGCTTTTTTTTTTGGTCTTGCAGTGGACCACTTTTGAAAACACTGTGACTAATGGAGAAATCATTCCTAACCAGCAATGCCTTTTAATTGGTCATGAAATAATGGATTGTTGTGTGAAAGGTTCAAATATTTGTGTTTCATATTTCACAGGCTACCATTGAGTCATTGCTTATCAAATTACCACCATCAGCTTTGGACTTTGTCTTGTAGTAGATCCCTCTTGAAAGCATTGTAAAAGGAGAGACAAGGGTTAGGAGTATTGTTCCTTTAAAGTTCAGTAAAAGTTTCACATGTATGTAGCTCTTTTTTGAAACAACATGATTTGGAGTCATCCAAATTGAATGCAACTGCAGACCATAATTTCAATGTCGTTTAAATACTGAATTTTAGCTGTGAAAGAGTAGAAAACATTGTGGGAAAAGGAGAAAATGCTGACTACCAGTTCAAAGCTTCAAAAGCTTTCTTTCTCAGATTTGTTAAAAACTTGAGATTGTGTTGTTACTGGTTAAGCCGAAGTTGTTGTTTTAGTAGGAAAGTTTGATAGGAGTCTGCTGCAAATTTATTTCAGACGGTAATGAGACACATTTCCTAGACTATGGCAGCATCTTCTCAAAACTTAACCAAACAACAAAATTTTAGAATTTTTCAAACTGATAGCAGCTGCGGTTTTTAAAAAAGGTAGAAACCACACTTTTCTTCATTTCCCAGAGTTTTCAAAATTTGAAGGCTTCGTTAAAACATAGAGTTCATTGGGCAGCTACATCTAATAGGAAAGTCATTTGCAGTAGTTTTTGGAAAGGCTGAACGTACTGGCTTTTGACCTACTTATTGGTATTGTTATATTACCATGAATAAATAGCAATCTTTATTTGGTAAAAAATGTTGACATGTTAATTTTGCAGGCTCCTACAGGCCTATTTTCGAACAATGGCTGGCATGGTTACTTTCCATTAAATCTCATCATATTGAACCATAAAAGAGCTTAAGTATTCATATGTCAGTACCTCTTTTTGCCTCTTTCAGTACCTCTACCTTTTTTAAAGATATTTCTTGTTTCATATTCAATGACCAGAGGTAGATCAATGTCACAACCCAACTCACCATTATTATGGACTCTGCCACATTGAACACATTGTTGGCGCTGATATCGGACCAATATACATGGCGGTATCGGCCCAATATAAGATGTTTGCTGTGTGGTTAAACTTTTTACCAAATGACAAATTTTGTACTTGACCAAACCGGAAGCATTTGCAGATGACAAATTGAATGTAGCTCAAAAGATTTTTTCTGTCTTTGATAGGATAGAAAACATTATGGAAAATGGAGAAAATGCTGGTTACCAGCATTTTCTCCTTTTTCCACAATGTTTTCAAAAGCCTTCTTCCTCAGGGTTGTTAAAAGTCGGGATTGTGAGGCAAAAAGTAATAAACAGTTAAGAAATGAAGGAGATTCCCATGGTGTATTTTCACTTGTCATCTGCCTTACGGCTTTTGTTTGTTTGTTTGATATTTGACACTTTTTTCAAATATTTCAATTTTTGTCACAGTAGCCAGTTCACCTGTGGTAGCATACAGTACTTTGATTATTTTATTTTTATTTAATTTTTTAACTCTTAGTGCACCAAATATGCCAAAAAAACATTTTCAGTCTCATAAAAAAAGGCCCAAATAACTGCAATTCCTAAATTTCTGTTGACTAAAGTGTTTAAGCAAAGGTGACAGTGTAGATCAAAGATCAGACTGCATAACTTGCAAGGTAAGATTTTGATCTACACTGGCGGCAGAGGCTAAAATACTTTTGAAAGTTGCTTCAACTCTTTACCAAATGACAAAACTTTAAACTGTTCTAAAATGAAAGCATTTGTAGACGGAAAACTAAAAGTGGATAAAATGATGGAAATTATGTCTGAAAAAGTAGAAAACATTTTGGGAAAAGGAGAAAATGCTGCCTACCAGCATTTTCTCCTTTTCGCACAACTGTTTTCAAAATGTTACTCCATAGGGTTGTTAAAACTTGGGATTGTGTAGTAAAGGACTAAAGGTTAAGACACAGAGGCTGCATATTGTTGCAAGTCACTATATATTGTTGCTAGTCTTCAAACTTTCCCTTCAACTCTATAGCCTTTTACAATACAATACCGAGTTTAACTCTTTTCCACACAATACCAACTTTTAACGACCCTAAAAAAGGACTTTTGAAAACATTGTGGAAACAGGACAAAATGCTGGAAACATTTTGGTAACCATTTCCTCCTTTTCCCACAACATTTTCTACCCTATCAAAGACAAATTTTGTCATTTAGGCCACCCTCATTTTGCTTTCAGTTCAGACAAGTTCTAAATTTTGTCATTTGGTAATGATTTAAATGATCTTGATGAGAGAAGGCTTTTGAAAACCTTGTAGGAAAAGGAGAAAATGCTGTGAGCATAACCATTAGCATCAAAATAAATCACTCTCCCTTAAAACAGAACATTTCCTCTCCAAAAAACTTGAATACCAAACTCCAATAATGTATAACTGCAGTTCGATTATCAAGGGAGGTAAATAGTAACAAACTTTATCTTGTATAACAGGAGTTATTTCCCTTGATTTAAAATTACAGTCATGTTAAACTTGTGATCTCCGGGGCAGAGCCAGTTTTGACCCCAGGGCTATAATATGAAGGAATGTGATAGAGGTCCATTAAATAAAGCTACATGCTAAATTTGGTAGCCCTGGGCCTTATGGTTTCAGACAAGAAGATTTTCAAAGATGTTCAATATTTTTCAGTTTTGTTGCCATGGCAACCAGAGTTTTAAAGGAATCAAATTCTTTCAAGAAACTCTACAGAGGACCATGGCAGGATCATTTCTGTGAAGTTTCATCAAATTTGGATGGGTAGTTTCAGAGAAGAAGAAGTTTGAAAAAAAAGTTAACGGACGCACGGACGGACGCACGTACGACGGACCATGACATAAGCCCCCTGGCCTTTGGCCAGTGGAGCTAAAAATTACAAGTATCTGTTAAGATTTTCCAAAAAACTTGTGAAACAAAATATGGTTTAAAGTCCTTTTAAGATAGTGTTATAGTCCTACTCTGCACTCCATTTGTGAAATATCTTGACATTACAATGAAAGTACAGAAGATGTAGCCTGTGCAAGAGTTCATTCACATTTAAAGGGCAGATGATTTTAAATAAAGACAGCTAGAGCTTGCAGTTCTTTCAATAAGCACTCTAGTGTAATTTACCTCCCATCATCAAGTGAAATATCATATGATTATGTACTAAAATCTATAAGATATGGCCCAGACAAACAATTTTTCAAGGGCAGATACTTTCCAGCATAACATTCATGTAGCTAGAGTTTCTGTTCTTTCTCTGCCATACTGCAGCATATTCACCTGTGAAATATCATCTGATTTTATTTGATAATGTACTACAATGTAAGTGATATGGCCTGGACTAGTAATTTTTTTACATTTCAGGGGCAGATAATTTCAGTACTAGGAAAGACTTGAGGTTCTTTAGAATCTCTGCATGTCACCATATCGGTCACTTTCCACTGGTGAAAGACTATTTGATTATCCATTTTAGCACAGAAATAATGGCCTGAACAAACAATAATTAATGTCGATACACACAAAAAAGTGACGAGAATAGCTCACACTCTGCTGCAAATAGGGGAGCTAAAAATGAGGCATAGAGAATACTTCATGTTTTTAGATTTGCTTTATACATATAGGTACAAATTACATGTATTTTATATAAAACCAACTACATTTAACTCTTTAACAAACAACAGTATTTTAAACTTGTCCAAGTTGAAAGCAATAATTTTACAGAGGACAAGTTAAATATGGCTTACTTGATTGGGTATGTCTTTAAAATGGAAAAAAAAAACCAGTCCGAAAAGGAGAAAGTGCTGGTTATATTCACATTTTCCTCAAAAAGTTTCCAAAGCCTTTTTCCTTCAGGGTTGTTAAAACAAGGGGTTGTATAAAATCATTAACCCTAGACTCGTTACCACACAAGCAAAATATAGACTTGTCTAAATTGAAAGCATTTGCAGACAACAACTTAAATGTAGCTCAAAAGATTGAATTTGTGTACGATAAGATAGAAAACATTGTGAGAAAAGGAGAAAATGCTGGTTACCAGCATTTTCCCCTTTACCCACAATGTTTTCAAAAGGCTTCTTAAACTTGTCATTGCGTGGTAAAGGGTTAACAAAATGATCCAGAGTTCTAACGACCCTGATAAAGGAGGCTTTGGAAAATATTGTGGGTACAATAGTTAATATTGGTACCCACCTTTTCTCCATTTCCTACAAAGTTTTCAACCATTCCAAAGAAAAAACTTCATCAAGTTAGTCACATTCAATTTGCCAGCTGCAAATGCTTTCCATGTAGGTGAGTACAAAGTTTAGTTGTTTGGTAAAGAGTTAAGTGCAAATGAAGATCATTTATCTTTAAGTACAAATATTTGCACACAAAATCATAACATAGTATTTGACACTCATGTGAACATATTCTAACTATCTAAATGACTATACAGATATTTGTTTAAAAAAAAAATCCTGAAATTGCTTTCAAAAGTGTAATGAAAGATTTATCATCTTCATTGTATTCATTTATAAAAACAATTACTAAAAGCCATTTGCTAGAAAAATTAGCATATCCAACATTCACACTTAAGCTGCATAACAAAAATATCACAGGCTAACTGAGAGATAGGACAAGAGAAATACAAAACAAAAGGACCATGAGAGTCCATTATTGCTCACCTGAGTACATCAGACAAGTATTAGTGAAAAAGCAAAAGAAGAATGAAAGAGTATCCAGCATTTTATAGTATTAATGTTTTTACAAGAACTTAGTGCTACATTAACAATTAAGAAAATACTAAGTTCTTATAATGCCTTTCACAAAAACAGTTCCTCTTGCAGCCAGTAAAGATTAAGATCAGACGTCATGAAAAGATGAAAATATGCAGTCTGATCTTTGATCTGCACTGGCCAATGTCTTAAGATACATGTAATCTGCCAAAGAGCAGCTTCAAAAATACCATTATTTTGATCTCTTTACCAAATGACAAAAATTTAGTCTTGTCCAAATTGAAAACATTTACAGACAAATTAAAGGTGGCTCAAATGATGAAACTTGCCTTTTATTGAATAGAAAACATTGTGGAAAAAAAGAGAAAATGCTGGCTACCAGCATTTTCTCTTTTCCCACAATCTTTTCAAAAACTTTCTTTCCCAGGGTCGTTAAAACTCAAGTTGTGTGTAAAGGGTTATACCTCACTGAACAAGTTAAATATGTAAAATATTTTTACATGGTACTCTATAGATTTACTTCTTACATCCTACACATTACTCTTTTCATTGTGCAGCACACCGTTAAATGATCGAGGCAAAAGAAGAAATACCTCATAACAAGCATTCCTCCTTTTTTCCATAGTTTCACATGTCAATGTTATCTGCTTCAACTTTTGTCTCATGATTTAGTATACTATAACAAACAAGTGGACAATTTAAAACACTAGGTGACGACAGGCTCTGATCAGATTTCTTAGATGTACAGGCTGATCATGATCTGCACAACAAGAATGGATATCTTTGATTATATATAGCAATATTTATCACAAAATACTCTATAAAATGATCATTTTAACCTATAGAGGGCCTGCACAACTTTCAATGTCTTTAAAAACAATGTAGATCAAGATCATACAGCACTCAACATGCAGTCTGATCATGAACCCCAACTGTATAATATCTTGTGAGACATACTGATATAATCAGCCATGAAGTATACAATACACCGTATTTGGACCTTTCAACTAGTTAATAAATATGGCACTCTATGGGCTAATTCAAACACAAAAACACAATATGCATTAAAATGACTCTACAATCCTGTACGTCTTTAAGACAAGTTTTGACAAAAAATAAATAGAAATCTCTGAGAACAAAGTAAAAATTGGATAAAAAAAAGCATTATCTGGACCCATGTTCACCAACCATTCTTAAGAACATTCCCATTCTTTTTCTCTAAAATTTCCTAACTTTGAAAGTAATACAACTTCCGATTGGCTAAACCATTTAGTTTAGCCAATCAGAAGTTATGTTATTTTCAAATGTAGAAAACCTTGGAGAACGGGACTAGAAATACCCTTAAGAATGGCTGCTGAATATGGATCCATTTCTCTTTTTTTAAAACAATAAAAAGTTTCAGTATTAGTCATAATTCTTGATGTTCTGAATGTAATGTTGATGCGCCCTAAAACATTATTCATTCATTCTGAATGTAACTATCACAATGCCACAAGCTTAGACCAAGTTCCGACTGGATAAAAAATTAAGTCTGATCTTTTATCTATACTGTGCTCATATTTTATACCAAGACATTCTGGCCAATAGCAGCCTTGAATCATCCAACATTTTAGGCATTTTTCCTTTTGCTTCTTTGGTGTCCTAAGGGTGCACCCTTTACCTATCCCTAAAGAACCCATGTTTTCATCACCCTATGGAGTTAGCCTTTAAAAACATCAAAAGAACACAGAGAAAATGCTGGTAACCAGCACTTTCTCCTCTTCCCACAATGTTTTTTACACTTTCTAAGACAAATAACATCATTTGTTGTCAGCAAATGCTTTGAATTTGCACATGTCTTAAATTTCCATGTCTGATAACAAGTTAATATTTTGTGGCTTTTTTAGTTTCCTTTCAAAATGGACACAAGTTTATATACAAGACAATACAACAGTATCAATTGAAATGTACCAAGTAATCTATTGTTGTGTCATATTCTATCTTATAAACCTCTTACCACACAATCCATAGTTTTGACAACCCTGAAGAAAAACACTTTTGAAAAAAATAGTGGAAAAAAGAGAAAATGCTGGTAACCAGCATTTTCTCCTCTTTCCACAATCTTTTCTAATCTTCAAAGGGCAAATCCAAAAATTTGAACCACACTCAATGCTATGGATTTGGACAAGTGGAAAAATTTTGTTATGTGGTAAAGAGTTAACATCATACATCATCCATATCTGACAGTGTGGATCCATGATCAGACTGAATGTACTGTCTTGATATGCAGTAGATCTTAATCTATACTGTACACAAAAGTAACTAAAGTTGTGACAGGCCTATCTACAAATAAATTTACCTATCTACAGATAAAGTTTTCTAAATAAAGAGCTCATGAACATATCAATATGGCACAAGTAGCATGTTAGCCCTTTGTTCCTGCAACAGGCATTTCCTTCACCCCTGTGTTTCTCTGGCCCTAAAAGGGACTTTCAAAAATATTGTGGGAAAAGAACAAAATGCTAGTAACCAGCATTTTTTACTATTGCCACAATCTTTCCAGTCCTTTAACCGTTTTACAAGACAACAGCATTTTACACTCGACTAAATCGAACCAACACTGCCAACAACAAATCATGTGTAACTAAAAAACTGAAATTTGTCCCTGGAAGATTAGAAAACATTGTGGGAAAAAAGAGAAAATGCTGGTTACCAACAATTTCCCCTTTTCCCACCATATTTCCAAAACTCTACTTTCTCAGGGTTGTTAAAATTTGCAACTGTGTGGTTAGGGCAAATTCCATCACTGAGCAACATTTGGTTTTGGCAAATACTGTCAATATGGAAAGGCTTATAATTTTTCAACTGGTAAAGACTTCACCCTCTGAGAGCCAAAAACCCACACAGACAATTAAACCTTTACCACACAATCCCAACTTTTAACGAGCCTGACAAAGCTTTTGAAAACATCGTGGGAAAACGAGAAAATGCTGGTAACCAGCATTTTCTCCTTTTCCCACTATCTTTTCTACCTGTCCCAAAACCAAATTTCAATTTTTGAGTCACATTTATTTTGTCTTCTGCAAATGCTTTCAATTTGGACAAGTCTAAAACTTTGTTTGGTAAAGGGTTAAACCATCGAACAGTATGGTAAAAGGTTTAGTAGGAAAACTACTTGGCAGACATAAGGTCCCCTGGAATGCTATTTATATAGTATAGTTTGTGAATCTTTTCTAATAGTCAGTGCTATGATTGTCCTGAACTACTGGATTGATTGCTCTCTGAGGAGTGAGTAGACAGTCTCTTTTCTTCTTCAGTAGGCAACTCCAACTTTACCATTTTCTCCAGTACAAGTGTCCATCTGTTGAAAAAATAAATAAAATTCTGTTAATCTCACTACTGCAACTATATTAACCCTTTACCAAACAATCCCTGGTTTTTACGACCCAGAGGAAGAAGCCTTCTGAAAACATTATGGAAAAAGGAGAAAATGCTGGTAACCAGCATTTTCTCCTTTTCCCACAATATATTCTACTCTTCTAAAGTCAAGTTTCAATTTTTGAGTCACATTTATTTTGTCGTCTGCAAATGCTTTCAATTTGGACAAGTCTAAAACTTTGTTGTTTGGTAAAGAGTTAACCCTTTGCCATTTAACCCTGAGTTTTGATAAGCCCAAGGAAGAAGGCAAAGTTCTCTGGCCTTAAAAAGAACCTTATAATTTTTAGCTGTATTTACCTCCTTACCAAATGACAAAAATGTAGACTTGTCCAAATTTAAAGTATTTGCAGATGACAGTTGAAAAAGGGGCAAAACTGTGTCATAACCTGCCCTCCTGTTATGGGTCCCCTGTTTAAAGTTAACATATAGCACAATTTGAAGTAAAAATCTTCAGTAATACAGAGATATCAGAAAATTTCTAAGTTCTCACACAACGGCATAAATGACATAGGACAGGGCTTGACATTTTCTACAAAAAACAGCTGCCCTGGTCCCCATAAAATAATGGTCCCCCTAAAATTGAAGAGTTCTTTTCTAAACATTACCAAAAGTCAATGCTTAAAGTTATCAGCTGCAACATATTCATCTATAAACTTAAATCATGATCACTTCGTAAGCATATTTCAAATACAGAATTTCTCTTACTGGTTAAACTGATCATCAGACTCGGCCTGGAAGGAACATACTGTTATATCTTTGTGGGTTAATGAGAATACATTGGGTCTATCCTGAGAATCTCCGTGGACTTTAACTGTGTGGCCTGGTAATGGCATGGTCTGTAATGCTTTGGGGTCCTACAATGTATAGAACATTGCTCTTTAGCAAAACTTTGAACGTAATGTAAAATATGTAGATTGACACATTTGTTGAGTTCACAGCTGTCAAAAATAGATGAAAGACAGTGTTTTTGGAAAATAGCTGACCTTCGTAAACAGGAATGTTTCTTATTGCTTGCATGTGATCAGAAATTCTGCACACCCTTTACTAAACAACCCCAGGAAAAAAAAAACTTTTGAAAACACTGTGGATAAAAGAGAAAGTACTGGTGACCAGCATTTTCTCCTTTTCCTCAATGTTTTCTGCCTATTGAAAGACCAAATCAAATAATTTCAGTTACATTCAAACTGCCATCTGCAAATGCTTTCAGTTTGGACAAGTAAAAACTTTGTTGTATGGTAAAGAGTTAAACTATTGTCAAAAATCATGTCCTGTCACGAAAATACTGCTGAAAACTACTTGGGGTCCAAATTACACAGACATAATATAATTCTATCTGAAATTGTATCAAAAAGGGCAATAATTCCATCACCCTGAGGAAAAGATCTTCTGAAAATATAACGGAGAAAGAGGAAAATACTGGTATGATAAAGGTAAAAGTATTACACAAAATGCCTTGTTGAGGTTCAAACTTTATCAGACAACTGATAATTTTAAAGAATTGACAAATGTCAATATATATATAAGCCATACTCTGTGAAAAGGGGGCTTACTGTATCTGCAAAAAGTTTCAACCTGTATCAGCCTGTGCAGTCTGTACATGTTGATATGGGTCAAAACGTTTTGCTATCGGTAAATTTTCTTCATGTGAAGGACTATTTAACCTCCAAATCAAGTTGGTTGTTAGACAAATAGATTTTATGAATCCATAATGATAATATGGTGACTTAATTGGTATAATGCATCATAGAGATTAATTAAATCCCCTTTTGCCAGCGCATGGCTTATATACAAGTAAAACAACTGATCAAAATGTTTACCTTATTTTTCTTGTAGAAATAAAGAACAAAATCTGAGTGGACAGTAATCCAGCGTTTTGTCCAAGTTCGGCCCTTGTCCATTACATTAAGATAACCACATAATACTGCAGCTTTGTCAGCCTCAACCTGAAATATTAAAACATTTATGTGGGTCTTGTCCCGTCTTCTTTACCACAGGTCAAAATATTTTGTTTATTATATACCTCTATACCAAAATAAAATTTTTTAAACTTTTCCAAATTGAAAGCTTTTGCAGACAACAAAATGAATGTGACTCAAAAATTGAAATATATATTTTTAAAGATTAGAAAACATTGTGGGAAAAGGAGAAAATGCTGGTTACTACCATTTTCTCCTTTTCCTGATTTGTTTTCAGAAGGCCTCTTCCTCACAGCTGTGAAAACACAGGACTCTTTGGGAAAGGGTTAAACTTACAGCATTTACAGACAACAAACTAAATGTTGTTCAACTGACTGGATTTGCTTCTGATAAAGTAACAACAATTGAAAGTCTTCTTCCTAAAGTCTTCTTCCTAAGAGTTGTCAAAACTCAGGATTGTGTGGAGGAGGGTAACCCATTTATGAACATTTTTGAATGGAAGACAACTCTCCAGAGCATTTCTTTTTCAATTGCTATGTCATCAAAATTTACAGATTTTTGTATATTGTCCTAATATAATAGCACTCATAATCTAAATCGTTTTTTTTTTTGATTGGTCAAGATCTGGTCATGTGACGAAAAAACCGCCATACCATTTTTCGATGAAGACAATGGGACTACTTTCGGTTTTTCCAATTTGTTGCATTATTTAATTTCGGATTTCATGCAAGTTCCTTATGTGCTATTTTTAGATTTCAATCGTTAAATCAGTCCAATGCTAAAAGATTGATTTCTTTTGCTTAAAAAAAAAAAAAAACCTCCCGAATAAACCTGAACAAATTGATGAATATTTATTATCTTTATTTGCACCCTAAACATAAAATAATACACCATGCCAAAAGTGAGTCAAGAATTTCTATGGTTGACGTCATCACTTACATCATTCAATACGTCAGTGGTTGATTTCTATGAAACACAGGTCGCCGAGTTAAATTAAGTGCACTGTGTAAACAGAAAATTTACTCTTGCTTAAATGAGGTTGATTTCTTCTTTCATAACAGAGTTGTTCTGAGTTTGTTTATCGCGAGGATTTAAATTTAAAAAAATATAGTTAACTGCTGTCTATTGATCAGAAAGAAAGCTCATTGTGGATCTGATTGAAAGAGGACTGAAAGCTAGGAATGTTGCAGAAAGGATCGGAAGAAGTGAATGCACTGTGTCAAAAATTTTAAAATGTTAGCTTGATCAGGGTGATATTTTAAACAAGCCTAGAACTGGGAGACCTACAAAATTGACAAATAGATCTAGAAGAATTGTTAATCAAATCAAACAGACAACTTAGAAAGAAATAACTGGGGAGGTTAGTTTTAGTTGCACTTGTGAAAGTGTCTTGTTGGGCTGTTCAGGGAAGCTTACATAATTTTAGAGCAGAATATCGTTACACTATTCCAGTTTGTAAATTAACAGCTGCAACACCGTTATTTACATTCAAATATGCAGTTCACAAAACGGTGGCATCATTCACTTCATAGCTTCCAAGAAACTCGGATAGTCTTATGTCGGCTACGGGTAGATACCCCTTGAGAACACAGATCTGCCTTTTCTTTACGAAATATCTATAAAAATGTCACTGGAATTACCATGTTGTCTGCTCAGCCTCAAAGTTAAAAAGTTAACTGGATTTTTCATAGACAGTATCAAAAATTTCTATTTTGTTTGATAAATCATTGAAAGTATTGATTTCGAAGTCAGCAAAATGGCCGTCTTCAACTGAAAAATATGTTGCAAAGCTAAAAATAGAGTGTGTATTCTTGCATGCCACCAAGTATCTGCCAAGGATAACTCGTGTTTACTGTCATATTTGTCTGTGTTTATTTCTCTCTATCATTTTCGAAAATTGATTAAAGTGAACAGTGAGTGCAATTATAACATGGCTTAACATAATGCCCTTCAGGCGTTATTTGCCATGTAATAAGGCAATTGCATTTATTTCTCGATGACAACACAAAATATGCAATCAACCCTTAATTGACAGCCAAAAAACACAATATACAAATACACTGGTCATTAACCCTCGTGTGCTGAACCCAGATTTAATGCCATATGTAGATAGCATATATCAAGACCAGACTGCACAGAACATGCAGCCTGATCTTGGATCTACACTGTGTGCCAGATATTCTGAAAAAAAAAAAAAAAAAAAAAAAAACAGCTTTGAAATTGCAGTATTTGCATCTTTAGTTCTGATTGAAAACGTCCATTTCATTTATTTAGCACTACAAGGGTGAAAGTGAATATTTGAAAGGTCTGTAAAGGCTATTTGCTCTAGTTCTAGATTGACAGGAAAGATTTGTACCTGTTTGACATCGGCTATTGGTTTCGGTGAACATGGGGATGGTGGTACCTCTTCTGTATCCTCTTCCCCTCGTTGTAAAATATCAAAACATTTTTGACAAACACGATTGAACTGTGTCGGATCATAGGCAAGCTTTATTTTTTTTGATGAACATCTATGGCAAAATATCTGTCGGACAAATAACAAGCATTTAAATCATTTTCTTCATGGACCAAAAAAAACAGCTCAGAAAAATAATGATTGGTAATATTAAACAAGAAACAAAATACATTCATGTTATTTACAAGGAATGGCCATTACATTATGGACCTAATGTGTGAAGGTTGGAGTGCTGGGAGAAATAATTAATCATTTTTCAATGTCTGATGGAACAGCTTTTGCAGGTGACAGCCATTTTAATTTCATTGATGGCGTGATATACCCATGTTTCATCCCCTGAAAAAGCTGTCAGGATCTGTCTCAAAAAGGGTCAGGTCCTCTTTGCTTCTAGTAAGCTGTTAGAAGTTTAGGTATCCAAAAGGTTATAATTCTCATCTCAGTTAAAATGGACTCTTTCTGAGACAATCCCTCAGCCATATATGTTTGTATATGTACTATTCTCTCATTCAAGACCACATGGTGGACTTCATGTTTTTTAATGTTATCACAGTGACAGGTTTTCCAGGCCATGGGATCATCTTAAAAGATCTCCCTGCCACACTTAAATTCTGTCATCCGTCTTTATATGGTGGCATTTGACAGAATATTCTTTTCTAGGGTTGCTCATGAAATCACCAAGATAGACATTGGTGCTAGAACCTTTTCTTGCAAATACTGAATCACTGACCATTCACCAATGTTTTTCATTTTTCATAAGTCATTTATTCTGTTTGATTTTGTGCACAAGCGCTTTGACATGTACAAACGTATCTACGCTTACTTTTACAAGTTACTTAGGAATTTAATGACTGAACTGATGAAGAAATCTTAGAAACAAGTAGTAAGAAAACATCCATATATGAAACTGAGAAGACTACTGAAAAGGTGCACTTTGGTGCATGATATTTCTTTCAATTTTTTTCCAGTTTCCACAATTTGTCAAAAGAATATCTTTGTATCTCTGAGCCTTAAAATAAAAACAAGGGTTAAGCCAAAAATACTGTTTTAGATAGACAACATGAATATACTGAATCCCAGAACTTATGGTACATACAAAAAAACCTAAATCTTATTTATGATAAATGTATCGCTGCATATTCATGACAGTATTAATAATAAATTGCTTACCCTTCCACATGCCCTACAGTGGTGACGCCTTTTCATTGCCGTAAATTTCTCCTGACATGCATGGCACATTGTTACTTCCTCATCTTTGTCCCACTTTGGTGCTTTTTTACCAAGTGACAACTAAAACAAACAAAAGCCCTGCATGTGGGTGCTAACGCTTGGCTGCAATTGCTTGATTTTCAGTAAAAATTCCAAGGAAAAAGAGGTATAACTGTGCCAAAAATACTTTGATGTTTACCTGCATATTAAGTTAACACACACAGGGACAGATGGTCACATGCATGCACCTACACAGTGCCATGACATAGCCATGTTAGCCTTGGCCTAGTGGTGCTAATAAAAATGACATCAAACCAAGACATTTGAATATTCAAAACTTAGAAACTATTAACCTCATTTGAATATTTCGAAAGTATGCAAATATAAAAAAAGTGCAAGTGACAATCACTGTAAATTGAAATCATCAATGTGTAGGCTTACGAATACCAAAACAGCTTTCAAAAGGTGCTTATATGGATATTACAGAGAAGACAACATAGAATATGTACTTTCGTGCTGTCTGATATTTTGTGAGATACTCTGGTCAAAACAGCACTGACAATACAATATTTGGGTATTTTTCTTTCTAATTTATAATTGTTTATTTCAGCTACTTAGCACTGTATGGATAGCTCACTCCAAGCGATATCTCCATTTGCAAATCACTCTGCTGAGACAAAAAGGTCATCTGTAGGAGGTAGTAATCAGTTAAACCTTTCCTGCACAATGCTGACTTTTAATGACCTGGGAAGAAGCCTTTTGAAAACATTGTGTGAAAAGGAGAAAATTCTGGTAACCAGCATTTTCTCTTTTTTCCGAATGTTTTCTATCATATCAAATAAAATGGGACTAATTGAGCCACATTGAAATTGTTGTCTGCAAACGCTTTCAATTTGAACAAGCTAAACTTTTGTTGTCTTGTAAAGGGTTAACTCTTCACAAAACTTGTTAACATTGAAACTGTTTGCTGCTGATACTTTTTTATGGCTTTTGTCTTTGACAAGGTTGAAAACATTGTGGGAAAAAGGGAAAAAAAGTTACCAGCATTTTTTTCTTTCTTCAACAATGATTTCAAGAGTTTTCTTTAAGGGTCCTTAAAACACTTGTTTGTTTGGGAAAGGGATAAGATGCTATCCTTACTGAAGATGTTAGTTCTCCATCCTCACTCTCTGATTGGTCTGATACCATCCTGTGTAGTTTCACTTTCTGCTGATAGTCTGTGATAACTTGGTGAAACATCTACAAAATATTGTGATGAACTTCATTATTTTTCATGAACCCTTTACCAAACAACAAAATTCAAGAGTGGTCCAAATCAAAAACATTTGCAGACAACAAATAGCATGTGGTCAAAATAATGAAACATGTCTTGAAAAGGTTAGAAAACATTGTGGGAAAAGGAGAAAATGCTGGTTACCAGCATTTTCTCCTTTTTCCACCATGTTTTCCATCAAAAAATTTCTCCTTCGACAACATTGTATTCACATTTCTTCATGAACTTTAGTTTAACTCTTTATCCAACCACAACTGTTTAGACTTGTCCAATTCTACAGAATTTTCAGACTACAGCATAAAGATGACTCAAAAATTGAAATTTGTTTCTAAAAAGTTAGAAAAAAGAGAGAAAAGGAGAAAATTCTGGTAGTAAGCATTTCCTCTTTTTCCCACAATGTTCTCTAAAGCCTTTTTCCTCTTGATCATTAAAAATTGGGAATTGTGTGGTAAAAGGGTTAACCCTTTACCAAACAATCCCTTGTTTTCACGACCCTGGGAAAGAAGGCTTTTGAAAACATTGTGGGAAAAGGAGAAAATGCTGGTAACCAGCATTTTCTCCTTTTCCCGCAATTTTTTCTACCCTATCAGAGAGCTCAAGTTCATCTGCACAGTTTTGAATCTATTGTCTGCAGATGTTTCTGAAATAGAAAGAGTCCAAAATTCAACGTTTGGGAAAGGGTTCAACCATATTAATGATCAAAAATCTCATAACAATGTTAAAAAGTTGCCTGCTGCAAATTTGTGTCAGGGGGCAGTAACTTACAGACAGCACGAGGTTATCCCTTTACAAAACAATCTAGAGTTATAACCCTTAACCTACTGAATAATTTAAATAAAACTTTCAAGCTGGCAGTAAAAGCCTGAATAATGTTATTTCAAACTTATTTTCATTTCTAATGTGATTTCAAAATTCTTTATAGAGAAAAATATCTCCTTATCGGACAGTGTAGATCAAAGATCAGACTGCATGTTCTGTAGAGTCTGATCTTGATCTACGCTGTCCACAAAAGGTCAGTGAGTCGTGCTTAGTATAGGAGCGTAAGCGAATTTCGCTAATAATCGAATTTCGCCAACTATGTTCTCGGGCAATATTTTCGTATCTGTGACATCATCCATTCACGGAAATGATTGATATCTTAGCAGCAAAGGTGTTTTGAACTGTCATTTGAATCTAATGACAGAAAAATACCTATCAATAGGAAAAAAGTTCATAAGCGACCTCTCACATGCTTTTCCCCGCCATTTTATTATCACTTTTCAGGTGTCTCCTTTATATGCAGATTTTAAAAGATACATTTAGCTTAAAACTTTTTTTGTTTTGTCTATTTTCGGTTTGAAAGATTATCTTTTGAACTTTAATAGCCGAAGTTTCGTATGGGGCACCTAAAGGGAAATATATCCATATGAAAGACAGAGGGGTCCTTATTCATTTTTTCCTAAGAAAATAGACTGAATCAGGTATAAAAATCACTACAAAGACAAGAAAATAACCTTTTCTGTGAGCTATAAAAGGTTATCTGTCTTAGATTTACAGCCTCTTTATCCCCAACACTGTCATACTAAGTTAGATTGTAATATTTCAGTGCCACAGCAGAAATAATTACACGAAAAATCACATAACTGTCGATTTTGTTTTCTGAGAGCTGCGTTTTGTTTTATGTCCTTCAGGTTTTCTCGTAGAAAGTAAATGTAGAGTTAATATCCAAGGGAGGCAATGAATATTGCTGAAATGATGCTGTGAGTTTTTTATTTCATTTTACCCTCTCTGGGGCCTCTAATTTTTGGAAAACCAGAGTTGTCGAAATTGGCTTACTCTTTTTATAGATGGCGACTTTGTACTGTCTCACTTCTAAGGATGTTTTGACAGATAAATTCAGATGTTTAAGTGGTAAAACTTATTTTTAAAAAAGTATTTGAATACAAGTGCATAGATATTTAACCATAAAGAAAATTACTATTGTTTTGTGCAATCCGCAAGAGCAGTTTCCCTTGCGTTGGCGAAATTTGATTACACCAGTATAGCTTAAGGGCTAATGACCCTGCTAAGGAAGTCTTTTGGAAACATGGTGAGCAAAGAAGAGAATGCTGGTAACAAGTATTTTCTCCTTTTCCCACAATTGTTTCTATCCTTTCAGAGACAGAAATCATTATCTGGGCCACATTTAACTTGTCATCTGTAAATGCTTTCAATTCTGACAAGTCTAGAGGTTTGTCTTTTGTTGAAGAGATAATTTTTACCACAAATTATAGTGTTAATTTTGTCCATAGGAAGGCTGCTTTTATAGCATCCGAAGTATTTCCAATTGTACAATACTTTGCGATAGCCATAGAATTTAAATAAGGATTTATTGTGACAGATTTGCAAAATGTTCACAATGTTTTCAACTGGGAGTCTGAAACTTGCAATGTCTTCCAATAGATTGGGTAACACTAGAGTAATGCTGAAACATCTCCTTTGGTAAGAAATCTCCCACAAAAATGGGGGAAGTACAATGTACATGTAACATGTTATTTCGTTAAAATGATATCTCCTGCTGAAAAAGACCTTTTTTAATAGAAACATATGAGGTAATGTGTTTTGTATTTACACACGGCCTTTTTGTTGTTGATCCATAATGATATTATACATTAAGCCCCCTTTTTCCATGACATGGCATTTTATTAAATAAAAACAAATAATGATTGTCTATGGCTTATGATAAATAATATAAATACGAAGTTTCATGAAATTTTGTCCAATAGGTAAAGAGATATTGGTCTATACTGGAAATATAGATCAAGCCCCCTTATCCATGACATAGCATTAAATAAAAAAAGCAAAACAAGTCTATTGGCGGACTATCATAAGGAACACATAAATGAAGTTTTTTTTACTTTTTTTCAAGGATTTTAGAAGATATCTGTATGAATGGATGGACAAATGGACAAAAGTATGGACAACGCTAAAACTATATCCCTCCAGCTTCGGCTGGGGATAATAATACTTGGAGTTATCACATATGTAGCTACTTTTGCAGACAATGCCCATTAAATTCAGACAGCATGAACATGTTGTCTCATCTTTGACTTACGGTGCCTGCTACTGTGTGAGATATTTTAACAAAATAAGCCAAGAAATCACAAGGTATTGGAACTTCACACTGTTAGATATTTGGGTCTATTTGATGCTCTGTTAGACAATATTGGGCAACATTTACTCAGTTTCAGTTCTCAACCAGTCTTAGAAATCAAGACAAGAATACTTACAGCTAACCAGTCAAGTCCTTCCCCATTGTTAGCTCTAAAAAAAAAAAGAAAACAAAGGCATGATTGACCAGTTTCCAACCTAAAGGATGCTGGGGCAAGTTTAGTGTTTTTTTTTTTTTGAAACTGAAAATCAATATCACACTGTGCAGATAACAAAAGCACTGCATGCTGGTGTTTACATGGCTGCAGTTGCTTTTACAAATAACTTGATATTCAGTGAAAATTCCCAGTTAAAATTCTACATTGAAAACAAATTAAGCAATGACATAAACTTATTTGCAAAAATAAAAAATGGAAGGAGAAAAGTTGATAATGAGTGAATAGAAAAAAATATGTGCATTTATTTAGATCACTGGTCTTTATGCCCATGAGATGAAATAGGTTTGAAAACAGTGCAGCAACAGCTATGATTGCTAGTATCAGCAATCAATAGCTGCTTCCACATTTTTTCCCCAGAAAATATTCTATTCTGGCAAAGATTTTTAAACCATACAACATTATGCACATCTACAGCTGCTGACGCAATTGTAGTCTACGTAAGCATCTTGGATCTTTTCTCTCCACTAATTTGTGAAATATTCTGACTTAAATGATGAAGTTGTCAGAAAAAAAAACCAGCACTTTTCCTGTACACTGATTTGTGACAGGTAGTTGTCTGATATCTTATGATCAATCTATGTCTGAAAAACTAAGGTATAAGGTTTATCCCTTTACCAAACAATGCAAAGTTTTAATGATCCTGAAAGAAGGACTTTGAAAACACTGTAGGAAAAGTAAAAATGCTGGAAACAAGGAGTTTCCACTGTTTCTAAAACAAATCACATTATTTGACCCACATTTAGTTTGTCATCTGCAAATGCTTCCAATTTGGACTTGTCTAAAATTTTGTCATTTGCTAAGGGATTACGATAATTGGGTTTTGGGTTTATTGCAAGAGATATTTGACAACTTACTCATCCAAGAACTCCAGATTTTTCTCTGTACATTTGACACAGAATGTATTTGAGATCTGATGATTTTCACCAGGTACGATATCCATACCATCTACCTTTAGTCTTGCTCGTACTTTGTACGATCCCATTATCTTGTCTGAACAAACTAGCAGTAAATCATTAAACTGAAAAAGAAAAAAAACATTATGTAGCAGTAAATTGTTAAATTGAAAAAGAAAAACATTACATGGATGTTTCAGTGAGTAATGTTACCTCATACCTGATTTTGACTATTTTAATTTTAACCAACGTCTTTGAGGACCAATAAACTTATTTCAATAAACTAACATCCTGGTATGCTACTCTGTAAAACCATGCAATAACCATTACACAGAAATTGGAAGAGAACTGTGACAGCTGAGCTTGATCTAATCCAATTCTTTGCTATCATCTTTGTTAACACTTTACCAAATGACAAAATTTTAGACTAGTCCAAATTGAAAGCATTTGCAGATGACATTAAATTTAGCTGAAATGATGGCAGTTTTCTGTGAAAGCGTAGAAACATCGTGGGAAAAGAAGAAAATGCTGGTAACCAGCATTTTTTTTCTTTTTCCCACAATGCTTTGAAAAGCTCTCTCTGTCAGGGTCATTAAACCTCGGGATTGTGTAGTAAACTGTTCACTGAGTGTATTGCATTTTTTTGTCTATTGCGTTATATATGAATAAAATATTTTTAATTCAATCAAATTTACAAACTAGCAATAAGTCATTAAACTGACAAAAAGAAAACAACATGAAATAAAGATCTAACAAAGAAAATTGTAAAATCATGCCTAATTTCATATCTTAGCAATTCGAGGACAAGGATGACCATTTCTGTTAAATTGATCAGCCTGAAAACCTGAAGGTGAAATAGAACCTGAATAAAATTTCAGATAAACTCAGTATGCAATGGCTTGACAGGTAGAGCTGTGTCTGTTATCATTCAAGTGCCAATTTTGATCTGTATGTCCATAACAGAAACTAAGCTTGCACTAAACATTTCATAGATTAACAATTTGCCATTTATTTTTTTCTTTTTACAAGCTTCAAACAAAGACCATACTTACAAGAAAAAGATATCTCGCCTGTCTTTCTCCACTTCTTGCAGATATTTTTGTAATAGTTCCCTCCTTCATTAGTTCTCGTGTAGGACTTACTAAATCCTCAATGTCCTCTCCATTTAGCCGCTGTATTATGTTCAACAATTTGTTGAACTTTTCCTGAATTGGGATAAAAATAGGTAGGAAATTAGAAAGAAAGTGATTTGAAAATGGACAATTATCAGGGATAGGAAAGGCAATCCAGGTTTTTATCTATTAAAAGTACTTTACATTATGTACTTTTTTGCTAATATTTGAAGTGATACAACATTGTAAAATATATGTACATGACCATAATGTACATAATATTTAAAAAAAAAAACATCTGAGCATGTGAAACTTGAACTCACAAAATGTGATTCTAACCTTTGACCTTTTACCACATGATCCAAAGTCTTAATGACCCTGAGGATTACATGGTGTTTTACACTTCTTTCAAAATAATTTCAGTCATATCACTGCAACAGCTCACATACTCATATTTTTCCTGGGTTTCACTAGTACAAGGCTAGGGCTCTGAAACATCTTGCCTAGGGACACTCCCACGAAAAATCCAATAGATCCAGTGAGGCTCAAACTGGGGGCGTCCAGGTCACAAGTCCTACACTTTACCACTGAGCCATACAGGACCCCATGAGCCTGACGAAGAAGGCCTTTTGAAAACATTGTGGGAAAAGGAGAAAATGCTGGGAACCTCAATGTTTTCTTCTCAGTCTCAATGTTTTAGTCACATAAAAACTGTTGCCTGCAAAAGCTTTCTATTTGGACAAGTCTAAACTTTTGTAGTTTAGTAAAGAGTTAAGATGCCTTCCAAATAAAATGTACTAAATACCTTCCCCCCAAAAAGTATCTAAATATGTGAAACCTCAATTGTCACAAAAAATCTGATTTTAACCTTTACAATGCCTTTTACTATGATCCGTGCTTTTGTGGCCAGTGAAGATTCAGATTAGACGGCACAAACTACACAGTCTTATCTCTGATCTACACAGTCTGCTTTACTCCGACATTTTGGACAAGAACAACCTTGACAATGCTCTTACTAGGCTCTTCTTCCTAAAAATAGCCGAAGCCTGGTAACTCAGTTTGTAGTGTATAGGTATCCATGGCCTGGCCAATTTCTTTCTGAGGATTGATGATAGTCATTGCAACAGGATTCATTCCTCTCTCAACACAAGCAGCCAGTGGCTAGGAAGAATATTGGGCAGAGCACTGGTAAAAGAAACTCCAAGAAAGCATGGATAGGCTTACTGACCCCCGTCATATAACCAAAATAATGTTAAAATGGCATTAAACACCAAACAATCAATTAATCAATCATTTGTTTAGAATGGAAATGTCTGTTAGGTTTATTTGGTGCTTTAACCCATTACCATACAATCCCTACTTTTGACGACCCTGAGAAAGAAGCCTTTGGAAAATATTGTGGGAAAAGGAGAAAATGCTGGTAACCAGCATTTTCTCCTTTTCCCACAATGTTTTCTACCCTTGACAAAACAAATTTCAAATTTTTAGTCACTTTTATTTTGTCGTCTGCAAATGCTTTCGAATTGGACGAACCTAAAATTTTGTCGATTGGTAAAGAGTTAAGGGTTAAAATCCCTAAGTAGTGCTTTGGTGGAGGAGATGTTGAACAAAAGAAAAAAAACATTTTGCAAAAGAATATCAAAATTAAAGCGAAGATAATTTCTCAACACTTAACCCTTTAACACAAAATCCTAAGTTTTAATGACTCTGAGGAAGAAGCCTTTTGGGGGCATTGCGGGAAAAGGAGAAAATGCTGGAATCCAGCATTTTCACCTTTTCCTACATTGTTTAATACTCCATCAAAGACTAAATCCATTTGAACCACATTTAAATTGTCATCTGCAAATTCATTCAATTTGGACAGGTCACTGATTTTGTCGTGAGGTAAAGAGTTTAAAAAAAATGAATTCTGGAAATTGTGTCCACCACATCCACAGTTTTAGATTGATTCTTTAAAACGTTTCAATACTGGTACAGCAAAACTAGAGGGAATTTGTGAAAAAAAAAATATATATCAGAGACATGGACGTTCATGTAAACTGACTGACAGACTGACAGATTCCAGTACACCACTGAGAGAACATGTTTAGAGAGGGTATGAAAATAAATTGATGCTTACGATTTTCTTCATCGCTGTATTTGAATGACTAGCTGCAGTTATCACAAGGTCCAAAGCCTCTGAAATAATAATGATGTGCATATAAATCAATAATTGCTTGTAATTAGTAAGTGTACAAAGACCAAGAGAAGTAACAGGAAAACCATATTATTCAGAAAAGCTTCACTCTTTACTACACAATCCCAACTTTTAATAACCCTCAGAAAGAAGCCTTTTGAAAACATTGTGGGAAAAGGAGAAAATGCTGGTAATACTATCCTTCTTGAAACAAATTCAAGTTTTTAGTAATGTATATTTTGTCGTCTGCAAATGCTCTCAATTTGGACTAGTCTAAAATTTTGTTGTTTGGTGAATTAACTTTTTACCACACAACAAATCTTACAGTCTTCGAAATTGAAAGCATTTGCAGATGAAAAATAGAATAAAGTTCTATGAACAAAATTAGTCTATGAAAGGGTAGAAGACATTGTGGGAAAAGGAGAAAATGCCAGCATTTTCCACCATATTTTGATAAAGCTTCTTCTCGGGGTTGTGAAATCGGGATTGTCTGGTCAAGGATTTCAACGTATCAGCCTGCAGACTTTTGTTTTGTAACACAACCTCTTTTGAAAAGATTGTGACTAAGAACATATTGCTTTGGTTCTCCTTTTAAGTTGATATTTGAAAGTTCTGCTGCTTCAAATTTTGTTGCAGGAGAAAAATTAAACTTCTTATGGTTTTCAGTAAATGTTGTTCATAATTTAATAATACAGATATGTTTATAATCATATAAAGACAAAAATATTTTCTAATGAAAAGGATTAAATATTATGGGAATAGAATTACGGACCAAGTGTAAAGTATGCTTAACCCTTTACCAAACAATCCCTGGTTTTTACGACCCTGTGATAGAAACCTTTTGAAAACATTGTGGGAAAGGGAGAAAATGCTGGTAACCAGCATTTTCTCCTTTTCCCACAATGTTTTCTACCCTGCTGGAAACAAATTTCAATTTTTGAGTAACATTTATTTGGTCCTCTGCAAGTGCTTTCAATTTGGACCAGTCTAAAATTTTGTCATTTGGGAAAGGGTTAATATGATACAAATTATTTTCTAATTAAAATGATTTATCATTCTAGTAAAAGAACATAGCAACATCTGTGCTGCAGAAACAAAAACTTACTTTGTCCATCAACTCTGTCTGGAGCCTCAGGTGCCAAATGCTTCAAGTAATCTGTGAAAACATATCAAATGAATAAAATCATACTTTTAATTCTTTACCAAACAACAAAATTTTAGACTTGCTCAAATTGAAAGAATTTGCAGACGACAAGATAAATGTGACTCAAAAAATTGAAACTTGCTCTGGGAAGAGGAGAAAACATTGTGGGAAAAGAAGAAAATGGTGGTCACCAGCATTTTCTCCTTTTTCCACAATATTTTTGAATACTTTCTGTTGTCGTTAAAACTCAGGGTTGTGTGGTAAACGGTTAAGTGTACAATCCATCCTGTGACAATTCAGACAAAATTTTACATATTTCTAACAGTATGGGAAATCAAACCAATACTGCCCTAGCTAATAACTCTTCAGCAAAAACCACAAATTTTGGACTCTCTAAAATAAAGAGTTTGCAGATGACATATTTAATATGGTCTTGATATTTATATCTTCACTGAAAGGATAGAAAACATTTTGGGTAAAGAAGAAAATGTTGGTCACAAACATTTTCTCCTTTTCCCATAATGTTTTCAAAGGCCCTACATGGGACTGTTTGATATATGGATGGTAATACACCGACCAGGTCTAGTGCAGATAATATGAAGATGAAACATTTATATGAAACGAGAATATATATAGTTTTTTCTTTTAAATTATATAGAACATACAGTGCGAAAATAAAGCTGTTGCTTGTTACAAACATATATTACATGTACTTTTCCTACATTTTTCAGAGATTCAAATGGGCTCAATAGATAAAGTACAGTGTTTAGCAGCATTTACTTCTTTGTCATCATGTTTTCAGAAGCTTCTTATAGTAAAGAGTTAATCTTCAACACAATCCCAAGTTTTAAAGACATTCAGAAAGGAGACTTTGAAACATTGTTGGGGAAAAAATAATAATGCTGGTAACCAGCATCTTCTCCTTTACCCACAATTTTGACTACCCTTTCAAAGACAAACCTCACCACATGAGCCACATTTATTCCATTGTCTTTAACTGCCTTGGTTTTAGAGAAGTCCAAAATTTTGACATTCATTATAGCTATAAAGCATCACAAAAGAAAAGAAATACCTTTTAATAAGAGTTCGTATCTCGGCACTCTCTGTATAGGTTCCAACATGTGATGTTGTAGAGTAAGCTGCCCACATTCTGGAGATTTCTGCAAACATTAAATTTCACTAATTTTTTTTTTTGCTTAGCTACATGCAAAGTACTTCAAAGCCTTCACTTATTACGGTATTTTATATCCCTATTTGATCTCTGTTGTTTCCAGTAACATTTATCTATGTAAGATATTCATATGTTTTCTTATACTTTTTTTCTCTAACAGGAAATTCCGCTGAATTTTCAGAAACACTTGGTAGACCTTTTGCTGTAGGTGATGCTTTAACCTCTTTCTTTCTTTTCAATAAACCTTTACCAAACGAGTTGGCAGATGATTAAACAATGGCTGAAATGATGGAATGTGGCTTTGAAAGAGTAGAAAACATTACGGGTAAAGGAGAAAATGCTGGTTGCCAGCATTTTCTCCTTTTCCCACAATGTTTTCAAAAGTATAATTTTTCAGGGTCTTTAAAACTCTGGATTGTTTGGTAAGGGTTAAACACTCATCAGTTTTGCATATGATCATGATCAGTAATGAAATTATGTATGCATATGTGAGCAATCAGACATACTAGGCTGTTTTCGTGGGAATTAAATGTACTTTGAGTTCACCATTATTCTCTTTAAATCACAAAGAATAGATATGCAGGCAAGAGACTTGTTTCAGGTGTCAAGGTAATAATGTTTTCTGAATGTACATTGGACTACTGCGGTAATATATTAGCTTGTCAATATATAGTTTGTCAACAATAACAACAACGGCAACAACAACATTTTATTGCCTCATTTCCTTGTTTTAATTGATTCATTTTTTTTGTTTTCATTCCCTCCAAAACCATGTTATACACAGATACTAAAAAATATGCCCACAACACCAACACTCCATTATCATACTCCAAAAATGAAAGTTTTTTCAACTCTATATGATACTTTTACTCCTCCTACATTTCTATAAATAATGCATCAAGGGTTCTGTCCTGTAATCAATTTGTTACATAGAAATTATATCATTTGCATCTGTATTCAACACACCTGAATTTCCTGTAAGAGTGCTGCAAATTTGGGACACTGGGAAGTCCATTTGTCCAACAAGGCCATGGCATTATCAAAGTTCTTCACATACTCTGTGTAGATCTTCAAAAAAGGTGCCAATTTTGCCATCATATCACCAATCTTCTGTTCTACAGACCTTCAAATAAAGAAAACTGTTTGGATACAACTTATCCCTTTACCACATTATTCCATGTTTTAACTGACTTGAGGAATAAAGTTTTTAACTCTTCAACAACCTATAGAAATTTTGAACTTAACAAAATTAAAAGCATTTGCAGATGACAAATTAAATGTAGCTCAAATGATGGTTTCTGTCTTTGAAAGGAGAGAAAATATTGTGGGAAAAAGTAAAATGTTGGCAACCAGTGTTTTCTCCTTCCCCACAATGTTTTCAAGAGCCTTCTCTTTCAGGGTCATTCTAACAGGGAAATTTAAGATAAGGAGTTAAAAGCATTACTTGGAAAACAAGAAAATCTTGGTTTCCCCTTTCCCTGAAAGTTTTCTACCCTTCAAAGACAACTCCATCATTTGAACTATATCTAATTTGACATCTACAATTTCTTTAAAATTGAAAGTCTAAAACTGTGTAATCTGGTGAGGAGTTAAGAGCAGCAGCAGTTCTAATTGCTGGCAGGAGCAGATATCAGACTTGCTGGGACTTTGGACTTCAAACATACATCCCTTCTGTCAAAATCTATGGTTCAAATTAACCTTACACTGCAACATAAATCAAACGAATGTCTCCAGGCAGTAGTAAAGGCCAAAGCATTGCTACATCAATGATAATTTCATCTTAAAAAACTGCAGAGTCTGATAAGGGATTGTTATATACAATCCCTGGTCTGATATAGGATCTAAACTGTCTGCAAAAGGTCTGAAAAAAGTCAAGTTTTAGCAGCCAAAGGGTTAAAACCCTTTATCACACCAGTTGTAACAGCCCTCTTTGAGGACATCTTTGGAAACATTGCAGGAAAAGGAGAAATTGCTGGTTACCAAGAGTCAACAAACATTATAAGATTTATTGTTCAGATTATCTCTATCTCAATACATTTTGCAAGTGACTATTATTGTCTTGTAGCGGACCACTTTTGAGAACATTGTAGTAAAAAAATAGAAACTTCTACCAACAAAGATTTCTCCTTTGGCCACGATGTTTTCATCTGTATTCTTGCATTAAAGCCTTATCTATGCTGAGTGTCTTAATTCTACCTGGGTCTGTATTCACCAACCATTCTTAAAAACATTCTTTGTCTTAATATCAAGAATTTTCTAAATTTGAAAGTAGCACACCTTCAGATCGGCTAAACCAAATGGTTAAGCCAATCAGAAGTTGTGTTACTTTCAAAATTCATAATTAGACAAAGAATGTTCTTAACAATGGTTGGTGAACATGAAGCCAGGATATTTTCAAGACTGTCTGCTGCAATTTTGATTCCAAGTAATTATGCTTTTAAGTCAGAAAAAATTCTCAAAGGCAATATATGCGCTTAGCTCTTTTACAAGCTGACTTAGCAATCCTAAGAAAGACGGCTTTTGAAAATATTGTGAGAAAAGGAGAAAATGCTGGTAACCAGCATTTTCTTCCTTTACCACAATGTTTTCTACTCTTCCAAAGCTAAATACCATCATTTTGAAACATTTTTAATTTGCTGTCTGCATATGCTCTCAATTCTGACAAGTCTAAAATTTTGTTGTGGGTTAAGGAGATAAACCACCTTTTATTTGTTGTCTGCAAGTGCTTTAAATTAACCCTTATGCTGTTTAGCGTGACTCAGTGACCTTTTGCGTGCAGTGTAGATCAAGATCAGACTGCACAGAATGTGCAGTCTGATCTTGGATCTACACTGTTTGATAAGGGGATATTTTTCTCCAAACCATAAGTTTCAAATTACATTATTCCGGTTTTTGCTATTGGCTTGAGAGTTTTATTTAACTTATTTAGCAGGATTAGGGTTAACTCTTTACCAAACGATAAAATTTTGGACTGGTCCGAATTGAAAGCATTTGCAGACGACAAAATAAATGAGAATCAAAAATTGAAATTCGATTTGGGAAGGGTAGAAAACATTGTGGGAAAAGGAGAAAATGCTGGTTACCAGCATTTTCTCCTTTTCCCACAAAGTTTTCAAAAGCTTTCTTTCTCAGGGTCGTTAAAAGTCGGGATTGTGTGGTAAAGAGTTAAGAAAAGTCTGATAAAACATTATCCTTACCAGTTTTTCATTCTAGTCTCTAGCTGAGGTAAGAGAAAGTCTTTATGGAAGGTATAAATAGGTTTGATATTGGCAAACATTTGGGTGACCACTTCAGCAGGAAGGATGTTGTTATTTTTGTTCTCTATTACAACTCGAAAATGGAAAATCTACAAGATACACAAAAGTTGGAGTAAAAATATCTGTCCACATTGACCAAATCTTACCAGAAGATAACTATACAAATATCTTTTTTGTTCCTGCAGATGGCAATTTTTGACAAAATTGAGGGAAAAGGATCACTGTGATTTCAAAAACTTCAAAACTAATGCTTCTTCTATAACCCAGTACAGCAAAATTAAGACTTGATAGATTCCTGCAGTATCAAGCTTTGGGAAACACTATGGGAAAAGATGCAACTGCTTGTACCAACCAACTGCTCTGTTTGGTTATTTCCCCTTCTTTTAAACGTTTGTCAATGCTTCTAGACAAGCAATCTGACAAAGTTTTGTTGATAATATTGTAGTTCTAGCTTCTGTAGAGAGAGCAAGGTTAATGTTGATGACAGATGATGGATAAAGGGTATCACAAAAGCTCATTTTTATGCATGTTTTGCTCTGGCAAGTAAGAAAAAAGTCATTTTGCAACATGAATAACTGCTTGTTACAAGCACCTGCCTCTGTAATCCTCTATGACTGTGTTAAAAAGCTGATTACTTCAGGGGCATATAAGCTGCATTTGTTTGTTTATGACCCATCTACTTTGTATTGACTTTAAGACTAAACTCGGTTGGCCTGTACAACAATTGGAGAATGAGGATAATCAATACAAGTCATTCTTTACTCCCATAAAAGAAGTGGCAGTGGGTGGCAAGATACAAGGAAAGTTCTGTCATATCTTGTTCATTATTGCCTTTTCATGAATTACACATGCACATCCATATAAAAACATTGTTAATTTTACAAACAGATCAAGATGAGACTATACATGACATTCAGTCTGATCAATTGTCCACGAAAGAGTATTTGGTGACATTAATATACACTGGCCAAACAGCTTTGAAATTCCTGTAATTTTTTTTCTGAAGCCTCAAATTGAGCATTCTCCTCTTTTTATATCTTATCTGTCAAAGAGTGAACAAATGAAGAAAGGGATCCACTGCTGAACCATACAGTCTAATGCCAAGATTTGGCCAAAATTCTGAAAAAGTCAAGTATTAGATCTACCTACCTTAGATAAAATTTGTATGGTAGCTGTTATTGTAAAAGAAACAGACCGTTGGCCATATCAATTTACTAAGCCAAGCATTTGACCTACCAGTAAGTTCTATGAAAATCCCCCTGGGGTCAAAGGAGATGTGGATCAGACACAAAACTTAGGGAATAATCACTTGGCCTTTGTGACCTTAACCTTGAAACTGCATAGTTAAGCCATGAATTCTGCACACAATTTTCAGTAAATTTTTTTTAAATTGCTCAAGAAATAAATGCTATTGACAGGTCAAAGGTTGAAACTTGTAACCATCAAGCATGACCTTGACCTTGCATGTTGAACCATTAGTTCTACACATCATCCTATTGAGCAATAAATGAAAATCCTTCAAGGGGTAAATGATATACTGATTGGACACAAAATGCAAGGCTTCAGTCACTTGACCTTCCACTGTAAACTTGACTGAGTCTGTATTATTGAGCCATGGGTTCTCCACACTGTCTCACTATGCTGGACATTAGACCAGAGCTTGATGGAAATCTTTGCGAGAGTACAAAAGTTATGAAGCGGCCAATAATGTGTTAGAGAAGGACTGGTAGATAGACAACTGCCATTCCTATAACCCCCCTCTGCTTCATGGTGGTTTTGTTCTTTTTTCTACAACATACTGATCTTAAACTCAAATAGAAAAAGAGACGTTCTTATTTCCTTCAAATTATTTACTTTTTTTCTGTCCATTGCACTTGTAAGTGGTATGTCTTAGAATTTGTATTGTAAATTGCTTGTGTCAAACTGATATAGATACATGTACATGTAGATACCTGGTCCAGTAAATGTAGTCTTGAGACATAAGCCCTTTCTGTCTTGAGAAGTTCATAGGCAATCTGGTGTAGCTTATCTTTAGGCTGCTCATCCTCTTCTTCTTCTTCCTAGAATATTACAGAAAAATCTCTTTCAACACCATATACCATAAAATTTTAATGTAAAGAACTTTTTCATTCAGTCATAAGAGACAGAGATTACATTTTAAGGGCTGTCTTGTTCAAAATATCCCATAGAACTGTGGATAGTATAGATCAAGATTATGCTTCGTTCTCTTTGCAATATGATATAGATCTTAACTGCAATTTGTCATAAGCTCTGTTAGGGCCAAGTTCAATTTGTTTAACCCTTCACCAAACAGCACCAAGTTTTAACGACCCTGAAAGAGAAGGCTATTGAAACATTGTGGGTAAAAGACAAAATGCTGGAAACCAGCATTTTCTTCTTTTCCCATGATGTTTTCTCCCCAACCACAGAACTCATGCTCATTTGTAGCAATTTTGAATCTGTCATCTGCAAATGGAAGAGTCAAAGATTTTATCATTTGGTAAAGGGTTAAATGATGGAATTTTACACAGTTTTAATGTGTTTCCTGGGAGTCATCAAGACTGGCTCGCCCTTACCAGAGAACACTCCAATACACCCAGCGTTCATACAAAAAGAAAACCAAAAGATTCCGGAAATCCAGCAGCTAAATCATGCTATATTCATAATCAAGCACAATCTATATTCAGGGCCTTCAGACCTTTGTTTTTGCTGTCTGTATTTTTGTTTCTAATTCCACATTGTAGTAAAATAGGCTAATGTTGGCAGTGTAGTTGAAGATCAGAGTGCACAAAACATGCAATGTTATCAACCATTTTCTATGAAATTTTGGCCTAGAAATAAAAGCATTTACTAAGCAATAAGGAAAACCTTTCTGTTCAGTTAACACTTTTGAATGGTCCAAATTGCAAGCATTTCCATACAAACTGACACTGTTACTGACAAATGCACTTGGTTCCAGCATTGTTCTCTTCCCACAATGTTTTCAAAAGCATTCTTCTTCAGGGGCATGGAAACATGAAATTATTTGGTAAAGGGTTAAGCAATAGTGTATTTTTTCATCATATGGAACCCTAATATAAACTATTAACAGACCTGCTAATTAACCAAACACAATGCCTGTCAGTTTTATCAGCAAGAGGCAGAGCAAATACTTTTAGTATAATATAGATGGTACATTCCAAGTGGGTCTGTGAAAGTCATTAAATAGCTGGAGCAAAACCAGACATAATGGGCTTAGTCTATAACCTCTCTATCCTCTGCAGACAAATGTTTTGGTCTTGCAGGAGACCTCATTGGAAAACAATTTGGCAAAAGGCAAGTATACCAAGCAACTTCTCTTTTTCCAAAAATATTTCCAAATATATATTAATGGCTTCATATAGTAATCTGCATTCATATTGATTTGTCACAATGTATCTTATATAGTTATCTGCTGTAAATGTTTTTCAAAATTTAAAGAATAAAGCTCATTTCAAACAAATTAACATTAGCTTTATATACCTGCAGTAATCAAAGTTAAAAAACATTATGGTAAAAGAACCAACTGCCAGTACTTATAAAAATATACTGTATTTTACACTATTCCAATATAGTTTTCAATGGCACATAAAAATGTTTTTCTTCCCTCTCAATTTTTCTTCAATTGATATCATTTTTCAGTGGGTCAAAAAATATCCTATGTGGTAATGCATTAACCCTTTACCACACAATCCCAAGTTTTAACGACCCTGAGAAAGAATCCTGAAAACATAGTGGGAAAAGGAGAAAATGCTGGTAACCAGCATTTTCTCCTTTTCCCACAATGTTTTCTACCCTTCCCAAAACAAATTTCAGTTTTTGAGTCACATTTACTTTGTTGTCTGCAAATGCTTTCAATTTGGACAAGTCTAAAATTTTGTTGTTTGGTAAAGAGTTAACCCTTTCCAAAATGACAAATTTTAGACTCCTTCGAATTCAAAACATTTGCAGACGACAAATTCAAAATTGGTTCAAATGCATTTATAATAATAAAGTCAATGAAAAGGAAGGAAAACGTGGGAAAAGGAGAAAATGATGATTACCAGCATTTTCTTTTTTTCCAAAATGTTTTTTAAAAGCCTTCCTGCTCATTTGTTAAAAATCACGACTGTGTGGCAATGGATTAATTCATCATAAATGGACAGCTTTAAAAATATTTTGAGAAAGGAGAAATGTATTAGCAGTCCTTGCTCTTTTTCCCTTAATTTTTTCAATACAATTAAGGTCTACGACCCTAACTCATCGGTAAATATCGTGTAACATCGACGTTTTCGTAAAGGCTATTCAGCCTATCTCAGCAGCTTCCGTCTTTTAATATGAGAGTATCTAGACTTTCTAACTCATTGGTAAATATCGTGTAACATCGACGTTTTCGTAAAGGCTTTTCGGCCAATCTCGGCAGCTTGTCTTTTAATATTAGAGTTAGGGGCCATAGACCTTTTTTCCTATCTTTCAAAATATTTTCAATTTCTCTTGCACTAGACTTCAGGAGCAATACATATACCATGTATTACAAAGGGTTATTCACAATTCAATCTGTAGTATCCATACTCCTAGCATTCGATAGATTAAGCCTGGAAATCAAAAGTATCTGGTGCTAAAACCTGCCATCGGCCACCTTAACCACATAATCACAATAACTCTGACAAAGGCAGCTTTGAAAACATGGGATAAGGAGAAAATACTAGAAACCAGCATTTTCTCCTTTTACCACAATGTTTTTTAACTTTCCAAAACAAAATTTCAATTTTTGAGTCTGCATTTTGAGTCTACATTTTTGTTGTCTGCAAATGCTTTCAATTTGGACCAGTCTAAAACTCTGTCTGTTGGTGAAGGGTCAAAAAACACCTATAACATATTTTGGAAGTGGACAAACAATACTGAAAATATTGTGCCAGAAAATGAAAGAGCTTGTGGAAAGAAATCATTTTTAAAATAGCTTTACCCTCATTGTATTCCATGATTTCTCTGGAACTGACAGAACAGTATCCATTTCAAGAAATAGCCATTTAACTCTGGCTATATGATCACATGATAAAAATCTCCTGATAAGGAGTCCACAATCAAGGCTTGGCTTGCTGTATGTTTAACCCTTTACCAAACAATCCCGACTTTTAACGACCCTGAGAAAGAAGCCTTCTGAAAACATTGTAGGAAAAGGAGAAAATGCTGGTAACCAGCATTTTCTCCTTTTCCCACAATGTTTTCTTCCCTTCCCAAAACAAATTTCAAATTTTCAGTCACTTTTATTTTGTCGTCTGCAAATGCTTTCAATTTGGATCAGTCTAAAATTTTGTCGTTTGGTAAAGAGTTAACTCTTTACCAAACAACAAAATTTTAGATTTGTCCAAATTGAAAGCATTTGCAGACGACAAAATAAACCAGACTCAAAAATTGATGCTTGACTTTAGATGAGTAGAAAACATTGTGGGAAAAGAAGAAAATGCTGGTTACCAGCATTTTCTCCTTTTTCCACAATGTTTTCAGAAGGCTTCTTCCTCTGGGTCCAAAAAAAAAATGTTTTCAATAATGGTCCAAAGCAAGAGGAGAACAATTTACCATACAGGATAATGGGTTAGCCCTTTATCAAACAATCACAAGTTTAAAGGACTCTGAGAAAGAAGGCTTTGGAAAAGATTGTGAGAAAGGGAGAAAGTGCTGGTAGCCAACATCATCTGCTTTTCTCACAGTGTTTCAACCCTTTTAAACACATAGTTCATCATTTGAGACGCATTTGATATGATGTAAATGCTTTCAACTTGACAAGCCAAAAATTGACCAGCCCGCATAGCTCAGTAGGTAGAGCGTAGGACTCGTGAACGTGATGTTTCGGGTCACTTGAGGGTGTGGGTTTGATCCCCACGGCTGGCCATCTAAAATTACTAATAGTCTTTCGGATGAGACGTTAAACCGAGGTCCCGTGCGATGGTGCTATAACAGCCTTCAGGGGGCGTTGCCCACATGGGCAACCAGTGGCGACGATAAATAAATGCAAATTCAATCAATCAGCCAAAAATTTTGTTGTTAGGTAAAGCATTAAAAGATTCAAGAAGGGTTTTATTCCGGTAGCATGATATTCATTGAACAAGGAAGTAAATATCAGATATGTAAAGATCACCTGCTATGGAAACTTTATCTGATCATCACACCATCTAAGAAACTCAAGCCAGCTCCAAAGAAATCAGAAAATGAAGAATGACTTCATCATCTTTCGTATATCGTCTGCTTTGCTCTATTGGTGAATACAGATTGTATATCCATTTTCTACCATCTGATTCTGGAATCGTTGAGCCATGGTTTTTACAATGTCTGGGTGCATTTTGATCTATATTCATGCCTTTGGTTTAAACATATTTATTTTACATTGATTGAGAAACAAGTTCTTGCAACTGATACTAATCTCTCTCAAGTCTGCTTCCTGGGAACTACACCAGTATTTATGCCTTTGAGGCTAGTGATAGTCAAATATGTTTTTTGTATGTTAAATTAAAAAAGTTTACCAATACATCAATTACTAAAAATTAGATCTTTTCTCTCTTGTTAGAAACTTGTATAACAAGATGTCTGTTTGTAAAACAGTCATGCCCCCCTACTGCCACATCGATACAGGAAGTGGCACAGTTCATAAACTGTTATCAAAGAATTGATTGGGAAATATCGATGTCATCTTTTTTATTTATAGCCCACTTCAATTGTTAAACATGATAATCTGTCAACAGTTTGCATAATTATACACACCGCCGTGTGTATACATACAAGATTGTAAACAGTCGCCGATACACAGTCTGGGTTATCGATTTTTTTTTCGGCCTGCGCGTTCGACTTCCGCATTTTCCCAGTCAACTTCGATGCTTACAACGTCCCAGATGATACGCGTATAAAATGTTGGAGCCACAAGTTGAGTCACATATGATGATTTTTGAGACACTTTAATCTTTTTTAGCAAATGGCTCAAGTGGCAAACGGCAGCGCGGGCCCTGAATCATCTGGTGGTCACTGTGACCTTGACCTTTCACGGATTAACCTTAAAATCGATAGGGATCATTTAAACTCCAAGATGAATATCTGTATAGAATGTGAAGAACCTAGGTCAATTCTGTGTCTACGGGTAGTTATCATCTGGACAAGGTTAGGTCTAAATATCATTAAGTTGAAGGCCACTGTGACCTTGACCTTTGATGGATTAATCTCAAAATCGATAGGGATCATCTGCACTCCGAGAAAAATGTCTGTGCCAAATTTGACGAACCTAGGTCAATTCTGTGTCTAGTTATCATCCGGACAAGGTTTGGTCTATATATCAACATGTTGACGGTCACTGTGACCTTGACCTTTGACCGATTGACCTCAAAATCAATAGGGATCATCTACACTCTAAGATGCATGTCTGTGCCAAATTTGACGAACCTAGGTCAATTCTGTGTCTAGTTATCATCCGGACAAGGTTTGGTCTATATATCAACATGTTGATTGTCACTGTGACCGTGACCTTTGACCGATTGACCTCAAAATCAATAGGGATCATCTACACTCCAAGACGCATGTATGTGCCAAATTTGACGAACCTAGGTCAATTCTGTGTCTAGTTATCATCCCAACAAGGTTTGGTCTATATATCAACATGTTGACGGTCACTGTGACCTTGACCTTTGACCGATTGACCTCAAAATCAATAGGGATCATCTACACTCCAAGACGCATGTCTGTGCCAAATGTGACAAACCTAGGTCAATTCTGTGTCTAGTTATCATCCGGACAAGGTAAGGTCTACCAACCGACCGATGGACGGACCGACCAACATTAGCAAAGCAATATACCCCCACTTCGTTGAAGGGGGGCATAATTATGGTTTTTATGATGACAAGTTCATTAATGTTTGTGGCATAGTGTCTGCTTAACTTTTTACCACACAATCCCTAGTTTTAACAACCCTGAGGAAAAAAGGCTCTTGAAAACATTGTGGGAAAAGGAGAAAATGCTGGCAACCAGCATTTTTTTCTTTTCGCAGAATGTTTCTTACCCTATCAAAGACAAATTTCATCATTTGAGCTACATTTAGATTTTTGTCTGAAATGATTTCAATTTGGACAAGTCTGCATTTTTGTTGTTTGAACTCACAATAACAATTTGTGCACCTTTCTAGTAGCTTACATTTTAAGTTGTCATTCTTGTCTATGGAGAAATCTAAATAAAGAACTAGAGGCCCTTGAGGGCCTGATATCGCTCTACTGGCAGTGATTTTGCTTTTTTGCTAGCATACATTATTAAATTTAGGATGCTAAATGAAAAAAGACAAACAAAAGACAAAAAACACACACAAAAAAAGGGCTTGAACCTAGTAAGAACTGTTACAAAACAATCCCTGCAAATTCAAAGAAATGTGACAAATAATGTGAACTTTGTTGACTAAACAATACTAAGTTATCAAATGGCTGTTTTTCCTGAACAGATTAGTAGATTTTCTTCAGTTCTGATAGAGTTCAATCCCTTGATGAACTAAACAATCTCTGAAAGTTTCAAAAGAATTGGATCAAAACTGTGGACTTCATTGCCTAAACAAGAAATAGAAATTTTCAACATTAAAAGGCTACTTTTCCCATAGTGTTCGTTGGATTTTTTCAAAATCGATACAGTTCAAGCTATTGATGAGATAAACAAACTATATAAGTTTCACAAAAATCTGATAACAAATGGAGACTTTATCGCGTAAACAAGCAATGGAAATTTTCAACTTGAAATGGCTACTTTTCCCTTATTGTTTGTTGGATTTTTTTCAAAATCAATATCATTCAAGCTATTGATAAGATAAACAAACTATGCAAGTTTCATTAAAAATTGACCAGAAATGCAGACTTTATCATTAACAAGAAATGGAAATTTTCAACTTCAAATGGCTACTTTTCCCATACTGTTTGTTGGATTTTCTTAAAATCAATAGGGTTGAAGCTGTTGATGAGATAAACAAACTGTGCAAGTTTCATGAAAATCTGACAACAAATGCAGACTTAATCGCGTAAACAAGAAAAAGACTAACGGACGGACGGACAGACGGACTGACAGACGGACGGACGACGGGAACCGTACCATGACATAAGCTCTGCTGGCTTTCAGCCAGTAGAGCTAAAAATTCAAAAGTCCTACATTGAAACAAACTTTTACAGCTCCCAACATACCATAAAATCTGCTGACTGAAACCTCCGAGACCAAAATGTGATAAATTTGAATTTTTGCACTCTAATTGCTGTAGGAAACCAGTAATCAAGGCAATTCATGGCATCTATTCTTGAAGAATCAATACTGTTTTTGATGTTGTTTGGTTGTTGTAATTAACCTTCCCGCCTTATAATCAAACCTTATTTGTTGTTTTTTTTATTTGGACCTGCTTTTCAAAAATGTAAGGAGAGGAAACTCAAACAAATCCCTTGTCTTACTTTTTCCATTTATCACATTTCTTTTTATTTTGAAATTGTTACTGCCACTATGATTATGCGAGACCTCTAAAATTGTTTAACCCTTTACCCCATGAAAAAACTTGAGATTTGCCCAAAGTGATACTGCTTGAAAAAACTGAACTATAATCAATTTGCCATACCTGGTACCTCAGATGGTAATGTACAAGGCTTTTACCCAGAGGTTTAGCCGTTCTTTAACTCTTTACCATATGACAAAATTTTAGACAGATCCAAATTGGAAGTATTTCCAAAGGACTTAGTAAATGTGTTACAAGTAATGGGATTTGTCTCTTAAAGATAAGAAAACAACGTGGGAAAAGAAGAAAATGCTGGCTACCAGCATTTTCTCCTTTTCCCACGATGTTTTCAAAAGCCTTCTTTCTCAGGGTCGTTAAAACTCAGGATTGTGTGGTAAAAGATTAAGAGGATCTTCCAACAATTGATGATAGTCATTGTGAGAGGATTCATTCCTCTCTCAATGCTGATCATTGTTTTGATGATGGCAATGTGGGAAAGCAGCAAGAAACTTTAGAAGAATATTGTGCAAAGGACTGGTAAAAGAAAACCCAGGAAAGCATCCATAGACAGGTGCACAGGCTGCCACAAATTACTGTTGAAAATGGCAGTATCATGATATGGCTTGCAACACGCGAAAAGGGGCATTCGGACAATTGCGTAAAGTGTCATCTCGGATCAGCCTGCGCAGTCCACGCAGGCCAATCCGAGATGGCACTTTACGACTACATTAGATTTTGTGCTACAGTAGACTTATACAAAACAGAAAATTACATAAAAAAGGAAAGTGTCGTTTCGGATTAGCCTGCGCGGACTGCGCAGGCTGATCCGAGACGACACTTTACGCAATTGTCCAAATGCCCCTTTTTGCGTGCTGCAGGCCATATACTGTGTGATGACACAAGTACTTGAAATTAATGCTCTTCATCCATTTCCTTTTGACATATATCTGGTTTCTGTATTTTTTGTTTGGTGTCTGTTTAAAGTAAGATTAGCTGCCAAAAGTAAACAAAGTGGGTGTTAAAATGCATTTCAATTTAAATCATACCATTTAAAAGTAAGGAAATTATTGTGAAGATGACAATCTATTGGACAATCTGTTATTGTACCCTTGGTCCAAGTGGAAGTCGCTGGCAAAGAAATTAATTTCAAAACTAGGTTAAAACCTGCCAGGTCACTCTATCTTTTGTTTACTTTTTTGCCTGATTTTAAAATTCATATTTCTGCCAGCAACTAACACTTGGACCAACCACTCAATAACAGATTGTCATCTTCACAAAATTTTCCATACTTTTAACTGGTATGATTTAAGTTTAAATGCATTTAACACCTGCTTTGATTTTTGCCAACTTTGGGCCTTTAAATGGCATTTTATGCCACTTTCACCATTTCTGCAAGCAGCAGTTCTAATATCCATGTTGTCGTCGGTTTTTACACTACAAGGCTGGGACTCTGCAGTGCTTTACCCAAGGACACTCCTAAATGACCAGAAGTATCATGGATGATAAAACCAGGCTTTTCCAATTACAAATCCAATGGTTCAACCTATCAGCCATTCTTTAAAAAAAAACATTTAAAAAATGTAATGAGAAATGAGGTTTGAAATGGGTTTTATCCCCTTACAAAAAGGATCAATAGGTGTAATAAGTCAATTGAACAGGAGAAACTATGCTTCTTTTCCTATATAAGAAATTTAAAATCTTTTTCTTAAAAAAAACTTGTCATAAACCCTAATACCCCCATTCCACTAGGCCGCGATCTACAGCACTCTGTGCGCTCATACAGAGCGCTGTAGATCGCCTCAGATCGCTGCCGGATTGGTGATTATGAGGACACTCCCGCTCAGATAACAACCAGATGACCGAGTGCTTCTGCATCTCTAATGGTCGCTATCAGATCACATCGGAGCGTGATGACCGGCATACTGGCGAACATTTTTGCTCTTGAGCGATCCAATAGCGCTCCAGTTACCATGTTTACGTTCAAGTTGCATTTCGATAGCGATTTAGGCGATTAAGTAGCGATGTGATGGCATTCTGAACAGATCCCCATGGATCTTTGTGCAAGGGAGTAGACTGATGGCGATCTTGGCGATCCGTTAAAGATCTGTTAGCGTTCTTCGCGTTCTTGGCGCTCTGCATGGCGATCTACGGCGCTCTGTGAGAGCACCGTAGATCGCGGCTTAGTGGAATGGGTGTATTAGCGAGCTAAACAAATGAAATGATTTTTGTCATTGAAAAACATTGCAATGATATCAAGGCAGGTTTTACAATAGCAGACAGTGTCACTTCAACTTCAAACTGCCTATTCAGATCTTGATCTAAATTAAAGATTTAACCCTTTGCCACACAGTCCCACCTTTCAATAACAAGAGGGCCATGATGGCCCTGTATCGCTCCACTGGCTATTAAGTAAAAACACTACAAGCCAAACATTACAATATTCAGCAAATTGATTTCAAACACGAGGACATGCAAACATTTTTCTATCTTATCCTACGAGAAAGTTGTGATCCATAGGCAAAGCCAATTTTGATCGCAAAGCTATAATTATTTGAATCCTGGTGGAGGTCCACAATATAAAGCTCCATACCAAATAATTCAGTTCTTGAATGTTATAAACAAGAAGATTTTCAAATTTTTCTCAATGAAAAGCCCTGTAAAACATGAAACCCATGAGACAGGGCTAAATCTAATAGCCTTAGTCTTTATAATGGTTAGTAACATGATGACTTAAGATAGTTTTCATTACAAAAGCCCATGTAAAACTGGTGACCTTGTGTTCCGTGGTGTGGGGACAAACTTGGGTCAAGGACTATAATTTGGGCCCTCCTTGTACAGGCCCACTAGATAAAGCTACATGCAAAATTTGGTAGACCCCATGGCTATTATTTGAAGGAACTTGGTAGAGGCCCACTAGATACAGCTACATGCCAAATTTGGTAACCCTAGGCCTTACAGTTTCAGAGAAGAAGATTTTTGAAAATTTTCTATATTTTTCAGTTTTGTTGCCATGGCAACCAGAGTTTTTGAAGGAATAAAATTCTGTCATGGGATTCTGAAGAAGACCATGGCAGGATCATTTCTTTGAAGTTTCATCAAAATTGGATAAGTAGTTTCAGAGATGTTTGAAATAAAAGTTAATGCACGCACGGACAGATGGACGGACGGACCTTCAGTGCCAGTAAAAAACAAGTATATACATCAATCTCAGTTTGAAATATATCTTTTTAACCTATTACCAGACAATCCCTACTTTTGATGACCCTGAGAAAGAAGGCTTTAAAAAAGCATTTTCTCCTTTTCTTACAATGTTTTCTACTGTTCACAAAACAAATTTCAAATTTTCAATCACTTTTATTTTGTCGTCTGCAAGTGCTTTCGATTTAGACAAGCCTAAAATATTATCGTTTGGTAATGAGTTACATGTGTGCTAACAATTGTCATAATAAATCACTAAGATTTTTTTTTCAAACTTATTTTATTAATACTTTTTCTAAGCTAGTCATCATCAAACAGTAGACATGGTGTATTAATATGAACACTTCATAGTTTGTAAACACAGTCAGATATGTGGAGGATAATTTTTTGTTTTGGTGTATGATTGAAAATTCTTTTATTGAGTTGAAACAAATGCTAAAAGCTCCCCTTGAGCACGTTGTGCTCAAATGAGCTAAAAAGTTAACATACGGATGGACGCACAACGGACAACGGGCCATAACATAAGCCTGCTGACCTTCGGCCAGTGGAGCTAAAAAACTTGTCTAGCACCAATCATGTATCACTGCAGCTTGATAATCAAGGGAGGTAAATAGTAACGAACTTTATCTTTCATAAAAAGAGTTATTTCCCTTGATTAATGTTTAAATTGAAGTGACAATATTTTGAAGCCCATGTTAAACTTGCGATCCCTGGAATGAAGGCAATTTTGACCCCAGACCTACAATATGAAACTAGAATGTGTGGTTATAAACAAAAAGATTTTTTAATCTTGCCCAATAAAAAGTCATGTAAAACAAGTTTGCTGAATAAAAGGCCCTGTAAAATATGTGATCCATGACACAGGTTTATCAAGTTTTCACTATAAAAGCCAATGTAAAACTTGTGACCCCTGGTGTGGAGTCAAACTTGACCCCCAAAGTTAAAATTTGGGCCCTCTTGGTAGAGGCCCATTATATAAAGTTACATGCAAAATTTGGTAGCCCTAGGCCTAAATATGGCTATGTACAAGTAGATTATTAAAGTTTCCTTATATAAGACCATGTAGAACTTGTGACCCCCTGGGGTGGGGCTACATTTGACCCCCTGGGCTATAATTTGGGCACCCTTGATAGAGACCCCCTAGATAAAGCTAAATGCAAAATTTGATAGCCCTAGCCTTTATAGCTAGATGCGAAAGATTTTCCTATATAAGCCCGCCCATGTAAAACATGTTACCCCCCGGTGCGAAGTCAAATTTGACCCTCGGCTATAATTTGGACACCCTTGGTACAGGTCCACTAGATAAAGCTACATGCCAAATTTGGTCGCCCTAGGCCCCATGGCTAGGTCAAAGAAGAATTTTAAAGTTCTCCCTATATAAGCCCATGTAAAACTTGTTATATAAGCCCATGTAAAACTTGTTACCCCCGGGCAGGGCCTAATTTGACCCCAGGGCTATAATTTGAACAATCTTGGCAGAGGTCCACTAGATAAAGCTACATGCCAAATTTGGTAGCTCTAGACCCTATGGCTAGGTAGAAGAGGAATTTTAAAGTTCTCCCTAAATAAGCCCATGTATAACTTGTAACCCCCGGGGCGGGGCCAATTTTGACCCCAGGGCTATAAATTGAAGAAACTTGGTAGAGGTCCACTAGATAAAGCTACATGCCAAATTTGGTAGCCCTTGGCCTTACGGTTTCAGACAAGAAGATTTTCAAAGATTTTCAAAATTTTTCAGTTTTGTTGCCATGGCAACCAGAGTTTTTGAAGGAATTAAATTCTTTCAAGAAATTCTGAAGAGGACCATGGCAGGATCATTTCTGTGAAGTTTCATCAAAATTGGATGGGTAGTTTCAGAGAAGGAGACGTTTTAAAAAAAAGTTAACGGACGGACGGACGGACGGACGGACGCACGACGGACAACAGGCCATGACATAAGCCCGCTGGCCTTCGGCCAGTGGAGCTAAAAATGAGAAAAAAGCTTTTGTAAACATTATAGAACAAGAGTGGCAAATTCTCGCAAGATACGCCCGTCCCACCGCCAGTTGTCAAGGGGGAATAATAATCGTAAAGGGCAGGTAGAGGGAAATAGTAGTGCAGCAAAAATCATGTAAGTAATTGAAACAGGCATGAATGTGTAATGTTAAGGAAACATGCATATAAAGTTTCAGGTCATTCGAACATGAAAAGACAAAGTTATATTGTAGAGAAGCATGAAAAGCTGTAAAAAAAAAATAATGAATAGGGAATAATTCCAAAAGGGCATTAGGTAAGGTTACGGCTCCAGTGCATTCCACTTTTCGTAACTGCAACAAACATGTTTACCAAGTCTCAAGTCAATTTGACTTGAGGTGACAAAGTTCCCTTCCGGACAAGCAAGAAATACTGTAAAAATGAAGATCAAAGTGGAATTACTCAAAATCTGCGCTAAGTAGAGTTATTGTTCTTGAGCACTGTACTCTGTAATATTGCAACAAACATGCATACCAAGTTTGAAGTCGTTCTGACTTGAGATGACGAAGATAAATTGCGGACAAGCACTAAATGCTGTAAAAATGACGATCAAAGGGAAATAACTCAAAGACAGCACGAGGTAGAGTTACAATTCTTGCGCACTGCACTTCCAAATATTGCAACAAATAAGCATACCATATTTCAAGTCATTCCCACTTAAGATGACAAAGTTATGCTCCGGACAGGCAAGAAATGCTATAACAAGAGGGCCATGATGGCCCTGTATCGCTCCACTGGCTATTAAGTAAAAACACTACAAGCCAAACATTACAATATTCAGCAAATTGATTTCAAACACAAGGACATGCAAACACTTTTCTATCTAATCCTACGAGAAAGTTGTGATCCATGGGCAAAGCCAATTTTGATCGCAAAGCTATAATTATTTGAATCCTGGTGGAGGTCCACAATATAAAGCTCCATACCAAATAATTCAGTTCTTGAATGTTATAAACAAGAAGATTTTCAAATTTTTCTCAATGAAAAGCCCTGTAAAACATGAAACCCATGAGAGGAGGAGATTTTTAAAGAATTCCTTCATTTCTGTATAGTGCAAGAAGCCCCCATTCACCAGAGCCACGTTTTTTGACAGATCAAAATTTTATGAACAGTTTTTGAAAAGGGTCACCCAAGGAACAATCCTGTGAAATTATTTCGAAATCTGACCAGCGGTTTCAGAGAAGAAGAATTTTGAAGAATTCCTTCATTTCTATATGGTGCAAGAAGCCCCCATTCACCAGAGCCACATTTTATGACGGATCAAAATTTTACGAACAAATTTTAAAAAGGGTCACCCAAAGAGCATATCTGTGAAATTATTTCAAAATCTGACCCGTGGTTTCAGAGGAGAAGATTTTTAAAGAATTCCCTAAAAAATTCCATTTGGTTGCAATGGCAACCAGAGTTTTTGATGGAATCAAATTCTGTGAACAGTTTTTAAAGAGGACCTTCCAAGGAACATTCCAGCCAAGTTTGGTCCAAATCCGCCCAGTGGTTTAGGAGGAGTTGATGTTTAAAGAATTGTTGACGACACACGACGCACGACGGACACCAGGTGATCCTAAAAGCTCCCCTTGAGCACGTTGTGCTCAAGTGAGCTAAAAAGTTAACATACGGATGGACGCACAACGGACAACGGGCCATAACATAAGCCTGCTGGCCTTCGGCCAGTGGAGCTAAAAAACTTGTCTAGCACCAATCATGTATCACTGCAGCTTGATAATCAAGGGAGGTAAATAGTAACGAACTTTATCTTTCATAAAAAGAGTTATTTCCCTTGATTAATGTTTAAATTGAAGTGACAATATTTTGAAGCCCATGTTAAACTTGCGATCCCTGGAATGAAGGCAATTTTGACCCCAGACCTACAATATGAAACTAGAATGTGTGGTTATAAACAAAAAGATTTTTTAATCTTGCCCAACAAAGAGTCATGTAAAACAAGTTTGCTGAATAAAAGGCCCTGTAAAATATGTGATCCATGACACAGGTTTATCAAGTTTTCACTATAAAAGCCAATGTAAAACTTGTGACCCCTGGTGTGGAGTCAAACTTGACCCCCAAAGTTAAAATTTGGGCCCTCTTGGTAAAGGCCCATTATATAAAGTTACATGCAAAATTTGGTAGCCCTAGGCCTAAATATGGCTATGTACAAGTAGATTATTAAAGTTTCCTTATATAAGACCATGTAGAACTTGTGACCCCCTGGGGTGGGGCTACATTTGACCCCCTGGGCTATAATTTGGGCACCCTTGATAGAGACCCCCTAGATAAAGCTAAATGCAAAATTTGATAGCCCTAGCCTTTATAGCTAGATGCGAAAGATTTTCCTATATAAGCCCGCCCATGTAAAACATGTTACCCCCCGGAGCGAAGTCAAATTTGACCCTCGGCTATAATTTGGACACCCTTGGTACAGGTCCACTAGATAAAGCTACATGCCAAATTTGGTCGCCCTAGGCCCCATGGCTAGGTAGAAGAGGAATTTTAAAGTTCTCCCTAAATAAGCCCATGTAAAACTTGTGACCCCCGGGGCGGGGCCAATTTTGACCCCAGGGCTATAAATTGAAGAAACTTGGTAGAGGTCCACTAGATAAAGCTACATGCCAAATTTGGTAGCCCTTGGCCTTACGGTTTCAGACAAGAAGATTTTCAAAGATTTTCAAAATTTTTCAGTTTTGTTGCCATGGCAACCAGAGTTTTTGAAGAAATTAAATTCTTTCAAGAAATTCTGAAGAGGACCATGGCAGGATCATTTCTGTGAAGTTTCATCAAAATTGGATGGGTAGTTTCAGAGAAGAAGACGTTTTAAAAAAAAGTTAACGCACGGACGGACGGACGGACGGACGGACGCACGGACGCACGACGGACAACAGGCCATGACATAAGCCCGCTGGCCTTTGGCCAGTGGAGCTAAAAATGAAGATCTAAGGGGAATAACTCAAAATTTGTGCTAGAAAGGGTTATGGTTCTTGTGCACTGCACTCCGTAATTTTTCAACAATCATGCATACCAAATCTGAAGATGTTCAGACTAAAAATGACAAAGTTATATTCTGGACAAGCAGAAAATGCTGTAAAAATGATGATCAAAGGAAAATAACTGAAATACAGCACAAGGTAGAGTTATGGTTCTTTTGCACTGCACTCTGTATTATTGCAACAAACACAAATGCCAAGTTTCAAGTCAATCGGACTGGAGATGACAAAGTTAAGCTCTGGACAAAGAACTGGACTGTAAAAATGAAGATCAAAGTGGAATTACTCAAAATCCGCGCTAGGTAGAGTTATTGTTCTTGAGCACTGTACTCCCTAATACTGCAACAAACATGCATACCAAGTTTGAAGTCGTTCTGACTTGAGATGACAGTTATATTCTGGACAAGCACTAAATGCTGTAAAAATGACGATCAAAGGGAAATAACTCAAAGACAGCACGAGATAGAGTTACAATTTTTGCGCACTGCACTTCCAATTATTGCAACAAATATGCATACGATATTTCAAGTCATTCCTACTTAAGATGACAAAGTTATGCTCCGGACAAGCAAGAAATGCTACAAAAATGAAGATCTAAGGGGGAATAACTCAAAATTCGTGCTAGGAAGAGTTATGGTTCTTGTGCACTGCACTCCGTAATTTTTCAACAATCATGCATACCAAATTTGAAGATGTTCAGACTAAAAATGACGAAGTTATATTACAGACAAGCAGAAAATGCTGTAAAAATGACAATCAAAGGGAAATAACTCAAAGAAAGCATGACGTAGAGTTATGGTTCTTTTGCACTGCACTCTGTATTATTGCAACAAACACAAATGCCAAGTTTCAAGTCAATTGGACTGGAGATGACAAAGTTATGCTCCGGACAAGCAGAAAATGCTATAAAAATGATGATCAAAGGGAAATAACTCAAAGACAGCACGAGGTAGAGTTATGGTTCTTTCGCACTGCACTCCATATTATTGCAACAAACACAACTGCCAAGTTTCAAGTCAATCGGACTGGAGATGAGAAAGTTATGCTCCGGACAAAGAACTGAATGCCGCCAGCCTGCCCGTTCGTACGCCATGGGTGATCCCATAATACGTCCCGTCTAAAAACGAGGCAATGGAAACCAGCATTTACTCCTTTTCCCACAATGTTTTTACCTTTCCCAAAACAAATTTCAAATTTTGAGCTACAAGTATTTTGTCGTCTGCAAATGCTTTCAATTTGAAAAAGTTTAAATTTTGTTGTTTGGTAAAGAGTTAAGAAATATTGGAATTTCACATGCTTTAGGACCAAAATGTGTAAGAGCTATGAGATATTCCAACCAAAACAGGCTCTTTTACCAAACAACAAAACTGTAGACTTGTATTAACTCTTCACCAAATGACAAAATATTAGGCTAGTCCAAACTGAAACCACTTGCAGACGACAAAATAAACGTGACTCAAAAATTGAAATTTGTTTTGGGTAGGCTAGAAAACATTGTGAAAAAAGGAGAGAATGCTGGTTACCAGCATTTTTTCCTTTTACCATGATGTTTTCAAAAGGCTTCTCTCTCATGGTCGTTAAAAGTAGGGATCATGTGGTAAAGAGTTAATCGAAAGCATGCTCAGACAAAAAAATAAATGAAGGCATTCTCAGACAAAGAAATAAATGTAACTCAAAAACACTTTTCTGGGAGGGTACACAAATTTGTGGGAAAAGTGGAAAATGCTGGTTACCATTACATGTATTTCCTCCTTATTCCACAATGTTTTCAAAAGTCCACTTCAAAACTCAGCATTGTTTGGATAAGGGTTGTTCATTTAATGTTAACCCTCAAGGTGCCTTTCAAAACTTAAGTTGTTTTTAAGGATAATGTTTTTGATATCAGACTGGAAAATAAATGCATTCTAGTACTGGAGCTACACTGTTGCATATGTTGAGATATTCCAGCCAAAAGTTGCATTAACCCTTTAGCACACAGTTCTAAGATCTAGTAATCTTGCAGGAAAGAGCTTTTGAAAACAATGTGGGAAAAGCAGCCTTTTTCCACAATATGTTCTACACTATCAAAGTCAGACATCATGTTTTGAGCTAAATTTGTCATTTCCAAATGCTTTTAATTTGGTTGAGCCAAAATTTTGTCTTTTGATAAAGAGTTAATATCAAAACATTTATACAAGTAGTTTATTGACATTGTCCATTTTGGTGCTCCAAGGATTACCGGTACTATGAATGATTTAACTACTTTCAATGTCTACTTTCACGACTTCGTTCTTTAAAAGAAGACAAAATTTTAGACTTGTGTGAAAAGAAAGCAGTTACAAACGACATATCCAATGTGGATTCAATATAACAGATTTTCTCCATTTCCTACGATGTTTTTTACAAAACCTCTGCCGTTAACCCTTTACTGCACAATGCTGACTTTTGACAACCCTGGGAAAAAAGCCTTTTGAAAACATTGTGAGAAAAGGAGAAAATGCTGGTAACCAGCATTTTCTCCTTTTCCCACAATGTTTTCTACCCTCTCAAAGAAAAATTGCACCATTTGAGCAACACTGAAATTGTCGTCTGCAAATGCTTTCAATTTGAACAAGGCTAAAATTTTGTCGTCTGGTAAAGAGTTAAAACACAAGATTGTTTTGTAAAGGGTTAAATCTATCCAAGTTGTTGGAGGATAACAAATTTCTAACAAGTATAATTCAAGTGCAGTTTTAAACAATTGTAATACAGATATGTCATCCTGTTTTCATGAAAATTTTGATAAATTTTACTGTCGATACAAAAATCATCGATATAACCTTTTACCACATACATATTTGCTTTCTACACCACTTTAAACTAGAACTATAGCAAAACAGACAAATACCCCCACCAGCACCTTGTCACTGAAGCAGCACAATCAGAACTGAAAAGATTTTCAAAACAAAGTTTACTAAAAACCTTAAACCCTGACTTTTGACTTGTGTGACCCAAAAACAATGGTGCACCTTCTTGGGTCATGAGCAACACTTGTAAAAAGTTTCTAGGTGAAACAGCTATTGAGTTTGAGCACAGGAACAATTTTCAATCAAAGTTCACCTGACCTTGAACTTTGATACATGTGACTCAAAAATATTAGGGCACCTCCTTGGTTCAAGAGCAAAACTTGTACATGGATAAAGTTTTAGGGTCTTAGATCAAACGGCTTTTGAGTTAGGGCATTGACATGAAAACATAGACGAATTGGCAGATGGACCGACGAATGGATGGACAGACAGACATGGTGAAACCAGATACCCCCCTTTATTTGTAAGTGGAATGTATAATAATAATTCTTCCAAACATTAAAGAGGCCCTTATACTCATTTTCAGCCAGTTTTAACTCATTTTGTCTTTATTTTATCAATTTATAGTCATTCTTGTACCTTCATGCCAAATATTGTGCCTGACAGTTGCAAGGCTGCTTAGATTACGGTCGATAGAAAATGCATTTCGCTGAGTTGCGGCCTTTCATGTAAACAGACCCGTCGTTTCTGGTTTTTGAATTGAAGATTTCGATATATCCGTTATACACTCGGGTAGATTCGTATGAAGATCATGCATTCTGTCACGTGACTATATTTGACCTTCGCCCTGCATCTAATGAGGTAAACAAAGGAAAATGGAGGCTTCTCTATTGCAGCCTCGATTTCCAGACGGAGGTCGCGACCTATATGTAAATTACACCGTATCCGACTCTAGGCGGAAACCAACGATAAATTTCCGTGACACACCGCCACTGTTTACAGCTTCGATCGTCAGCTAGTTTTCTTCTGACCAATGTTCGGTTTCTGATACAAATCTCTGTTTCTTTTTTTTCAATTACACCATATATGTCAGTAATTTATCCATGTTTACACAAAGGACTGATTTCTGTACCATTCTAAATTGTTTGAAATTTAACAGCGCTTTTGCTTACCGGCTGTAGACGGGCATCTTTAATGGACATGAAGGCATTATTTGCAATGAGTAATTGCCCCTTTTCTGATCATATTTCTCATCATATAACTCGAAAGAAGAGCTTTCCCTTCTTCCACAAGTTGCACATACAAATGTAACTCCTTATCAGATGACAAAATCTTAGACTTGTCCAAATTGAAAGCACTTGCAGATGATCAAATAAATGTGACTCACAAAATTTAAGTTTATCTTTTGAAGGGTAGAAATGACTGTGAGAAAAGAAGAAAATGCTGGTTATCTGCATTTTCTCCTTTTCCTACCATGTTTTCGAAATCCCTCTTGCTCAGGGAAGTAAAAAGCATGGGATTCTTTGGTAAAGGGTTAATTTGTACAAAATTCAAGTAGATTGAGAATTGCTTAACCCTTTATCACACAATCCCGAGCTTTAACAATCCTGAGAAAGCTTGCTTGCTTGAATGGTGTTTTACGCTGCTTTCAACATTATTTCTGTCATATCACGGCGACAGCTCACATATTCATGTATTTCCTGGGTTTTACCAGTACTGGGCTGGGGCTCTGAAGTGTCTTGCCCAAGGATACTCCTGTGAAAAATCCAGTGGAGCCAGTGAGGCTCGAACTCGGGGCCTCCAGGTCACAAGTCCCACACTCCACCACTGAGCCACACAGGACCCCTCCTGAGAAAGAAGCCCTTTGAAAACATTGAGGGAAAAGGAGAAAATGCTGGTAACCAGCATTTTCTCCTTTTCCTGCAATGTTTTATACCCTATCAAACACAGATATTATCAATTTCAAACAGATATTATCAATTGAGCTACATTAAAATTGTTGTCTACAACTGTTCTCAATTTGGACCAGTCTGCAATTTTATCATTTGGTACAGAGTTAAAGCCCCAATAGAAACAAAAAGTAAACAATGCAGAGTAAAAAATGCATTTGAATTTACAATAACAGATTGTTGTCTACATAATAATATCCATATTAATAGAACGCGATAACCGTGGCCTTTGTTTACAATAATTCAGAGCATTCTATTTTCGTATACGGGAAGAACAGGTAAATTATCCGATGATTTTAGTTAAAATATACATTGAAAAGGCTTAAAAGTTTTACAAGCTACCGATTCTACTAAGCGAGCAGTGGTGTAATGGATAAAATCTCTGCCTCTCAAGCCGGCGATCCTGGTTCGAGCCGTCAGACCTACCTTTTTAGAAAGCATGTTATATATTTTTTTCGGTTTTTCTCCTTACGTTTCTTTTTTTTTCTTCCTTATTTTTCTTTTCCTTGTTTGATTGTCTTTTATGTTTCTTTTCTTTATCCTTTCTTCTTCTTCCTTTTTTAGACGTGTATATCTTTTTGGCATTGATATTCTTTTGTTATTATTACATTTTTTTCTAATTCATTTTATTCTTTTTGTTTTAAAGCACATTTCTATATGATTGATACAACAATACAATGATAAGTGCGCAACTCTCATCCCGTACGCTGGCGGTATCAGTACTCGCTTCATTTTCACTGGCCGTATCTGTACCCTAAGCCTCTTAACTTTCAGTATTTCTTGCTTCCTCGTCGCTGACCGCAATTATTCACTGCTCACAGGCCTCTTGAACTGCAATGTCTGCTTTTTTAAAAAAAATATTTATTCTGCTAAGACCGCATACCTACAGTAACTTTTCCACTTAGATTGCCTTAGTTCTCAAGTGGTTCCATTCCACTGGTGTTTCAATTTAAATCCTTGTGCAGTCAAGCTTCCGAGATGCTTAAGTAGACATGACTCTTCCGTCAAAGCCATGAAACAGGAAGAAAACTAGTAACCAGAAATTTGTGGCTATATTCATCTTAAAAGTCTAAAACATGAGACTATTTCTAGCATCAATTCCTGTACAAGAAATGTTTTGGTTCATTTCTCCCAACTTTCACAAGGATCAATGTGCAATCTCATGTGATATCAATTAAATATGAATGAAACTACTAATTACAAGTACAAATATGCACTATGATGTCATAAAAAATAACGTAACCATTGACTTAGCTTAAAAAACAATTGCTTAATTGAAAAAAAAAAAACGCTTCCCTGTGACTTGAACTCGATCCGCTTGGGTGGTAGCTGAGTCCCTATGACCACTGCACCACAGCGTTACTTGCACGTTTTAGTTGAAATTTACCAATAAGTAACTGCTTCATCCCTGGTATCCCTATTTGAATGTTTTGAACTGATCCAGTGTTTGTAAACAAAGGCCACAATTATCGCGTTTTGATAGTACATTCAAACGGTATGATTTCAATTTAAATGCATTTAAACTCCTGCTATGTTTACTTTTGGCCACTACTGGGGCTTTAAACTTGTAATGCTTGTAACACTACCCCATGAAACAATTCTGCAAAAGAGCTCTTGAAAACAACAGCCTTGTAAAGCTGACATGTACAATTAACATGAATAACCGTTGAACACATCTACATGTGAAACATTGTGACAATTGGAGATATTGCTTGTTATGATTATTTCATCTTTTGCAACTATGCTATCTAAAAAGTAGGGTGCTGCAAAGGGAAAAAAGTTGTCTGCAGGAGTTGCTGTGAATAAACTCTTTTAACATAATTTTAGACTTATCCAAAATCAAAACAATTGCAGACTACAACGTAATTGTGGCTCGGTTGATGAGATCTGTATATGAAAGAGTTGAAAATGATGTGAGAAAAGCCCTTTTCCTCAAGGTTGCTAAAACACTTAATTCTTTGGTCAACGTTCAACTCTTAACCATACAAATCCACGTTTTGGCTACCCCAAGGAATAAGGACTTTCAAAACATTGTGGGAAAAGAAGGAAATGCTCTTAACCGTCACTTCCTCCACCTAACAATTTTTTCTACCCTTTCAAAGACCAATCTCACCATCTAAGAAAAATTCAATTTATCTGCAAGTCCTTGCAACTTGAAAGTATCTAAAATTTTGCCATTATGGTAAGGAGTTAACTCTGTACCATAGAATCCTAAGTTTTAACGACCATGAAAGAAAAGGCTTTTGAAAACATCCTTGGAAAAGGAGAAAATGCTGGTAAGCAGCATTTTCTCCTATTGCCACTCTACTTTCAACCCCCATCAAAGACAAAAATCATCATTTGAGCTATACGCTTGACTTGTCATTAGCAATTGCTTTCAAATTGGTTCAGTCCAAAATTTTGTCGTTTGGTAAAGAGTTAATGGAAAAGATCAACAGGAAACTTATTTGCTGATGAGCTGTAACTTCAATTTCAGACATTTTTTTTTGGCAAGCTACTTTTTCTGAACGAAATACAACAAAACTTTACAAACTTCATAAAAATTCTACACAATTTTGTATGGTATTTGAACTCTGAACTACATTCATCATCATCATAAAGAAAAAAATATTTTAGCAATAAAAAATTAGCATTAAAAAAGCGGAAAATATGACTGACTCACCATCAATCTAGTATGAATGTAACGCTTGTTAGAGAACCATCCTTGTTAAAAACATATATACACACTGTACATGCTACATTATACTGATGATAGTACTTGTATAGTGTTTGTTTCCTGATCTATTCAAACTACCATATTGTAGTTTCATCTATTTCAGTTGATAGCCCATACTGAGGGAGCTCATCAATACACATTCATTCATTTGGGATCTGTTAAAACCCTAACACAGTACTTAACCCTTTACCAGATGACAAAATTTTAGCCTTGTACAAATTGAAAGCATTTGCAGACGACAATTTCAATGTGGCTCAAGTGGTGCAATTTTTCTTTGATAGGGTAGAAAACATTGTGGAAAAAGGAGAAAATGCTGGTTGCCAGCATTTTCTCCTTTTCCCACAATGTTTTCAAAAGGCTTCTTTCCCAGGCTTGTTAAAAGTCAGCATTGTGTGCTAAAGGGATAACCGTTGAAACCCTGAGCCAGGATTTAATTGCTTTTGCAGACAGTGTAGATTCTGTGCCATCTGATTTTGGATCTACTGTCTGCTTTTCTCCAGTATATTCAAACAATTGATTGTATTGATAGATTGTATGGCGTTTAACACCATTTTCAACAGTTATATCCCATTGGCATCTATCCACGTTTTCCTGGAGTTCTTTCTACCAGTACTCTGTACAATTTTCTTTCCAAGCCACTGGCTGCTTTCCCACATAACCATCGTCGAAACAATGGTCAGAAGTGAGAGAGGAATGAATCCTGTTGCAATGACAATCATCAATCCTTGGGAAAGAAATTGGCCAGGCCAGGGATCAAAGCAGAGATCCCCTGTTCTCAAGTATTGTGTGATACCAAATGAGCTACCAGGACTTGGCATCTATGGACAAAAGTAACAAGCTTTGAACTTGCAATATCTGCACCTTTAGTGTGGACTGAGAATGTCCATTTTATTTCTTTAGATTAAGATGGTTAAAAAATTATGAGCCTTGCTCTCTGAAAAGGGGGCTTAATGCATCTACAAAAAGTATCAACCCAGGTCAGCCTATGCAGTCCGCCCAGGCTGACCTGGGCTGAAACTTTGTGCTTTTGGTCAAATTTCTGAATGTCCAAGGACCATTCTTCCCTAGGATTCAGTCATTTGGTAGACAAAAATGGATATAATGAATTCATAGTCATGTGATGACTTGCATGGTACAGTGCATCACAGCGATGCATTAAGCCCTTTTTGCCAGAGCATGGCTCATGTATAATGTATTGCTTTGTACAACTTGTATACATGGTTTTCAGTGGTAAATCTGCATCTGATAAATTTGTTTTAACCCTTTACCATACAATCCTCACTTTTAACAACCTTGAGAAAGAAGACTTTTGAAAACATTGTGGAAAAAGGAAAAAATGCTGGTAACCAGCATTTTCTCCTTTTTCATAATGTTTCTATGCTATCAAAGACAACTTTCACAATTTGAGTCACATTTAATTAGTTGTCTGCAAATGCTTTGGAATTGGGCAAGTCTAAACTTACATCTCCTGTCTAGAAGTAATCATAGCTGTTGTTATACCAGAGTCTGAATATAACAAATATGGTAGCATGCTGATAATTGAATAACTGTTGTCAAAGTTTACACCTTATCCCTTTACTGTACAATGCAAACTTTTAATGACCCTGGGAAAGAAGCCTTTTGAAAACATTTTGGGAAAAGGAGAAAATGCTGGTAACCAGCATTTTCTCCTTTTCCCACAATGTTTCCTACCTTATAAAAGAAAACTTGCACCATCTGAGCCACATTAAAATTGTCTGCAAGTGCTTTCAATTTGGACAAGGCTAAAATTTTGTCGTCTGGTAAAGGGTATTCGTAATCCTTTACACTGGCAACAAAATTTAAGACTTGTCCATAGTGAAATCACTTGCAGATAACATATTTTAACACTTTACCAAACAACAAAATTTTAGCCTTTTCAAAATTAAATGCATTTGCAGGCAGCCATTTAAACGTTACTTAAAACATGATATCTGTCATTTAAAGGGTAGAAAAAAATAGTGGGAATTGGAGCAAATGCTGGTTAGTATTATTTTCTCCTTTTCCACAATGTTTTCAAAAAGGCTTCTCTGCAAGGTCCTTGAAAGTCAGAATTGTGTTTTTAAGGATTAATGCATTTAATGCATCATCTTGCACTAGATGGCGTTCTTCAAAGAATATGACATGTGCAGACAACGATGATTAATGTGGATAAAATGATGGGATTTGTCTTTTGAAGGGTAGAAAATATTGTGGTAAAAAGAAAAAATGCTGTTTACCAGCATTTTTTCCCTTTTTTCATGATGTTATCAAAGCCATCTTCCTCAGGATCCTAAAAACATGGCATCGTTGCTTATGGGTTGAGTTGCATTATTAAAATTCCTGCTGCATTGTATAGACTCTACAGGAACTAAAGACAGCCAAGCAAATAAAAACAATCATGCAGGTAAATGTACTAACATACAATTAAACTGAAACAGGCTGATAGATAGGGTGTGAGCGACCAGAATTACTCCTGCAGAGTTGTCCCCCCCAAAAAAATGAAAATTGCTACCAAAACCTTTCAAAAAGCCCACAAAAACCTTCAAAACCCGCACAAAAACCTTTAAAAACCCAACCAAAACCTTTCAATTACATCTGAAGTAACTGGCATTCACTTTTGTTTGAAGACTATGCAATTGATCACTACATACATGTAGCTGTCTTGTTGACAGATAGAAGACTTAACCCTTGACCTGATGAAAAAAAACTTACATTTCTATATTGGTGCAGCATTTGTAGACAAGAAATTTGATATAGCTCAAATGATGTGATTTGTCAAGGAGAAAATACTGGTTACCAACAGTTTATTCTTTTCTCACTTTGCTTTTAAAAACCCTCCTCTTCAGGGTCATTAAACACAGAAAGTTTGGAACAGCATCAATAATGGGAATGCACTGACAATTTTTATTTTTGATTCCTCACCAATTTATGTTAATGAGGCTTTGATCCTGGGCCTCAGAGCCCCACTAGTTATTATCATATCATAAAAGGAGCAGAAAACACTAAAACTGCAAGATCTTATTTACCATTTTACTACAGAATTATGTCTGCAGGAGATGGCTTCTGGAAACATGGAAGAAGAGAACCTGGCTTGTTACAAGCTAAGGCTCCTATTTCCATAATATTTCATATATCACAAGAAAAATGCATATTCCTTCCTTAACTCTTTACCAGACGATAAAATTTTAGACTGTTCCAAATTGAAAGTATTAGCAGACGACAAATTTAAAGTGACTCAAAAATTGAAATTTGTTTTGGGTGGGGTAGAAAACATTGTGGGAAAAGGAGAGAATGCTGGTTACCAGCATTTTCTCCTTTTCCCAAAATGTTTTCAAAAGGCTTCTTTTACAGAGTCGTGAAAACCTGGGGTTGTTTGGCAAAGTGTTAACAATATTTATCTTTGTATCACTTGTATAAATCACCATTAATCCTTTACCTCAAAATCGTGCATTTTGATGACTCCAAGGTGGAAGGCTTGAAAACATTGTTGGAAAAAGAGAAAATGCTAGTACCCAGCAGTTTTTCCTTTTCTCACCATGTTTAATACCCTTTCAAACTCAAATTTCATCATTTGAGCAACATTCATTTTGTCGTCTGCAAATACTCTCAATTTGGACAGGCCTAAAACTTTATTGTATAGTAAAGAATTCAAGAGTTTAGGTATATTGTTGAGTGTTGTTATTCTGTGAGTGGGCATGAACAGGTAATTTTTTTTTGGTTTAGCCAATCAGAAGTTATGTTACTTTCAAATTTAATAAATCTTAGAGAATTAGACTGAGAACATTCTTAAGAATTGTTGGTGAATATGGGCCCTGAATTTCGACAAAATGCCAGACAAAAGCATGTAAAAAATTCTTATTTGTCTCAGTAAATAGAAATTGACACCATTTTTCTAACAGTGTTTCTTCTTCAAAACTGCAAGTGTCTATTACTTTCTGCTATAATTACCACCTATCTACCTTAAATAAGTCACATCACATTTGCTCAAGGAAGCAACAGCATGTCTTTTTTTTTTAATACACCATTCCATTGAAAGTCATCATAAAGCTATTGTATTTTTTACATGAAAATGATCAAGAACTATTTCTTTATGAAGGCATATTCTGATCTTAACTCTTATATCTATTTTTTTGCTTCCTTATCATCACAGAATAAGGACACTCAAAGCTATAAAATCTCTGCTGTGATGGACTAGATATGATGGTAAAACTAAAAGAAAAGAAAATTCACTGAAAATCCTAATTTGAAGTTCGTGCAGATAAAACAAAGTAAAAGTAGGATCACTATATACTGTATAAGCAACTAGAATACAGACACATGCCTTAACCCTTTACCACACAATCCCATTTTTTAACGACCGTGAGAAGTAAGCTTTTTGAAAACATTGTGGGAAAAGGAGAAAATGCTGGTAACCAGCATTTTCTCCTTTTCCCACAATGCTTTCTAGACTATCTGATACAAATGCCATCATTTTTGCCATACAGATTTTGTCGGCTGCAAGTGCTTTCAAATTATACCAATCTAAAATATTGTTGTTTGGGAAAGAGTTAAGAGAAGATTTGCAAGATTTTCAGTGAGAAAGCTGTTCCAGACAGAAGTGCTGTGTGATTTAGAATCTGTATGGTGTGAACTAGGAGCCAAATAATAAACGTGTTATAAAATAATGGGAAAAACTAGGTAAAAAATGAACTTTGACCATTACAGGGAGTGACAACCACCACTTTGTTACAATAACCAGGAACCAATCTATAGATTTACCTTCTTATCCGATGACCCATCAAGGTCGTCGTCACTGAAGTCATCAAACTTGAATTCCAATTTTGACCAGTTCTGGTCAAAAAGCTCCTCAGGGTTAAGAGGTGAGAATCCAAAATCAAAAGTCTGAGAAACACAACCTCTTTTATCACAGTCTGGAAAATTGGACTGGTTCATTGAACTTTCAACATCACAAGACATACAGTTTCTACTTTTAGCACTGGGAGTGGTATTAGCACCATCAGGGTTACGACTGGCAGGGGATTTCGTGTCACTCAACTTTGGGTGACGAAAAGAATGGGGAGATTTGAAGCAAGAGTTATGATTTAAATATGTAGAAGTAAGACGAGAGGCATTCGGAATGAGTTTGTTGCGTTCTTGATTAAATCGTTTTAGTGCTTTACTTACATGGCCCTCGCTATCAGACACTGAATTTGCACGTGAAGAGTTCACAGAATTTGTACGAGATGATTTTGCTGATGATGCTGATGAAATTCTAGGATTTGACGAAAGTGCGACATCCTGAGTATCGGTTTGTACATCTTCTGGGCTTTCCAGTGATTGAAAACTTTCATTTGTGATTTCCTCTTCTTTACCTATATCCTCATTTGTGATTTCCTCTTCTTTACCTATATCCTCTTCGTCATTGAAGACATCGTTTTCCTTCGACCACTCATCCCAGCCAGAGTCTTCATCTTTCGAAACAGATTTCAAACTGGTTTCAAATAAAAAATCTGAGTCATTTTCCCCTGATTCCATTTTGGTTTCCTTGTTGTCATTATCAACCAGTCTGTTAGTATTAATTCTCTGCACCAGTGTTTTGACATAACCACTCTCCATGACTGAAGAGTTGAAACTTTCGTCCTGTGAAAGAGCACAATAAAATTTTTTTACATTCGCAATTTCTGTCTCATACTCTTCAACTGCGAATGTTTTTTGTATTGGCGTGACAGGGTCAGCGGACAAAGAGTGAGTTGATTCTGTATCACTGGTTTCCTGTAAGGTCTGAAACCTTCGCAATCTCTGTTTCACTATACCATGAAATGTGGGTGATGTTGGAGTGGACCAAGACGTTTGTCTGGGTGTGGGAGAAAAATCACTTGTTGATTCAAGAAGAGAGCCTTTACCAGAGTCACTGGATTCTCCACTGGCTGGCCTTTTTGTAGTCAGTAAAATTTCTTCAACAAGTGTTTCTGCAGCTTCAAGACATTTTTCTGTATCCGGGGAGAGTGGTTCCTGGACCTCTGCCAGGTCATGAGAGTCAGACAGGCTTTGTGTTAAACCATTATCAATCCTCTTACCAGCTTTTCTGGAGACAACTCTATTGATTAGGTGCTCTAAAAACTTTGGCTTTCCTGGTGCTGAAAGAAAATACAGAAACAGGTTTAATAATTATTCTCCATAATTTATGTTTCTTTACATCCTTAAGAAAAGGATTTGAAAACATAGGATGAAAATGGAGCAAATACATGTAACAAGCAATTCTTCATTTTCCCAGAATGATTTCTGTACAGCATGCATAATGTATTTCAATTTCATTTCAATCCTTGCCACACAATCCCGACTTTCAATGACCCTGAGGTAGACTCCTTTTGAAACATTTTTGGGAAAAGGAGAAAATGCTGGTAATCAGCATTTTCTCCTTTTCCCGAAATGTTTTCTACCCTACCTAAGAAAAATTTCATCACCTGAACCACCTCAACCAATTTGTTGTCTGCCAATACATTCAATATGGCCAAGTCTGTACATTTTTCTCACAAGTCATGGTAAAGAATTGAGCTGTTTTTCCTTTTTATGGCTCGCACCAGATTTCAGTTGGTATATGTATTTGTAACTACCATTTTCTCCTTTTCCAACAATGTTTTCAAAAGCTTTCTTCCCTAGGGTTGTTAAAACTCCACACTGTGTGGTAAAGGGTTTACTCTTCACCAGATAATAAATTTTTACATTTGCCTAAATTGAGAGGAATTGCATTCAACAAATTTTATGAGACTCAAATAACAGGATTTGAAAACGAAAGGGTAGAAAACATGAGAAAAGGAGAAAATGCTGCTCACAAGCATTTCTTCTTATCTAACAATGTTTTCAAAAGGCTTCTTCCTCAGGGATGGTATTTCATGGTAAAGGGTAAATACCCTGCCAAATGCTTTTCATAGAGAAGACAGATGTTTAAACCCAACATGGATAACACACACAAAAAAAAATCTTAATGTTCCAGGGGAAATAATTCTTCTATGCTTCAGCCCAGACATTCGCAACAGTTTTACTGTTTCCTAAACATACATTGTAGATCTACCATTTCCTTTATATAGTTGTACAAAGGTTCAATATGATGACAGTAAAAACTGGGCAAGAAGTTTGAGACACAAATTTACCTGTGAGCATGCCAACAGACAGACAGACAAGTAGGCTGATTCCAGTTTATACCAGAAATTATTCACTTTGCAGGGATACAGTAAATTTTCAGAAGTTTTCTGCTTCAGGGTTATGAAAACCATGTTATTCTACGTATGTGTATTTCTACTAACAAATACAATAAAATATTAGCCGATTACCTAACTAAGAAGGACCAGCCAATATATGACCTATGAGACCTCCCCTTTGTTGTATACCTCTTGTGTCCTAATCTTGTATGCCAAGGTTTTTAAGGTTACCAGGTGTTTAACTCAGCATGACCCGGTTTAGTTTTAGGCCTACATATCACAGACAGGCCCATAGGAAGTAATTTCAGATGAAAGGGGGCCTTTAGAAAAATATGTGGCTGCAATATCAATTTTGTACATGTCTTATAAAACTTTCACCTTTTTCTTGGGCTTGAGACCTACAAAGAATGATGGTAAGGCTTTCATTTTTGCAATTTTTTTTCCTTTTTCATTAACTAAATGGGAAAAAGTGTTGGTCATTTTAGGCGTTTATAAGCATTCAAACATTTTCCAAATTATTTGCGGGAGGGCAGAGGGGCACTGAGCGTCCCCTCACTCCCTCCTGTTTCTATGGCCCTAAGAGGCTAAGTGTCTTGACAAAAAGTGTCATAATTAACCAGTTGTTGATGACACATTTTTAATTTCACTTTCAGTACTTCAGCAGAAAACACTTTATACCTTGAAACAGACAGACAGGAAAAGAAGACAAAGAAAAGTAAGAAATTGCATCTTCTTCTTCAAACAATTCCTTTTAAATAATAATTTTTTGATATTCATACCAGATTAACCCTTTACCAAACAATCCCGGATTTTCACGACCCTGTAGAAGAGGCCTTTTAAAAACATCGTGGGAAAAGGAGAAAATGCTGGTAACCAGCATTTTCTCCTTTTTCCACGATGTTTTCTACCCAATCAAAGCAAGATTGCACCATTTAAACCACACTGAAATTGTTGCCTGCAAATGATTTCAATTTGGACAAGGCTAACATTTTGTAATCTGGTAAAGGGTTAACTCCCTACCAAACAACAAAATTCTAGACTTGTCCAGGTTGAAAGTATTTGAAGATGACAAATAATTAGATGTAGCTCAAATGATGACTTCTATCCTTGCAAGGGTATAAAGCACTGTGGGTAAAAGAGAAAATGCTGGTTACTAGCATTTTCTCTTTTACCCACAATGTTTTTAAAATCCTCATTCCCCAGAATCATGAAAGTGAAAGCACATGATTGTTTGGTATAGAGTAAAGATTAATAACATTATCAAGGTGGTGATATGTACCTGACACATGAAAATTCCTACAAAGAGGCACAGTTCCTAGATGTATATGTGGCACAAAGACAGGTATACATCCAATGTTTGTTTGGTTATTCCCCATTTGCACAATAGTTCTAAAGTTCTATTATATAATCATCTATAAACCTAGGCACCAACTTCACCAAAAACAGAAAAAATATGCTAGCACTCATAAAATATTAGGAAAAAGAAAAGTTCCCTCTTTGTTCTTTTTTTTGTAATCTTCAAAACAAAATTACTTCATTACTTGACAAGGTATTTAATGGTGTACACAAAAACAAAAAAATTTCTTTTAGGCATTAACAATTAGAGTCTTTCAGACTGAGTTTTAAAGCTCTAGCTGCGTAAAAGGACACAGAAAAATTTGAAGAAAAATGTTCAGTCCTTTGCACGGGTTAAACTTGAATCATAACTAAAAGCCTTTAATCTGCAAATTATTCAATTTATCCTGCCAAATACATGTACCAATTCACACACACAAAAAAAATCTAAGTTTTTGACTCCTAAAGTTAATTAATGCTTTATCACACAATCCCAAGTTTGAACAACCCTAAGGAAGAAGCCTTTAGAAAACACTGTGGGAAAAGGAGAAAATACTGGTAACCAGCATTTTTTCCTTTTCCCACAATGTTTTCTTCCCTGTTAGAGACAAATTCCATAAATTGAACCATATTCAAATTGTCTGCAAATGCTTTCAATTTGGACATGTGTAAATTTTTCTTGTTTGGTGAAGAGTTAATCAAATCTGTACCAGAATTCAAAAAGAAAACATTAAGAATTTATCATCAGGATTCCGTTTAAATAGAGAAAAAAACTTAACCACTATCTTTTCAATGGCTATAATTTACTTTAATTTCCTTGCAAAATGACCCCAAAAAAGTTCACAGAATGAGATAATACTTTAAGTAGCTGTCTTCCATTGTTTTATTAATGTTCCTGTACAGCAAAAACTGAAAGCGAAAACCTTATAACCAGGAAATATGCCAACATGAGCATCTCAAATGGCAACTGTTGTCTGCTTTCCTTTCTTTTTCAACCAAAAACAGAAACACAATATCATCAGCATTCATCCAGTAGTGCTTCACTGATCACAATCATAACTGAAGTGAAAAAATACTACCAAATGTATTTGTAACACTTTTCTGTACAAACTATCCATAAATATTGAAGGAATAGACCTCAAAATTCAGAACACAAGACTGACCTTAAGTCAGAAAATCTAGGCAGAAAACAGTCGTGCTATAATTACAATTCTTCGAATTATTCAACTTTTTTGCAGTTACAAAATTAATTCAACTTTCTTGAGGTGTACCAGTACAGTTCCACTGCAGTTGCGGGTGATTTTAGTCAGAGTTTGTTATCACATAGCAAATGGGGTGCATCTTAGATCAGGCTGAATGTTCTGTGCAGTCTGATCTGAATCTATGCTGTCTACATAAGCCATTTAAGGAATTACTGACAATAGAAGTTAATAGGGGCCAAAATAAATCAAACTGATGAATTCTGTAGGGAAAACAAATATACCCATTTCTGCACTGGTTAGTTTGAGGTCTTCTAAAAAATTACCACAAATGTCTAACGGAAATTCTCTTATGAAAAATACATGTCTAGTTTAAACTCCCTATAGTGGCCAAATGTAAACAATGCAGGTGTTAAAATGCATTTGAATTTAAATCATACCATTTCAAAGTACTGAAACTACTGTAAAGATGACAATCTGTTATTGTTTGGTCAGTCTAAGTGTAAGTCGCTGGCAGAAAAATGAATTTTAAAAGTAGGTCAAAAGTTGCCAGGTTGCTTTATCTTTTGTTTAATTTTTACCTTGTTTTAAAATTAATTTTCTGCCACAATAATTTCCATATTTTTAAAAGGTATGATTCAAGTTTAAATGCATTTCATCACCTTCATTATTTACTTTGGCTGCTACTCAGCCTTTAACTCTTAACTCTTTCCCAAACGACAATATTTTAAGTGGGTCCAATTTGAAAGCACTTGCAGACGACAAAATTTATATGGCACAAATAATGGAAATTGACTCAGTCGAGAAAACAATGTGGGAAACAGAGAAAATGCTGGTTACCAGCATTTTCTCCTGCTCCCACAATGTTTTCCAACAGCCTACTTCACAGGGTCGTTAAAACTTGTGATTGTGTGGTAAAAGGTTAATAGATACAGACAATATTGTGGGGAAACTGTCAATCATATGTCACAGCAAATTCCTGCTTTTCAACCTACATTGTAATGACTTTAACCCTTTACCAAACAATCCCTGGTTTTTACGACCCTGAGATTGAAGCCTTTTGAAAACATTGTGGGAAAAGGAGAAAATGCTGGTAACCATCATTTTCTCCTTTTCCCACAATGTTTTCTACCCCGCTGGAAACAAATTTCAATTTTTGAGTTACGTTCATTTTGTCATCTGCAAGTGCTTTCAATTCGGACCAGTCTAAAATTTTGTCGTTTGGTAAAGACTTTAAATACCAACCAGTCCCAAGTTTAAGCAACCCTTAGAAAGGTGGCCTTTGAGCATAATGTAAGAAATGGAGAAAATGCTGGTAACCACCATGTTTTTCATCCTTTCAAGGACACATCCTGTCACCTGAGTCACATTCAATTAGTTTTTTGTGAATGCCTTCAGACTGGACACATTCTATCTCTTTAACTCTTTAACATACAACAAAATTTTAGACTTGATCAAATCGAAAGCATTTGCAGACAACAAATTTAATGCAGCTCAAGTAAAGATACCTGTGTTTAATAGAGTAGAAAACATTGTGGAAAACGGAGAAAATGCTGGTTAGCAGCATTTTCTCCTTTTCCCACAATGTTTTCAAAAGGCTTCTTTGTCAGGGTCGTTAAACCATTGGATTATTTCGTAAAGTGTCAACCACATTTAATTGAGCTGTGCACTGTGAAAAGAAGGTCCATTGCATCTGCAACAAGCATCAACCCAGGTCAGCCTGTGCAGGCTGACCTGGAGGCTGACCTGGGAAGATACTTTTTATGCAATCGGTCAATTATCTGCATGTCGAAAGACCAGTTTACCTCATGATTCAGTCAGTTGTTAGACAAAGTCAATTTTATGGATTTATAGTTATGCGATGCCTTGATTTAATAATGGATCACACAAATACACTAGACCCCCTTTTCACAGAGCATGGCTCAATCATTTGTTTGCAGAATGCTTTTAAACTGGATAGGTCTGAAAGTTTGTTGAAAGAGTTAAAAAAGCTGGTAAAAATTTCATATTTGACAGGGAATGGGTTCAGATGCAAGAAATAAGGTATCCACATTTATGACACATAATAGGCCAATCTCAGTCATTTTATCACTTCCAAAAATTTATACATTTCAGACTTATACTTTCTGTATCTAACTTTTTTCCAGATGACACAAATTTCAACTGGTCCATATTGAAAGCATTTGCAGACAAGGGACAAAATGTGATTCAAATATTGGGATTTGTATGTGGAATAGTAGAAAACACTGTGAAGAAAGAAGAAAATGCTGGTTATCAACATTTTCTCCTTTTCCCATTATGTTTTAACGAGTCTTTTTCAACAGGGTCGATAACACATACTATTAGTTGGTAAAGGGTTAATATTGGACTGATACATAAATGATATTAAGTTGGAGTAACTTTTCTGGTGCTTGTATTTGCTTCAACCAGCATGAGTAAATATGATATTGTGCAATACCGAAGGTGGAGCGAGATGTAAACCTTGTGTGACACCGCGAGAGGCACCTGGAAAGTTATTACAACATAATATTCCTTTTAGTACTTACCTATAACTTTCAACAACAAAATATAGCAATTATTGACAATTTCATTAAAAAAAAGGTAAATAGTAAAACAAAATACTGGTTCATTGGATAGTAACTTCTAATTTGTGAATAGCAGGAAAAAAAATTTTTTTCAAGTAAAATTTTGATCAATCAATTCACAAACCAATATGGCCTGCAACAAGCAAAAAGGGGCTTTCAGACATTTGCGTAAAGTGTCGTCTCAGATCAGCATGCACAGTCAGCGCAGGCCAATCCCAGATTGCACTTTACGTCAATATTAGATTTTGTCCTACAGTAGACTTGCATAAAACAAAATCACATTCAATCGGAAAGTGTTGTCTCGGATCAGCCTGCACAGTCCGCGCAGGCTGATCCGAGACGACACTTTACACAAATGTCCAAATGCCCCTTTTTGTGTGTTGCAGCCCATATGTATGTACCCAAAGGATGTATCATCATATCATAATTGGAACCATATTTCATACTGTAGATAAGGATTTTTTTTTCTGATGTGTACGACTTTCATCCATGTGTGATGCATATATTTTTAACCAGACAATTTAGAGGTATATAAAGGTATATAATAAATGAAATATAAGACATTACTTTCTGGACACTTAACAGATTCAAAATACAATCAAACCTGTACTCACAGATCATTCAAAGGAAGTTCCGCATGGAAAGTGGTCTTTTACAGTAGGTGGTCTTTTAATGCAGGCTTGCTCAAGTTAATTAAAGAATTGCTATGGAATCAAACTGTGCTCTCTTAACCCTTTACCTCACAATCCCAAGTTTTAACAACCCTGAGAAGTAGGCCTTTTGAAAACAGTGGGAAAAGGAGAAAATGCTGGTAACCCAAATTTTCTCCTTTTCCCATAATGTTTATTAGACTATCTGATACAAATCCAATCATTAAATTTTTGTGCCATATAAATGTTGTGGTCTGTAAGTGCTTTCAAATTGGACCCGTCTAAAATATTGACGTTGGGGAAAGAGTTAATTCAAGAGTGCACTTACACCTTTTACTCCTTTTCATAGATGACTTGCTAGTTTCATAAGCTGTGATAAACAGAGCCGGCGTGCACCCTTCAAATTTGATACTGATTGTGTTTATTAAAGCCCATATTTCTGCCAGATGCACACGAGCTAATTAATTTGAAGTTTAGTCATAATTTCATGCATCAAACTGATGCTTAGCCAGATATTTTTTAGCATCAAAAACGGGTAATTTCCTATTTCCAAGCCTGGAATCCCGCAGGTCCAGTTCAAATGAGAATCATTATTCTCTTGCTTGAAGTACGAGTCTTATTTCTGAATTATTAATGTTTACTCGATCGTTGAGTAAGGATTAAATTCAATTGAATTAAAACTTCATTGGAATAAACTTCCCAAATATGGAGGTGTTTACGATGTCCACATGCTGCAGTTCCAGGTGAATAAAAAGCCTGCGACATTATTTATGTGGTACCGCATGGCAATGTTTACTTAAGGAGCTTGCGCGTGAATGAAAACCCCATGAAATTGTTGTGGCCTTACAGATTTCTAATAATAGCATACACAATCCATAAGAATTTCCGATTTCTAGAAATAATCTTACTCCCAATAGAAGTTTGTTTTCAGTCAATGTTTTGATTCACAATTTTTGTGCTTGACATATGTAATCGGATGAGTATAAAGTTTTATGCGGGACTTTATTCACTTTTGCAGTGCGTGACATGCACATATTAGACAAGTTTAGTTTGAAATTTAGGACATGACTTTCGTGTTTTGTGCTTGATTCACGCACATACTTACGTGAATAGGAACCCTAATTAGTACAGGAGAACCTAGACATGATTCAAACGAAGGGATTTGTTTTTTAAAAGGTGGAAAACACTGTGGAAATAAGGAGGAAATGCTGGTTAGCAGCATTTTGTCCTTTTCCCACAATGTTTTCAAAAACCTCTTTCTTCAGGGTCGTTACAACTAGGGATTGTGTGGTACAGGGTTAATCAGACTAAAAATTTTTTGACTGCCAGAATGACAAGTTTGCACTCAACAATGCAATATGTTCAAATGATGGAATTTATCTTTGGAGGGTAAAAAACAATGTGGAAAAGGGAGAAAAGCTGGTAACCAGCATTTTCTCCTTTTCCCATAATGATTTGAAAAGCCTTCTCTCTCAAGGTCATTGACACATGGGACTGTTTGGTAAAGAATTATAATTGTTTTCAAAAGCATCCAATATTAAGTAGTTTATGTATTTGTCACACTAATATGACACATACCAAGGAACGGATCAACCGTCAACTGCTTGTACTTGAGGAAATTCGATACTTAACCCCTTTTTGCCGAGCCTAGGTAACTCAGTTGGGTAGTCATTGTGACAGGATTCATTCCTCTCTCACCGCTGACCATTGTTTCAATGGTTATGTGGGAAAGCAGCCAGTAGCTTGGAAGGAATATGTTGAGAGAAAAGGAGCAACTTGCTGTTGCTTGTAACTTCTCCTTTTCCTAAGATCATGTCAAAAGTGCTTGTAAATGCAGGGGTGTAAAAAGCCATACTTGTACAAGTGGATTAAGGATTGTAAATTATATGTTGATCATAGATGATACCTTCAATATAACAACTCTGCAGGAGTGCTATATTGATTGATTGATTATACGGTGTTCATCGCCATTTTCAGCATTACATGTATTTCAGTTACATTACAGCTGCCAGTGCACCGAAACATGCATTCCTGACGCTCCACAAAATATTCTTTCCAAGCCACTGGCTGCTTTTCTTCATAACCGTCATCAGAACAATGGTCAACGGTAAGAGAGCAATGAATCCTGTCGCAATGACTATCATTAATCCTCAGGAAGAAATTGGCTGATCCAGGGATCCAACCATCAACCCCCCATTCTCAAGTCCTGTATGCTACAGACTGAGTTACCAGGGTTTGGCAGAAGTATTTTAACTTCTATTCTTTTTCAAGAGAGATGGCTCTATGAGATTGTGCCAGATTCTGTAAGACCACTAATGTACCATTATTATGTGGATCAATAACCCAGTATCAGCTAGACATTGAGGACAATAGAAAACTGCTGTTTTGTTACTGAACACATCAGTACAGTAGGGTGCCTGGGTCTTTATCAATAAACCCGTCATCCTACACACAGACAATTTCTTCCGTATAGCAGCAAAGCCACTTTTGAAATCATTTTGGAAAAAGGAAATGTTGCTTGTATCAAGCATTTTATCCCTGACATTGTTTTCTCTGACATTAAACCTTGAATCATGCTGGTCATCCCTATATTTTATGAGGACATCTTAACCTTTACAACATAATCCCAACCTTGAGAAAGAGTGCTTTCGAAAAACATCGTGGAAAAGGGAGGAAAGGCTGGTAACCAGCATTTTCTCTTATTCCCACAATGTTTACTATCTTTCCCAAAACAAATTTCAATTTTTGAGTCACAATCGTATTTCGACGTCTGCAAATGCTTTGAATTTGAACAAGTGTAAAATTTTGTTGTTTGGTTAATTCTGCAAATTTTTTTCAGGAGGTTACAAATTGACCACTCTTTACAATATGACAAACTATAAACTGATCTAAATTAACTCTTTACCAAACGACAAAATTTTAGACTCCACCAAACTGAAAGCATTTTTTCTTTGAAAGGGTAGAATGATGTTTTTTTTTTTAAATTATTGATTTCCTTGTATTGGCATGCAAGGAAAAAAACTGTTGTACGGAGACTAAGTGTCCAAACTAATGGCATTTGTATATAAGACATTTTTCAAGTGACACTACTGCTCCCAAAGTGATGATTTTTTTTCAGGTAAGAAACATAAACTTGAGACCTTTGTTAAAGACATTTATATAATTCTTTGGAAAAAATTCTTAATTCTACGCCTTACACCTCCTAACAAGTATAAACTTGAACATTATCCCTATACTAGTCTATGACAAAGGCAAGTGGACTCTAGAGAAGTGAATTTTTAATTTAAAAGGTTTATGAAGGAAATATTCATGATATAGCCCTGTGCTTATCATTTTTTTCTTTCCCAGATGTTAATTTGAATTAAATGTATACTCATTACCATGCACACCAATTGTAAACCATACTAACTCAAACCCTAACAATACCCGAAAGAGAACAATTTGTTAACAGAAAAAAAAACCTTCTTTGGGTGCTATAGGACATACTGTTGGAAAATGTGCCATTTCTTATACTAAGAAACTACTCCGTTTCCAGTTGTGTTTTCAACAGTTGCATAATTCAGGGGCATATATTTAATTGTAGAATAATTCAGTCAAAGGGCTGAATTTCAACTTGAGGGTAAAGAGATGAAATGTACAAAGGCTTTTTGTGAAAATGAATCATTATGTGAACAATAAAATATTAATTAGAGATGCAATAATGTCTGTAGTGGTCCATATGTTCCACATTATCTACTTATTGATAACAACATTTGGTCTTTGTAGCCATAGGGAAAACACTTTCCACGGAAAACCAATTAAACTTTGACCCATTACCACACAGTAACACTGTATTTTGATATACAACAGACTGATAAAGAGACACAATGAAAAATAAAATAATTGGAGGAAAGGTAAGTGAAAAAGACATTGATGCATATTACTTCATGAATAGAGTATTTGGCCACTAGAAAATTTGCTTCTCTCTGCTACAACACCTACCCCAACATTTTCCTTATATAAAACAACCTGCAGACTGCTAAGAAAATCAAAATGGTACTGTCAACCCAAAATCTTTCTTCAAAAGGGACTAAATATTACAATGTTAAAGCTGTTTAGACACAAAGTCTTCCAAAATGTTGTATGGCAGTGTAGTTCTAAGATCTGACTGCATGCTCTATGCCTTGAAATTGCAATACCTTGAACCTTCTTAATGTATGAAAATGAAAAAGAAATGTCCATTTCATTTAAAGAATGCATTAATGGTGAAAAGATTTCTTATACCACAGAACAGTAAAAGAATTTTATAAAAGCAGCCTGATTTTCGGCATAATCTAGACAAACATTTTAACCAAAATTAGGACTTTCTAAACCTTAGGAAAGTTCAAGGTCAACTTACTGGAGGTAAATGATCATATCTAGCTTAACTGAGCAACCAGTGACCTTCACATTCACCTGTTTCAAAAATAGATCTGTATACGTACCCCACATACACATGATGGCTGCAAGTAACAACAAAACCATGCCACAACTTCCTGGTATAAATCTGAAGATCTAGTTCATGTCAACCTCATCTGCATATGCATCAGCTGGATCATGCATTTACTAATATCGGAATCTCCAATAGCCATTAAGAAAGTCCATTTAGAGAATCCATTGCAGTTTTCCCATGAAAATATCTTTTCTGCGAATCTTGGACTGGTTCCAAATCTGTAAGCCCTGAGAGTGCTAATTTATCCAGATGGAACTATAAAGTAACATTATTTCCAATATATGGAGGTAGAAAAACACAGATAATGAAGTATTAACAGCCAACAAATAAACAGAGGTATTGGTAAACTGTACACTACCATATACATAGGGTGAAGCCAACTGTACACCACCACATTATAAGAGATGAATCAGTTCCAAGAAGAGGAATCAATGGGGGCACACAATGGTATCACAAATCAATATTGTCTTTAGACTGGAAATATCAGACAGGAAGTAATATGACCTTTTTTAGATCGTCAAATGATCATGTTAATTTTGTATTGGGTATTTCAGCACCATGCTCAATACTAAACAATAACTGGTCAGCTGCGACACCTGAAGTGATAGCAGGCATTGCTTGTGGTACAATACTTCTAGGTTTGAATCCAAAGCTTGGCAAACATTCTTATCAGATTATGAAATGGTAATGTCTTATCTTCTTATGAGTTATTTATTTCCAATAGCTGAAGCTTTTTCAGGCATTTTCTTCTTTGGAAATCGAACAATGAGTAATTTCGTCATTTTCTAAGATGCGTTTGACCCAGTAATATGTAGGTATTCATAGTCCAGTTTTCAAGTTACAAATTTATTAAGTCAAACTGGTTTTCATGAAGTAAAAGTATAAGTTTGAACTGCCCAGAAATAGCTTTCTCTTATTTGTGGGCCTAAAGGTCAATTGTCTCATCAATTGCATTACCACAGGCAATCGGCTTTTGTAACACCAGACAATTTGTATGTCTGCTTCTAAAATGTTCAATTATCTGTGCCTTTATTTGATACCTCCTCTGCATAAGCTATAACAGTGTACCAAGCTGATTTAGTCTGCAGCTTCTGAAAGCATTGAAGATATATCAAGGCTAATGTGCTAAAATATCTCACAAAATAGCAGAAAGAGCAGATCCAAGGTCAGTTGCTCTGTTCCATGTGACATGAATCTACACCTTTTTTTTTTACTATTTAACTCTTTACCAAATGATCAAATTATAGAAACAGCCACATTGGAAGCAGTTGCAGATGACAAATAAAACATGGATCAAATCATGGCACTTGTCTTAGAAAGAGTAGAAATATTGTTGGAAAAAGAGAAAAGCATTTTCTCCTCTATCAACTTTATTTTCAGAAACCTTCCTTCTAATGGTTATTAAAACAAGATTTTTTGGTGAATTTTTAAAAGACAACTACAGTTGTAAAAGAGATTCTGACAAGCAATAATAGCCCACAACCCTCATTTGGACTTCCTATCCCTAATGGAACCCCAGATGTATGATGTCCCTGAAACTCCATGTCTTTCAAAATCAATATTTGACTCACTTCATTTGCATATTTAACCCATTCCAGGAGACCTGCTGAGACAGGAGTAACCCAAATACTCTTCTGCCTGGATGAAAAGAGTATTTTCCCAATACTGATACACATATTGTGTTCTGTTCCACAGACAATTCTATCAGATGCAATGTTGTCTAACTCTTTCCATACCATAGACGACACCAGAAGCTTTTGTGGACAGTGTAGATCAAGATCAGACTGCACAGAACGTGCAGTCTGATCTCTGATCTACACTGTCCACTGCTATATTCTATATTATGACCAAACTGTCTCTTGATCTTGCAGAGGAAATGTATTTTTTAGGGATGGGAGCGAATATTCGAATATTCGGTTTTTCCGCGAATATCCGAATTCAGAATCGGCATTCAAATATTCTTTTTTATTATGAGGGAAAATCATTAATCTTAAATTTTAGAAAAAAAAAAAACTTTTAAAGAATGTGAGGAAAGGTTGCATACTTTCGTATACCGATAGGCACATATTAACTTTCAATGTGTAATCCTTACGTTAATTGATAACACCTGTCAAGGCAGTGCAGGACAATAACTGTTTATGACAGTTTTCAATTCAGCATTTTATAATAATTGCTGCCGATTTGTCTCACAGTTTGCAAACTAACCAATATTAATCCGTTAATTGTAGCACCTTTAAGATTAAACAAGGTTTTCATACCGCACATGTTAAAATGACGCTCCAAACTGTCATTAACGATTACTCTTTTATTGACCAATCATGAATTAAAATTTTATGTTATGTTAGCCAATCACATTTTGATTGATCGGAAAACACACTTTGTTGAGTTTATATCCTTCAGTTCGTTCTTGAGCTATTCAACCGAACATCATCAAAAGCAAAATAAAAAAAAAATCACTGCCTTCACGCATTTGGAATTACTTCACCCACTCCAGTGACAAGAAGAGCACAACTTGTAACATTTGCAGCCAGGAGTTCGTGTACAAATGATAAAAAAAAACCTTGGAATGCCATACAGGTCGAAATACAAAAATTAGGATTAGTTTGTTTTGGTGGAGGCAGTGAAGGTCATTTATTAGATAATAAGTTTTTCATACTTGATGTACTTTGATTCTCTCACAATAAACATATGAAGTCGATCATCATCAAACAAGGTAATCTTCACTACAAAAGAAAAGTGAACAGTAATGTTTATTTTTTCTTTCTTTCTCTGCGGATAGAAATAAATTGAGATTACGAAAACAGTCTAACAAAACATGACATTTCTGACGAAGCTCGTAAAATCAAATAAGTGAATAAGGTACCGGTACCCAGACATACCCTATATTCGGATACATGGTTACCAACTTTATAAACTTGATAAAAACGAATATTCGAATGTATTCGAATATCAAAAATGAATATTCGAATATCTATTTTAGTATTTGTTCCCCCATCCCTAGTATTTTTAGCCTTTGAGAAAATGCAGTTTATTTATTCAGTAGTGAAAGAGCTAATGCAATGTGGATTATTTCTCTAAACTCCTTACATCCTGCACAATACTTTTTATAAATTCTCCCTTGACACAGTGAACCCCACCTGGTTCAGTGGTGAAGGTGTACCATTTGCAGTATGGAGGCTCTCTGTTTTATCCCTAACTCTTTACCACACGAGCAAATAATAGACTTGTCCAAATTGAAAGTATTTGCAGACGACAATTTAAACATAGCTCAAAAGTTGTAATTTCTCTTTGATAGAGTTGAAAATGTGGGAAAAGGAGAAAATGCTGGTTACCAGCATTTTCTCCTTTTCCCACAATGTTTTCAAAGGCTTCTTTCTAAGGGTTGTTAAAACTCCCTATTGTGTGGTAAAGGATTAATCAAAGTGTTGGATTTTTCTTGGGAGTGTACTTGGGCAAGACATTTAACAACCCGTTGCTAGTGCTGGAGAAACCAAGAACTGGCATCAATGAAAGCTTTGCAGTGAACTGATTGAAATAATGATTAAAGTTGTGAAAAGCACCTTTCAACAAATCCCAATTACACAATGTTTCCATTGGCATTTACACAAGTTCTTGTTGACTGTGGCTCGGCCGGGTAGCTCAGTGGTTAGCATATCTGACTCATGACCTGGTGGTTGCGAGTTTGATATCCGGTTGAGGCGAGCTTTCTTTCAGGCAATTTTTTGCTCTAATCTCTGATGTACATGTAGGTGAGAAAAGTAGTCAATGACCTGGAAAGAAAGTTTTGTTAGTACTTGTGTGAAAAAGCCATGAAACACTTGCATAGGTGCACTGACTGCCGTGATATGACCTAAGCTGTTAAAATGGCATTAAACTCCAATACAATCAATCATGTTGATGTCACATTATGTATTTTACAAGGATGATCTTGATTTTATCTGTAAATTCATTGACCCTTAGCCAAAAAATCCTACAGAGGAAGGCTTTTGAAAACACTGTTGGTGAAAACATTGTTGAAAAAGGGAAAAATGCTGGTAACCAGCATTTTCTCCTTTTCCTTTAATGTTTTCAACCCTATGAAACTAAATTCCAAACTTTTGAGCCACATTTAAATTTACATCTGCAAATACTTTCAGTTTGGTTTTGTTTGGTAAATAGTCAAAATTTTGAGGTGAAGACACTTAAAAACCTGTTTCTTTGGTCAATGAGAGAGATGCCACAAGAGCCATATAGCTAATTTCCCAGGAGACAGTAATCAGTAACCACATCGTGCAGGGCTCACATACAAATCTAAAGACTTAACTTCACATTATTTATAGGATTCTAGAGGAAAAGTTTGGGGATATACTTGATGTGATGTCCATTAACTCATTGCCACAGAATCCCGACTTTTAACAACCTTAAGGAAGAAGGCTTTGGAAAACAATGTGGGAAAAGAAGAAAATGCTGGTAACCAGCATTTTCTCCTTTTCCCACAATGTTTTCTACCTTATCGATGACAGAAATAATCATTTTAGCAACTTTTGATTTGTCGTCTGCAGATGCTTTCAATTTGGTTCAGTTCAAAATTTTGTCGTTTGGTAAAGAGTTTAACCTTTCTGAAACAATCTCATGTTTTTACTAGCCAGGGGAAGAAGACTAAGTTGAAATCATTAAGGGAAAAGGAGAAAATGCTGGTGACAAGCATTTTCTCTACCCAAAATGTTTTCTGCTCTTTTAAAGATAAATTACAGTCATTTTAGCCTTATTAACTCTTGACAAGATGACAAATATTAAGATACGTCCAAACTCAAAGCATTTTCAGATGGAAAATTAGACGTGGCTCCAAATAGATTCGTCTTTGAAAGGGTTGAAAATATTGTGTGAAAAGGAGAAAATCCTGGTTAAGTGCATTTGCTCGTTTTCTCACAATGGTGTCAAAAAGCTTTTTAACGGCAGTGTTGTTAAACTGGGGACTGTGAGGTAAAGAATTAAATCTGTCCTCAATATGGACAAGTAAAAAATGTCTGGTTGAGAGTTCTCTGTACAGGCTAGTTTCCAATCCACCTGAAACTAGTTTCAGTAACAGAAAGGAGAAACACTTTTATGACAGGAAAATGAATTCCCGGAAAACATTCCAACGAAAGGAACAACTACTTATAAGCAACTGGTCTTTTTCCCCAAATGTTTGCAAAGTTCTAAGTAAAAGTAAAAGGGGCATAAAAAGAACTATTTGTACAGTAATGACTTTCCATTAAAGAGATCAATAATTGGGTTTTCATTAGCTTTTATCTTTGCAGTAACACTGTAGCCTGCTAAAACCAATAATATTAGGAAATTTATTAATTTTTTTGATCCAATACAAGATTACAAAACTGAAGGAGGTACAATATCACAAGTCATGAAACATAAAGAGGAGAGATGCCCAATTATATTAGGATTGTGAACAGTTCTGCAGATATAGTAAAGGAAAAGAAAGTGTTGTACCCAGATGAACTGTATATTATTTGATTGTACTGAAGACAGCCATGACACCTATAGATTGCCCCAACAGTCCTGTTCTGAGTAGTAATTCACTTCACCAGACAATAAAATTTAGCCTTGTTAAAAGAGATAGCATTTACAGACAACTACCTAAATGTAACTTAAAATATGAAATTTGTCTTTGACAGGGCACAAAACACAGGTTACCAGCATTTTCTCCTTTCTCCACAATGTTTTCTGAAACCTTCTTTGCCTGGGTCATTGAAAGTCAGGATTGTTCAGTCAAGGTTAAAAGGGTTCTACAGTACTCTTTACCGTAACCTTTGCGGTGTCCATGGTCATGAGGTAGAGCGTGATGTCCTCCTAACCATAAGATCCTGAGTTCGATACCCTGGAGCAGGTGTCAACTGTAGGATTGTTCAGTAGTCGACACATTCGGCGCCAGCGCTGGTGCAGTTCCCAGGAAGCAGAATTGAGAAAGATTAGTATAAGTTGCAAGAACTTGTTTCTCAATCAATGTAAAATAATTATGTTTGATTTTCAATGGTTCATCTCAAATACTAACTCTTTAGAGTGCTGAGTTAGTAAAGTGAAATGGACTCTCTCAAATTGGAAAATCTGCAAATTTCAATTTCAAGGTTGTTATGGCCAGTCAATGTGACAAAAGTAGTGGATAATGTAGAGCAAAGATCAGACTGATAATGATCTACAACACCTAGAAAAGCAACAGAATGGGTACCAAGTCCTTTGACGTTTAAATCTGAAGGACTATACGAAAGAAAAAAATAGATATCTCAGTAAGGCTAACTTTTAAAGCACCTTAAACAATTATAGTTGCCCTATCTGCATGTGTAGATCAAGATCAGACTTCACAAAACATGCAGTCTGATCTTTGATCTGCATTGTCCACTTTCCAGAGACTTCCTGGACAACAGAAATTTACAGACATGTGGAAATGTCTGTTGAGTTTATTCCACACATTAAGGGTTTATATAATTATAAATGTGTCATGCTCTGTGAAAAGGATTTTAATGCATCTGGGAAAAAAGCATCGACCCCTTTCAGCCTGTGCAGGCCGTGCAGGTTGACATGAGTCAAAACTTTTTTCTATTTGTAAATTGTCTGCTTGGCAAAGGGCCAATCTACCTCTGTATTCTGTTGGTTGATAGACAAAATGGATTTTATGGATCCATAATTATGTGATGACTTGTTTGGTATAATGCATCACAGAGATGCATTAACCCTTTACCAGATGACAAAATTTTAGCCTTGTCTTAATTGAGAGCATTTGCAGACAACAATTTTAATGTGACTCAATTGGTGCAAGTTTTCTTCGATAGAGTAGAAAACATTGTGGGAAAAGGAGAAAATGCTGGTACCAGCATTTTCTCCTTTTCCCACAATGTTTTCAAAAGGCTTTGTTCCCAGGGTTGTTAAAAGTCGGCATTGTGCGGTAAAGAGTTAAACCCCATTCTGCCAAAGCATGGCTCAAATACCAAAAAAGTAGTAATTAAGCAAAAATTTTTAGAGAACATAACACAATAATAGTTACCAGTCTTTTCTGCAGCCAAACAGATACTTTGAATCACATTCTGGTCGAGTTTGAGACCTGACCTACTGATATATCTCCTGATGCTTTCTGGTAACTCTTGTTCAGTCAGTACAAATTCAGAGTCCATTTTAAGTTTATTAAATACAGGGATGTCCTCAAAAACAAAACAGTTTCACTGTCCTGCCTTAAAAGTAGGGAAAATATTGTGAAGATGACAATCTGTTATTGTGTTGTCAGTCCAAGTGTTAGTTACTGGCAGAAAAATAAATATTAAAATCAGGCAAAAAGTAAAGAAAAGATAGAGTGGCCTGCCAGGTTTCATCCTAGTTTTGAAATTAATTTCTCTGCCAGCGACTAACACTGGGACCGACTGTACAGTAACAGACTGTCACCTTCACAATAACTTCCATACTTTAAAATAGTATGATTTAAACTGAAATGCATTTTAACACCTGATTTGCTTACATCAATTTTTATATCTATAACTTTTCTTGTAATAAATAAATTTCCGATGATCAAACAGACTTTATTTTTTCTAAGAAAAATAGTCCTTCACACACAAAAAGTAGTATCCACAAATGAGATTTTGTTTCTCGAAAGAGAATAAATGTGTCATCATTATACTAGTTACTGTCATGACATCACCTTGGCTCATTCTATATCCCATTTTGAAAGAACACTAATCAACCTAAAGTATTTCTGATGGTGCACTTTGAACCAACGTCACTGTTTATCAGTCATTCAACAGGTCTTAACTCTTACCAACCAACATAATTTTAAAATAGTCAAAATTGGAAGCATTTGCAGACGACAAAATTAATATGAGTCAAAAGTTGAAATTTGTTTTGGGAAGGGTAGAAAACATTGTGGAAAAAGGAGAAAATGCTGGTTACCAGCATTTTCTCCTTTTCCCACAATGTTTTCAGAAGGCTTCTTTCTCTGGGTCGTGAAAACCTAGGATTGTTTGGTAAAGGATTAATACATCCTTTTACAATTTCTTGCTAGTAAATTGATAAATACATGTAAATTATTTGTAACAAGGGACAGTTGAACATCAAAATGGGAATTATCCGGTTTTAGCATAAAAAAATAAAAACATATAATTCTAATATAAAAATATTTTCAAGGCTTTGTCTCACATGAACAAACGTTAACTTATGAAACTACTGCAAAAACAAAAAGATACTACAAAAAAAATTGCAAAAATAAGCAATTTCCTATTACAAGTTTCCCTTGTTTGTCTACATAATATCTACATTAAATTTGTTCTCCTTCTTTAAATACTTTACCTAACAACAAGATCTTAGGATTGTCAAAGTTCAAAGCCTTTGCATATATCAAATATGGCTTGCATGTTGCTTTTGCTCTTGAAAGGGCACAGAATAGGGTGGGTCCATGTGAAAATGCTGGTTACCAGCATTTTCTCCTTTTTCTCACCCTGTTTACAAAGGCCTTCTTCCTTAGAGTCGTTAAAATCTGGGATTGTTTGGGAAAGGGAGAAAAAGGGATTTTCTCTTAGGTCCAGACCAAAAACATGTACAAGAGTATTGTTCTTATCCTTAGAGCAAGAAACAGATAGAATGAATACTTTTAGGCAAGAAAATAAGCCAAAACCTCAAATTGAGAGCATTTCTGACAAGAGTATTAGGAAAATATATTGGACAGTGTAGCTGAAAGAGCAGACTGCATGTTCTGTGCAGTCTGATCTTTAGATGCATAGTCTTCATGTGCATATTCAGAGAGAAAGTTAACTCTTTTCCAAACAACAAAATTTTAGTCTGCTCCGAATTGAAAGCATTTGCAGACGACATACCAAAAGTTGCTCATAAATTGGAATTTGTTTTGGGAAGGGTAGAAAACTTGTGGGAAAAGGAGAAAATGCTGGTCACCAGCATTTTCTCCTTTTCCCACAATGTTTTCAAATGCTGTTTTTCTCAGGGTTGTCAAAAGTTGAGATTGTGTGGTATAGGGTTAAAGCAGGACATTATTTGTTTACAAAGATAGCACTAACAATGCATCAACAATCACATGACCAATCTCGGTTTCTTCCTGTATACATACGGATGTTGGTAGACCACACAACTTACTGTTACATCTCATCATATTCTTCCGTCAAGTAAGACATCTTTGTAACATACAAAGTTCATCTTGACCCTTTACCACACAATCCCGAGTTTTAACGACCTTAACAAAGAAGGCTTTTGAAAACATAGTGGGAAAAGGAGAAAATGCTGGTAACCAGCATTTTCTCCTTTTCCCACCATGTTTTCTACCCTATTAAAAAACAAATTCTATCATTTGAACCATATTTAAATATTCGTCTGCAAATGCTTTGAATTTAGAACAGTCTAAAATTTTGTTGTTTGGTAAAGAGATAACTGATGAAAAGTTTTTTTTTTTCCTTTACCAGCTGATGAATAATATTCTTTTCCTCTACTAGTGATGAATAATATTCTTTTCCTTTATTAATGATTAATAATATTTCTTTCCTTTGATAACTAATGAAAGGTATTAACTTTTTACCCTTTCCTTTGATAACTAATGAAAGGTATTAACTTTTTACCCTAAGACAAAATTTCAGCCTTAATTTGGCTCAAACAATGAGATTTGTCTTTCAAAGGATAAAAAAGATTGTGGGAGAAGAAAATGATGGTTATTACCTTTTTCTCTGTTTCCCACAATGTTTTCCAAAGTCCCCTATTGCCGGGTCATTAAAAACTTGGAATTGTCTGGTATAGGGGTAAATGAAATAATATTGATCTTAACTCTTTACCAAACAACAAAATTTTGGACTTGTCCAATTTGAAAGCATTTGCAGACAAAAAAAATAAACATGACTCAAAAATTGAAATTTGACTTTGGAAGAGTAGAAAACATTGTGGGAAAAGGAGAAAATGCTGGTTACCAGCATTTTCTCCTTTTCCCACAATGTTTTCAGAAGGCTTCTTCCTCCGGGTCGTTAAAACCAGGGATTGTATGGTAAAGGGTTAATGTGGAACTCATTGTCACAAATCTTGCTCTAGACAAATTCTCTCTATGCCACAATACTTCTTAAAAGCTTTCTGAATGAAGAGTTAAGTAAATTAAATAAACAAAGTCACCTCATGTGGGTGTCAATGCTTGGCTGTAGTTGCTTTCAGTGAAAATTAGTCAAAAAAGGGGCATAACTGTGTCAAAATTATTTTGGTGGTTACCTGCCCCTGTCCTATGCATCCCCCTCTCGATAGTTAATCACTAGTGCGAGTTTGAAGTAAATATCTTCAGTAATGATAGAGATATAATAAAATTTCAAAGTTTTCACAATGATGCACTGACAACTACAACAACGCAGACAATGATGAAGCAGACGACAATACCAGGGCTACAGCAATACCTCAGTGTTTTCTTCCACAACAGCCTAGCTAAAAATGAACACAAAATATAGTATTCTATATATAGTGTACCCTTTGCAAGACTACCATATATGCAATTATCATAATGACATCATGAATTACTCCATTATGTCATGATTGATTGATTGCATGGTGTTTAAAGCCATTTTCAACATTATTACAGTGCACCTGTCCATGCTTTCTTTGAGTTTCTTTTACTAGTACTCCGCAAATGTTCTTTCCAAGCCACTGGCTGCTTTCCCATATAAATATTGTCGAAACAATTGTCAGCAGTGAGAGAGGAATGAATCCTGTCTCAATGACTATCATCAATCCTCGGAAAGAAATTGGCCGGGCCACAAATCGAACCAGTGACACCCTGTTCTCAATTCCTGTACGCTACCAACTGAGCTACCGGGGCTCGGCCAAATATGTCATGAACATGACAGACAACAATTTAACCCTTTACCACACAATTCCTAGTCCTAATGACCCTGAGAAAGAAGACATTTGAAAACATTGTAGGAAAAGAAGAAAATGCCAGTGACCAGCATTTTCTTCTTTTCCCACAATGTTTTCTACCTATCTAAGACAGAAGCCATCATTTATGCCATATTTAACTTGTCCTCTGCAAACTTTATCGGGTGTAAAATTATGATATTTTACTGTGGAAGCTTAGAAAACATTGTGAGAAAAGAAGAAAATGCATTTTCTCCTTTTCCCGCAATGTTTTCATAAGGCCTCTACCCCGGAGTCATAGAGGGTTAATAGATAAAAAACAGGGCCCCAATTCATCAACTATTCTAAGTTGCATTCTTATTTTTATTACAGATTTAGAAAGTTACGCAGTCTGCTTGACTAAACCATTTAGCTTAGCCAATCAGAAATTGTCTGAATTTCAAATTTGGATAATTCTTGAGAATAAGACGAAAAACATTATTGGAAATGGTTGGTGAATATAAGCACGGCTGAAGGCTTTATTGCAATAGGAACACTGGCTTCTTCTTTCTTTGCAACTATATACTGAGAATAAATGAGCTTTCTGCCAATGATAATGTGTTAAGAAGAATTTAATGCAAAGTGAAATGAAGATTAAACTTATTAACACACAATTCTGAGCTTGAACAGCCCTCCGAAAACATTGTTGGAAAAGGAGGAAATGCCAGTAACCAGCATTTGCTCTTTATCCTACTTTGTTCTCTCTCCTTTCAAACACAAATCAGATAAAACGTATAATAATGTCACATCTGATTTGTTGTATGCAAATGCTGCCCTTCAATAACGACAATATTAAAATTTATTTTTTCTGTTAAGAGTTAACCCTTCACCAGACAATCTCAAGTTTTAACACACCCGCTAAAGAAACCTCTTAAAATATTGTGGGTAAAGAAGAAAATGCATTAACCAGCATTTTCTCCTTATCCTCCAATGTTTTCTACTCTTTCAATGGCAAATCCCATTGTTTGACCAACATTTAAATTGTCGTCTGCAAATGCTTTCAATTCAGACAATTCTTAAATTTTGTTGTTCGGTACAGAATCAAACCGGTATTATATCAAAGAGAGTCCCAGACTGTCTTGGTAGAGAGTATACATAACATCAAAGAAGGTATACAAGAAGGAAGTATTGTGAGAGAGAATTTTCGCAATTTACAAGTGGCCAATTACTATGAACCTCATCACTTCCCCTTTAATATCCTTTTACGTACTGACCTTGTGTCACCTAACTCTTTACCATATGACAAAATTTTAGCCTCTTCCACATTCAAAACATTTTGCAGACGACAAATGATAAAATGATACTCAAACGGTGGGATTTGTACCAAAAATGTTGGAAAACATTGTGGGAAAAGGAGAACATGCTGGTTACCAGCATTTTCTTCTTTTTCCACAATGTTTTCAAAAGGCTTATGTCTCAGGGTTGTTGAAACTCGGGATTGTGTGGTAAAGTGTTAATTTTTCCAAACAACAAACTTCTTGATTTATACATATTAAAACCATGGAAAGATGACAAATTTCATGTGGCCTAAATTTTGTCTTTGGAAGAGCAGAAAACATTGTAGGAAAAGGAGAAAAATGCTGGTTACCAGCATTTTTCTCCTTTTCCCACAACGTTTTCAACAGCTTTTCCCCTGAGGGCTGTAGACAGACGAGACTGTTTGGAAATGGGTTAACTCACTATCTCCTTCAGAAATTTTCCTCCTTGCGGTAGGCCACTTTCAAACCATGGTTGCAAAAGATTAAATCACAGGGTCTGTACAAGATTTGATCATGTAATTGCAACAGTAGTAATTTCCCTCTCCCAATGAAACTGTTTTACCCTTTACGAAACAATACCCAGTTTAAAGCAGCCTAAACTTTTGAAAACATTGGGGGAAAAGAAGAAAATGCTAGTAATCAGGTTTCTGACTCTTCAATGACACATTTCATAGTTTGAACAACATTTATTGTTTGGACTGGTCTGAAACACTGTCATCTTGTAAATAGTAAAACCATGATTAGATGAGAAAGCAGCCATTGTCTTGAGGAAAAAAAAGGAATATATAGATGGGTCAACTTTTCACATTATTAAAAGTAAGTGACATACTTTTGAAACACCAATCACACACAAAAGAAATTAAATGAATTCAAGGGAGATCACAAATGAAAGATTTCTCAAACAAATTTCAATACATTGTCTCCCTTGTACTCTGAAACGATGGACTGACATCCTTTATGATAATGAAGATAAATATACTCGTATATATGTTTGTATGGTCTTTAATTCTGTTTGTATTCTGTTTACAAGACTGCTTAAGATATATTGCAGAGGCCAGCGCACAAATCCATGCTCTTATCAGATTTGAGAGTTACCGTAAGTCTTTGCAATCCCCGAAATAAAAGGTAGCTTGAAAGATGAATTTGTCAATGAGGATAGAAAACAGTGTAGGCAAAAATGAAAATGCTGGTAGTCAGTACAGCATTTGGAACATCTTCTCATTCAGGATTATTAAAACAATTGTTTTCTACAGAACCGAGCATGATTCTAAAATTTTAGACCATTCATCCAATTGGTTGAAACAAAATGTCTTGGCATATCAGATGGTACGTCTTGATTACCAGTCTTTTGCATGGTTGGTGAATATATCCTTAGACTGCATCTCTTTAACCCTTTACTAAACCATCCCTGGTTCTCATGACCCAAGAAAAGAAGGCTTTTGAAAACATGGGAAAAGGAGAAAATGCTGGTAACCAGCATTTTCTCCTTTTCCCACAATGTTTTCTACCCTATCAGAGAGCTTAACCTCAGTTCTATCAAATCTAAATTTATCGTTTGCAGATGTTTTGAATTTGAAAGAGTCTGAAATTTGTTGTTTGGGATAGGGTTAAATGTTCAATATATATCAAAACCTATAAGCCTACTTATGTTGGTGATTGCAATAGCTGGCTCTCATTTTTTTTTACTGAAATAAGTCCATTACATTCCTTTTACTTTTTACCAAATGACAAAATTATAGACTGGTCCCAATTGAAAGCATTTGCAGACAACAAAATAAATGTCACTGAAAAATTGAAATTTGTTTTGGGAAGGGTGGAAAACATTTCGGAAAATGGAGAAAATGCTGGTTACCAGCATTTTCTCCTTTTCCCAAAATGTTTTCAAAAGGCTGTTTTTTCAGGGTCGTTTAAAGTCGGGATAGTGTAGTAAAGAGTTAACACATTAGTCCTTATAATACTCAATCCGGATTCAGTCCCTTCTGCAGTTAGTACAGATCAAGATCAGAATGTGCTGAATGTCTGACTTTTTGCATGACATTCTGACAAAAACAGCCTTGCACAACTTACATGTTTTTTTACTGATTGGAAATGTCCATTTAATTTAGTTAGCACCAAAAAGGGTTAACCTGCAAACCACCTGTCACATCTATAGTTGCCTTTGCAGCCAGTGTAGATCAAGATCAGGCTGCACAAAACGTGCAGCCTGACCTTTGATCTAAACTGTCCGCTTTGCTGAAACAGTGTAGAGAAAAGCAACCATGAAATTGCAATTATTTGGGTCATATTTCTATGATGAAAATGTCTGATAGATTTATTTGGCACTCTTAGGGTTACCATTGTGGAAAACTGATTTTGTCTTGTAGCAGACAACACTCTCCAATACTCTGCACCAAAGGAGCAATTGCTTATAACTACCAAAAATTCCCAAGTTTTAGCAAACTTGATAAAGAAGGCTTTTGAAACATTGTGGAAAAATTAGAAAAAGCTGGTAACCAGCATTTTCTCCTTTTCTCACAATGTTCTCTACCCTTCTCAAAACAAATCCTATCGTTTGAGCCATATTTAAACTATTGTCTGCAAATGTTTTCAATTTAGACAAGTCTAAAATATGGTCATCTGGTAAAGAGATAATGCATCAGACCAGATAATTTATCATGTCAGCTAAAAAACTTTTGGAGGCTAATTTTGTCATCGCTGGACTGAGGTTACATTCATGTAGGTTGATACTCAAATACTCACATTGTAGTTTTTGTAATTTTAACCGGATCACAGCTAAGTCGGGTACGCTGGTCGCAGATTTGGACCTGTTTCTGTCGTGTTTCCTGCGCCTTGTCTTTTTTACACTGACAGGTTCAACTGTGTCTGAGTTCCTCTGGAAAACTTCTTTATCAAATTCTTTCAGCTCACTGTCAGTGCATGGCAATGGAAAACCATCATTCTCACCTGGAAAATAGTTGAAAGGACAATTGAGTATAAAATTCCTTCATCCCTTTTATGCCATATTTACTGACATGTATATCCCTACAGTTGATGACTTTTGAAAATATTGTTGAAAAACAAATAAATACTTGTTATGAGCAAATGATCATATCTACCGTATTTTCCGGACAAAAGGCCACGGCCTATCTGTAAAAATAAATTGAGATTTTCAAGGATGCGGCCTATAAGACAAAACGGCTTATACGTTAATTTTATTTTTCTAAATGACTTGTTACTGCGGCCTGTCAAACTGAAAATAGAGGAAAGCCAGTTTACGATTCCCCATGTGGGTGCCACTTTGGTTCACGCCCACAAAGTATTTCTTGAACACTTATACCTTTGTTTTGTTCGTAGATAAATTAATCCGCTTGCAAACTTGTGAATGTGTTAAAATTTGTGACCAACCTAGATTTTCACACCTTTGTTTGATGATATCTGTTGGTATGTACTAATCAGCGGTTAAATTCGAATGTAATTAAAGGCGTTGTTTGGCGTGCAACGTCAAAGTACAATTTGAGAACTTCGAAATTCCTTGAATTATTCAACAATGGATTAACGAATGATGACGGTTTCAAGTGTTCTGATTTATGTGATCTGCAGAAGGGGAAATCACTTCAGTGGAATGAAAAAAATGCAAAAACAACAGATAATTTTTTTTCTTGTCTTAAACATGTATAATATAATACATATACCAGTACAAATACATGTACATGTATCTAAAGAGGGACGACATTGTACAGTAACCAAGCGTATCGGCTGCGGCTTATTTGCCGGTGCGGCCTATACAAGATTTTTTGTTTCTAAAATGGTTAAATTGGAAGGGTGCGGCCTATACAGTGCAGCAGCCTATTGTCCGGAAAATACGGTACAAGGATTCATTTGTGGGTAGTGTCAAAAAAAAAAAACATTAAAAATTTTCTGAAACGGTAGATACCAAGGTATTGAAATTTTATATGTAGCATTATTATTCATATTATACATGAAACATGCTTCAAACCAACATGATTTACGGTCTGATCAATGAGTTCATGTGAAATCTGGTTGGCAAAAAGAGAAATTTTTACTGAGAGTAATTTCTCCCTTTCCCACAATGTTTTCAAAATCATTTATCTATTACATACTAAAGAAAGAAACATTTAGGATGTGATGTGTAAAAATCATTGATACTAACATAAACAGGTCATACAGACATAATATATGTTACACTTTGAACTATGTGTAACATAAATTGTAAAGGCAATACAAGAAAATTTATACCATTTAAAAATACAGTTTTATGGTATGCACAGTATGTATGGTAACATTAAACAATAAAGGCAGCCAACACCTTTCAAAATATACAACACTTTTACATCAAATTTTCAAAATGACATCTATTTTGACATTGCAGGCCATCTGGTCTCTTTGTGAAATTCGCTTTTGTCAACCTGGGTTGTGATCAGTTTCATCTCTGGAACTATTGATGCTTTGAGCTCGTCTGTTGTCTAAGGTTGGACCTTATGCAAATTGTATGGGATACTTTGAGGGTGAGTAGTGAAAATAGGATAGTAATGAAGACGCACAAACAGGTACAGAAAACAGTATTTGCAGCTCTCTCTCTGAGGCAAAAGTTTTTGCCAGAACTTTGTGGTAAGGTATATAGTAGTAGAGGAAACATGGTTTCAGCAAGATGGAACAATACCACACACAGTACTGGGAATATTGGAATGGTTGGAAAGAAAGTTTGATTCAAGGATGATCTGGCAAACAGAGCAACCAGTAACCCCTCACTTGCCAGACATAAGCCAATAGGACTTTTACTGTGAGGTTTTCTCAAGGACAATGTGCATAAAGTGCAGCCTCAGGAAACAGATGAGCTTATAACTCTTTACCAAACGACAAAATTTGAGACTTGTCTAATATGAAAGTATTAAAATATTAAATTTAGCTAAAACGGTGGTAATTGTCTGTTAAAGTGTAGAAAACCTTGAGGGAAAAGGAGAAAATGCTGGTTACCAGCATTTTCTCCTTTTCTCTCAAGGTTTTCGAAAGGCTATTTCCTCAGGGTCATTAAAACTCAGGATTGTGTGGTAAAGAGTTAAAGGAACAATGCTTCCAGACATGAAGCTTATCACAACTCAGGCATGCAGATCGATGAAAGCAGACTTCATGAAGAGATCAAATGCCCTGCAACGTCAAAAATGGACACTATTTCATGTTTTGAAAGGCACTAGCAGCCTTTGTTGTTCAAAACATGCAGTCTGATCTTTGATCTATACTGTTCCCTTAAAATTACAATAATTTGGATCTTATTTCTAGAATGATAATGCTTGTTGTGATTTGTTAGCACTCTAAGGGCTGATATACTGTACCATGGCCCCTTATGACAGGCTTATAGTGCCATTGTTTTCAATGTTTAATTAAATTTAGCCTGGGATAACTTACTATTTACAAATACAATGTATTGTGCCAAGATTTTTACTCTTCACCAAACAAGAGAATTTAAGACTGGTTCAAATTAAAGACATTTGCAGACAACAAATGAAATGATACTAATCTCATAGGATTTGTATCAGAAAGGGTAGAAAACACTGTGGGAAAAGGAGAAAATGCTGGTTACCAGCATTTTCTCCTTTTCCCACAATGTTTTCAAATGCCTTTTTAATGAGGGTCGTTAAAAGTTGGGATTGTGTAGTAAATGGTTAAAATGGATTATCTGTGAAGTCAGGTATTTGAAGTATTGAAAAAAATAACCGTTTTCTGGTGACATGAATCTGATCAATATATTCAGAGCCGGCTGAAATATTCAAAGCCAGCCCACATATCAGAGCCTTTATGTATTTATGTCAATTTTGAGGTAATTCTTATCAATTCTGTGCCAGCAGCAAACAGAAAAGTTCAAGACAATAATTCACACTTTTGGGACAGCAAAACTCACTCCTGTTTGCCAATTTAATGGCAATATCAGTCTGAAATAAGGTACCTGACATATTAAAATTGGCTACAGTCAACCCATGGCACAAATGATTCAGACAGCACTGTACATACTCTACAATTTTCCAAGGTGTAGAAAACAAGTTGAAAGACCAGAGCATTGTATGACATTCTCCTTTTCTTGAGTTTTAAAGATGTAAGAACACATAAGTACAAAAAATGACAAGCTTAGCTGTTTTTCAGTTGTTTTTGAACTGATATATTCAGAACCAGAAGACCAACACAACGTTTTTTGGTCAAAGCCATTGGCTCTGAATATGCAGTTTCCTACCCATGATGATGCTGACATCCCTGTAAATGATCATATCAAGTTTCCCTGTGTTTTGAATAACCATATATCAAGCATGGACCAAGTAACAGAAAAGAGAATCATTTGGGGCTGATTAACCCTTTACTAAACAATCCCAAGTTACAATGTGCCTGGAGAATAGAGCTAGGGCGATATCATCGATGCATCAATAATCGTGATATTGCATGATGCTACAGTATATCTGAGTTCTAACCACCTACGATAATCCTTTAAGGTTTAAGAATGACTTTAACCAGTAACTTTACAAATACATCGGTGTAAAACAATAATTGGATGCTATAATTATCTCTGTCTTATTTTGAGGAAAAAAAGTGATTTTATGAAATGAAAATATTGAAAATTCAACAAATAAGACAGGGGGTGGTAGGGCTGGGAGAAGATTTCAAAATTAGTATAATTATGAATTACTATGTAACATTGCAAAATATAATTGTGATACTGTATTGTATCGCACCATAACTATCACGATATATTGAGATACATTTTTTCTGGTCATACCCAGCTCTAATAGGGAAGAACACTTTTGAAAACATTGTGAGGGAAGTAGAAAGCAACTGCTTGTATACAGCGATTTCCTGTTTAAAGCAACAGTTGCTTATCCCTGTGTATTTTCCAAATCCATCTTCAGCAGTGAGGTAAGAAGTTATATTTGTATTGTAATCAGTTCAGTACCACTGTGAAACATGTTTTTGGTGTAGTCTCTATCTCAATCCTCCCTCCATGCTCTGTTGTTATGAAGTCATCAACAATTTAACCCTTGGAGTGTGTGCCTTTCACAATTATAGTTGCTTTTGTGGAGAGTTTTGATCAAGATCATAGGCACAAATTAGGCAGTCTGATCTTTGAACTACATGGTTTGCTGTGCTAAGATTCAAGTTATAACAGTGCTAATATTGCAATATTTGAGTGTTCCATTCATTTACATGTACTGGAAATTGACTTTGGTTTATAAGGTGCTCTAAGGGAAGATTTTTTTCGTAAGATTCAAATACAATATGAAGATGCAAGACCACTTCTTGACTTGTCAATGAACAAAATGAACCAAATGTGTAGAAACCTAATCCTGTTATGATACATGTTGAACCCATTTCAGTAAAATCCCCTTTTTCTATTACAGTCATACCTCCTGCACCAACTCTTCAGAAACACATACAGTAACATGGAAATAGGAGAAAGGGCTCATATAAAGCAAGTTCTCCCTCTGCAACATTCATTCTACATGTATTCCTGTACAAAACTTTACTAAAAGACCCAGTGGTGGCAAAAGTAAACAATGTGGGTGTTAAAATGAGTTTAAATTCAAATCATACTATTTAAAAGTATGGAAATTTATTTGGAGATGACAATCTGTTATTGTGCAGTCTGTCTTAGTGTTAAGTCGCTGGCAGAAAAAATTATTCTAAAATCAAGTCAAAAGAAAACAAAAGGTAGAGTGACTTGGCAACTTTTGACCAAGTTTTAAAATTCATTTTCCTGCCGAGGACTAACACTTTGACGGACCGAATAATAAAATTGCCATGCATCTTCATAATAATTTCCATAATTTTAAATGGAATGATTTAAGTGTAAATGTATTTCAACACCTGCATTGTTTACATTTGGTTGCTACAGAGCCTTTAACCCTTATCCTACTAAATAAGTGAAATGAAATTTTTAAGCCAACAGTAAAAGCCCAATTTTTGCTGCTTGAAAGGTATTTTTTAGGGGAAATTATGTCCTTATTGGACAGTGTAGATCAAAGATCAGACTGCACGTTCTGTGCAGTCTGATCTTGATCTACAATGTCCACAAAAGGTCAATGAGTCGTGCTTAGCAGCCTAAGGTTTAATATTGGTTAACCATTTCTAACAAGGTTGTTTTAAAAATTTTTAACATTCTACACAAAACCTACCTTGGTTGCATTTGAAACTCAAAATTATTATCTTCCTTCACTTGATTACAAAATTACCATATATGTACAAGTCTATAAAAGTCACCAGTATTATGTAGTACTACTGTATCCGAAATCCCTTCAAAATTCATGACACATTTTGACCCAGTCCATGTGATGTCCGTCGGGATATACACTTCGCAAATAAACAAGTTCAAGTGGTATTTGTTTATAATTTATAATGTGGTCATATTGTAGATGATATTGGATCAAACAGCCTTATCAATATAATAAGGCTAGCCCTTGTCATCAGTGGTCACACTGTCCATAATGTCACTTTTTACCACACAATACAATGTTAGACTTGGCAATATTGAAAGCATTTGCAGATAACAAAATAAATGTGACTCAAACATGGATTTAGTTTTAGGAAGAGTAGAAAACATTGTGGGAAAAGGAGAAAATGCTGGTTACCAGCATTTTCTCCTTTTCCCACAATGTTTTCAAAAGCTTTCTTTCTCAGGGTCATTAAAAGTCGGGATTGTGTGGTAGAGTTAACTCTTTAGAACACAACACAATGATAGACTTGTCAATATTGAAAGCATTTCTAGACCACTAAAAATGTGTGGTTGAATAAATGTGATTTACATTTGACAGGATAGAAAATATTGCGGGAAAAGGATAATTGCTTTTTATTGCACAACTTTTGTCACTAAACAAAAAAAGAACACTTATACTTCCTTCAATTATTTATCTTCTTTGTTACTGCTCTGGCTTTTAAAATTAATAAACTGGTTGGTAATAAGTTTAAATGAATTTATGTACCACTATCTTCTATTTCACAATCAACCATATATCATATCTTACAAAATTAAATGAATTTATGTACCACCATCTACTATTTCACAATCAGCCATACACTATATCTTACAAAATTAAACTAAAATGCACTCAACTTTTATCTTTATATGGTGTAAATTTTGAGAAATGCAAAAACAGTCTTTATAACTTATACATGTACAAATCATAGTTTACTTTGATAACCAAAAGGGTCAAAAACAACTTGTTTACTGCAATAATTTACCTTTACTCTTTCGACAACTTCATAGTTTGTTTGTTGTTTAATGCTATTTTCAATATTGTATCAGATGTAACGTGGTTGCTACTGCACCTATCAATGTTATTTTGGAGTTCCTTTCTCCAGTATGTCACGCAACAATCTTTACAAGCCTTTGTTTTCCCACATAAACATTGTAGAAATAATTTTCAGCAGTGAGAAAGGAAGGCATCTTGGCAAAATGATAGTCATCAATCTTTTAAATGAATTTGGCCAAACTTGGATTTGATCTCAGAACCTCTGGATTACAAGCCCTGTATGATACCGACAGAGTATCCAGGCTTGGCAACACAACCATTGACAATGAATTGTCAATATTGCACTTATATGATATAAAAGATATTTGTTTTTTTTTCGGTGAAAGATCGAAGTTTATTTCATCGAGTGGGTGTGCCACTTGTGAAAATATTACCAATGATGTTTACTCGATGAAATAAATTTCATACCAACGCATTACAATATTATGTAAACCATGAGAAATGTAGGGTAAATTACATCATATTTCCATCTGTGTTGAATGGCACACGGTGTTTACCTAGGTAACAAACTACTATTTCTGCCTTCAATAGAAGAGTTGGAAAACAAAATTGGTGTTTTCAATGGTCATAACTATGAAATATCGAAAATATTTCTTGATAAACTACTGAAAAGCATGAAATACATGTAAAATCATTTTCATTTTGACATTACTCATTAAGAACTAGAAGTGCTCTTATTCTAACATTATTAAGGCTTATTTTCACAGGCAATTCTACATTATGTTCAAACTCTGTTCTAATTCTTGCCATCTTACTAGTGTTTGTTGCTTTTGTCCTTAACTGTAGAGTGCTAGATTAAATTCTTTACCAAACAATACCAATTTTAAACAACCCTAAGAAAGAAGGCTTTTGAAAATATTGTGGGAAAAGGAGAAAATGCTGGTAACCAGCATTTTCTCCTTTTCCCACAATGTTTTCTACCCTTCCAAAGACAATTACTACCAACTGAGTCACATTTATTTTCTCATCTGAAACTGCTTGGGATTTGGACAAGTCTAAATTTTATTCTTTGGTAAAGGGTTAACAAAATGGAACTTTTCACACAGGTGAGATATTGCTATTTCAAGGTTGTCTTGCTCAGGATATGTTACAAAGTTGTTGATGATGTAGATCCAAGATAAGTCTGCATGTTCTGTGCAGGCTGATCTAATATATGCTGCCCACAAAAGCAACTTAAATCCGCTCCAGCACTGCAGGGGTTAAGTCTGCCTTTCTACATGGTCTTGAAGAACTATTTCTCATCTTACTGAAATTGCCTTTCCAGAGCAGGATAAAGCAGTAAATATCACTTTAAATCATAAACAAATCATAACACCTTTCCTCATGCTAATCTTCCATTGCCTACTGTGTAAAGTGTTACTTGTTATGATTATATTGCTAGCATAATAAAGGAAACAGTAAATTAATTTCAATCATTACAGATAAAATACCTTTCTCAGAGGCATGAAAGAATGTAAAAACATCTCAAAATAATGATCTACATTAATTTTCATTATCAAGCATTTTCAGTCAACAAACACAGTTTTGAAATAGCAGAGAAAGGGTTTGAACTTATCTGGATACTTCAACTTTCCTTAATCTAAATATAAAGTTTAACTCTTTACCAAACAACAAAATTCTAGTCTTGTACAAATTGAAAGCATTTGTAAATCACAAATGTGGCACAAAAGATGAAGTTTTTCTTTGAAAAAGGGTAGAAAACATTTTCAAAAAGAAGAAAATGCTGATTACCAGCATTTTCTCCTTTCTCACAATGTTTTCAAAGGTCTTATTCTTAGGGCCGTAAAAAACTCAGAATTGTGTGGTGTCTGGTTAAAAACCCTAACACACAATTCCTAGATTAATGTAAAGGTAGACTGTCTCCCCCTCACATCAAAAGTTCAAGTTTGAATCCCAAGATGAAGATGATCACCCTTTTGAACCATCCACATCATGGTACTAGTACAGATCTTCAGGAGACAAGTATTGAGAGTTACATGTGTAAGTTGTAGTGCTTGATTCAAAATCAATGTACACTAGATAGGTTTAAAGTAGAACTACATTGTACATATTTAACATAAATTCAGTTACTTAGGAAGTAAAGATCAAAATTAAAGAGCACAAAATATACTTCCTGATCTATGATGTCCATGATGTAGAGATAATCTAGCCCGATAGAAGTCTTGAAAATGCATTGCATGGACCTTCCCTCCCTGACTACCCCAGACTGAAAGGGTATTACATTTTGAAATTTTCATGCTTAACGGATTAGTTAACTCACTACTAAAAAAAGAAATTCTAGACTTTGATGCATTAAAAGCATTTTCAGGAGCCCAATTTTAAATGGCTAAAATGATGACAAGATAAACACAAGAGCCATGATGGCCCTGTACTGCTCCACTGCCTTACAGGTAAGTGATCATAATTGGCATGGACAGTGACATCAATTTGTATCCATTATAGGGCTTTTTTATGGTTTGGGGAAGACACTGGATGCTGGTCAAAAGGGGAAAAAATGCACGACAAAGGCCATATTTGGGGAAAATTTACTGTCTTGCTATATACAGTGCATGGCCATAATAAAGTATGCAACGTCAGAGTTAACTATTTGAAAAAATGAATGTCCTGCAACATTCGTGTTAATATCAGTGTTATCTGTAGCCTTTCAACATAGAATAAAGCGTATTATAGTAAAGTCTAACCTTACTGCAAATAGATTTTCCAATAATTTTGATGATGTCAGATCATGATGTCATGTTTAACGTCATCTAAAATATGTCTGCCAGAGGTCATGATTTGACACCCGAACATAATGAAACAATTGTAAATCTAAGTGAAAACGGATTTAGTTCTTGAAAAATAGCAAAGTTAACTGGTAAAAGCTGTAATACAATACAGAAATTTCTGGAACGATTTCGAGAACGTGGAAATACTGAAAATCTTGAACGAACTGGAAGGAAACGTAAAACAGACAAAAGAGACAACCGTGTGCTTTTCCATTCTGTAAAAAGGAACCGAAGACAAACTTTGACGGATCTTACGGCTGCTTTTAATGATACATTAGAGAACAATAGGGTTTCTTCTCGTACTGTCCATCGTTGGCTGATAGAAGAAGGATACCATAGATGTAAAGTGACTAAAACAACGACAATTTCGAGCAAAAACAGAAGTGAACGACTTGCTTGGTGTAGGGCAAAGCTAAAGTGGACTGTCAATGAAGATTGGTGTAAAGTTCTTTTTTCAGACGAGACTAAAATTGTTTTAGGTAAAGACAGGAAGGTTTATGTGTGGAGGAAGCACGATGAAAAGTACAGACCCGAGTGTGTAGGTCAATTTTCTGACCATTCCCCACGTACCGGAATTTCGGCGATGTTTTGGGGATGCATAACTATTAATGGTGTTGGTACTTAAACCGATTTAAAGGAAATATTGACTCCTCAGTTTATATACGTGTGTTAGAAGACAAATTGTGGCCAGTTATTTCAAAGAATTTTGCGGAAAAGGCGTGGATTCTACAAGAAGACAACTGCCCCATACATAGATCTAAGCAGACTAATAATTGGAAAGAAAGAAACAATATTTCTTCGTTAACTTGGCCGAGTCAGTCACCGGACATCAGTATTATTGAAAACTTGTGGAGAAAAATAAAGTGTTTACTTGAAAAGCAATTAGACAAGATAACAAACAGGGCTGATCTCATACTTTTAGTGAAGGATATTTGGAGTAACATTGATTCTACATATGTACTGTCCCTATACGAGTCAATACCAAAACGTATCCGTGCTGTTTTAAAGTGCAAAGGATCAATAACGAAATAGTGAAGGGTAGGAAAGTTTTAATGAATATTTTTTCTGCCACAACATCTAGAACCGTAGACAGGCTAATGAGTTAAAAACGTAATGACATTGACTTTGCATACTTTAATATGGCCACGCACTGTATGTTGGCGTACATCATTATACATGTATTTGATATACAGTAAAACCTCGGTAGTTCGTAGTTCAAGGGACCGGAGTTTTTTATTCGAACTAAACATAGTACGAACCAAAAAGTGTCACTGTGTTCAGGTATTTCCGGTGCCGTTTACGGAAATAGACAATCGGATTTACGTAGCATGTCTTGCATTACCCTAAACTGGTACCCATTACAATGATAGCCTTGCGGATCGTTGGTTCAGGGAGTTACGGTCCGATCAAGAAAAATACCAAAATTCTATTAGAGTATCTATAGAATTAATTACAGAATCTTTTCAAATTTCATCATTTAGTTAGCGTCATAAAATAATATCATTCAATTCCATCCAAACATTTGAAAGAAAACCGACCTTGTGCTACATCACTATCCCGTAGCCATTTTAAACTTGAATCATGTGACTGCTGGGTTTGTCAAAAAATGATTGTAACAAGATACAGTTGGCACCAATTTGAAGTCACATGGTTTGAAAATACTGCCACGTGATCTAGCAAATGCCCTAAATATGTCATCTTCTGTTTGTTAGTAAAACTGCGTGGAAAAAAAGATTTTAGGGGGTGGAGTATATGGTGTAAAGTAAGGTGCCGATAACCTCGTTTTCGCTTCCGGAAAATTTCTTTTCATTCAAAACTTGTTTTTTGGAGATAAAAGGTGACTTAGGATATCCAAGTCAAGGAATTTACAATGAAAATTGAGGCCAAACAAGCTGCTAGAAGGCGCCGATGTTTATCATAACGAAAAAAAATTAAAATTATCACTTGTTTTTACGTTTGTTGATTTCCCTTTTGGAGATCAAAGCACTTGGAGCGCTTAGACTGTTATCATTTGTTTATCCCATGTTGGGTATTTTAAGGAATTTTGGAATTGTCAATTGTCGTTTTATTCGATTAATTGACATTATAAACCAATTGACACCTTTAATTACATTTGTAGTTCAAAACTGATTTGCACCATCAACATCGTCAATCAACAGGTGTGAAAATCAAGGTTGGTCGCGACTTTTCACACCTTCGTCAGTTTGCAAGTGGATTAATTGACATACAAACTAAAGGTATGAATTTGTGTTTGAATAATACTTTGGGGCCATGAAATATACTACGAACTACGAACAACTGAAAGAATTTAACAATGATAAAGAAGGATGAATATCGGGACAGAAGATAGCATACAAACTAACACACAGCTGCAAACTAGCGACGTGCGAACTAACGAGATTCCACTGTACATTACACATTATGTATTATCAATAGAACACTGGAATTAATCTTTGCAATAACACTTAAACATATGAAACTAAATTAAACTGTTTTGTGAATACTGAACTCTCAACAGGGTTCTCACTAGGTCCTGAATCCCAAGAGTCATTTACTCTTGGGCCCAAATTTTCAAGAGTCAAAATGGAATTTCCAAGAGTCAAAGAGAAATGTCCAAGGGTCAAAATTACTTGATTATCATGGAGAGATAAGAGTGAAATAAAGACTTTTTCATTCATGCTCTTTGTTTATGGAAAAAAATTAGACAAGAAAATACCTCATCTTATGTACAAACTTGTTGGAATGAAGTGGATAGAAGAATATTAACTCGCAGCCCTAGAATGCAATTTATCTGTATGAACTTACAGACAAAAACGTACTTTTTAACTGTTTACCAAACAACAAAATTTTAGACTCAATCATGTTTTAGACATTTGCAGACAACAATTCAAATGTGGCTGGTACAATTTGTCTTTCATAGCCTAGAACACTGTGGAAAAGGGAGAAAATAAAGATCCAATCCATTACAGTGTTATTTCTTTCAATTTTAGTCTTCTTTTTTGGTCCAATTATGTCTTCTTTCACACTTGTTCCAGTGCTAATATTGTACGACAAGAAGGCCTAACCTCCATCCCCACCCCCCCCTCCATCTAAATAATCTATAAGGGTTGAGTATTTTCATTTCAAAAACACCCAGTTTTTCCTAATTTAGACTTGATCTAGGTCTAGTTTGTTCTTGACGAGTACAATTTGTCAGAGATCTTCCACAGAAGTTAAACTAGATCTAGTAAGAAATCTGTGATTGCTGATCCTTGTCACTTCACGCGTAAACAAAATCCGAAACTCAATCGAGAGGAAAAAAGCGTCTGCTATTCATTTACATTCATGATCGATTCGCATACAAAGTCTGATACATTTCACCGAAATTATTAACTGAAATAAAATGATCGCGGATCTTTCCAGGTTAGTTTGTGACTAGTGTCAAAAGATATTGATTATACAACCTGAATATCCCAACTTTATGTTTTCATAATGCTTTAATGTGGAGAGAAATAGGGATTTTCCCGTTCTGCAGAATTTGTCTGCAAGTGATCTAAAAAATAGAACAAGGAAAATCTGGTTTTCCGGAAGTGTCTTTTGTTACCTACCTTCCATTAAAATTTCGTACATTTTTCTTCGAATTTATAAATGTTATAGCGATATGTAATCTTTTTGCATCTCCTTTCATCTTTTCTTTCCTTCTTTGTCGCCCATTATGTAGCAATATTAGAGCAACCTAGATGATTTTAGCATGAATCACACAATCGCCCCTGTCCAGAATAAACACTGAGTATTGGTATCCACGTTTTTGTTTACGCACATAGGAAAGTGTTGAATATCAAATGCTGGATTCCAGTGTTATATCATATTATACCGCGAGCGTGTTCGGAATATTCTGTGCAAAGAATGAATAGAAAGTATGAAATCAGCCAATTAGTGACAGTTTTCCGTGAATTTCAAAGGCGGATGTCTCATTATACAACGAAAAGTATCGGTCGTCTTTGCAGCCAATCTTTCGGTCTCGGGATTAGGTTTATTAACTAAATCTTAGTACAGTACTTTTTATTACAGTAGGGAAATTCGATTTCTTAGGGGAAAATTGATTGCTTTGGGGAAAACGACATCTTTGGGGAAAAATTTGCTGAGGGGAAGACGCCAACTATCGGTGTCACTTTCTTAGTAAAAAAAACCCCTGCACTAAAAAGAGAAAACAAGCCAAGCCTTCAAATGGCACTTTTTTCCCACGTACAAGCATGACATCAAGGAAGGAAGGAGATCTTGTAAAGGGAAATTTTTGAAAAAGTCAATGAACTCTGACGTTTACTTTTTGGAGGCTAGAAGATTTTGTAAATGCAAAAAAAAAAAATTCTTAAATATGACTAATGGTAAAGGTTATCTCTACATATCTGAGCATAACCTGTACTACCAGAATAGACTAGAAACTCAAAATTCTCTAAGCTGCGAAATTGAATGTGTACCAAGAATCAGTAAAATCATAGCAAAGGGAGATAAATTGTTATCAACTTCACAATAAATTAGCTTCTTCCCTTTGATGATAAAAGCACAATTTTAGCTCGCCACCAAGAAAATATAAGCAAAGCCCACAGCAGCCATAATTTTGCCAGATCAAAATTTTATCAAATAATCCTAGAGGTCACCCACTGACCATTTCTGCCAATTTGCAGGTTTACTAGTTGTTGTTTTGGAGATTTCATAATTTTTCAGTTTTGTTGCCATTGTAACTAAAGTCCTCTCTAATATTAAAATCTTCAAAGAAATTATATTGAGGAGTCCTGTGGCAAAATCATTTCTTTGAAGGGTTGATGAATATTGAACATACACTGGGTTATGACATAAGCTGGCTGGTCTTTAGCCAATGTAACTAAAACCTATGGAAAAAGGTGAGAAATCTCATTAGGGAAATTTCGTTTCCTTCACAGGTTTCAAAAGCATTCTTCCTCAGTCATAAAAAAAGAATATTTCTGTAAAGGGTAATGGCAAGTCCAAAAATTCAGATATTTCTGACAACTTTTGTTAACGCTTTACCATAATATGACAAAATTTACCTCCTTACAGTGGAGCGTTTGAAAACATTGTCTAAAAAAAAAAGAAAATAGATTTTATTAGCTATTATTTCTTAATCCTCCATGATCTGCAGGTGACTGAAAAAGGACTGATTGGTTAAGATTTTTTTCTTTTCCTTCATAACTGATTATGTTCCTCCTTACATCACTCAAGCAAAACTTTATTATGCAGGTGTAAAATAAAGGCTGTGATATGAGAGAAAAAAACCTACAAGGGTGAAATAAGTGACAAAGATTATTTACAGTCTGCAGTAAAACAAGACATGCTGTTGTTGTAGGCTGGTTTGGTCACAATGTCTCAAAAAACATTGGAAAATGTAGATCCAAGATCAGACTGCACTGGTCTGGAAAAAGCGATAAAATTGGTTTTGTGTGCTTTAACTCTTTACCAGACAACTATATTTTAGACTTGTCCAAATTGAAAGCATCTGCAGACAACAAATATAATTTTATTCAAATGTAATTTTCCATTCGAAGGGTAAAAAAGGATTGCAGGGATAGTAGAAAATGCAGGTAACCAGCACCCTCTCTTTTTTGCACAATGTTTTGAACAGTTTACTTTGTAAGGGTCATTAAAACTCAGGATTGTGTGGTACAGGGTTAACTCCTAACCAAACAACAAAACTTGGAACACCACCAAAGTAAGAGCATTTGCAGACAGCCAATCGCATGTGGCCCAAAAGAAGATTTCTGTGTTTGAAAGGTAGGACATGTACTGAGAAAAGGCAAAAAAAGCTGGTTACTGGCATTTTCTTCTTTTCCCACAATGTTTTCAAAATCCTTTCTTCTCAGGATCCTTAAAACTCAGGATTGTGTGGTAAAGGATTAACCCCAGTTTTAACAACCCTGAGGAAGAAACCTTTTAGAAAGATTGTGGGAAAAGGAGAAAATGTTACTACCAGCATTTCCTCCATTTCCCACAATGTTTATTAAAACTTGAAGAATCATTTGAGTCATGTTTAACCCTTTACCACACAATCCCAACTTTTAATGACCCTGTGAAAGAAGCCTTTTGAAAACATTGTGGGAAGAGGAGAAAATGCTGGTAACCAGCATTTTCTCCTTTTCCCACAATATTTTCTACCCTTCCCAAAACAAATTTCATTTTTTCAATCATATTTCCTTTGTCGTCTGCAAATGCTTTCAATTTGGACTAGCCTACAATTTTGTCGTCTGGTAGAGAGTTAAGTTGTCACCTGCAATTATTTTCACTTTGGACAAGTCTACATTTTTGTCATCGGGTAAAGAGCTATGTAAGGTTCAACTCTTTACCACACAACAAAATTTTAGCCTGGTCCAAATTGGAAGCATTTGAGATGACATATTTTATGTTACTCAGAACATAAAATTTGTCTTTCAAAGGGTAGAAAACATTGTAGGAAAAGAAGAAAATGCTGGTCACCAGCATTTTCTTCTTTTTCCACAATGTTTTCAAAAGGCCTCTTCCTCAGGGTTGTTAAAACCTGTGATTGTTTGGTAAAGATTTAATCCTGTTCTAATACAATGCTGAAGGAAGTTAAAGAGTCTGTAATGTGATACCTTTACTGACAAAAAGGTGTTACATCATAATTAAGTTCCTTTATAATAGTATCCTCATCTTGATTGTATGGAATTTGAGTAGCTCAGTGGTGATGGTAAAAGATTGCCTAAGCAATAGGTTTCCTGTTTTGATTCTCATCAGAGGCACTGAGTTTTTCATGGGCGATTGTCTTCAAGACACTTCAGAGCCATAGTTTTCCATGTTGTCTGCAAAGTCCTTTCAAATGGCTACAATATTTAGACAAACTTCCAAAAGATGTTAGTCGCTGAAAGGAGAAGTATCTAGAGATACAGAAAATGCCCTGTATGAATGATACATGTATTAAAACACTGTAGGAAAAGGATTTCACTTGTGTAGCGTTTAACATCATTTTTTATATTATTTTACGTAGCTAGTAGTTGGTAGTGTTTCTGGAGTTTCTGTAATGACTTCTTAGCACAATATTCTTCCCAAGCAATCGCTTGCTTTCCAACGTAACCTTTGTTAAAACAATGATCAGTAGTGAGACAGGAATGAATCCTGTTGCAATGGCTATTATCAATCCTCATAAAGAAATTTAGCAAAGCTTGAGATTCAAACCAGTGACATCCTTGTTTCAAGTCTGCAAGAGCAGATGGGAGAGATTTCTACAACCATAATTTCAAAATCTGTCACCTGTAGGACCGTGTAAAGTTGTATTTGTATAGCATGGGATGAAAGAGGACAAATAGGAAGTATGCAGGTGACATACTATCACAAACTGTAACCATGAGGACAACCTACACGCCATAAAAATGTCACATTTATGCACCTATAATGTATAAAGGCTATATTTATGATAACAAACACTATTTCCCTCATTCACCAATAGCCAAGGCAGGCAAATTAATCCCATACTAGGTCACTGATAATAATTTTTGCTCTTAACTCTTCACCAAACCATAAAAATTTTAAGTCGTCCAAATTCAAAGCATTTGCGGACAATAATTGAATAACAGCTAAAATTTTCCGGTTTGGCTCTGAAAGAGTAGAAAAGATTGTGGGCAAAGGAGAAAATGCTGGTTACCAGCATTTCCCTCTTCCCACAATGTTTTCAAAAGTCCTTTTCTTAAGGGTCGTTAAAAATCAGGATTGTTTGGTAAAGGGTAAACTGTTCACTAAACAATCCTGTGCTTGAAGAACTAGTAAGACGGCTTAGGAAAGTTTTGCGGGCAGAACAAAAATGCTAGTATCCAGCATTTTCTCCCGTTTCTCGCAATGTTCTCTTTCTACCATATTAAAGCAGAATCCCATCATTTGAGCTGCACTGAACTTGTAGCCTGTAAATGCTTCCTATGTGCAAAACACTAAAATTATATCATTTGGTAAAGTATTTATAAAGTTACATATTATTAAATAAAGGTAATATTGTCTTAGCACTGAATTTAACAATCTATGATAAGACAGTGTTCCATCTAGGCTGCTGGATTGCAGGAGTCCCGCACTTTTGTAAATAATTCCCCATATTTTCTGACACTGTGTGGGACAATCTTACAAATCACATCATAGGTTACCAACGGTACTTTGATTATATTACTGTCCATTAATGAAATTTAACAACTAGCCCATAACATGTAAACATTGATTAGAAATGCTATTAATTGCATTTGTCATGAGTAAAGTTTGGCGATTTTCATACCGGACAAATATCAGTCGATGAGAAATGACTGGATCCCTCCTTTACAATCAGTTTGAGAACCACCAAGAAACAATGTGATTTATCTTTGATAGGGTAGAAACCATGGTGGAAAAAGAAGAAAATGCTGGTTACCAGCATTTTTCTCTTTTTCCAACAATGTTTTAAAAAACTTTCTTACTCAGGGTTGTTAAAACTTGGGTTTGTTTTTGCCATGGCTTAACTCTTCACTAGATGACCCAGATTTTGATGCTGTATGGATCATCATCATCATCATCTTGCTCACTACAACAAACTCTTCATTTTATTATCATCAACCTATTTAGTCTGGTAAATGACCTCTTATGAAATACTGTGGCAAAATGAGAAATCGCTGGTATTCAGAAATTTTTTCCTTCGTTATTATGTTTCACATGAATTCATCAGTTAAAACCTAATGCTGATTACTGTATACATGGATATATACATGTACACTTGCTGACAAATTTGAGAATTTCCGATTACGGACAGTATCATTAGTATGCGTATGGAAATGTTTGCGAATTAGAGACACTTAATATTTGTTGGTATACTAGTGGTAAAATACGCCAACAGAAAAGTTTGCAAATTTTTCGAATTCGCGAAATCGCAATAATTTCCACATCGCAAAAATTCCCATTTATACAGTATCAATTACTTGAACATGTATTAGAATGATGGTTTCAAAGGCTAGAATGATGCTTTCAAAGTCTAGAAGGATGTTTCCAAAGTCAATCTGCTGCAATGTTGTTTCTAAAGGTACTGAGTCAAGGACTATTCAATTATAAGAATTGCACTTCTTTCGTTTTTACACCCAAGTCAAAATACATACAGCTAAATTTTATGAATAATTTCTGTATGTGTAACAGACTTTTCTAAAAGTGTGTTACTCTCATGCACAAGTAATTCTTCTACTTCTAGCAAGATGATAATTCTACCATCTTTTTTAAAATTTTTAACACACATTCCAGACACTCAAGAAGAAGGCATTTGAAACATTGTGGGAAAGAAGAAAATGCTTGTAACCAGCAATTTCTGCTTTTCCTACAAAGTTTTCACCCTTTCACGGGGATCTGCCTTCATTTGAACAACATTGATTTTGTTGTCTGCAACTGCTTCCAGTTTGGACCAGTCCAAATTTTGTTATCTGGTAAAGACTTAAACCTCTATCTGTGTTTTCACAAACCTGGGAAAGACTGGCTTTGAAAAATTTGTTGAAAAGGGAGAAAATGGGAGAAAAGGGGAGATACTAGCATTTTCTCCTCTTCCCACATTGTTTTCTACCATTTGAAAGACTTGCTGCATCATATGACTCATTTTTTATTCACTGTCTGCACATGCTTTTAGTTTGGATACCGGTAAGTCTTATACTGTCTTTTGGCAAAGAGTTATAGAGACATTTAAAACAAATAGATGAAGAAAAGATAAATAAATGCTAGATTGCTAAAAAGTCTAGCATAAACAATCAGATTAAAAAAATACTGCTCTTCAAGTGCTGTAAGTAAAGCTTCCTAAACTGAGTTAAAAACCTGGAAAACTTCATGTATTTGGCAGCATCATTTGACCTGTTACCACCTGAAACAAACTTGCGGCCTAGAACATGGGTGGGTGGGTCGGTGGGAACAAGGAACTGGAACTTTTTCTCAAAATGTAGACTTCTCATGGAATTGAAGACAATTTCAGTCCAACATGGCTTCCTGTAGCAAATGGTGTAGATCATAGATCAGCCTGGATATTCTGTCCAGTTTCATCTTCATCTATGTAATGCGCTAAAGCAATTTTATTTAGCATTGGCAGTAAAAGAGTAGTGAATATAGTCACTGACACTGAAAGAGTTAATATAGTACTTGCTAAGTAGTTTTATTATGTGATCTAAAGGTCATGTCTTTGAGACATGGTTTCCTGTTGACTGCACCAGTGCATTGTTAGATGAATGCATTTAACCCTTTTCCAAGCAATCCTACATTCTTCCAACACTAATGCAGAAAGCCCTTGAAAATATTGATAGAAAGAGAAAAAATATTGATAACCATAAAAATGCTAAAATTTTGATTTCTGGTAAAGAGTTTGACATCATGATATTATAAGACAACAAAGCTCTCTGATTATTGCTTGTATCACTCTGATCAGACTGTTGAGATTGGGGAATTTTATTTTACTCTAAACAAGCAATTTTCCCTTTTGCCACGGGGTTCTTCAAGGCTCAGTGGTAAAATGTAAGACTCATGACCTCGAGGCCCCAGGTTCGAGCCTCACTGGATCCACTGGGTTTTTCACGGGGGGGGGGGGGTAAAATATGGTAATACTTTCAACAGAAGATGAAACAGAAAGGAAGAAACTCACAAAAATATAAAAAGATATCAATCCATTTTTTTTCCTTTATATCTGTCTCATAATAATTAGTTGAAAAAAAAGTGACATGTCAATGGAAATTACGAGTTACCTTTTTTTAAACATAGCAAGGTACATTTATATCCAGACACTCGCAGCTATTTTGTTCCATTTATGGGAATCAGTAGAAGGAAAATTGTAAACTCCTAGAGCACTAAATGAATAATATGGATATTTCATCTAATAAAATAAGACAAAAATATTGCCAGAATATCCTGCTAAATATTGAACAGTGTACATGTACAGCAAAGATAAATGCACATATATTCTAAAAGTCTGATCTTGATTTATACTTTGTAGCTTGGTAGCTTACCATTTACGCCATAGAGCAATATAAGAGAAATAGATATACACATATTCAGCCACTAAAAAAAAACCCAGATACTTCTCTTTCACAACTATTTGACCTAGAATATTTCATAAGGAACTAAGATGAGAGTGCATTATCTTTGCAGACTGATCTTGATTAACAATACTCACTATGACAAAACTGTTGCTTTGCATATAGAAGCATTAAATGTTAAAACTTTAACTTTCCTATGCTGGAGAAAAATCAGTCACAAACAAATACGAATTAATCACAAACAAATACAATCCGTTCAAGCAGAGATAAGTCCAACTATCTGTACTAGGACCTCGAATAACTTCCTGTACAATGTATGTATATGGTATCTATTATAATTATATCTGTATTTAAACTGTACATCTTTTACTATTTGCAGCTTGTCAAAAGTCTTTATGCATTAACATATGACTTATATGCCTCTGCGGTTGACAACTTTTTGGAAATCACTGTGGGATAATGAGTAATTATTCACTACATACTTTCCTCCAGAGGAGTAAATACTGAGGGAAAAAGAGAAAATACTTTCAATAAACACTCTTCCTCAAGGTCATTAAAGCTTAGGGTTGTTTGGTATGTGATTGAAAAAAGGCCTGTGCACTTAAGGATAAAATCACAAGGCAGTTGGGCTCTGGACAGGTTTCACAGAGACAATGTCTTTAATCTTAACAGTAAAATTGACCATAGTAGTGTTTTTAAAAAAATATATTTTGCAAAACGATCAACTATTCAAGGGTTAATTCTGACCAACACATGGACCTACCATATCTTTGAGAATAAGGGCAGTCAAGTGTGGTAACTCAAATAATTTGAAAATGGCATTAAACATCATACAAACTTAAGAATAGAGGCAAAATAGTCATTTTGTAATAAAAATTGTAATCAAAATTACACTTTGCATTAAACATCATACAAAATTAAGAATAGAGGCAAAATAGTCATTTTGTAATAAAAATTACACTTACATTGCATTTGGTGTAACAGTTCATTGACTGAGTATGCCGTTCTAATCTTTGAACTACGCTGTTTAATATTTTGCAAAATCCTCTGCCAAATTGCCAAATTTGCCCGGGAGCGGGTGTCAACTTTGGGATTTTTCATTGGCCCACACATTCGGCGCGAGTACTGGTGTAGTTCCCAAGAAGCAGAATCGAGAGAGATTAGTATAAGTTGTAAGAACTTGTTTCTCAATTGATGCAAAATAAATATATTCAAACTAAATTTGCCAAGAGATTTCAAAATTTCTGTCTCACACTGACTGAAAGACTCCAGGTAATAATACACTTGTAAGTCTGAAGGTTAAAGTTAAAAATACAAAGACATATTTAGATGTATGAAAGGCCCAGGCTGGAGTCCTAGTCGTAGGTGGAGATAAAAACAGTGCAAAATTCTTATTTTGCTGAACTCAAGGCAAGTAACTCTAGAATGCCTTGACTGGCCAGAGGAAAAATAAGCTGTGTGCATCTACATGGTCAACAGATAAATCATGATGAGCTACAATGAATTTGACTGAAAACTATACAAGAAGTAAGTCACACAAATAAGAGAGCCAGAAAGGACTTGCATTGCTCCACTGGCAAATAAAACCATAAAAATTTATGAGTGTGATATCTATCTATCAGTTTGAGGTTATTTGCTGAACTCTCGTTTCCTTACTCCATTCCTGTACCTACTTGTTTTCTAGACCTACCAAAGACACCCTCAAATAACAAAAAAAAAAATAATGCTATTAAATTTTAGTAAATTTTATGTTCAACAGTACAGAGAATTTTGTACAAAAAGGGAGCAGTGGCTTGCTGTAGCACTTGCTTTCTTTTCCTTGCTTTTTAAATGAGGTCGAGTACAGGGGTCAGGGGTGCGGAAAGCCTGCGTCCGACTCAGGTAAATTTGACGTCGGACAAGTGAATTTTTGCAATTTACTCGTCCACAGACAAGTAGAAAATGAGGAGAAAATTGAAAGTAAAGATCTGTATCATAACATTATCCTTGTGAAATAGAAATGTTCTCCCTTCGTCTCACTTTGTAAACAGCAACATTTTTAAATTGAATTATGAATGATAAACTGTTCCCTGATATATGGAAGCCCAAAAAAAACATTTGGCTAACTCTGATTTTATGCCCTTTGATAAGGTCGGTGTAATATGCGGTCGTTTTGCACCTCGATTTTATCTTTCTTGTAAAAAGTTCCTTACCCAACACTTCGAAGATAATCAATTATGGATTAAAATATTTTATCAAAATTACATCAATATCATGTTAGAACTAATTTAAAGATCAGTGACGATATTAAGTTTCAGCAGCAATAAATATATTGATTTTGACTGCGCTGCAGTACGGCCGAAATGTTGTGGTTTCTTGGTGCCATTTGGTTTGTTTAATGGAGGCAACCTTAACCGAACCGAGTTTTTTTTTTCCACATTATAACACCGCACGTAGACTTGACACGGTTGTCATTTCCCTATCATTCAATATTAAATCCTTGTTTGTAAAAACTTACAGCTGACTAAAGAAGTTGTCTTAATTTAACACTGTGGAACACACTCTTATTCAGTTGCAGTAAACGTATTTGAAAGAAAACCAAACACACTGTATCCAAGTAAAACATGTCAAGAACTGGGAAACATTACAAAAAGCTTGTGAAAAGGGCTGTAGACGATAAAGGCCAGCGCAGCCTTTTTACTGTCGGCGTACAACGTTCAAATTCTTAGCAGATCGATCTGCAGGTAATCAAATCTCCGCATACGGAGTCTCAATCTGAAGTGCAGGGTCTGTCGGACATCGCCGATCTCCCATTGTCTGAAGACTAAACAGTTATTATCACTGCACATGATGCAAACTCTACATCTCCAGACACAATATCCAAGCCTAGCCTTGTAACTTCCACGGAAAATGGTTCCCTTGTTTCATATGATGGCTGGTAAGCAGTTCTGCTGAACTATTAACTCCGGCACCCATGGGTGTACCACAAAAGTATTAAAAAGGGCTATAAGTGCAGACACTGAGATATGTGGCCATGGTGTAAGCAGTTATAGTGTAGCTGTTGAATTTGTTTCAATTATTAAGTTGTTGAACCTTTCTATTTCCTGTTTGTATGTACAGTGCCATTAATTTTTTTTATTGATGTACCTTGAAAGTCAGTCTGCTTTTTCCCAATTTGGCCAAAGTTGTGCCTGAATTTCCCAAAATTAAAGGCTAAGACCCTTTCCCACTTTTTGGAAAAAAAAAAGCCCTGTTTAAAGGTTTGCTTGATTTATTTTCATCATTATTATTAAAACCCCAAACAAAACAAATTCAAATGTTTAGAACATCATTATCTACAAACTACTTTCAGTTAAGTCTTTGTGTGCCATTTAAAATTGTTTTGTTTTGGACAAGTAAGCTTCTCTGACAGACAAGTAGATTTTTTAGATTTACTTGTCCATGGACAAGTAGAAAATTTCAAGATTTCCACACCCCTGGGGGTATTTAAAGTCATCATTGCACATTAAGACAGACTTAAAATGTGTTGAAAAATACCTGCTACTAAACCAACAAAAACTGTGGCACTGCATGCGGGTGCCAATGCTCTGCTGCAGTTGCTTTTAGAAATAGATTGATTTTTTGTGAAAATTTTAAGTCGAAAAAGAGGCATAGTTGTGTCAAATATATTTTGATGGTTACCTGCTCCTCTTGTATGGGTTCCTCTTTTGATAATTAACAACTAGTTCAGGTTTGAAATTAGTCAAAGTTTGAAATAGATATCTGCAGTACTGACAGAGATAGTACAACATATCCAAGTTTTTGTGCGACAATGACAATGCAGACGACAACAGGGCTATGACAATACCTCGACGTTTTCTTGGAAAACAGCCGAGCTATAAATGTATCAACATAATAGTATGAAATAGCTTCCATATGTGAAAGAAACCATGTTTCTATCACCTCAAGGGAGAAGGCTTTGAGATTATCATTGGAAAAAGAACAACTGCTGGTGAGCAGCATTTTCTTCTTTTCCAACACTGTTTTCAACCCTTTAATGTTTTCAGTCATTACTCCCAATCAGCTTGTTGTCTGAAAAAGTTGCTATATTAGCAAACCTAAATCTTTTTTCCAAGTGAACAGTTCTGTCATATGCATCCAGGGCATTTGGAAAAAAGGTGTATTGTAAGTCACCAATTGTATAACATTAACATACAATGTATCAAGTATCTTGTCTTTTTCTTTCAAAATTCTTTCACAGTATGTTGCCATGTATGTTATCATGGAATGTCAGTTGGAATTTGAAGTGTTGAAAGAGTATATTACATATGAATTTTTTTATTTGATTGTGTTTTACCGTGACAATTCCATCTTTGATAAACAGTAAATAGATGCAGATGTAAAATCAATCTCAAATTTCCATTTTCAAATTGGGATAACATTATCATACAGGTTTTAGGGGGCATCTCCAGGTACTTTTGCAGAGAGTGTGGATTATGGCAAGACTACAAAGAACAAGACTTAGTATTCACACCTTTAGAGCACGGCCGGGTAGCTCAGTGGTTAGCGTATCCGACTCGTGACCTGGTGGTTATGAGTTCGAAACTTGGTTGAGGCACACTTTATTTCTGGCGATTTTTTGCCTCTCACCTCTGATGCATGTGAGAAAAGTAGTCAAAGACTTGGAAAGAAAGTTGTGTCAGTACTGGTGGAAGAAAGCAAGGAAACACATGCGTAGGTGCACAGACCGTGGTGATATGACCTATGCTGTTAAAATTGGCGTTAAACACCTATACAATCAATCAGTCAATCACAACTTTTGAAGATCTTCAAGAATTCTTATGCGGCTTCTCTCATGAATACATTTGTATATCAAGATCAAACAATATACATACAGTTTGTTGGATTGCGTAAGCAGGAAGTATTGAAAGTTTATATAGTACCCTTATCTCTTTCAGATTGAAATCATGTCAACAGAATCTTGTCTTTCTCAAATCTTATTTTTTTTCTTAACCCTTTACCACACAATGCTGACTTTTAAACACCCTGAGAGAGAACTTTTAAAAAGCATTGTGGGAAAAGGAGAAAATGCTGATAACCAGCATTTTCTCCTTATTCCACAATGTTTTCTACCTTTCCCATAACAAATTTCATATTTTTCAGTCACATGCATTTTGTTACCTGTAAATGCATTCAATTTGGTCCAATCTAAAATGTTGTCGTTTAGTAAAGAATTACAAGAAAATAAAAATGTTTCATGAATGAAGAAAAAGGTTGAACTGTCAAGGATGATTTCACCCTGAGGTATTTCAAGTTTTTGAAATACCAAGACATGTCTAGAAGTTTTTAAATTTTTTCATTACCATACCCCTTTACCAAACAATCCTGTATTTCAGCTATACTCACAAGGCCAGGCTATTCAAAACAGTAGGGGAAAAAGACAAATGCTAGAAACTAGCATTGCCCTCTTATTTTACACTGGTTTCTACTTTTTATAGCTAAATTCAATCAGCTGATAGGCCTAAACATAATAAAACTGTCCTATGCAAACTCTTTCAAATTGGATGGCTCTATGTCACTTGTTAAAGAGATACAAGTGCCTTAACTCTTCACCAAACTACAAAATTTAAGTTTATTTATTTGTATGGGGTTTAACGCTATTTTCAACATTGATCATTTATATTGCGGCGGCACAAAGTTTAAGACTAGTCCAAATTGAAAGCATTTGCAGATGACAAAGAAATTATGATTAAAAAACTGAAATTGGCGGAGCATAGAAAACATTGTGAGAAAAGGAGAAGTTTCTTACTTATCAGCATATTCTCCTTTTCCCACAATGTTTTCAAAAGCTTTTGTTCTCAGGGTCATTAAATATTGGGATTGTGTGGTAAAGGGTTAACTTTTTACCAAACGACAAATTTTTGGACTGGACCAAATTCAAAACATCTGCAGACAACAAATTAAATCTTGGTAATATGATGATTTCTGACTTTGATAGGGTAGAAAATATTGTGGGAAAAGGAGAAAATGCTGGTTACCAGCATTTTCTCCTTTTTCCACAATGTTTTCTATAGGCTTCTTTCTCAGGGTCATTAAAAGTCGGGATTGTGTGGTAAAGAGTTAAGGAGAACAATTGTCAACACATTTAAGCTTAAATGCAAATATGTAATGTCCTTTGTCAGATACTGTAGATAAAGATCAGAATGCATAAAACCTGCAGTCTGATCTTGGATCTAAAATTACATTAGCAAGACAGTCTGACCAAATTTCCTAATGGTGGGTGATTTTTCACCCATTATGCAGGAAGGCTACAACTGATTTAGGGTATTTTGAAATGTTTTATCTATATTTCTAATGGTGGCCATGTTAGGTGATTTAGTACATAAAATTTAATTTTTCACCCATTACGCAGGGAGGGTAATACTAAAATTTCAAAACAATTGGGAAAATCACAGTATGTTCAAAATTTCAAATTTTCTGCTGGTTTAAGCTTATTTACTCTTTTCATGCAACAGTCTAAAAGAAATCTGAACAGCTTTGACAGAAGGCCACCACAGAATCAAGTGTGAGAAGTTTGATTATATTTGACAAGTTGTATACAAAAGGTCTTTGAAAAACATGGAAATCATCTGTGACAGACAACTGCTCTTTTTCCTATAATATTTTCAGCAGATCAACTGCTCCTTTTATGACAGTGTTTTCAACCAATACCTACTGCAGGAGTGTAAAATGAAGTAAGTCTAAGGTAATGGGTGAAGCCTTAGATTACAATCTATCAGTAAATGAAATGGACATATTCCTAACTCTTCATCAAACAACAGCATTTTAGACTGGTCCAGATTCAAAGGATTTGCAGATGACAAATAATTTCTTGCTGAAATGGTGAGATTTATGCTTGATAGGATAGAAAACATTGTGGGAAAAAGGAGAAAATGTTGGTTACCGACATTTTCTCATTTTCCCGCAATGTTTTCAAAGTGCTTCTCCCCCCCCCAGGATCCTTAAAAGTCGGAATTGTATGGTAAAGAGTAAACTTTTCATGAAACAATATAAATATGGACTTGTACATTTTGAAGGCAAAATTAAATTTCCAATACAATACCTGTGACTGAAAAGGTGGGTTTTGTCTTTAACTCTTTACCAAATGACAAAATTTTGGGCTAGTCCAAATTGAAAGCATTTGCAGATGTCAAAATTACTTTGACTCAAAAATGGAAATTTGCTTTGGGAAGGGTAGAAAACATTGTGGGAAAAGGAGAAAATGCTGGTTACCAGCATTTTCTCCTTTTCCCATAATGTTTTCAAAATGCCTCTTTCTTAGGGTCGTTAAAAGTCGGGATTGTGTGGTAAAGGGTAAAAAAAAAAAAATGTAGGAAACATTGTGGGAAATGGAGAAAATGCTAATACCAGAATTTCATCCTTTTTCCACAATATTTTCAAAAGCAATTACATGTACAGTACTTTAAGGTCGTTAAAATTCTTGATTGTTTGCTAAAGGTCATTTAACCCTTTACCAAACAATCTCGGGTTTTCAAGACCCTGAGAAAGAAGCCTTCTGAAAACATTGCGGGGAAAGGAGAAAATGCTGGTTACCAACATTTTCTCCTTTTTCTACAAAGTTTTCTATCCTTTCCAAAACAAATTTCAATTTCTGAGTCACATTAATTTTGTTGACTGCATATGCTTCCAATTTGGACTAGTCTAAAATTATGTTGTTTGGTAAAGAGTTAAACAGTTCCTTGTTTAGTAAAGGGTTACACTAGACCAAGAGATGCCCAAGTCTATTTTATTTCTGATCAGGATATCTCACCAACTTATCTGACATGTAGGTCAAAGATCAGACAGCATTTCTTTGCAGTCTGATCTTGGTTTACATGGTCAACAAAACCATCTGACGTTGTGTTTGGTGATTTAAATGTCAACCAAACTTTAACAAAACAAAAGAAAAGGAACTGGCTTAACCCTTTCCCAAACAATCCCTGGTTTTCACAACCCTGAGAAAGAAGCCTTCTGAAAACATGGTGGGAAAAGGAGAAAATGCTGGTAATCAGCATTTTCTCCTTTTCCCACAATGTTTTCTTTCCTTCCCAAAACAATTTTCAATTTTTGAGTCACATTAATTTTGTCGTCTGCAAATGCTTCCAATTTGGATCAGTCTAAGATTTTGTTGTTTGGTAAAGAGTTAAGTTACTATAGCAGTGTAGATCAAGATCAGACTGCACAAAACAGTCAGATCCTCAGCCACAATCCAGACTGTCTGTTACTTTTTTACATACTCTGGCTAAAACAACCTTGAAAAAGCAATATTTTGGCCCGCTTTCTTAGCTGGAAAGGTCCATTTCTTCAATTCATTGCTCTAGGGGGTATCTTAGGTCTTTACCACACAACTCTGGGTTTTAACGACCCTGACATGGAAGGCTTTTGAAAACATCATGAGAAAAGGAGAAAATGCTGGTAACCAGCATTTTCTCCTTTTCCCACAATGTTTTCTACCCTTCCAAAAACAAATTTCAATTTTTGAGTCATATTTTTTTTGTCGTCTGCAGATCTTTTCAATTTGTCGTGTGGTGAAGAGTTAACACATAGCCTGTTTGCAGTAAGTCATGATTAAGCCATTACACTGACAGCTGTGACATAATATTCATCAAAAAAAGAAAATGTATAGAGTGATACACATATATTACATACATACTAACATGAACATACCACATAATTCTGTCCACTAGCAAGAAAATCAATCCATTAGTATGTCACTTATGTATTCTTATGAACTGTCGGTAATCTATGAGACAAGATCCTGCTTTTGAATAGCTTGTTAAATGTTGATCTTATTCGTCATTATTTTCTTCCTGTTGCTTATGTGCCTTGTATAACAATTAGTGAGGGGACGTTTTTCATTATTCATGCAAATGTCAAGGCTTCCTACTTCTTGAAAGATAAACTTCCTTACTATTCTTGGCAAACATTTATCTCTTTCAGCACCAAATATAGAAACTCGATCCTTTTCAATGCCTGAAAATAAAATCCACTGAGACTCCGAAGGATTTTTGTCTATTAGGCTTGATTAAAAAAGCGGATGGAATAGATCCAAGATCAGACTGCACATTCTGTGCAGTCTGATCTTGATCTATGCCGTCCGCAAAAGTCCCTGTTTTTGCCTATGCCTATGGCGCCGAAAGGTTTGAAGCTGTATTAGAGAGCAAGCCTAATTTCTCAGTATTATTTTCACAAGAACTTTTCTCATGATGGTCCAGTTTAACTCTTCTGCAGAAACTGAATTGATGATTATCGAAATGTTGTAAACCCAAGCAACTAGCTTAAACTTTAACAACTCTGTGACAGAAAGCTTCTGAAAGCTTTGTAAGAAAAGCATTAAATGTTTTACCAACATTTAATACTTTTTCCACAATGGTTTTCATCCTTACAAAGACAAACTGGATAATGTGAGTCACACATTCCTTGTCATCTGCGAAATGTAATTCGATTGTAAATATACATCAAGCCCCCTTTTTCCATGACATGGCATTAAAAAAAACTAGGGTATATAACTGTGGTATTGCTTGGTCAATCTGAGTGAAACTTGTACTGCATTTCCTGATGGTGGTTGATAGATGAGACAAGTTCCATGTAAAATCTCTGTACAGATTTCAAGATAAGATTCAAAACATCAAAAATTCACTCGACCGCGTAACTCAAAATTGCTCCCAGTTGGCCATTTTGAATCGAATAAAAAAAAAAAACTATATCGGCAGAATGGATTATTGTATATATGTATAAAGTTTCACAAAATTCCGTCCAATGGTATTGGAGATATTGTCCCGGACTGACACACGGACGGACGGATGGATGGACAGGTGGGCAGACAGATGGACGCTAAATCTATATCCCCCGCAATGGGTGGGGATAACAATTTAAATTTCAAAGTGTGTTTCTCCAGAATCAGTGTAGATCAAAGATCAGACTGTATGATTTGTGCTTCTGATCTTGATCCACACCCGCAGCATTAGAGAAAATAGGTTTAAAGAGTGTTCCAAGAGTTACCTTTGTTGGCATTTCCTTGGGATTGCAATAATTGAAACCATTATAAGATCAGTTAAAGCTACATGCCAAATTTCTAAGCCCTTTCTTTATGGTTTAGAACCAGAAGATTTTGAAAGTTTTCACTATATTAACCCATGTAAAACTTTTGACTCCAGAGAGGGGTTAATTTTGACCCTAGGGCTATAATTTGAAGAATCTTGGTAGAGGTCTATTAGATGAAGCTTCATGCCAAATTTGGTTGCTCTATGATTTGGTACAAGAAGATTTTCAAAGATTTTTAATATATTTTTCAGTTTTGTTGCCATGGCAACCAGAGATTTTACAGGAATCAAATTCTTTCAGGACATTCTGAAAAGGACCATGGTAGGATCATTTCTGTGAAGATTCATCAAAATTGGACGGGTAGTTTCTGAGAAGATGTTTGTAACAAAAGTTAACACACAGAAAGACAGAGGGCCATGACATAATTTCAGTCCTTTGGCCAGTGGAGCTAAAAAAAAACAGCAAAGACAATGAATATGAAAGTAGGACAAAGTGAGTTACATGACCATCACTGGCAGGTGTAAAACTTACTGTCTTTTAGCAATATCTTGCTTGTCAAAGTGTTATCAAAAGCTGTCTTCAGCAAATATTTTAAATACCGGTATGTCTGAAGAAGGTAGCATTTAAAGACATGGGACTAAATTATCTTAACTCTTACACTCTCAAAATAAAAAAAAATTTGTTGATGAAAACGACTATGCTGCGATGATGAAACCAAAATATGTTTGTGTCAGTGTCTTTGCATGATTTTTATTGTCTGATCTTAATCTACATGTTATAATTAGCAACTTATATAGGGCATGATTCTCTAATGCATAAAACTTACCCTGGAATGACACAGGAACCAATTCATATTACGATGTACGTTTACCAAATTTTACAACGAAAATTACATGAATTTAGACTATTTCCAAGTTACCAACTGTCAACACCTTATGATGTAATTTGTAAATAAAATAAGAACACTGCATGCTGGTGCCAATGCTCTGCTACAGATGGTGAAAATGCTATGTAGTAAAAAGTGCATGTATGTGTCAAAAGTATTTTCAGGGTTATCTACCATACTGGAATAGGTTCCCATTTGGATAGTAAACAACTTATCCAAGATTGAAAATATCCTCAGTTATGACAGAAATATATGTATTAGAAAAAGGTTGATTTTCAGTGAAAATTTTAAGCCAAAAAAGGGACATAACTTTGTCAAAAGTTTTTTGATGAATACAAGCCTTACTGGTATGGGTTCTCCTTTTGATGGTTACCAACTTGTCCAAATATGGAGTAAATATCTTCAGTGATAACAGAGATATCACTAATTGTCAAAGATTTTGTACAACCATGTAGACGACAGGGTTATGAGAATACCTCAATGGTAGATCTAGATTTCAATCTAGCAAAATGTAGTGCAAGTTTCAAATATTTGCTTCTCTTTCATTTACATGAATAGATTTATTGTTAAATTACAACAAATGAAAAGACTGAATCGTTTGGCAAAGGATTAAACGTCAACATACTAAGTAAATTAAATGAAGCTTTCAAGCCGGCAGTAAAAATCCAAACGTTTCTATTTCAAAATAAATTAGGTGGGAAAAATATGTCCTTATCGGACAGTGTAGATCCAAGATCAGACTGCATGCCCTGTGCAGTCTGATCTTGATCTACACTGTCCACAAAAGGGTCTTGAGTTGGGCTTAGTAGCTAAGGCTGAATAGTGGCAGCATCATTTGACAAAAGAGATCCATTTGGCAGACATAATAAATCAATGAATACTTCAATACTTCAACAACGAATTCATATAAAAGCTCATTGATTTCTTCTGAAATTTCCACTAAACAAACAAAACTTTTAGTTACTTGAAAGGAGTAAATGATATGTCCCAAAACCCTTTAACAGGGTGGAAAGTTGGCTTTAAAGATAAAATGGACATTTCAGCAAGGACAGCCCCAAATACTTCATCAGCAAAAGTATCTCATAACACATCAAATAAGGTGCAGTTGTCATCTTTCTTCCCTTCAAAAGTTTGTCCGGTCTGTGTAAATTTCTAAATTAGCCTGTATAATAGTGGATCAGGCCCAGAAGCACTACAGCAATTGCAAGTGTGACCCATTTTCATTTTTTAGAATCCGAAAAATTCAAATCAGTTGCAGACAACAAATATGGCTGAAAATATGTGAATTATCTCTAAAAGGACAAATAACATGGTGGGAAAAGGAGAAAATGCTGGTTTCCAGCATTTTCTCCATTTCCTATGATGTTTTCTAGTTTGGGTTGTTAAAACAAGGGATAGACAGTATAGGACTTGAAACAAAATATACTGCACACATAACTGATATGGTAATACAATATTCAAGTCGATAATTGTCTGGCTTAGTTTGCATTGAAGTGAATTGAAGTAAACGGCTACAAAAAAATGAAAAATGAACACGAAGGCTCAACTTATTCACACATCCGAAAACATTGTAGTAGAAGAAGAATTAAGTAATTACAGGCAAATTTTCCTTTTGCCTCAGTGTTTTCAAAGTGGTCTGCTGTAAGATCAAAGGTCATTACAGGGGGAACAGTTACCTATTTTTATCCCCTAGACTAAAGTATGGTCAAAGGTACTTATCTATTGTTTTCCAATAGCAAGCAACGCCATTCTCATCTCTTACACAGAACTGGTCCATTTAGACCTAAGTATCTACACAGTGTATGTTAGAATCTGTGGCATTTTACAGAAATAGCCACCATTTTTAGAATCGAAACAGCTAATCGAAATAACTGAATCTGTCCAGTCCCTTTGGCATACATTTTGTTAGAGGTTGTCCTTTATGAAACTTGGAAAAGTTACACCATTGCAAAACCAAGGCTAATTGCCACTGCCTATAAAATACTATTTAACTCTTTACCACACAATTCCGACTTTTTAACGACCCTGAGAAAGGAGCCTTTTGAAAACATTGTGGGAAAAGGAGAAAATGCTGGTAACCAGCATTTTCTCCTTTTCCCACAATGTTTTCTACCCTTCCCAAACCAAATTTCGATTTTTCAGTCACATTTATTTTGTCGTATGCAAATGTTTTCAATTTGGACCAGTCTATAATTTTGTTGTTTGGTAAAGAGTTAAGATCTTTCACTGCCAATGCAACTTGAACGGCTATTGCAAACAGAATAGATAGGTATCAGACAGCACAAAGAATGTAGTCTAATCCTAGCTCTACACTGTACACAGTGCCATATACTAAGCTATGATTAAAACCATTTTCAATATCAGCTGAAATCTACAATTTAACCTCTAAAAAAGCCGAATTTTAGTTGGAAGCAAAAACCTTTTACCATACAACAAAACTTAGACTTGTTCAAATTAAAAGGATATGCAGATGACAATTTTAATGTGAATCAAATGATGGATTTGTCTTAGATACATGTAGAGTAAAAAAACATTGTGGGGAAAGGAAAAAATGCTACTTAACAGCATTTTCTCCATTTCCCACAATGTTTTAAAAAGGTTTCTTCCTCAGGGTCATTTAAACTCAGGATTGTGTGGTAAAGGGTTGAAGAACCAAGATCAACCTCAAGATACAAATGTCTTCCTTTAAATGCGCTATAGACATAGGATACTTGTTCAAATGACCACAAATATCATGCATGTTAAAACATTTCAGATAAGCAAAGAACCCCACATTGATTGCAAAACCTTGTATCATCTGATTATGAAATAAAATATTTTTCCTCAGTAGCCCCTGGTGTTTGTGATGCTTTTGATCGGCCAGTGAATTATCAGCTGGTCTAATTCATGATTTTTCTCGTAGAGTGCCATATACACGTACAAGGTCCACATAGTAAACTGACCATGTTCAGTAAGTAAGAATTACCTGCATGTATTTCAGCAACAGTTTGATCTGAATTATATCTCAAAAATATCTGACAGCGCAGATCAAGATCAAACTGTCTACAAAAGCAACGACAGCAATAGGGTAGTCACTCATACACCATAATCCTTAGAGCACCAAATTTAATCAACTCACATTTTCACTGCAGACTTGAGACCAAAATAATTGCAGTATCAATTGGTTGCTTTTATCTATAGCGTTTCTTACCTTTGCAGTCAGTCAAGATCAAACTGTCTACAAAAGCAATGACAGCAATAGGGTAGTCACTCACACACCGTAATCCTTAGAGCATCAAATTTAATCAACTCACATTTTCACTGCAGACTTGAGACCAAAATAATTGCAGTGTCAGTTGGTTGCTCTTATCTATAGCGTTTCTTACCTTTGCAGTCAGTAAAGATCAAAGATCAGACTGCACATTTTGTGCAGTCTGATCTTGATCTAAACTGGCTGCAAAGGCAACTATAGTTGTAAAAGGATAAAAGTTCTACACTTAACTACTTACCTGAATCATCATCTTTGGATGATTTTCTTATCCTCTGTTTCAGCCTCTTATACATTGTTAAAACGCCGCAAGTTAAAGATCCTGTTCAAACAAATCCCATTGCACTCGAGACATCCATAATTCACAAACACTAATATTTCACACAAGAAAGATAGTCTGTTTCCTTTGCTGTCTGTTTCTCATTGTTTTTTGGTTAGATCATGACAGTGAAAAATACTACATGATATGTTAACAGTTTAAAAGTGTCCTTCATCTAGTACTTAGTCTATTATCCTTCTTAAAAAAAGTATTTTTGAGAAAAATAAAACCACCTGCTTTGCCTCCATCACTTTTTATGTATCAACATGATATAAGAAGCAAACAATAACAGAAAAGTGTATTTTTTCTAAGATTTTTTTTAAAGTTATTTTCCGATGTCTTCATGACAAAATAAAATTTTACATCAAAAGGGTAGTAACAGTATTAATTCATAATTCTATTTTTGAATAAATTGAATATGCGAAATGTCACTCATTCATGTCCTCAAACAGTTCTCTCTGGGGCTATTCTGGTACTAATTAACATGTATTTATGATGATTCATTATTTTTAATTAATCATAATGTATTTCACCTTTGCCTTTCAGACCGTTAACAAGATGAAACACTAATTTTTAGTCCGTAGACATCAAGGCTGTTTGAACATGAATACCTCTAAACATGGCAGAAAGTACAGATCAGAGATCAGACATATTTTATGCTGTCTGATCTTGATCTGCACTGTCTGGAAAAGCATTTTATGCTGGCCTTAGCATCCTGAGATTTAACTCTTTTAATAGAAGTATAGAGAATGTAATTTAGCAAAAAGATATACCAGTGACACATTTACATCACATTCGCTTTTTTTCATCAAAGTAGAAAATTCCCCCCCTTGCCAAGACTGAAAAAAATCCCATGTAATTATGCTGACAGAAAACAAAGCACTGCTGAGTGCTCTAGCTTTGGTCAAGAGAGACAAACTACTGATGAAAGGATACATCATTTGAGATCTTAATTCATCTTCATAAACTTGTTATTGCCTTTAAAAAAATACTTGACAAATGACAAGAAAGAAGAAAAGTACTAATTTGAATGACAAGATTTTGAGCTTGCTGAAATGATTTAAGCCACTGAGGGGCTAATCCCTGTACCACGCTATCTGAAGTTTTAATAACCTGAGGTACAAGTCATTTAGAAACATTTTGGAAAAGAAAAAACGCTGATAGCAAGCATTTTCTCCTTTTCCCACAGACAAATCCAATCATTAGAGAAAAATCAAATTTGTCCTCTGCAATCCCTTCAAGTTGGTTGTCATTTGGCAATGAGTTATCTGCTTTTGAAGACAATGTAAATTCAGATTGATTGATTGAATTTGCGTTTATTTATCATCGCCACCGGTTTCCCATATGGGCAACGCCCCCTGAAGGCTGTTAGTATTGTTACGGGGGATAGTGCAGATACAGGACGAAACCCATCCTAAGTTTCGCCTGGTTCTTTAACGTGCTCGGTGTATAGCACCGTCACACGATACCTCGGTTTAATGTCTAATCCGAAAGACTATTAGTAATTTTAGATGGCCAGTCGTGGGGATCGAACCCACACCCTCATGATCACGAGTCCTACGCTCTACCAACTGAGCTATGCAGGCTGATCTGACTGCATGACCTACACTTAGACATACTGGCAAAAACATCCAATCAAATTGCATAATTTGTGCCTTTTTCTCTTGCTGAAGTTAATGTATTTTGTTCATTGGGCTACATGGGATTAAAATAGTCATATATTTTAACTTTTGTCCCATTTTTAACTAAACAATCATGTTTCAGGTGTATAGGAGGTATTTCTTTTATCAGAGAAACCCCTTGAATAGATGAAATAAGTATTTTCAGCCAGTCAAAGAGTCTGTTTTACTGTAATTTTTACTTTATTGCAATTTTTTATGTATTTAGTAGTCAAAGTATCTTGTACAATATTAGAAAGTGTAGATCCAAGATCAGGCTACATGTCTGTGCTCAGAATCTCAACCCTTATACTGATAAAAGTTGGAAGTTAAAAATGAAACTTTCCAGTAGAAAATCCAAATATTGCTATTTCAAAGTTATTTAAACGAAAAATAACTCCTCATCAGACAGTGTAGATTCAGATCAGATAGCATGTTCTGTGGAGTCTGATCTTGATCTACACTGGCAGCAAAAACACCTTGTGTCATGCTTAGTACCCTATGGATTAACTGTTTAGCATTACTTGATAAACATAATTCTTAAAACCCATAATTATCCATATTACAGCCTGGTAGCTTAGTCAGTAGTGTACAGGGCTTGAAAACAGGGGATCACTGGTTTGATCCCTGGCTCAGCCAATTTCTTTCCAAGGATTGATGATAGTCATTGCGACAGGATTCATTCCTCTCTCACCACTGACCATTGTTTTGATAATGGTTATATGGGAAAGCAGCCAGTAGCTTGGAAAGAATATAGTGCGGAGTACTGGTAAGGCATGGATGGGTGCACTGGCCACTGCAATATAACAGAAATGATGTTGAAAACGGTGTTAAAGACCATACAATCAATCAATCAACTATCCATATTACAGGGATTTTCTGTTAGCTTTAATTTTTCTCTCCTTTTGATACAAAAAGATTAAGTTGGGTGTCTGTGTGTGCACTCTCTATAGATGGGGTTGGGGAAGGGTGTGCAATATATCAAACTGGCAGATGAACTATTACATTAATTGAGTGAGGATTACATAACAGTCTATCTATTTCAACCATCACTCAACAGACACTAATTTGGCTCTATCAAAAATTAATTAACCCTTTACCACACAATGACGACTTTTGACGACCCTTGGAAAGAAGCCTTTTGAAAACATTGTGGGAAAAGGAGAAACAGTCTATCTATTTCAGCCATCACTCAACAGACAGTAATTTGGCTCTATCAAAAATTAATTAACCCTTTACCACACAATGATGACTTTTGACGACCCTTGGAAAGAAGCCTTTTGAAAACATTGTGGGAAAAACCAGCATTTTCTCCTTTTCCCACAATGTTTTCTACCCTATCAATAAACAATAGTACCATTTGAGCAACGCTGAAATTGTCGTCTGCACATGCTTTCAATTTGGACAGGGCTAAAATTTTGTCGTCTGGTAAATAGTTAACCTTTAACCCTTGCAGTACTAAGCACATAATTGTTTTTGTGAGTAATCTAGATCAAGATCAGACTGTCCTTTACAGACTGTAGCCCAAGATCAGACTTTACAGAGTGTATGGTCTTATCTTTGATCTATACTGTCCTCTATTTTGTTAATTATTCTGTTCTATTTTATATATTCAGAATATTGTATTCTGACAAAAATACTCTTGAAAATGTAGTGTATGGGGTCTCGTTATTTTAGTGCTGTACAGCTTAACCCTTATCTCTAGATAACTTAAATGAAACATTCAAGACAATAGTAAAAATCCTGAATTTGGCTATTTCAAAGTTAGTTTGGGGATAAAAATACATGTGTCTCCTTATCGGACAGTGCAGATCAAAGTTCTGTGCAGTCTGATCTTAATCTACACTGTCTGGAAAAGGCCATCTAATCACACTTAGCAGCCTAAGGGTTAAAGTGTAGAATGCATTATAAGTTCCTTTAGTAGACAGGTAAGATGAAGATTGGACTGTAAAGAGTTTGAAATCAGACCGTGGACCAATCGGTCTGTTGTGTCTAACTTTTTTCTAAAAGATATGTTGACCAATAACAGCTGGAAATGGCTTGACCAGCACCTATAGATCCAGTGGTTGAGCTTAGGACTTGAAAACATCAAGTCTCAAGTCACTTGAGGGTGTGGGTTTGAGCACCACACCTGGCCATCTAAAAAAAAATTGTCTTTCGGATGATATGTTAAACCGAGGTCCCGTGTGACAGTGCTGTACACCAAGCACGTTAAAGAACCAGGCATAACTTGGGATGGGTTTTGTTCTGTATCCTGCACTATCCCCTGTAATACCATAATAAAACTAACAGCCTTCAGGGGGGCGCTGCCCACATGGGCAGCTGGTGGTGACGATAAATAAATGCAAAATCAAATCAAAGTTTGAAATAGCATGTTTCCATCTGTCTAAGAATGACCATATCCTGTATTTTAATCAAATCATTAGCTCTTTACTTACTGATTAGGAGATTTTGCAATTTCTTAAAACATGAGAAAAGAGGAAAGTGCTGGTAATCATAGTGTTTTCTACCACTAAACAAATCCCTTCATTTGAGCTATATTCAATTTATTGTCTGCAAAATTCTTCCAAAATGAATAAGTCTGAAACTGTGTCATCTGTAGGGAATTCATAAATTTGTTTAACCCTTTATCACAAAACAAAATTTTAGACCGGTTCATAGTGAAAGCATTTACAGACGACATATTAAATGTAACTCGAAATATGAAATCTGTCTATCAGTGGGAAGAAAACATTGTTGTAAAACGAGAAAATACTAGTAACCAGCATTTCCTCCTTTCCAACATTTTAAAAGCCTTCTTCCTCAGGGTCATTTATAGTCATGATTGCTTGGTACAGGATTAACTTCTGATACCTTATCTTCACCTGGCAGATGCTGGAAAAACATAGAGATCAGAAGCATGAATGAAATGATGCTGCCATTTCTTTAAAAGTATCCAAACTGTCCTCAAAAGCTCTTTCATCAACACACACAGTCATACTGTTATGTACCGGTAATTTTTCAATATTACTTACTTTGAACCAAATTAACCCTTTACCAAACGACAAAATTTTAGACTCGTCCAATTTGAAAGGATTTGCAAACAACAACATTAATCTGACTCAAAAATTGAAGTTTGTGTTTGGGAAGGGTAGAAAACATTGTGGGAAAAGGAGAAAATGCTGGTTACCAGCATTTTCTCCTTTTCCTACAATGTTTTCAAAAGGCTTCTTCCTCAGGGTCGTGAAAACCAGGGATTGTTTGGTAAAGGGTTAAACCTTTCACGATCTCGGGTCTCATTTGGGTATTAATGCTTAAAGTAACAATAAAGGCTAAAAGTATGTCGAATTTTGGGCTCTTTCTATTTCAGAAACATCCCCAGACAATAGAATCAAAACTGTGCAAATGAACTTGAGCTCTCTGATAGGGTAGAAAACATTGTTGGAAAAGGAGAAAATGCTGGTTACCAGCATTTTCTCCTTTTCCCACAATGTTTTCAAAAGCCTTCTTTCCCAGGGTCGTGAAAACAAGGGATATTTCATGATCTTGGGTCTCATTTGGGTCTTAATACTTACAGTAACAATAAAGGCTAAAAGTAAACAAAGCTGGTCTTTAAATACATATAGATTTATATGATACCATTTAAAAGTAAGGAAATTATTGTGAAGATGACAATCTGTCATTGTAAGGTTGATCTAAGTGTTAGTTGCTGACAGAGAAATTAATTTCAAAACTAGGTTAAAACCGGCCAGGTAGTGTCTTTTGTTTACTTTTTGTCTGATTTTAAAATTCTTTTTTTCTGCCAGTGACTAACACATGGCCCGAGCACACATTAACAGACAGTCATCTTCACAATTTTTTCCATATTTTTAAATGAAATGATTTAAACTTAAATGTATTATGAAACCTGCTTTCTACTGGGCCTTTAAAATTTCCACTAAAAAACTGTTACTCATGCAGAATAAGTAATTTAGCAAGTTACTGTTCCTCACAACCAATTTTGAAACCATAAGTAAGCATTTTATCAAGACTGCGCATTTACATGTGTACATTTCTTAGCCTGTCAAGTGCCAAAGTAGCAAAATGGGCATTTATAACTGACAGAAAAGACAGAAGTGTAATAACACAAGAATATTTCTATGGCAGGCACATCATATGCAACCCATTCCAGATCTACAGTGTTTGCAAAAGCAACTTTAACTGTGCTAGGATTTCTAAGCTCCTAATTTTCACTATCCATGTGCTTTTTTATAAGGCACATGTCAATAGAGTCCTTTGTTGGCCTATCAAAAGTATCCAACAAATATAACATTTGAAAAGTAATCAAGAAGAACCAATGAATTAGTACATTACAAGAACATGTAGAATTGTAGATCTGCATAATTATGTGATATCACTTTGGAGGCTTTTCAGATAAATTTCAACTACAGTTTATCTGACTTAGTATTAATCCAGTCAAATGAATGACATTTAATTCCAGCATGAAAATAGACACTGTTCATTCCCAGCAACTAAAGACACTAAATTCCATTCCATTCCTATTATCTGTCCATCACACTAATGCATTGCAGCTTAACACAAATGCAATCTACTACAATCAGACATGTCTATTGTTATGCTATTCCATGTAAAACCATTAAATATTCATGCAATTATCCCTATTGTTAATATATGCAGCCGAAAAAAAAAAAAGCCTCAACCCCTAGAGTGTTCTGACTATCGGAAAAAGTAAAAGCTCTAGACAGAAATTTGAAATAAACTCTGACAGTGGCACATAATATTGCAAAGAAGTTGCCATTGATCTGAAGCTTTGTGTCCAATATTTTCTCCCTCCTCCCCCAACAATTGTAACACACACAGAGAATGTGTGTCTGTTCCTAACCCTTCACCAAACAATCCCTAGTTTTAACGAACTTGGGAAAGAGGGCCTTTGAAAACACTGTGAGAAAAGAGGAACCAGCATTTTCTCCTTTTGCCACAATATTTTCTACCCTGTCAGAGCCATTAATTCTCTTATTTCAGCCACATTTAAGTCATCATCTGCAAATGCTTTCAATTCAAAGAATTTTATAATTTTGTCATCTGATAAAGCGTTTAAAATGGCTGCTAGCACAGAGGATTTGTCATAATTATCCAGACATTACAGTTGGTTTCTATTATCATTCAAGCAGCACTTTTTAAGTTTTTATACTATTTAACCATTACCACACAATACCACTTTTAACGACCCTGAGAAAGAAAGCTTTTGAAAACACTGTGGACAACAGGAGAAAATGCTGGTTACCAGCATTTTCTCCTTTTTCCACAATGTTTTCTACTCTTCCCAAAGCAAATTTCAATTTTTGAGTCACACTTATTTTGTCGTCTGCAAATTATTTCAATTTGGACTGGTTTAAAATTTTGTCCTCTGGTAAATGGTTGGCAACAACAGCTTCTTGAAATCATAATGGGAAAAAGAAGATATTGATTGTTAACTCTTTATCACACAATCAATCCTGACAACCCTGAGGAAGAAGCCTTTTGAAAACATTGTGAGAAAAGAAGTCAATGCTGGAAACCAGCATTTTCTCCTTTTCCCACAATTTTTTCTTCTCTATCAAAGACGAATTCCATCATTTGTGCCAATTTAAGATGTTGTCTGCTAATGCTTTCAATTTGGACAAGTCTACATTTTTAACCTCTGAAAAAGGTTTAACAGCAATTGTACCTTTTCCAATAATGTTTCTGGGCATTAAAAAATGATATTTATTCCTTTCCTGAAAGTGTTTCCGCCTTGTTACTTGTCACTAAAGAAGTCTTAGAAAGAATGTTTTAGAGAATAAAACCAGTATCCAGAACTTATCAAGAAGATTTTTTCAAACCTTTTCATGTACTCCTGTCAGTATTTTGTGGCATTTGTCGAAGACAAAGCCACTATGTGTTCAATATTGAATTTTGAAGACCATGTATCGTATTTTGTGCAAAGCCGAAGGAAATAAACCTAATTAAACTCAATTTTCCTCAGACAAATGAGTTTTTCGATAGCACTCAGATATGTAATTGGAAATGGCATATCAAAATACACTGAGTGAGGCCATCGATAGTGGTAATACTTCTTTTTGATTGAAAATAGCTTAACCTGCTCATAGCCTTCTGTTGGCGCAATGATAAACAAAATTTGTCTACTGACCGCTTTTTTTTTTCATTCAAAACCAGTTCGTCCCTGGGCATGTTCATCCCATGATTGGGTGCTACTCCATTTGATTGTGCATGAATATTTATAGAGCGAAATAATTGATTGTAATGTTGGGAATTAGATCTTTATGGCCAAAGACATTTCAAAATCATAGTTTTCAGGTACAAACTAAACCAAAAAAGGTATTAATTTGCTTAGCAGGTTGATTTTCAAGCGAATATTTGAATAATATTTCTCTTTTTCTTTCAAATTATTGATTCGAAATGCCACTCAAGTGTTTTCAATGCTTTGATTTCTCTAGTGACATTAACATTAGCTTGTATTTTTGTCACTGGAATCTTTTCAGGATGATGAAAATTTAGGACTGGTTCTTAGCAATAGTCCAAGCATGTCCAGATGACACAGTTTCAAAAAATAGGATTTCTCTTTGATATGGCAGAAAACATTTTGGGAGAGGAGAATATCCTGCTTACAAGCATTTACTCCTTTCCCAGCAATGTTTTAAAAACCAGTTTTTCCTCAAGATTGTTAAAATACAGGATTTGTGGTGAAGGGTCAAATGGGTTTTTTAAAAGTGTTTGCTAAGAAGTATGTCTTCTACATATCATATCTAGTCACACCCACTAGAGACTGCATTTGACTGTAAATGTCAGAGACAGCATGAGTTATCCTCTTAACTCTTTACCACACAATCCCGACTTTTAACGACCCTGAGGAAGAAAGCTTTTGAAAACATTGTGGGAAAAGGAGAAAATGCTGGTGACCAGCATTTTCTCCTTTTCCCACAATGTTTTCTACCCTTCCAAAATCAAAATTCAATCTTTGGTTCACATTTATTTTGTCATCTGCAAATGCTTTCAATTTCGACTAGTCCAAAATTTTGACGTTTGGTAAAGAGTTAAGCCAAATGGCTTATGACACTATGTTAATATTCCTTGAAACAATTACGGTGCACCAGCAATTCCCATCGTTGGAAAAGGAGCACTTTATGCTGAATGGTATAACAACATCAAAATCTGTGCCTACAGACATCCACTTCAAGCCTGAAATCCATATGACAACTTACACTCACAACCTCTGACAAGTGTTACCAATTTTCAAGCAACAAAGTAACATATACTAATGATGCATGTCTGACATAATTATGTAAAGTATACTACAAGCGGTTAGAAAGAATTTGTTCCATTACCATTTTGCATGAAGCAATATATTATGTTAATTCTATGGTTGTACAAAGAGCTTCAATAGGAAAAATTGCCCTATTTTTCATCATTTTGAATTCTATGTATGCGTGCACTTTGTATCTATTCTTTGTTACAACTATGTACAAGATGAAAGTCAATAAAAGTCAATAATTCAGTAACTGTATTCAAGTGACACAAACAAAAATAGCCGACACAAAGAAATCTGCCCTTTTTCTTCATAAAACAGAAAACATTGTGGGATATGTAGTCATTTCTTGTTTCAAACAACTACTCCTTTCCCATAATGCTTTCAAAGGGGATCTCTGGAAGCATAAAAGGACTATCAAAGGGATATTTTGCTTGCCTATTTACCACATAATCCTGGGTTCTGATGACTCGGAGGACGGAGGCTTTGTAAAATTTTGTTGGCAATGGAAAAAAATGCTGGAGACTAGCATTTTCTGTTTTTCCCACAATGTCTCCAAAGCTTCCAAAGACAAAATCACCTGAGCCACACATTGTATACTTTGTTGTCTGCAAATGCTTTCAACATGGACAAGTCCAAACTTCTGTCATCTAGTAAAGAGTTAACTCTTTACCACACAACAATTTCAGACTTGTCAAAAATTAACGCATTTGATGAAAGACAAACTGAATGTCACTCAAATCATGCCATTGTCTATAGAAAACATTGTGGGAAAAGGAGAAAATGCTGGTTACCAGCATTTTCTCCTTTTCCCACATTGTTTTCAAAAACCTTATTGCTTTGGGTCGTTAAAACTCGGGATTGTGTGGTAAAGGGTTAACCAATTACCAAACGAAAAAAATTTTACATGTGTCCAAATTGAAAGCATTTGCAGAAAACAACTTAATTGCGGCTCAAATGATGAAATTGTCTTTGATAGGGTAGGAAGTATTGTGGGAAAAGGAGAACATGCTGGTAACCAGCATTTTCTCCTTTCCCCAAAATGTTTTCAAAAGCTTTCTTTCTCAGGGTCATTAAAAGTCAAGATTGTGGTAAAGGGTAAATCCTTCACCAAATAATCCTATTATTTAAGGACCCAAAAGAAAAAGGCCTTTGGAAACAGACTAGGAAAAGGACAAAATGCTGGTAGCCAGCATTTTCTCCTTTTCAAACAAAGTTTTCTACCCCATCCAAGACAAAACCAGAGTCTAGCTGCATTAAGCATGGCGTCTGCAAAGGCTTTTCATTTGGAAAAGTCATGAATTTTATCATAGAAAAAAGGGTTAACTATTTACTAAACAACAAAATTTTAGACTAGTCCAAATTGAAAGCATTTGTAGATGACAAAATGAATATTGATTGGATGGTAAGATTTGTCTGTGATAGGATGGAAAACATTGACGGAAAAGGAGAAAATGCTGGTTACCAGCATTTTCTCCTTTCCCATGATGTTTTCTAAGGGCTTCTTTGGGGTCGTTAAAACTCGGGATTGTGTGGTAAAGGGTAAAACAACTGTAAGTGTCAGATTCAGACAAAATAAAATCAGTGTTCACATTTTTTTTTTTCCTCACAACACATTCACTTTCGTCTCATTTGCAGTTTTTTTTGAGGTTTAAAAGTGTTTTTACTCCATTTATTTTCCTTGTAGTCAAATGCATTTGTTTCCAAGAGAAATTTCTAAGATCCTTTGAAAACAAGAAAAAAACAAGAGGGCAAAGATGGCCCTGGATCGCTCACCTGAATTTTTGAGAGGACCATAGCCATTTTTTTTTTGTTATTCCAAAACTTTTTCTTCAATAACTTCAATAAAAAAAACAAGAGCACCGCATGCGGGTGCCAACAATTGGCTGTTGGGTGTTGGATAGCAAGTAAAAATTCTAAGTCAAATTTTGCGAACAATTTTTCAAAAGGTGCATCCAAAGGACATTTCTGTGAAATTATTTCAAAATCTCATGACTGGTTTAAGAGAAGAAGAATTTCAAAGAATTTCTTGAAGTCCATACAGTGAAAAGAGCCCCTCTCTCCCCCACTTCCCCCACCACGGCCATGTTTTTCGACGGATCAAAATTTCGTGAACAATTTTTGAAAATGGTTACCCAAGGAACATTTCTGTGGAATTATTTCAAAATCTGTCCAGTGTTTTCAGAGAAAAAGATTCTTAAAAAAATTCTTAGAAAATTCCATTTGGTTGCCATGGCAACCAGAGTTTATGATGGAATCACATTCTGTGAACAATTTTTAAAGCGAACCTCCCAAGAAACATTACAGCCACGTTTGGTCCAAATTGGCCTGTTTAACGAATTGTTGACACCACATGAGTGAAAAGAGCCCCTCCCCCACCACGGCCATGTTTTTCGACGGATCAAAGTTTCACGTACAAGTTTTGAAGAGGGTCACCCAAGGAACATTACTGTGAAATTATTTCAAAATCTGACCTGTGGTTTCAGAGGAGAGGATTTTTGTGGCATTTGTCGAAGACAATGCCACTATGAGATCAATAATAAATGTTCAATATTGAATTTTGAAGACCATGTATGGTATTTTGTCCAAAACCGAAGGAAGTAAACCCAAGTAAACTCAATTTTTCAAGACAAATGAGTTTTTCAATAGCACTCAGATATATAATTGGAAATGGCATATTGAAATAAACTGCAAAAGGCTATCGATCGTGGAAATACTTCTTTTTGAGCAAAAATAGCTTCACCTCTTCATAGCCTTCTATTGGCGCAATGATATGCACAAAATTTGTCTTCTGACCGCTTTGCTTCCGGGCTTGTTCGTTCCAAAATCAGTTCGTCCCTGGGCTTGTTTGTCCCATGATTGCACGCTACTCATTTGATTGTGCATGAATATTTACAGGAAGAAAACTTTATTGTAATGTTGGGAATTAGGTCCTGACGGCCAAAGATATCTCAAAATCATAGTATTCAGGTATAAACTTAATTGAATTCAATATATTTACATGGCTTCTCTCTCTACCCATCGTGCATCCTTCCATCAAGGGACGTTACTCCTGACTCCTCTTGAAAGATCAAAGGGAGACCACCAATACACAAATAACGCAAACTTAGGCACCAGTAATCTCCCTTTAACCAAAGAGACGTATTAATTTGCTTAGGAGGTTTATTTTCAAGTTAATATTTAAATAATATTTCTCTTTTCTTTTTTTAGCTCACCTGAGCACGAAGTGCTAAGGTGAGGTATTGTGATCGGTCATTGTCCGGCGTCCATCTGTCCACAGTTCCTTTAAACATCTTCTCCTCCTAAACCGCTGGGCCAATCTTGGTGAAATTTGGCAGGAATGTTCCTTGGGTGAAGCTCTACCAAACTTGTTCAAGAGATTGAATTCCACCTTTAACTCTGGTTGCTATGGCAACAGAAAGGAAAAAAAAGCAAAATCTTTGAAAATCTTCTTCTCTGACATTAGAAGGCGTAGAGCTTTGATATTTGGTATGTAGCATCTCCTAGTGGACCTCTACCAAGTTTGTTCATATGATGACCCTGGGGTTAAAAGTGGCCCCGCCCCAGGGGTCACAAGTTCGAACATAGGAACAAAGAAAGAAAACTTTAAAATTCTTCTTCCCTGAAACTGGAAGGCATGGAGCTGTGATATTTGGCATCTAGCATCTCCTAGTGGACCTCTACCAATTTTGTCCATATGATGCCCCTGGGGTCAAAACTGGCCCCGCCCCAGGGGTCACAATTTCGAACATAGGAACAAAGAAGGAAAACTTTAAAATTCTTCTTCCCTAAAACTGGAAGGTGTGGAGCTTTGATATTTGGTATGTAGCAATTCCTAGTGGACCTCTACCAAGTTTGTTCAATGATGCCGCTGGGGTCAAAACTGGCCCTGCCCCGAGGGTCACAAGTTCGAACAAAGGAACAAAGAAGGAAAACTTTAAAATTCTTCTTTTCTAAAACTGGAAAGCATAGAGCTTTGTTATTTGGTATGTAGTGAACCTGTTCTAAGTTTGTTAGCCCACCTGAGCACAATGTGTTCAGTTAGTTCAAAATTGGGTCACCTGGGGTCATAAACTAGGTCTCAAGGTTAAATTAAACTAATACTTTGTGGGCACTCTAGAGGCCATATTTTTTGCTCAATTGACTTGAAAATTGGTCAGAATGTTTGTCTTGATGAAATATTGGGTGAGTTTGGAATTGGGTCACCTGGGGTCATGAACTAGGTCACTTGGTCAAATTTAAGAAATACTTTGTGGGCACTCTAGAGGCCACATTTATTGCTGAATTAACTTGAAAACTGTTCAGAATGTTTGTCTTGATAAATGTTTTGACGAGTTCTAAATTGGGTCACATCGGGTGATAAATTAGGTCACTAGGTCAACTTCAGGAAATTCCTTGTGGACGCTCCAGAGGCCACATTTTAAGCTCAATTGACCAGACAATTGGTCAGAAATTGAATTACGCACGTGGAGTGAATTTCACCTATTGACTCAGGTGAGCGATCCAGGGCCATCATGGCCCTCCTGTTTTCAAATTATTAATTCTACACAGTGGCTTCCTTGACAAATGCCACATCAGCGTTCTCAATGCTTTGATTAAAGAATTTCTTAGAAAATTCCATTTGGTTGCCATGGCACAGTTTTTGATGGAATCAAATTCTGTGAACAATTTTTAAAGAGGACCTCCCAAGGAACATCTCTGCCAAGTTTGGTTGACATTGGCCCAATGGTTTAGGAGGAGATGACGTTTAAAGAAATGTTGATGAAGCACGACGGACGACGCACGATGGACACTGGGTGATCCTAAAAGCTCCCCTTGAGCACGTTGTGCTCAGGTGAGCTAAAAACAACATCAAATCACTATACTTTTCATTGACACAAAACTTCTAAGATATATGGCAATGTCGATTTCATACATCTTATAACAAAATGGAAGATCAACACAGTTTTTCAAAAGTTCAACTTTGATCTACAAGATGGTTATTTGTAAATTTTCAAAACACAATGATAATGTGGGTAACTTTGGCCTTGACAAATCCCGAGTGACCTTGACCTTCCACCTATCTCTGTAAACAAATTGTTTACATGACACTTTTTCTGAATGAGAAGTGCCAATGTGCCAAGTAACCTTGAAATCCACCCACAAATACAGAAATTATGGCAAAAACTGATCCTAGCAGGATGCCCACGATAATGCGCAAACATAGGACGTGCAGTTTGACAGTTCCCAGACTTGTCAATATATAAGCATGCTAGCTTCCTGATCATGCTAAAACTTGCTATACATATAAATGTCATCACGCTCTTTTTGTTTGCATATGTTTAAATAAACTCACATGATAATTCGTTCATAGGAGATGCCAAAAATGGGTGGGTACTTAGTTACAGAGCATTTTAGAAATCTTGATGTATAGGAATTTCTTGATCATAAAAAAAACATTATAAGTTTGATTAAATTCTCCATAACGTCATGAAATTTGGAATGAAGTCACACCATCATTATTTCAATGCACTTCTGAAAAATCAGCATAATCAGTTCATAATCGTAAATTTGACAAGCCTTTTTGATAGCCATGGAAGAAATTCTGGACAGTCAGGGTAATCCTGAGTTTTAAGGACCCTTAAAAGAAGAACGCCTTTGAAAACATTCTGGGGAAAAGGAGAAAATGCTGGTAACCAGCATTTTCTCCTTTTCCAACAATGTTTTCTACTCTATCACAGACAAATTCCATCATATGAGTCACATTTGTCGTCTGCAAATGATTTCAATTTTGGAAAGTCTAAAATTTTGTCATTTGGTAAAGAGGTAAAAAATATGCTGTCACAGACAACCAAAAAAGGCATGATGGTCCAGACCTAATTCGCATTATTGGGGTTGTCCAGACAATACTTTGCTAAACATTGAAATGTTCTTTATGAGCAATTTCTCCATCATATATAACAAATTTTGAGAGCATCTCAAGCAGAAATCATCTCAATCCTTTTAATGTTAAGTAGAAGTTAATTTTGTAGATTGTATGAAAAAGGCCCAGACACAAGATGAGGTCTATCTTGGATATACAATGTCAGATTTCTCAGATTTTTTGGCAAAAATAACCTTTTTACTGCAATATTGGCATCTCTTTCAATCAAAGAAAACAATCACTATTCATTTGACACTCTAACAGTTACCATCTTGACCACTGACAAAATTGTAGACTTACTTGTATTAAAAACACTAAGTCTTGACGATGACAAAAAAAGTTTAATTAAAGGACTTTTGTCTTTGAAAGGGTAGAAACCATTGCGAGAAAAGGAAGAAACAATGGGTACCAACAATGTTTTCTAAAATCTTTTCCTTCAGGGTTGTAAAATCACTTGACTGTTTAGCAAAGGGTTAACTCTTTACCAAACGACAAAAATTTTGGAACTGTCTAAATCGAAAGCATTTGCAGACGACAAATTGAAGGGGGCTCAAATGATGAAAGTAGTCCTTTATATGGAAGAAAACGTTGTGGTAAAAGGAGAAAATGCTGGTTACCAGCATTTTCTCCTTTTCCAACAATGTTTTCTATTGTTACGGGAGACCACTCCTTCATGCATGGCTCCATCCCGATTTAAATACAATACCTAACAACTGCATTAGGGAGAATTCTCTTTAGCTCAGCGGTTATGGTATTGGCCTTTCGTCCGGGTGTTCTAGGTTCGAATCCTGCCCGGTCCCTGTATTTCTGCCATGCATTTGTTTCTTTGTTACGGACTTTGTTCGTAAGACTATAGCCTTTTCCCACAGGGTTCTAAAATCACAGGACTATTTGGCAAAGGGTTAATTAATTGAAAAGGGTCAATAAAGTTGGAAAAGCAGTAAATAACCACAATAATGACTCAGCATTGGGCTAAATAATCATAACACTTATTAATGAATCTATACGAATAATTGATTACAGTTGATAATGGTTTTGGAAAAAATAATGATAAATGATAAGTTAATAACCCCTAGGCTGCTAAGTATGACTCAAGGACCTTTTGCGGTCGGTGTAGATCAAGATGAGACTGCACAGAATGTGCAGTCTTATCTTCGATCTTCACTATCTGGTAAGGAGATATCTTTAGATATCTTTTCCCAAAAATACCTCTGAAATTGCAAAATTTGGGTTTTTACTATTGGTTTGAAACTTTCATTTTTCTTATTTAGCAGGATGAAGGTTAAGTGTGTTGACTGTTTTGCCAATAAATAAATAAATAAATAAATAAATAAATAAATAAATCTTTTTGAGGATCAGAAGATACAATTTTGCATCTGCATATAAAGAGACTCTTTTGTAATACATGTAGTTCAGAGTCAGAGGAAGGGTACTTTAATAAAACCCTCCTAAGATATACTGTGCAGACTGATTTTGATTTACGCTGTCCCAAAAAAGCTACTTATACTACCTAATGCTAAAAAAAAAAACCCTTCAAGTATCACAGCCAATGAAAAAAAAATATCCCTGTCTTTGTAATTTGTCATAGAAAACCATCAGAGTGATTATCAGTTACGATCATTAAAGGTGGGTATTTAGATTTTTCACATCTCACCAAATTAAAAAAATATATATATCACTGAAATTTATATGAAAAAATAATACAAATCATCAATAATTAAGAATCATAAAATTACAAAAAAAATTTTTTTAGATGGTGTTCCCTTAAAAGGCTATGTAGTCTCTTAAGGTATTTTTAGATTTTGCGCCATAAATCAAAAAAGCATTGTGGGAATGTCAAGTGACTGGTGTGTGACTAATGACGCTTAAATTCCATAACATAACAAACATGTAATTATTTTCCATAATGTCTTCTTCGGACGCTATGTTTGAAGCTTTGTCTGTGTATTTCCGGTATGTAAATGAGCGAGTTGCTCATGTAAAAATAGACTATATTTCCCGTCGGTGTTGACCTGGGCCGTAGTAAATCTCTAATTTCTCATGTTGTCGGATGGTTTTCGACTACTGGGGTTTTATCAATGAAAATTAAAAGGCTTTGGGAGTATAAGGATGATTTTTTTGTATTTTTGTAAAATTTTCGTCCCAAAATCTGAAGGGCCACCTTTAATGCATGTTGATTTATTTATCTTTCACATTATTTTTCACCTGACCTTTAGTTGTCTGCAAGTTAACCTTTTACCAAATGATAAAAATTTTGACTGGACCAAATTGAAAGCATTTGCAGAAAACAAACTGAGCCATTCTCTGACAAATGGAGGCTTAAAGCATCTCCATGATCTATGGTACTATGCAAGCCATCACATACTTATGGATCCATAATGTCCAATTTTTTTTCAACTACCTTAATCATGAAATAGACTAGTCCTTGGGCATACAGAAAATTTACCAATAGCGATAAGTTTTGACGTAGGTCAGCCTGCGCAGACTGCACAGGCTGACCTAGGTCAATACTTTTCACAGATGCATTAAGCCCCCTTTTCACAGAGCATGGCTCAAATGTATCTCAAATGATGGTTTCTGTCATTGATAGGGTACATAGTGATTTCATCTATCTATTACCAATACCTGACTTTTGAAGAAGGAATTCTCCCACCAGTTATAAGTAGAAATTCTCACATCAATCACTAACTTTACATGGTGCCATTGCTTGACTGCAGGTGCTTTTTCAGTGAAAATTCTAGGTTAAAGGGGTGTAACTGTCATTTTTTTGTCAAAAATATTTTTAGGGTTAGTTGCCCTTCCGGTACAGGTTCCCCTTTTGATAGTTAACAAGTTGCCTAAGTTTTGGAGTAAATCCCTTCAGTTATAGTGTAAGATATAAGAAAATGTCAAAGTTTATACACAACAGCAACATTGCAGATGACTAAAGGGCTACAACAATACCACAGCATTTTCATGCCCAACTAAATAATTGAAAATGTTTGAAGGCATGAATATTACTATTTTGCACACCCTATGTCTTTACCACATGAATCTTGGAACAATCAATCAGCAATACTCACATATAAATCTCATTATCTCCTCCTCAGTAAAGGACCGTCGAGTAACAGAAGGGGAACCAAATCTTGTTCTATGATGGCAGTATGGACCCACACGTACACCACCTGCAGTGTCACCTTTAGTGTCATTTTCTGTCCAATTTTCTAGGCTTTTTGCAAGATCAAAATTCTCTGTTTCTGTTCGAAATAGAAAGAACATAATGAATATTTGGACAATGTATACTCATATCTTTGCAATCGCAAAACTAAATTTTGTTGTACTTGGCTTTAAAGATATACTGTATATCGGTTTTTTTTCGCGTCCTAAAATTTTGGCGAGTTTGGTCAAAATCAATTTTTCACATTTCTCATTCTCACCAATTCATTGGTATGTTTCTATTTTTTTCATATTTTCAAGATACCAGCAATTTCAAAGTTATTTCTTACAATGTCAGGTTTTTTCCTCTAAATGAGTGTAAAGATCTGTTAGCCACTTTGCATCAAGAAGTTAAAGTCTAGCGAGAGTAAGATCCACTCTGATAGGACTCAGTTTCGTTTCAAAGGAAGGATTTTCAGATAGAATGGAATATTTTGCGAATACAATTTACGCAGGAATGACCCACTCGCGAAAATAGCGAAAATTTCCTTCCTGCTTAAAAAAATGATATACAGTATCTCTACTTGTTTTCAGCCAGTTCTTAAGCCATTTCATCTTTATTTTATGAAACTATAATCATTCTTGCATCTTCATGGCAAATGTTGACCCAGATGGCTGCAAGTTGCACAGATTACAATGGATTGAAAATGTATTTAATCTTTTGGAGGCCTTCAAAGGAATCCCTGTTGTCATTTCCAGTTTTAAATGACGACAAATGCCTTGAGTTTCTTTATCCCTTACCCCATATACATTTATATTTTTTCTATGTTCACACAGCTGAGCCATTCTACAAGCTTTCAAGTTTTAACAGCATTTTATCTCTCTGGCTGTAAGGATGTAATCGATAGTTCCATTTATGCAAAAACAGTGTTTTGCTATTAAGTTTTTTTTGTTCCATATTGTTTTAAGCCTTGAGGAGTCAAATTAATGAAGTGGACATAAGTGTTTTTCAAACAGTAAATATATCCAATATTATACTGTCTAGGCTGTATTGCTCAGATGTCAAAGAGTGAAAATCAAAGATCAAACTGGATAGTCAGCGGTCTGATCATGATTTGTATTGACCATAAAGGCATCTGAATTTGTGCTTTAGACTGCACTGGTTAACTCTTCACCATACAATTCCAAGTTTTAACGACCTTGAGGAAGAAGCCTATTGAAATCATTGTGGGTAAAGGAGAAAATGCTGGTAACCAGCATTTTTTTCCTTTTTCCACAATGTTTTCTACCTTATCAAAGACAAATTCTAACATTTGAGTCACATTTAAATTTTCGTCTGCAAATGCTTTCAATTTGGATAAGGCTACATTTTTGTTGTTTTATAAAGGGTTAACAGTTCACCAATTCATATAAGTAATTTCAACCCTCGGAGTTCCAAATAAACTCACTATATTTTTGGTGTAGGAATATGACATACAGTTTCAGCAAAGCCGAGAGTATGGATCAAATATCAGACTGCATATTTTGCAGTCTGATCTTGATCTACTGGCTGCAGAGCCAACTATTGTTTTGAAAGGCACTTTGGTTCATAAGTTGTTAATGTTAATTTGGTAACATGTGCAACTGCTACCAGCTTTCAAAGAAAATTATTTGAAACATACATCCTGTTATCAATGAGCCGTACAAATTCTGCTGCAAATATTTTCATTTTGAAGGTTTTAACCCTTTACCAAACAATCCCGGGTTTTAACGACCCTTGGAAAGAAGCTTTTTGAAAACATTGTGGAAAAAGAAGAAAATGCTGGTAACCAGCATTTTCTCCTTTTCCCACAATGTTTTCAACTCTATGAAGGACAAATTCCAGCATTTGAGCCATCTTTAATTTGTCGTCTGCACATGCTTTCAATTTGGACAAGTCTAAAATTTTGTCGTTTGGTAAAGAGTTAACAGCCAAAACAAAAAAGACTGTACAGAAATAATTGCATTTGCAATTAAGGATGCCCTAGGTATATTGAAGCTTGTAAAATTCCTGGTAAAATACTCTCCCACAAACTGTTTAAACCCTTTACTACACAATGCTGACTTTTAAGACCCCTAAAAAGAAAACTTCTGAAAACATTGTGGGAAAAGGAGAAAATGCTGGTAAGCAGCATTTTATTTTTTTATCACAATGTTTTCTACCCTCTCAAGGACAAATTTTGTCATTTAGGCCACCTTCAATGCTTTCAGTCTTGACCAGTCTGAAATTTTGTCGTTTGGGAAAGAGTTAATATATAGAAAGACTGTGGAAATGGATCCTTTTTGTTCACTCTAAGGATGCTAAGGACAGTGTAGGTAGTTTAGCTGCCAGTGTAGACTGGGTTCAAACTTTGTGTCTTTTCAGTGGCTGAATTCTTTCCCAGTCAACAAATTTTCAACACATCCATATTGAACGCATTTTGAAAGACTACAGATTGTGGGCTTTAAACTTGAAAGATTAGTTACTAGCATTTTGTCACAATATTCTCAGAGGCATAATTCCTTATACCCCCGTCACACCAAACTCGTCCTCACTCCGTTCCGAAAGTTGTTGCCAAACAGACTTAAACTGTGTTCGGACGGAGTGGACATATTAGCAACCTTTTACGATCTGCGTACAAACTTAATGGACGGGTTAGGACAAATAGGGTGCTCAAGAACTTTGAGCCTGTTCAAAATTTTTTGACGTTCATCCCATCCTGTAATTAGACGGAGTGACAATGTAACTAAAACGAGATGGACTTACTACAAACGGAACTGCCGTACTTCGATCCTAATAGAGACCCAGTGCAGCCAGGCATCAACTGGCAGTACGTTTGCATTTTACCGACCGAAATTACACGTCCTATCCCGACCCAAGCCCGTTTTACGATTTTGTTGACTGGGGTAAGACTTTATAAGAACAGGTTTGGTGAAACAGGGGCTTCAGGCATATTCAGGCCAAAATTACACATTCTACCCCGACTGCAACCCGTTTTCTAATTATGTTAGGACAGGGTAAGACGGTCTAAGAACTAGTTTGGTGTGACAGGGGCTTTAGGGTTGTAAAAGCAAGGTATGGTTTGATAAATAGTCAAAATTTCAATTTCATTTTATTTAGCTCTCCAAGGTTTCTATGACAGCAGTAAACACATACAAACACATACAAACAGGCTTTCAAGATTTAACCTTCTACCACACAATCCCAAGTTTTAACAACCCTGAGGAACAAGACTTTTTAACCCTTTCCCAAACAATCCCTGGTTTTCACGATCCGGAGGAAGAAGCCTTTTGAAAACATTGTGGGAAAAGGAGAAAATGCGGGTAACCAGCATTTTCTCCTTTTCCCACAATGTTTTCTACCCTTCCTAAAACAAACTTCAACTTTGAGTCACATTAATTTTGTTGTCTGCAAATGCTTTGAATTTGGACATGTCTAAAATTTTGTCATTTGGTAAAGAGTTAAATTTGGACAAAGCTAAAATTTTGTCATTTGGTAAAGAGTTAAATTTGGACAAAGCTAAAATTTTGTCATTTGGTAGAGTTAAATTTGGACAAAGCTAAAATTTTGTCATTTGGTAAAGAGTTAAATTTGGACAAAGCTAAAATTTTGTCATTTGGTAAAGAGTTAAATTTGGACAAAGCTAAAATTTTGTCATTTGGTAAAGAGTTAAATTTGGACAAAGCCAAAATTTTGTCATTTGGTAAAGAGTTAAATTTGGACAAAGCTAAAATTTTGTCATTTGGTAAAGAGTTAAATTTGGACAAAGCTAAAATTTTGTCATTTGGTAAAGAGTTAAATTTGGACAAAGCCAAAATTTTGTCATTTGGTAAAGAGTTAAATTTGGACAAAGCTAAAATTTTGTCATTTGGTAAAGAGTTAAATTTGGACAAAGCTAAAATTTTGTCATTTGGTAAAGAGTTAAATTTGGACAAAGCTAAAATTTTGTCATTTGGTAAAGAGTTAAATTTGGACAAAGCCAAAATTTTGTCATTTGGTAAAGAGTTAAATTTGGACAAAGCTAAAATTTTGTCATTTGGTAAAGAGTTAAATTTGGACAAAGCTAAAATTTTGTCATTTGGTAAAGAGTTAAATTTGGACAAAGCTAAAATTTTGTCATCTAGTAAACAGTTAACCCTTGAACATACAACAAAATTAACTCTTTACCAAACGACAAAATTTAAGACTAGTCCCAACTGAAAGCATTTGCAGACGACAAAATAAATGTGACTTAAATTTTGAAGATTGTATTAGGAAGGGTAGAAAACACTGTGGGAAAAGGAGAAAATGCTGGTTACCAGCATTTTCTCCTTCTCCCACAGTGTTTTCAAAAGGCTTCTTTTTCAGGGTCAATAAAAGTCAGGATCATGTGGTAAAGGGTTAAGGACTTGTCCAAATTAAAAGCATTAATTTTGCAGATGTTTTAATCAATGACGGCTCAAATAGTGGAACTTATCTATAAAAGGGTAGAAAACATTGTTGGAAAAATAGAAAATGCTGCCAACCAGCATTTTCTCCTTTTCCCACGATGTTTTCAAAAGTTTTTTTTTTTTCAGAGGGGCTGTAACTCAGACTTGTTTGGGTAAGTGTTAACAAAAACCCTACTTGTGTCCCTTAGAAAACAAAAAAAAATTTGCAGTCCGCACAGGCTGACCTGAGCCGAAACTTTTTTCTATTGGTCAATTTTATGCATATCCAAGGACCATTTTACCTCATGATTCAGCCCGTTTTTAGACAGAATGGACTTTATGGATCCATGATCATATGATGTCTTGGTAGAATGCATCACGGAGATGCATTAAGCCCCCTTTGCCAGAGCATTGCTCATATATTTTAAACCTTTATCAAACAATCCCATGTAGAACATGACATGAAAGGCTTTTGAATGCACAATTGGAGAAGGAGAAGACACTGAAAAACCCAGGATTTTCCCCTTTCAAACATGGTTTTGAATGTCTTCAAACACATGTTCTGTCATGACTAAGGCATATGAATAAGCAGGGTAACATAATCAATTTCTCTAATTTGTGATCAGCATTCACTCCTTTTCTTACAATGTTTTCTACCCTTTCCTGGACAACTCTATCATTTGAGCCACATTTACCTTGTCATCTGGAAATGCTTACAAAATGGACCAGTCTAAAATTTTTTTGTCCTTGTAATTGAATAGCCCTTATACCACACAACAAAATTTTAGACCTGTCCATATTGAAAATATTTGAAAAAAAAATCAGGTGCATATGGCTCATATGATGGGATTTGTCTGGGAAAGGGTAGAAAACATTTTAGGAAAAGGAGAAAATGCTGCTACCAGCATTTTCTCCATTTCCCACAATGTTTTCAAAAGCCATCTACCTCAGAGATGTTAAAACTCAGGATTGCTTTGTAAAGGGTTATGCAAAATTAAGCTTCCTAATAACTGTGTGACAAGGAAGTTTTAAACATGGCCTTAATTTACATACTGCATGCAAATGTACATGTATATCACTGGTTTATGATCTTAATAATTTTGAACCAATGTATTATGATGTAGATCTAGTATAAAAGTCTGTTTTCTGTATTTTCTTTGTGTTTAAACTGTTTACAATATGAAAGTCTTTTACCGACTAGTCCAAATTCAGGGCATTTGCAGATGATATTGTAAATACCACTAAAAATCTAAAATTTGTCTAAGGACTGGTAGAAAACATTGTCACCAGCATTTTCTCCTTTTCCTGCAATGTTTTCAAAAGCTTTCTTCTTTAAAGTAACAATAGCTGCCATAAGTAAACAAAGCAGGTGTTAAAATACATTTAAATTTAAATCATACCATTTGAAAGTATGAAAGTTACTGTGAAGATGACAATCTATTATTGGTCCAAGTGCTAGTCACTTGCTGAGAAATTAATTTCAAAACTAGGATAAAAATTGCCAGGTCACTCTTTCTTTCGTTTACTTTTTACCCGAATTTAAAATTAATTTTTCTGCCAGCGACTAATACTTGGACTGACCACGCAATATCAGACTGTCATCATTACAATATTTTCTATACTTTTAAATGGCATGATTTAAATCTAAAAGCATTTTAACACCTGTGTTAGTCTTTTGGCTCCTACTAGGCCTTTAAGGGGACATTGAAATCTTTGGATTGTGTGTGAAAGGGTTAATGCAAGAAACTCTGTTACAAAAATAACATCTATCATCCCTGTTTTGAATAGCTATACAAAACATTGTGTTACATTTCTTTTCCCACAATTTTCTCCATATCAATTGAGAAAGACATTTTCTCTTTGTTCAAATGTCTCTGGTTGCACAATTACCGGTATTACAAATTCGAAAATGTGTATATCTAGCCTGTACAAAGACAAGACTGCCCACAAAGTTTAACTAAGCCAACTGTCCAATAAGGGAAAGACATTTTGAAAACCCTTGTAGTGCCAAGCTTCTTATCAAGATTCATCTGCACGAAACATGTAGTCTGATCTTTGAACCACACGGTGTGCTTCTCTGTCAGGTCTTCTGACAAAACCAGCCTTGAAATTTGATATCTGCATCTTTCTTAGTACTGACTGAAAATATCCTATTCTTATATTCAGCACTACAACCTTTTCCTTCAACCCTGAAGAAAAAAGCCTATGAAAACACTGTGGGAAAAGGAAAAAATGCTGGTAACCAGCATTTTATTCTTTTTCCACAGTGTTTTCTACCCTATCTTTGATAATTGTAGCCAATTTGGCCACAATGAATTTGTCATCTACAAAAGCTTTGAATTTTGACAGGTCTGTATCTTTGTCTTGTGGTAAACTGATTGATTGATTGATTGAATAGAGTTTAACGCCCTTTTAACAGCCTATGTCATATCACAGCAGTCAGCGCACCTACGCATGTGTTTCCTGGCTTTCTCACACTTGTACTGACATAACTTTCTTTCCAAGTCACTGACTTCTTTCTCACATGCATCAGAGATGAGAGGCAAAAAATCGCCGAAAAGAAAGTTTGCCTCAACCGGGTATCAAATTCGCAACCACCAGGTTACGAGTCCAATACACTTACCTATGGAAGGCCATGGCTGTCTTATATCGTTCTTTTACAGTTTGTTGCACCGTTATTGTAATATATGGTTTCATTACAACTATATATGTTATGAAAACATGTTTCTATAGAACCAACCTTCATTATGTTAACCCGTAACTTCAATATATTGAACGGCATACTCCATGTATTAATCTGAAGTAACATTATATAATATCATTTGAACAATGTATTAAACGGCAATTCCTGTGTATGGAACCATTCAAATCATGTATTGAACCAACTGTCCTTATATGATACGGACTCATCAATATATTGAACCAAGCTGTGTTTATATTAATGCATTTGTCCACATATTGAACCAAACAAGCATGGTATTGTTTGGATTCATCAATATATTGAACCAATCTGTGTTTATATTAATGCATTTGTCCTTATATTGAACCAAAGAAGCATGGTATTGTTTGGATTCATCAATATATTGAACTAATATGTGTATATATTGATTCGTTTATATTGTTATTAGCACGAGGGTTTTTTATACCAACACCCCAAAAAAAACCATGCTTGATCGAAAATGATGACTAAGCATTTTTTCCCCCTAAACCTTAGAACCATACATAAATGAACAGTCCCTTTTCAGTTACAAAAAAAAAACATTCATTTCAGTATTGCTATTGCCAGAATGTGTAATAAAGTAGCCGACAGTGAAGATCCAAGATCAGACTGCACAGAATATTTTTGGCTGGCTAAATTGTCCTTGGCTTAATCGTTCTGTCCGAAACATCGGCTGGCCAATTTCTGCTACATTACTTTCATAGAATGTAAAATCTACCTAACCCTCATCCCTGTACCAAATTATGTAATTTCAGACTTGTCCAAATGGAAAACATTCGCACATGATGAATCAAATGTAGACCAACTGCTGATTTGAATCATTGAAAGGGTAAAAAAAAAACATTGTGGGAAAAGGAGCAATGATCTGCAATTTTCCTTTTTCCACAATGTTTTCAACAACCATCTTTCTCAGGGTCATCAAAGATGGGATAGTTTGGTTAAGAACTAAAACACTCAGTTATGGCCTTTTAAAGTCAGAGAAACAGTGTCCAAACATTACAATTTCATGGTCGGTTTTTTTTTTTCGTATTATATCCTACGTAAATAGACAATTAAGATCTTACATGTAGATATGTACGTCTGTGATATTGATCTGCATTGCATTCGAAGGAAAGTCTGATCTTGATATTCTATTGTCTTCAATAGTTGTTTTTGCGGACAGTGTAGATCAAGATCAGACCACACTTTCTGTGCAGTCTGATCTTGGATCTTCACTGACTGCTACTTTATTACACATTCTAGCAATAGCAACATTGAAATGAAAATATTTTGGATGTTTTTTTCTAAATGAAAAGGGCCTATGCATTTATTTAGCGTTCTAAGATTGAAGGGTTTTTTTTTCGGTGTTGGTATAAAAAACGCCCGAGCTAGTAACGATATAAAGATGAAACGAATCAATATAAAGGTAGAGCGGTGTAATATATCATCGATTGGTTTAATACACAGCAACTTCGTGCAATATGTTGTCAAGTTGAAACCATTTATGGTTAAATTGGTATGATATAAAGATCAGTTGGTTCAATATATACAGTAGTTTGATTGGAATAATATAAAGGAATTTTCATTTAATATAATATCTAAATGAAAGCATACCATGCTTCTTTGGTTCAATATAAGGACAAATGCATTAATATAAACACAGATTGGTTCAATATATTGATGAATCCAAACAATACCATACTCTCTTTGGTTCAATATAAGGACAAATGAATTAATATAAACACAGTTTGGTTCAATATATTGATGAATGCAAACCATTCCATGCTTCTTTGGTTCAATATGTGGACAAATGCATTAATATAAACACAGATTGGTTCAATATATTGATGAGTCCGTATCATATAAGGACAGTTGGTTCAATACATGATTTGAATGGTTCCATACACAGGAATTGCCGTTTAATACATTGTTCAAATGATATTATATAATGTTACTATAGATTAATACATGGAGTATTCCGTTCAATATATTGAAGTTATGGATTAATATAACGAAGGATGGTTCCATATAGACATGTTTTCATTACATATATAGTTGTAATGAAACAACATATTACAACAATGGTGCAATGAACTGTTAAAGAATGATATAAGACAGCCATGGCCTTCCATACTTACCACTGAGCTACCCTGGCTGGCTCGTGTGGTAAATATTGAAAGAACAGATACAACTGCTTATAACAGGCAGCTGCTGATTTTAAGCACAATATTTTCAAAGTGTACTAAATGCATGGTTATCAACTTATCAGGTTGCATTTTTGTGGTAATGGGGTAATCTCTCACTTCCTTGGTAGTTTTAGGAATAATCCATTAGGAAAAAATCTACATCTGACCAATAAAACACTGTCAAAAGCGTAAAATTTTGCATGGAACAGTATGTGCATGCCTGCTAAATACTGTGTTTTAAAGATCTAGCCATGTATAACAGTGCATATCACACACTGTTATAGCCTGGCTTTCAGTAGTTTTAAATAAGCACAATGGCATATCCATGTAAAAAATCTGTTCCAGTTGGACATACTAGTGGGACGTGATAGAAACAAGGAAAATTTGTAGAACTAACCCTTTCCCGAATAACAAAGCGTTGACATTTCTAAATTGAAAGTAACTACAGAAGACAAATTTGTCATTGGACAATTGAGCTATAGTTGTCAGACAGGGAAGAAAACAATTTTGATTTTAGGATACACCAACACAGAAAATAATGCGCATGAGCTATGATAAACATTTCTGGATGCACTGTTAATCCCTAGCATGTTCAAGGAAAATCTTATAAGCTTCTGCAGTGTAAATCAAGACCACACTGCAAAGAAAATGCAGTTTAAACTTAGAACTACACTATTGAATTTCTTCTTTTAAATACATCATTGTATTGAAACTAAATTTATACAATCAGGCATTTTCAATCAACTGAAAGTATCTTGGGGCATTTCCAGCCAACTCTTTTAACTCGAAATCTTAATTCCAAGTCTAGCTATCTGATTATCTGAGGCAGAATGTTTCAGCCAATCAGGTGGTTAGTCTTTGAATTTAGAATTAAAAGAACATTTTGATTGGTTACAGAAAAAGGCTCTTTATCCACTATTTAGCCATCTAAGGGTTCATCCTAAGATTTTGGACATATTCATCCACCATTCTCTATCAAATTTCAAACTCGAAACAAGCCATATGACTGGCTGGTTATTAAAGACAGTGTCTCAGAAAAGCAAATAATAGTCTGGGAGCTTAGAATTAAAACCATAGTTAAAACTGTGTGAGAATAGGGGTACTGGTTCAAAAGGTACCAGACAACAAAATTCTAGACTGGTCCATTTCACAAGCCTTAATTCTTTACCACACAACTCAATTTTAGCCTGGTCCAAGTTGAAAGCATTTGCAGATGACATATTAATTGTTACTAAAAACTTAAAATTTGTTTTCTTTGAGACGGTAGAAAACATTGAGGGAAAAGAAGAAAATGCTGGTTACCAGCATTTTCTTTTTTTCCTTTTATGTTTTCAAAGATCCCTTCCCCAGGGTCGTTAAAACTCATGAGTGTGTGATAAAGAGTAAATAAAATGCATCTGAATGGTAATATTTGTTTTTGAAAAACTAGAAAACACTATTGGTAAATGGAGAAAATGTTGGTTTGCAGCATTTTAGTCTTTTCCAATAATGATTTTAAAAGCCCCCTTCTTAAGGGTCTTTTTAACTCTTTACCACAAAATCCCGACTTTTAACGACCCTGAGAAAGAAAGCTTTTGAAAACATTGTAGGAAAACAAGAAAATGTTGGTAACCAGCATTTTCTCCTTTTCCCACAATGTTTTCTACCCTTCCTAAATCAAATTTCAATTTTTGAGTCACATTTATTTTGTCATCTGCAAATGCTTTCAATTTGGTCTAGTCCAAAATTTTGTCGTTTGGTAAAGAGTTAACTCTGGTTTATGTGGTAGAGGGTTAGATACAGAGGAACAGAAAAATAAGCAGCATGCAGAGATTAATACTTGTTAAGTCAGATTTATGAAACTGTTAAAATTATACCCCAGAAATTTCTATCAACCACTGAAATAATGTCATTCCAAAGGTTCTCTGTCATGTTTAGATTGGATCCTGTCATTTATTCAATAAAGTGCTGAATAAATTACAGCCCAAATTACAAATTAATGTGTATATATAGTACATAGTAAGTATGAAACTGCACAGGAAGAAGGAAGTTTCAACATAAAAACAAAAGAAGTAGCAAAGACAAAGACCATCCTCACTATGATACATCAGGAAAAGAAACCCATATAGATAGTTATCTGTGGCTTAGGACTTGAAACTATTGACATTATCAAATCTTCAACAGCTTTTCTTTACTAATCATCTTGAACAAGCTATCTATAAAGAAAGAATAAGGTTTTATGCTTGCTTCATAACATGGGTGATACTAAATATACTGTCCTTTATTGGCAAGAATATCTTGCAAAATACTAGTAAAGGGCAGAAGAGCTTCACTATCAAATTGTAAAAACTTTGTGAATCTGATCTTGATCTAAATTGTCTTCATAAGCAACTTATATTAACTCTAATAAACAATTCCTTGTTTCCACAACTTGGAGGAAGAAAGCCTTAAACAAGAGGGCCACCTGAGTAAAGTCATCTAGGATTGATAAAGCTGAAGAGATCCTGGTTGTGATAATGTAAAACATATTGAGTGTTAGTGACCCACTTAGACCAACATGACCTATTTTAGAACTTGTTAGCAATATCATTAAGATAAACATTCTGACCATGTTTAATGAGTATCAGGCTGAAAATGTTGCCTCAAGCATTAATATGAGGCTTTTCTACCATTTGTCCCAGCGACCTACTTTTTGACTAGACATGACCAAATTTTTTAACTTGTCTGATTATCATCAAGACAAATATTCTGACCATTTTTCATATGTATATGGCTGAAAAAGAAGGCTTCTAAAATGCATACAAGGTTTTCTAAGATTTGGCGCACTGACCCAGTTTTTTTATCCAAATTTTAACTCTTACAAAGAAAGACAAACATTCTGACCAAGTTTCATAAGCATCAGGCTGTACAAGTGGCTTTTAGAGTGTGCACAAGGTTTTCCTACCATTTGTCCCAGTGACCTACTTTTTGACCTGAGGTGACCCAATTTTGAACTCGAAATAGAAGTAATCAAAACAAACCTTTCTGACTAAGTTTTATGAGAATCTGATGGAAGGTTTGGCCTCTTTAGTGTATATAGTTTTTTTAGATTTGTCCCAGTGACTGACTTTTCAACCATAAGTAATAAAATTTTGTAATAGTCCAACATATCATTAGGACAAACATTCAAAGATCTGTCCCAGTGATCTACTTTTTGACCCAATGTGACTCAATTTCAAACTTGCCCAAGATTTTATCTAGATGAACATTCTTACCAAGTTTCATGTGCAATGGGCTGAAAATGTGGCCTCTAGAATGCACAAAGGTTTTTCTAAAATAAAACCAAGTGACCTACTATTTTACACAATTTGACCCAACTTTTCACTTGTCTGAGATATCATTAAGATAAATATTCTAAAAAAGTTCCATATGTATCAGACTGAGAATGTTGCCTCTAGACTGCACACAAGGTTTTTCTAAGAATAAACCCAGTGACCTACTTTTAAACCCTAAGTGACCCAATTTCCAACATGTCAGAGATTTTTATCAAGACAAACATTTTTCAAACAAGGTTTTTCTAAGATTTGGACCAGTGACCTACTTTTTGACCCCAAATGACCTAATTTCAAACCCCTCCAAAATGTTAACAAGACAAACACTCTGACTAATTTTCATGAGTATCTGACTGAAAATGTGGCCTCTAGAGTGCACACAAGGTTTTTCTAGGATTTGGCCCGTAGACCTTCTTTCTGACCCGACACAACCCAATTTCAAATTTGTTTGAGATATTATCAAGACAAACACTCTGACCAATTTTCATGGGTATCTGACTGAAAATGTGGCTTCCTGAGTGCACGCAAGGTAATTTTTTACGACCGGACAATGAACAAGGGACACAGCACGATCCCAAAAGCTCATCTGTTTTCTATCCTTTGTAATACAAATTTCATCATTTGAGCTATGCTGAATTTGTCATCTGTAAAAGCCATCAATGTGGACCAGTCTACAATTTTTTTGCCTGGTACAGATGTGAGATTAAAATAGTCCAATATTCATACTGAATAAATACAGCATATTATGCTGTAGTAACTTTCCTGCTGCTTGTATTTACTTGTAGTAACTTCATTTTTATGAATCGCGGATGAATATTACAGCGTAAAATTTTGACCAATGAACTTGACTAGAGGCGCTTGAGCGCCTGTATCGCTCCACAGGCCTGATATTTCTATAATGGCGAAAGGAAGTTTTTAACAATTATCATTCAATCCTGCATTTTAGCTCACTGAAGAAACAATTTGGTAGACAACCACCATAAGAACTTACCTGCAAAACAACAATGAAATCCAATGAATAGTTTTAGAGAAGAAATTTTTCAAAGATTTTACTTTATACCATAAAAGGAAAATGAGTCTCCCATAAAAGCCATGTTTTTTGACAGATCTTTTTTTTTTTAAGGAATTCTGTAAACCTGTATCTAAGGAACATTCCTGCAAAATAATAATGCTATCCAAATAGCGGTTTGGGAGGAGAAGATTTTTAAAGGTTTTTTTACTTTGGTTGCCATGGCAACCAGAATTCTTCATGGAATTTGAAGGAATTTGAAAGAGGACCACCAAAGGAACATTCCTGTGAAATTTGGTAAAAATCCAGTCAATAGTTTCTGAGGAGAAGTTTTTTAAAGAAAAAGTTTACGGACGCACGCACGGACGAACGGAGGGACGGACGGACGACGGACACAACGCCATGACAATAGCTCGCTGGCCTTCGGCCAGTGGAGCTAAAAATGAATACATACATATACCATCCGTGAGTTACGTCATTATGACATCATCATACCATATTTGGAACCGTATTTCACAATGTGTAAATACGGATTTTTTTTCTGTCCTGTGTGATATTTCATCCGCGTGCGACGTATGTATTTTCTCCAGAAAACTTTCTGGTATATAATAAAAAAGTGTTATGTTACTACAAATGTAATAAGGGCTTTGTCCTATATCACACTGTTTGGGTATCAGTGTTCTCATCACAAATTGACACTACAAGACCACACTGCTCTTAACCAAATAACACATGATTCACATACAACTTCAACACAGTTTTCCCAAAAAACCTAGTTTAGTAGACAGTGGAGTTCTAGATCAAGACTGCATTTTTTGTGCAGTCTGATCTTGATCTCACATCCAACTTTTGTTGCATTATGCACTTCAATCCTCTACCTGATAATAATTTTTTTTCAGACTTATCATTTTTGAAAGCACTTGCAGACAAAAATTCAATGTGGCTCAATAACTGGCTATCTCTTTGAATGGGTAGAAAACATTGTAGGAAAGTAGAAAATGCTGTTAATCAGCATTTTCTTCTTTTCCTACAATGCTTTAAAAGCCTCTCTGCTCAGGGTCATTCAAAGATACTATAAGGATAGTTTGGCAATTGGTTAAGGGTTGACACCCACTCCCTTATACAAATGAAGGAGAAACAATAAGCATTAAACCATGTGCCAGAATTGCAATACAGGTAAAAAAGTAATGAGGATAATTGATAGGTTCAGGTTTTCAACACCTGGCAGTGTAATAATTCCACATCATCATCATCTACACTTTTTCCTTGTTTTTTTTTTACAATTGGGAGGATGTTCCTACTTTAGACAAAAATAAGATAGCCTTTATCAGTTATAAAAATAAAACACAAACAAAATTAGTAGGAAGGTAATAAACTGTTATACACTTGTCTACAAGTTTATACTTCACAACTAAATAAATTAACATTTTGAGGCCTGAAAAATATTTCATTGAGGGCTTTTTCATATCCAGTACCCTTAACATACTACACAAAAATGGAAAGAAAGAAATTCTAGAAGTTAAGATTGTCTGGAAAAATATTGTGGGACAAAAAGAAATTGCTAGCAATAGAAATTGAACCCATCTGTTTAAAATCTTTTGAAAAATTGTGTGAAACAAACACCGAACTGCAGAATGTAAGGAGAGGGGTTCACAAGTCAAGCAGGTAATTTCCAAGTTTACTCTTGCCAGCAATTACTTTGCCATAAATATTTCTGCTTAGAGCATGTGCTGTTTAACCCTTATCCTTCTAAATAAATGAAAGCCAACAGTAAACACCCAAACATTGCTGTTTCAAACTTATTTCTAGGAGAAAAATATCTCCTTATCTGACGGTGTAGATCGAAGATCAGACTGCACCTACTGTGCAGTCTGATCTTTATCTACACTGTCAGCAAAAGGTCAGTGAGTCGCACTTATCAGCGAAAGGGTTAAATGACTCATTTTTTATTGGGTTTGCTGCTAGAGATTATTAACTCCAGTATGAAATAAGCAATTACAGCCATCTTTTACTCCTGCCCTTTTAACCTCCAGATGCATGTAATAATTAACACATCTACTGAACTACTGGAAAAAATTTTGCAAACAGAAAACTGCTAGAAGTGCAATGTCTTCTTTTTCCACAATTTTGTCATGAACCTTGCTATCTGAAGTTGTATATCATCACTATATAACAATCATTTATTTCACTTTCTTTAACTCTTTACCACACAATCCCGAGTTTTATCAACCCTGAAGACAAAGGCTTTTCAAAACATAAAAGAAAAAGGGGGAAACCAGCATTTTTTCCTTTTCCTACAATGTTTTCTACCCTATTAAAAACAACTTCAATCACTTGAGCCACATTAAATAGATCATTGTCTGCAAATGCTGTTAGTATGGACAAGTCTACATTTTTGTTGTGTAGTACAGAGTTAACTCTTAACCCTTTACCAAACAATCCCTGGTTTTTATGACCCTGAGATAGAAGCCTTTTGAAAACATTGTGGGAAAAGGAGAAAATGCTGGTAACCAGCATTTTCTCCTTTTCCCACAATGTTTTCTACCCTGCTAGAAACAAATTTCAATTTTTGAATTGTGTTTAATTTGTCGTCTGCAAGTGCTTTCAATTTAGACCAGTCTAAAATTTTGTCGTTTGGTAAAGAGTTAAGCAGATGATGTAAATTTAGAACTTCCAACATTGTGAGCATTTGCAGATGATAAATATCATCTGTCTCAAATAACAGGATTTATATTTAAATAAAGTAGCAAGCATTGCGGGAGAAGAGTTGAATGCCGGTAACCAGCATTTTCTCCTTTTCCAACATTTCAAAAGCCTCCCTCTTTGGGATCAGAAAACACCAGATTGTTTGGTAAAGGATTAACAGCATCTACTTCTTCTATATATAAATGAGCCGTGCTCTGGCAAAAGGGGTCTCAATGCATCTCCATGATGCATTGAACCATTCAAGCCACCATACGATTATAGATCCATAATAGCCACTTTTTTAAACAACCTACTGAACCATGAGGTCGACTGGTCCTTGGACATACAGAAAATTGACCAATAGCGAAAAGTTTTGGCCCAGGTCAGCCTGCGAGGACTGCACAGGCTGACCTGGGTCAATATTTTTCGCAGATGCATTAAGCTCCCTTTTCACAAAGCATGGTTCAAATGTACGTAGTTAACCCAGATTTATGCAGGTTATTTCAAATTACACGAAGGACAAACATTAGAAGAACAGGAAAAAAAAAGATTTTAGTAGGTATAAAGTATCATTTTCAGTAATGGGTAAACTAATTAGCCTTGCTCCAATTCTGCAGTCTGTTGGGAGACGAAAAATGATGTGTGCCAACAACTGCAAAACCTGCCAAAACTAATTAGAATCACTTCAATACTGGGACCTCCACAAGGTGGTTAGCGTTAGCTGCAATCTATTGTGATTCTAAGGCCACAGTGGTGGTTGCTTTTTCCATCACTTAGCTCTTTACCAAACGACAAAATTTTACACTAGTCCAAACTGAAAGCATTTCCAGACAAAATAAATGTGATTGAAATTCCTTTTGGGAAGGGTTGAAAACATTGTGAGAAAAGCTGGTTACCAGTATATTTTCATTTTCTCACAATGATTTCAAAAGTCTTTTCCATCAGGGTTGTTACAACTTGGGATTGTGTGCTAAAGGATTAACTTTTTACCACACAACAAAAATGTAGACTTGTCCAAGTTGAAAACTAGGCTCAAGTGATAGAAATTTTCTTTGATAGGATTGAAAAATTGTGGGAAAAGGAGGAAATACTGGTTACCAGTATTTTCTCCTTTTTGCATAATGTTTGCAAAAGGCTTTTTCCTCAGGGTCCTTAAAACTTTGGACTGTGTGGTAAGGGGTTGACACAATATCTTGGAGATTTAAAAGTATGGGAAACACAATCTGGCTCAAAGATCAATCAGTGGCTCACTTCAGATATCACTCAATTTGTATGACTTTAACCCTGCCATTTTTTTGTACTTAAAAGTTTTTGCTACGTCATCAATAAGAATGCCACCAAAAAAATTGGAAAAAAGGAAAAACATTTACAACTATGCAAATTAATGCAATTTTTTTGGAGACACTGGGTTTAATAACTATTTCTTCAGTTATATAATCATGATAAGTGTTTTACAGTCCCACTGTATTAGTGTCAATGAGACAGATGAATTGAGAAAAAACTCAGAAAGCAGAAGTTATTGACTACCTAGTAACAGTATATCCTATACATTTCAAGAAATTAAACAGTTGATCATAAAATAACAGTTTACTGATACAAGGTAAAATCGGCATCTGTGTTATCTGACCCTTTATCAAATAATCCTATGTTTTATAAAACCTGAGAAATGAAACTTTTGAAAACATTGTGGGAAAAGCAGAAAATGCTAGTAAACAGCATTTTCTCCTTTTCAAACAATTTTTCCTAGCCTTTCAAAGACAAAGTCCATTATTTGAGCAACATTCCATCATTTGAGCAACATTTAATTTGTTATTTGCAAGTGCTTTCAAACTTAACAAGTCCAAGATATTGTTGTCTGGTAAGAAGTGAAGGACTAATAGTAGACAATAATAATAATGTAGACAACTGAACAGCAGCTTCTTTAAGATGGAAGTCAAAGATCACCCTATAGTTGTTATATACTTACAGGTTAAGAATTTCAGCATGTACTGAAATCTGTCCAAGTGATTTCTGACTGTTTTAACCCTTTCCCACACGACAAAATTTTTGACACAGCCAAATGAAAGCATGTGCAGATGACAAAGTAAATGCAACTCAAATGATGATTTCGGTTTTTGATAGGGTAGAAAACATTGTGGGAAAAGGAGAAAATGCTGGTTACCAGCATTTTCTCCTTTTCCCACAATGTTTTCAAAAGCCTTCTTTCAACAGGGTCGTTAAAACTCGGGATTGTGTGGTAAAGGGTTAACTTTGCTCATAATCATTAAATCCATACTTTTGGGAAAAAAAATTGAAGGCAACAAAATTAAAAAATATCTTTGAAAAATAGGAATCAAAATCAGCATGGACTAACCCAAAAAGAGCCTTTCACAACTATGGCTTCCCTTGTGGCATGTGGAGATCAAGATCAGACTGCGCAAAATTTGAGCCTTATTTCCAGACTAAAAATTTTTCTTAGGTTTATTCATTGCTCTTAAAGTTAGGAAATAAGGTCTATGAGAATGAATGCCTATTTGATGATATGACTGGGATTTTATGGTTACCTTTACTCTGTTATTTCAATTTCACCTTTTCAATATAATGATCATTAGAAACCAGCTTTGATTAGACTAAAGCCACCCCTAAGTAATGATGGGCCTCTTTTGAGTTTTGAAATAATTAACCCTCTTCCAGATGCAGTAATTTTTGACAATGATTTATAAAAGTAATTGGAACAAGCCATAACAGAGAAACTTTCCTAGGAAAGTTTATGTATAACAGCATGAAGAAAAAAAAGTGAAAAAAAAGGCTAACATCATTAATATAAAGGATAAATCTGTCAGAGCAATATTCCCTAAAAATGAAAGCATAGCAGACAGAAGCCCTGTTTATAATTTTCAACTCTCAAACAACTATTACATAAACCCAGGTATTCTGCCTCATTCTAGCACTTAAAAACAGATGCCGGAACTAATTAACACCCTGTGTTCCAAATCCTCAAAATTAAGGCCAGCTGATTCATCAATAGTGGTGTACCCTAGCTTTTCAATATAATGTCCACATACCATTTGAAGCATCCAGATAAGTGCTATCCACTTTTCCTCTCCACAATAAAATATTTACTTTTTCCTGGATGTATATCACAAAGTTTGAAAGTATTCTTAAAGCAAAGAAAACCAAGTACAGTAGGATTCAAACTAAATTTCATTAACTGTAAATAAGCCTGGCTTAATCCCAGGATGCAACACAATTTATAGCAGATCACTAATTTTATGTGTGTCTTAGATTTCACAAGTACAAGAATACTGTTTGTGGTGCCTTACCAAACAGGGATCTAACCCAGAGCAAATGAGTAACATTTCAAATTTCTTAACCACTGAACAAAGAAAGACAAATCGGTTTCAATTTGTTACAAGCAAGTGCTTCCTTATATCCTTTCATTGTATTTGAAAAATTTATTCTGTAGCTCTCTAGATATAAAAATTTGCATTAGTGGTAATGTGTTACAATAGAAAGCACATGTACTCATTCAAGAAGCCATAGCTTATCATACAAAATTAAGTTTAGCAAATTACCATCAACATAAAAATTTGCATAATATGAGCCATACTTGGCTTGCAACATGCGAAAAGGGGCACTCGGACATTTGCGTAAAGTGTCTTCTTGGATCAGCCTGCACAGTCCGCGCAGGCTAATCCGAAATGACACTTTTCGTTTAAATGTAATTTTCTGTTTTGCACAAGTCTACTGTAGCACAAAATCTAATGTAGTCGTAAAGTGCCGTCTCGGATTGGCCTGCGCGAACTGCACAGGCTGATCCGAGACGACGATTTACGCAAATGTCCGAATCCCCTTTTTCACGTGTTGCAAGTCACTTTGGAAAAAGGGAGCTTAATGTATCTCCATGATGCACAAGACCAAGCAAGTCATCATACAATTATGTATCCATAAAAGCCAGATTGTTTATCAACAAACTGAATCATGAGGTACATTGGTCCTTTGAAATGCAGAAAAAGTGACCAATAGCAAAAAAGATTCGCCCCATGTCAGCCTGTGTGGACTGCGCAGACTTACCTGTTGCAAATCTTTTTGCAAATGCAGTAAGCCCCCTTTTCACAGAGCATGGCTAAGATATTTTTTGCAGCAATAGACTCCTTTCAAATCTTTCTGACAAAAGGAAACAAGAGGGCCATGATGGCCCTGTATCGCTCCACTGGCTATTAAGTCAATCATGTATCACTGCAGCTTGATAATCAAGGGAGGTAAATAGTAACGAACTTTATCTTTCATAAAAGGAGTTATTTCCCTTGATTAATGTTTAAATTGAAGTGACAATATTTTGAAGCCCATGTTAAACTTGCGATCCCTGGAATGAAGGCAATTTTGACCCCAGACCTACAATATGAAACTAGAATGTGTGGTTATAAACAAAAAGATTTTTTAATCTTGCCCAATAAAAAGTCATGTAAAACAAGTTTGCTGAATAAAAGGCCCTGTAAAATATGTGATCCATGACACAGGTTTATCAAGTTTTCACTATAAAAGCCAATGTAAAACTTGTGACCCCTGGTGTGGAGTCAAACTTGACCCCCAAAGTTAAAATTTGGGCCCTCTTGGTAGAGGCCCATTATATAAAGTTACATGCAAAATTTGGTAGCCCTAGGCCTAAATATGGCTATGTACAAGTAGATTATTAAAGTTTCCTTATATAAGACCATGTAGAACTTGTGACCCCTGGGGTGGGGCTACATTTGACCCCCTGGGCTATAATTTGGGCACCCTTGATAGAGACCCCCTAGATAAAGCTAAATGCAAAATTTGATAGCCCTAGCCCTTATAGCTAGATGCGAAAGATTTTCCTATATAAGCCCGCCCATGTAAAACATGTTACCCCCCGGAGCGAAGTCAAATTTGACCCTCGGCTATAATTTGGACACCCTTGGTACAGGTCCACTAGATAAAGCTACATGCCAAATTTGGTCGCCCTAGGCCCCATGGCTAGGTCAAAGAAGAATTTTAAAGTTCTCCCTATATAAGCTCATGTAAAACTTGTTATATAAGCCCATGTAAAACTTGTTACCCCCGGGCAGGGCCTAATTTGACCCCAGGGCTATAATTTGAACAATCTTGGCAGAGGTCCACTAGATAAAGCTACATGCCAAATTTGGTAGCTCTAGGCCCTATGGCTAGGTAGAAGAGGAATTTTAAAGTTCTCCCTAAATAAGCCCATGTATAACTTGTGACCCCCGGGGCGGGGCCAATTTTGACCCCAGGGCTATAAATTGAAGAAACTTGGTAGAGGTCCACTAGATAAAGCTACATGCCAAATTTGGTAGCCCTTGGCCTTACGGTTTCAGACAAGAAGATTTTCAAAGATTTTCAAAATTTTTCAGTTTTGTTGCCATGGCAACCAGAGTTTTTGAAGGAATTAAATTCTTTCAAGAAATTCTGAAGAGGACCATGGCAGGATCATTTCTGTGAAGTTTCATCAAAATTGGATGGGTAGTTTCAGAGAAGAAGACGTTTTAAAAAAAAGTTAACGGACGGACGCACGGACGGACGGACGGACGGACGGACGCACGCACGACGGACAACAGGCCATGACATAAGCCCGCTGGCCTTCGGCCAGTGGAGCTAAAAATTGGTTTAGAAAGAACTGATTTAGCGCTTTACAATACAGTCCCGAGTTTTAATGACCCTGAGAGGGAAGGCTCTTGAAAAGATTGTAGGAAAAGGAAAAAAATGCTGGTTTACCAGCATTTTCTCTTTCTCATACAATGTTTTCTTTCTATCAAAGACAGAAATCATCATTTGAACTATACTTTATTTGTTGTCTGCATATACTTTCAATTTGGTCCAGTCCAAAATTTTGTTTGGGATAGAGTTGAAAGAAGAACCAAGATAAGTGTTAATCCTTGGGCTGCTAAGCATGACTCACATTTCATAGACAGCATAGTTTAAGATCAGACTGCACAGAACATGCAGTCTGATCTTTGATCTAAACTGTCCAATAAGGAGATATTTTTCACAAAAAAATAAAACCTACGAAATAAAAAAATTTGAGTTCTTACTAACGGCTTGAAAGTTTCAATTCACTTATTTAGCAGGATAAGGGTTAACCCTTTACAAGACAACAGAATTTTAGCCTTGTCCAAAGAAAGCATTTGCAGACAACAATTTCAATGTGGCTCAAATGGTGCAATTTCTTGGGTAAAAAACATTGTGGGGAAAGAAGAAATTGCTGGTTACCAGCATTTTCTCCATTTCCCACCATGTTTTCCAAAGGTTTGTTTTTCAGAGTTATTAAAAGTCTGCATTATGCGGTAAAAGGTTAAGGCAAACAAAAGACAAATCATCATGCATACTTAATTTTGTTGATTTTATCTTCTGCAGCTGAACAAGCACAAGCTCAATCTGTGGAGTTAGGTTGACATTGGGAATATGGTCTGTAAGTGTTGATATATCCTGGCCCATCCTATCTGCCAAACAATGATCTCATCCTATATTCATCCTACAACAAAAATATATTCTTAGTACAAATAATGACTTAAACACTCAACCATTGACCTTTGAGAACAGATCTTTCCTTCCAATGAAACAGTTATCTATTGAAATTACCACATTGCTTTCTGACTGCAGAGAAAACTTTCTTCAGATTCAGCCTGCAACATTGCTTGACTCTTTACCAGAATACAAAATTTTAAACTCATCCAAAATGAAAGTATTTGCAGACAACAAATTAACTTTTATCCTGCTAAATAAGTGAAATAAAACTTTTAAGATGATAGAAAAACTTCAAATTTTTTTATTTCGTAGGTAATTCTTTGGGGAAAATAATTATGTCTGTATCGGACAGTGTAGATTCTGTGCAGTCTGATTTTGATCTACACTGTCAGCAAAAGGTCAGTGAGTGATGCTCAGCAGCCTTAACCAGAATTTTTTTCCTTTTTTCCCACAATGTTATTAAAAGATGTCTTTTTCAGGGTTGTTAAACTTGGAACTGTATAGTAAAAGGTTGATTTAAAAGGTATTGTGTTAATCTAATTGATATATTAAGCGAAAGTCTTCAGAGCTTCTCTTAAAATATGTTGGTAAAAAGTAGCTGTTTAAATTTTGCAGATCGTGGTCAATTCAATGACAGAGCTAAGTAGGTGCTTGTCTATCCTGAAAATGATTTTGAAATTATGCTGATGAAGAGAAAAATACATAACCTTCATCGAAGTTGAATTAAAGGAAAGGCCAATTCACATTTTTCTTTATTCAATTCACATTTATTGTGTAATACACATTAACTTTGGGCTTGGACAAACCTAAAACTTTTCGTGTGGTAATGAGTTAATCAAGAAGTTTCCCGTGCTGAAAGGTCAGTGTAAAACTTTCAAAACCCAGATTTTGAAACAAAGGGAAAAAAGAGTATATTCGGAGTGGGAATCAAACAAAAAAGTAACATCTTGACAAAAATTATCTTTTATTCCAGATCTGATTTTATTTTTTTTTATAAAATGTTAAATTGAAATTCCAACTGTAGCAAAAAAAAATCAGCTTTTTTACCTTACTAATTTTTAACAGAGAGACAAATGACTGGTAAATTTTTGAAATTGTGATAGAATAAATTTAGACACATATCTTTTGTGATCAGCCTGGTTGAGCTGAGCCTGAACATAATCAATTACATACATAGGTTAAAAGCAAGACGTTGTGAGTTTGAATCCCAGCACAGCAAAACTCTTTGCAAGAACTAATGACAGCCACTGATAAAGTCCTCTCTCACTGCTGAACATCGTTTTGATGTTACTGTAAAAAACAGCCAGTCGCTTTGAAAGAATGCAGACTGAAGCACTGGTTAAAAAAAAAAAAAACGGGAATACACTGGTAGGAGCACTTGACTTCATGATGTGACTGAAATAATGTTGAAATTGATCTTGAACACAAAACACCTCAGTGAGGATAAAGTTGAAAAAAATAAAAATTACCTCCAATTATTCACACAATAATCATCTGTAGAACACTGAATTTATCTGATGTTCCTTCCAACACACTTATCCCATCATGGCAGCACTCTTTGTGAATGAACACAACAGGTCTCATCAAATGAGAGAATCTTATTTTCGCATCTTACAACTTAACTCTTTACTGCACAATGCTGACCCTTGGAAAAATGACTTTGGAAAAAATTGTGGAAAAAGGAGAAAATGCTGGTAACCAGCATTTTCTCCTTTTCCCACTATGTTTTCTACCCCATCAAAGAAAAACTGCACCATTTGAGTCACATTGAAATTGTCATCTACAAATGCTTTCAATTTGGACATAGCTAAAAATTTGTCGTCTGGTAAAGGGGTAAAGGATTAAAATATCTTTGTGAACATAATGCCAATACATCTGGCAACATCTGACAACTGCCTACACTTATACCTGCAGCTCCTGGCTTCCAAAACCTAACTTGAAATAGTGATATTGAGCATAAATTATATACAAGACTATTTTAACCCTCTACCACACAGTCCCACATTTCAACAATCCTGATGAACAGGGCTTTTGAAAACTCTGTAGGAAAAGGAGAAAATCTTGGTGACCAACATTTTTTCATTTACCCACAATTCTTTCTTTTATCTTTTCAGACAAATACCATAATTTGAGCAACATTAGTTTTGTTGTTTGTAAGTGCTTTTAACTCTTTCCTTACAGTAGACCACACCAAAAGCTTTTGTGGACAGTGTAGATCAAGATCAGACGTGTAGTCTGATCTCTGATCTACACTGTCCATCCTTCTATTCTAGGTTATAACTGAACTGTCCCTTCATCTTAAAGCAGAACTGTATTTGAAGCCATTAACCCTTTACCAAACAATCCCTGGTTTTCACGACCCTGGCAAAGAAGGCTTTTGAAAACCTTGTGGGAAAAGGAGAAAATGCTGGTAACCAGCATTTTCTCCTTTTCCCACAATGTTTTCTACCCTACTGGAAACAAATTTCAATTTTTGAGTTAAGTTTATTGTGTCGTCTGCAACTGCTTTCATTTTGGACAAGTTTAAAATTTTGTCATTTGGTAAAGAGTTAAAGAATTAATGATTATTTATTTGGTAGTGAAAGAGTTAAGGTGGACTTATCTACAGATTTGTTGTTTGGTAAAGACTAAAAGAGACAGAGTTCAAGTCACAACACTACTCCATAATGGACTTGGATGATCTGTCAGGGGTATCCTTTGGAAAAAGTATCTAATCAACCTTTATAATAAAAGCTGTTGCACAGCCTATTACTGCATAATCTTATTTTAGACATGCCAAAGTCTCGACACAAAAGAGAAACACTAGAAGAAAATAAGACATATCACTGAAAAGTGACTGATGCCCCTTAAAATAATAAGCTATTCCTGTGAGCTTTGAGCATGAACATTGACTATGGACATAACACTTACATACACTTCTGACCTTGCCTTGACCTTGACTTTTGACCTAAGGATAAGGTTCTTGTACGCCATACATCGTTTATATGTGGTTGACAATTCTGCAGTTATACTGAAATTCATTTATAATTTAAAAAAGTCACAATCTAGAGACACATACACTACCATAAATATTTGACCTTGCTGTGACCCTGACCCTAAACCTATGGACATGATTTGAGCATGACAAACATCTTGATGTCGTTAACATTTTGTGCAAAGTTATTTTGATATGAAGTCATAGGGAAAAGAGGTATGGCCCGTACACGAAAACAGATATTTGACGTTGCTGACCTTGACTTTTATTCAATGGGCATGGTTCTTGCGCACAACAAATTGTTTTTATATGCTTGACCATTCTGCAGTTATATTGAAATTCATTCATAATAAAAAAGGAACAGGCAGAACATGATCATAACCCCCATAAATTTCTCTTTTTAATGAGATTTGACGTTGCCATGACCTTGACCTTTGATCTACTGACATGGTTCTTTGCTGTGACACATATGATTCATAGTTAAAAATTTGCAGGCCAGACACAAACACTACCCCCCCCAACACATGTTTGACCTAGCTTTGACCTTGACCTTAAAACCTAAAGACAGATTCCTGAGCATGTCAAAACATCTTGGTGTGGGTAATATTTGTGCAAAGATACTCTGAAAACTGAGTAATAAAGGAAAAAGTTATGGCCCCTACACAAAACGGACATTAGATCTTGCCATGGCCTTGAACTTTGACCTATGAACATTAATCTTGAGCACGACACATTGTCTTTCTGTGGTTGACAATTCTACTCATTTGCATTGAAATTCATCCATAATTAAAAAGGTAACAGGCCAGACAAAAACATAACCATCCCAAAAGTTTCTCTTTTTAAACATGTCTGACCTTGCTGAGACCTTCACTTTTGACTTACTGACATGGTCCTTGGATGTAACACATTGTCAGTATGTGGGTAACAACTCTGGAAAGTAATACTGAAATTCATTCATAATTTAAAAAGATACAGGCTGGAAAGGAATACTACCCCCCCTCATCCCAACCCCTCCAAACACATTTGACATATCTGTCTCTTTGTGACCCTGACCTTTAACCTACTGACATGACATGAAAATGGAAAGACTAAACAAAAACCACATTTCCCAATTCCACCCCCCCCCCCCCGAAAATTGGGAGGGGGAGCATTAAAAATTTTAAAAATTGCCTTTCTCCTGTTGCAGGGATAGAAGTGCCTGCTTGTTACAACTGCTTTTTCTAACAATGTTTTTAAATGCTGTGTGAAAGATGGATGTAAAATTAATACTATACCTGTATGGCAAGGGATGAACTGAAACATCATAATTACAGCTAAAAGTAAAAGCCTTATCATGCACTGATATTATTTCATAGAATGAAATACAGAATATTGGGAAGAACAATAAATACGGAATATTATGCTGTGGTGACTTTCCTGGTGCATGTATTTGATTCAAGCCGAATGACTGATATCGCGCAAGAGCGAAGGTCGAGTGAGATGTCAAAAATTTCTTGTGTGGCGAGATGCAAACACAAGCGCCAGAAAAGTTACTGCAGCATAATATTCTTTTTATTATATACCAACACCTTTCAACGAAAAAATATTGCAATTGATGACATTTTATTCGAAACGGTAAAACGAAAATAAAACAAATAATTGTGTAGTACCAGTAACTTTGTTTTTATGAATGGCGGATGAATAGTACAGATTAAAATTTTGACCAATCACATCACAAATAAATACATACATATTCTGCTTTTTATTATTATACACATGTAAATGCTTTTGAAAGAATTAAGCTTTGATGATGATCCAATTATAAGATACAAGTTGTGATTTCCGTAAACCTTTACCAAAAATTTCCATACTGTAACGTCCATGGTACAGAAGGCTTATTAAGAAGAAAAGAACAAAATTGTATTAGGATCATGTAATGAGTTGAGATTTAATGATGGCACTAGGGCACTGCTGGTACACTGCATTACATTTAATATAGTAAATCAGCTGAAGAACAGAAGCAGAATCATCACTTCATTGTTACTTTACACAGGCTCAGTGGCAGTAGTGCGTCTACATACCTTTAATAGACCTTTTGGGCCTATCAGGCTGTAAAAGCTTTTCATTTTGACATGCACCCAAAACTGTTACTTAACCCTCTACCACACAATCCCTACTTTTAACGACCCTGGGCAGGAGGGCTTTTGAAAACATTGTGGGGAAAGGAGAAAATGCTGGTAACCAGCATTTTCTCCTTATCCCATAATGTTTTCTACTCTATCATAGCACTTAGATTCATTTGTACCAACTTTGAAATTTGTCTTCTACAGATATTTTGAATGTGCGAGGGTCTCTAATTTGTCATTTGGGAAAGGGTTAATTCTTTACCAAAAGACTAGGTGTTAGATTTGCCTAATTTCAAAACATATGCAGACAAAAAATAAAAAAAATCATGGGATGTGTTCTTGAAAGGCCAGAAAACACAGTAGGAAAAGAAGGAAATGCTTGTAACCAGCTTTTTGTCATTTTCCCAAGATGGTTTCAAAACCTTCCCACAAGGTTGTTTAAACTCAGAACTGTTGGGTACAGGGTTGACAAATTGTTTCATTTATGAACTCTTTCTATTTGAAGTAACTACATGATTTCTTTGTTTCCAAAGTGAAATACAGATTGCTGAATTAAGTTAATAAATACATTTTCAGTTTGTACCTGACAGCACTCTTAAAATGATCAAACTTCTTTTCTGTATAAAGAATTTTTCATTTCAAATTTTTTACTTTGAGATCTGTACAAATTTCTGTGCCAGAATATATACTTTCTGTGAGTGGGTTATTCTGCAAGCTGTATTACTTACAGAGAAGTTTTCTAAAGCAAAGAAACCAATGAAATGATCCATGTTACCTGAAGATTTTTAAGCGGCAGAAATCAACCACAGCTGCATAACATCCAAATCCAATTTTTTTCAAGATCAGACTAAAACAATTCCCAGTTTACCTCATGGATATGTTGTCCCGACTCTTTACCAGACAATACTATTCTATAATTATCCAAAACTGAAAGTATTTGCAGATGATGTATAAAATGTGGTTCAAGTACTGGTAGAGTGCCTTTGGCAATTTCCGGATACTTTAAGAGAAAATATGAATAATTCAAAAAGTATTCAAATGCTAAATATACACAGATATATATGTTAAACTGTTTACCATGGATTTTGTCAAGTGTAGACAGTGTGCACTTCAGAAAATAACAAAAAATGCTGGATACAATTCATCGCGCGATGTCGGGCAATTTCGGATAACTTCGGGTTTTACGAATATCTGCCTGAATTTTTAAGAAATAGTTGCAGTGGACCCTAGATTCTGGCAACAACAGTTAAATTGGTTGTTTGTTGTCACAACAAAGTTTTTTTTTTTTTTAACCTTTTACGATATGTTTTAACTAAACTTTTTATCTTAGATAACATATTTTCTTTTATCTGTAAATACCCATCATCTTCTAGTGAAAGATGGGTGTAGATCAAGATCAATGTAATGAACAGAAAATATATAGTCCAATTATCAAACCATTATAAAAATATCTAGTAAGATTATTAAAGTTCTTGTAGGTACAATTACATTTAACACTAGATAGTCATGATAGATGATTTTAAAACAAAGTCATGTGCAAGTACATGTATGCAGGGATCTTATATACGATCCCAGATGTATGTAAAAACATATCTGAAAGACCAGACTGTACACTTTAATGTCGCCGCTTCTGATTACAGTATATTCCGATCAATGTCTAATTGACTCGCATCATTTAAATATTCTTATATGTAGAGGCTTGCATCCTTTTATTAGTATACTCTTGTACTGGCTTAGAAATCATTTACATGACAGTGGAATGAAAATGTTGAAACCACCTACCTTAGCATACCACATAAGAGATACAAGAAGGCTTCTTACCTTTCAAACAAAGTGGAATTTCCCAACTTTTTTAAAATTTCACGGACTTCAAATTCTCTAAGAAGGGAAAATAAAGTGTATTTTTTGTGGCATTTGTCGAAGACACTGGCACTATGAGTTCAATATTGAATGTTTAATATTGAATTTTGAAGGCCCTGTATCGTATTTGTGCAAAACCGAAGAAAATAAACCCAATTAAACTAAATTTTTCTCAGACAAGTGAGTTTTTCGACAGCACTCAGATATGTAATTGGAAATGGCGTATTAAAATAAACTGGATTAGGCCATCGATCATGGAAATACTTCTTTTTGATTGAAAATAGCTTCACCCTCTCATAGCCTTCTATTGGCGCAATGATATACACAAAATTTGTCTACTGACCGTTGTCTGCGCATGTCATATTCTTCGAAGATTCGACCTGTCTGCTATGACGCACCACCCATCTCCGAATACCTGGGAAAAGTGGGGCTTATACCAAAGCTATTAGCCTATTACCTAAGCATGTAGGGGCTGTTTTAATAAATGGCCGATGCATAGGTTACATGCTAGCCGATCATAGCTGAATGAATCGCACCAGGTAGCGTTTTATTGAGTAAACGTTTATTTCATCAATTTTTTAAATTCAGAGTAATGGTTGTCGTTTTTGAAAGGTAGTCTGGTTCTGTACCCAGAATGCCCAAATTAGACAGATGTGTATTTGTAGAATGCCATCTAGTGGGAGATAATGGTCTACTGACCACTTTGGTTTAGGGCTTGTTCGTTCCAAAACCAGTTCTTCCCTGGGCTTGTTCGTCCCATGATCGCACGCTACTCTATTTGATTGTGCATGAATATTAACAGATCGAAATAATTGATTGTAATGTTGGGAATTAGATCTTGACGGCCAAAGATATCTCAAAATCATGGTTTTCAGGTATAAACTTAATTTTATTTGATATACGAGGGTTGTTAAAAAATTATCCGGATTTTGCCGTATAAAAAATTATTTGCGAAGCAATCATGCTAAATTTTGCATCATTCTCTATCGGAATTCAATCCACGCATGTCTATGCTTATTTTATATACTTCTTTCATAAAACGCGCTAGCAGTTGCCATAAAAATGCCATGGTAACGTGTTCCCGGCGCAGCGCAAAATATTATATCTATACTAGCCCTTCTCTTGTACATATTGTTTCTCTCGAAACTGATTACGTTATGAAATTAAGCAGAATACAAGATTTGGCGCTACTTACATTGTGAGTAAAATTGACGTCATTTGACAGTTAAATGCTTCAGAAAATCGCGTTTAAATACAGTTGGGGTAAAAGTTTTGAACGTTAAAGATGGCGTCAACTGACCGTCTGGAAATCCGGTCCATAATAAAATTTTGCCGGCAATTAGGAGAAACTCCGACAAACACATACAAAAAAATTATCATGGAGAAAGGGAATAATTCGGTCACACGGACACTGGTGTATGATTGGCATAGACGCTTCAAAGAAGGGGAAGAAAGCATTAACGACCGAGCAGGAAGAGGTAGAAAGAAGGAAATACCAGCAACAATGGTAACGTCCATTGGCAAGGCCCTGAGGCGAGATCGGCGTTTGTCAGTGCGGACCTTATCAGAGACCTTCGACATCAGCCTTGGGAGCCTCCATTCAATTCTAACTAATGAATTGAAAATGACAAAGGTAAATTTAAACAAAATCTTTAATTTTATAACAGATACGAGCATAAATTATGTAAAAACTGTAAAATTTGTAGGTATTAAAAACAATATCACATATCTAAAATTTATGATGGCGATTGTGATGAGGAATTTATATGATTCAAAATATAAATTTGACTGGTTTCAGGTCCACGCACGATGGGTTCCCTGCTGTTGAAAATATTGTGAAAAAAGGAGAAAATGCTGGTTACCAATATTTATTTTCTTCCTTTTCCCACACTGTCCGCACTGTTTACTACCCATTTGAACGAAGATAGAGCGGGTTAGTCCAATTCCGGATATCGTATATAATGCAGAATACTTTCAATCAATCAGTTCAAGTTCTACGAGCATGTAAACTATCATGAGTACATGATCATGTGCTAAATCAAAGCATTGAAAACACTGGAGTGGCATTTGTTAAGGAAGCCATTGTGTGGAATTAATAATTTGGGGAAAAAAAGAGAAATATTATTGAAATATTAACTTGAAAGTCAACCTACTAAGCAAATTAATACCTCTTTTTTGCTTAAAGGGAGAGTACTGGTACCAAAGTTTGGATTATTTGTGTATTGGTGGTCTCCCTTTGATCATTTACAGGAAAAGTCAGGAGTAATGTCCCTTGACGGTAGGATGCATGATGGGTAGAGAGAGAAACCATGCATATACAAGGGTCGTTAGAATATTATCCGGATTAAGTCTATAAATTTTTAATGAGTTATTGTAATGCGACAAAAGTCGACACATCGTAAAACGACATTCATTACGTACAAAATTGCAAAATATTTCAACAATCAAACAATACATGTTTATTTTACATGCAATCAAACATGCACTGGTACTAGGTACCGGCGCACAAAACGCTAAAATATACGACGTCATCAACGTCGTCGGAAAGTCATCAGGCAACGTTACCTATTCTTTCTTGAAGTACTCGACCCCATTCTCTATACATCGTCGGTGACGGCGTACCCACTGGCTGTACACATCCCTGTACCACTCGGACTTGTACTGCTTCGTAATTAAACGTGTTGCAACTCGCAGTTCTTGAAGGGACTGATACTTCTCACCCTTTAGTTGTGCCTTTATGGTTGGGAAAATGGCAAAGTCAAATGGTGCCAGATCTGGAGAGTAAGGCGGATGGGATATGGTCTCAAGTCCAAGTAAAGCCAGCTCCAGATCTGTGGCCCCTGCAGTATGGGACGAGGCATTGTCCATGTGTAGTAGAAAGTGCTCGAGGGGCATACCGGGCCTCTTTTTGCTTAGGGCGTGTACGAGGTCTCGACAAAGCACCTGGCAAAAATAGTCAGTGTTGACTGTAGCGCCTTTCGGAACTGCGTGCTGCAGAATCATCCCCTGCATATCGGCAAAGATAATAAACATGTATTTACCTACACTCTTGCATACTCGGGCTTTCTTGGGAGGGGGTGATCCGGCGTTCTTCCACACTGCTGACCGGCTCTTCGTCTCTGGGGTCGTGAAGCCATAGCCATGTTTCGTCCATGGTGATGATGCGCGATAGGAATGTTTCTCTTTCTCTTTCGACCTTTCGCAGAAACGCCCGGGACTCGCTGACTTGCAGCCGCTTCTCTTCATCTTTCAAAAGGCGGGGAACCCATCGTGCGTGGACCTGAAACCAGTCAAATTTATATTTTGAATCATCTAAATTCCTCATCACAATCGCCATCATAAATTTTAGATATGTGATATTGTTTTTAATACCTACAAATTTTACAGTTTTTACATAATTTATGCTCGTATCTGTTATAAAATTAAAGATTTTGTTTAAATTTACCTTTGTCATTTTCAATTCATTAGTTAGAATTGAATGGAGGCTCCCAAGGCTGATGTCGAAGGTCTCTGATAAGGTCCGCACTGACAAACGCCTATCTCGCCTCAGGGCCTTGCCAATGGACGTTACCAATGTTGCTGGTATTTTCTTCTTTCTGCCTCTTCCTGCTCGGTCGTTAATGCTTTCTTCCCCTTCTTTGAAGCGTCTATGCCAATCATACACCAGTGTCTGTGTGACCGAATTATTCCCTTTCGCCATGATAATTTTTTTGTATGTGTTTGTCGGAGTTTCTCCTAATTGCCGGCAAAATTTTATTATGGACCGGATTTCCAGACGGTCAGTTGACGCCATCTTTAACGTTCAAAACTTTTACCCCAACTGTATTTAAACGCGATTTTCTGAAGCATTTAACTGTCAAATGACGTCAATTTTACTCACAATGTAAGTAGCGCCAAATCTTGTATTCTGCTTAATTTCATAACGTAATCAGTTTCGAGAGAAACAATATGTACAAGAGAAGGGCTAGTATAGATATAATATTTTGCGCTGCGCCGGGAACACGTTACCATGGCATTTTTTATGGCAACTGCTAGCGCGTTTTATGAAAGAAGTATATAAAATAAGCATAGACATGCGTGGATTGAATTCCGATAGAGAATGATGCAAAATTTAGCATGATTGCTTCGCAAATAATTTTTTATACGGCAAAATCCGGATAATTTTTTAACAACCCTCGTATATCAAATAAAATTAAGTTTATACCTGAAAACCATGATTTTGAGATATCTTTGGCCGTCAAGATCTAATTCCCAACATTACAATCAATTATTTCGATCTGTTAATATTCATGCACAATCAAATAGAGTAGCGTGCGATCATGGGACGAACAAGCCCAGGGAAGAACTGGTTTTAAAACGAACAAGCCCGAAACCAAAGTGGTCAGTAGACCATTATCTCCCACTAGATGGCATTCTACAAATACACATCTGTCTAATTTGGGCATTCTGGGTACAGAACCAGACTACCTTTCAAAAACGACAACCATTACTTTGAATTTAAAAAATTGATGAAATAAACGTTTACTCAATAAAACGCTACCTGGTGCGATTCATTCAGCTATGATCGGCTAGCATGTAACCTATGCATCGGCCATTTATTAAAACAGCCCCTTCATGCTTGGGTAATAGGCTAATAGCTTTGGTATAATCCCCACTTTTCCCAGGTATTCGGGGATGGGTGGTGCGTCATAGCAGACAGGTCGAATCTTCGAAGAATATGACATGCGCAGACAACGGTCAGTAGACAAATTTTGTGTATATCATTGCGCCAATAGAAGGCTATGAGAGGGTGAAGCTATTTTCAATCAAAAAGAAGTATTTCCATGATCGATGGCCTAATCCAGTTTATTTTAATACGCCATTTCCAAGTACATATCTGAGTGCTATCGAAAAACTCATTTGTCTGAGAAATATTTAGTTTAATTGGGTTTATTTTCTTCGGTTTTGCACAAATACGATACAGGGCCTTCAAAATTCAATATTGAACGTTCAATATTGAACTCATAGTGCCAGTGTCTTCGACAAATGCCACAAAAAATACACTTCATTTTCCCTTTTTAGAGAATTAGAAGTCCGTGAAATTTTAAAAAAGTTGGGAAATTCCACTTTGTTTGAAAGGTAAGAAGCCTTCTTGTATCTCTTATGTGGTAAGCTAAGGTAGGTGGTTTCAACATTTTCATTCCACTGTCATGTGAATGATTTCTAAGCCAGTACAAGAGTATACTAATAAAAGGATGCAAGCCTCTACATATAAGAATATTTAAATGATGCGAGTCAATTAGACATTGATCGGGATATACTGTATTCAGAAGAGGCGACATTAAAGTGTACAGTCTGGTCTTTCAGATATGTTTTTACATACATGTACTTGCACATGACTTTGTTTGAAAATCATCTATCATGACTATCTAGTGTTAAATGTAATTGAACCTACAAGAACTTTAATACTCTTACTAGATATTACAACAAAATAAGTTCATATTTTGATCTTTGGAGAAATGGCGGGTTTAAAAATAGTTCCATACTTAGCAACGAATGTGAAAAAAGCTCTAAAGTATATAATATCACAGTATGCAATATGGAAAAATATTGCATACGATCATCCAGTGCAAATACATGGGGACAATATCAAAGTATATAATAAGCAAAAATATTGCATACTTTCATCCAGTGCAAATACATGGGGACAATATCAAAGTATACTAATGGACAAAAGTCTTGTCCGGTCTACAAATGAGATAATATTTTCTTTTTTGGTAAGCGCACCAAAATAAAAATGGTATCGTTGGAAAGAAGAAATTATAACGCATGCAATGATAACATTTTTTATGGAATTCAGATGTATATTTCCTTGTAAAGTCGGACACCATTAATTGGGAAGTCACAATTACTAAAGCAGGTTAAATCAATAACGAGTGTGACCCCCACTGAACCCGAATGACTTTGGTGCACCTTCGGCGCATTGAGCCAACAAGCCTGTGTAGAAATCTGACTGCAAGCTGGTTCCATTCGTCAGTAATTGCCTGTCTTAATTGTTGTACGTGCCCTGATCTTGCGTTTTATGTAATCCCACACTTGCTCGATCGGGTTGATATCGGGCGATAACGCAGGCCATGGTAACATTTCAAAATTGTTTGCGACTAAGAAGTGTTGCGTCAGCCTTGCAGCATGGGGACGAGCGTTGTCCTGTTGTAAAACAGTACCTGGATGGGCAGCAATAAATGGTAACAAAATCGGCTGCAAAACTTGACCAATGTTATGCTGCGCAGTAAGGCCGCGACCACGTCCTTGCCCAAAGTCAAGGAACATGATCTGAGTTTTATGATGGCAGGTAAACCCTGCCTAAACCATGATGCTTGGTCCACCCCAACGGTCTATCTCGACAACACATGGGTCCGTAAACCTCTCTCCAGTAAACCTCTCTACGTCGCCGGTAGATACGCTGTCGTCGGTCGTTACAATCAACACTGAATCTATGTACACTCATCGGAAAACAGAACTGTTTGCCATTGGTTTAACCGCCATCTACGATGACGAAAAGCCCATTGCCTCCGCAAGTGCCTGTGATTAGGGGTTAATTTTGGTCCACAGTATGGCCGTCGGCAACGTAATCCCACTGCCTTCAGACGTCGCCGTACAGTTCTTGCACTAATGCGAGGTCTATTTCGACCAGGCGTATTTCGTGCGGTGTCATTTGGAGCGGCAAAACGATTACGTAAATGGGTAAGTTGAATGTGCCGATCCTGACGTAAGGTCGTAACACGGGGCCGTCCAGAACGTGGGAGATCTGCAACGGTCCCTGTGCGTTGCGAACTTTGGCGTAAACGCCGAACAGTTCTTTCATTCACCCCAAATTGATGGGCTATATGTGTGGCTGTTGCACCAGCTTTCTCTACAATCTGCGGTCATTTCTCTAAGTAGAATAATGACCCGGGTCATTCCTCTACGTAGTGAAATGACCCATGGGTCATTTTGTAGGGGAGGGTCATTTCTCTGCATTTTACCGGCACCGATTCTCGATTGTTCGGTGCGTGGATGACTATGAAACTTGATAAACCGGTTTAAAAAGAAGGCAATATAAAGTAGGCAAAATTTCAAGGACATTGCTTAACAGGTTTTAAAATAATATAGGAATCCCCAACCGGACATGACTTTTGTCCTTAAGTATATATAATATGGAAAAATATTGCATACTTTCATCCAGTGCAAATACATGGGGACAATATCAAATAAATCAACGAATTTATTGAAAACACAGTTAAATCACGGGAAATTATGTAAACAATGTCAAAGTATATAATAAAAAGGTTATTGCACTTTTAACTGGGAATATATTGTGTCGAACTCGTTCTTTCGGCGTAGTTGCCCGACCAAAAGAACTTGTTCTTTCCATAAGGCAGGGATCTTATATACGATCCCTGCATAAGGGTCCTTCATCTCTTTTTAAAAAATCAGTGTAGAAGAATAGCTTTATATCAAATTTTCAGAATACATGTATTAATTTTCCAAATGGATCTACTTTTGACTACTGCTTCAATGTTTTTGAAGGGAAGAGGGGGGGGAGTATATATAAATAGATTACTTTTCCAGGGCACAATCAACTGCCTGGCTAGCTCAGTGGATTGGATGGCGGGTACCGTAATCTAATTTTAACTTGGTCGTCCTGGTGGATAGGTTTCCACACTGAATGAACAACCAGCGTCTTTTCTTTTACACTCCATTGTTCTTTGATATCTAATACCTACGAAAATATTTTTTTGTAAACTTAGTCATCTTGGTTCAGAGGTTTCAACCTACACGAGCAACCACAATCTTTTTCTCCTTATTTTTTTAAATATTTTTTCCCTGTCACACTCCCTTATTTTTAGATATCTAATACATATGTAAACGTTGTTTTTTTTTCACAAAAACTGGATAGATTTTTTTTTTTCTCTCTTTATTTACTTTTATCAACTACCATAGTTTTTACCCCCATGCATACGGCTTGCCATGATTGAGCCATGATTGATCTAGGAAGGTGTCCAAATTGACATAATGCCGTATGTGCATGTTTTGACCTGCTTCAACCCTCTAAATGAAACAATAGTATGGTCACCAGGCTCCGAATTCAATTGTGATGACAACCCAATGATAAATGGCATTTAAGCACATGCAAAAAAGAGAAATCTGGATTTGAGTTAACTTTGTCACATCGGTCGATCAGTGCATACGCGAATAGTGACACTTATTTTGTTGTTCTGATTTGAAGGCAATTCCATAAGAAGAGACTGTGTTTGAGTGTGTTTTCTTCCCAAAAAGAATATCAAGAAAAACGCCATTATTTAGTGCCTTTTATCAAGCTTATGTTTTTGCGCCTATATTTGTGCCATGTATCGGTGGGTTGGTCAGCGTTGAAACTGATTTCATACATTGGTCTCCGTATAGTGGTTGTGTGCATTCTAGGGGTATAACCGTGTCATTGTGGGTGCAAGAGACATTTATGTAAATTTGCGACATTTTGTCAGCTCCAGTCTGACAGTCGAATTCTTCGCTTCCTCGAAAAGGGCAGTCCTTTACCTTTTTGTCTTTCAGCATTGTTATGCAACTCTAATTGATAAGTCCTTTGAACCTATGAGGCTATCCCAAAAGCATGTTTGAACCCACTTTCCCTGACTGCACTGAGCAGAACTGCTCCTAGTTGTTGTTTCTCCATTTTTTACCCTGTCAAAAGTGTTGTTGAAAAAGGACCATTAGTTGATTCCAAAATTGTTCATGGACAGTATGTTATTTCTTCTTAAGGTGTAAAAAACCTTATGAAGAGTAACATACACTTGAATGCTTGCTTTGCTTATTTCATACAACAGCTATCAGTTGCTTCTTGGAAAAAAAGGTCTCTCTCGTTGATTTCAGTAGGCCATGATTCTTCCTGACTTTTACATAGACAAATGATGGTCTCAACCTATCGAATCTTTCAACGTGAAGCACGGAAGCTAAGCTCAACAAGAAAGGAATTTTATATCAAACGGGTGACTCAGGTGGGTGGGGTCAGGAGGTTCGAAACCTGACCTTCTGTCACCCGTTTTATTCAAAGACTCGCTCTATCTCGGTGTATTTTGGCTTGTATCGATTGTGCATGCATGCCGATCTGTAAAAGATTACATATCAGCCTTCAAATTACACTTGGAAAATCAGAGTGAAAAGAATTTCTGACTAGTGTGGGACCATGGTGTGTAATAAGGTCACAGACACAAAATACTTACCCCCCAAAAATAACACGGTTTCGCTCACTTACTCAAGAAATTATCAAACCATCATCAAAAACACGTTCTACAACCGTTCTTTCATCTCTTTTAAAAAAATCAGTCTAGCAGAATAGCTTGATATCAAGTTTTCAAGATACATGTATTAATTTTCCAAATATAACCACTTTTGACAACTGCTTTTGAAAGCGGCGTAAAACACCATTCAAACAAACAAACAAACAAACTACTGCTTCAATGTTTTTGAAGGGAAGAGGGGGAGTATATATAAATAGATTAATTTTCCAGCTTACAACCAGCTGCCTGGCTACCTCAGTGGGTTAGATGGCGGGTACCATAATCTTTTTTTTAAACTGGTCATCCTGGTGGACAGGTTTCCACCCTGCATGAGCAACCACCAGCTTTTTCTCTTTTCTTTACCTTTTTTTTTCCCCTTTTACACTCCATTATTTTTTGATGTTTTATTCCTATGATTTTTTTTTTTAATTTAGTCATATTGGTTAAGAGGTTTCAATCTACATGGACAACCACAATCTTTTTCTCCTTATTTTTTCTTATTATTTTTTACCTGTCACACTCCATTATTTTTTAGATATCTAATACATAAATAAACTTTTTTTTTTTTGTCACAAAAACTGGATAGAATTTTTTCTCTCTTTATCTCTCTTTAATCAGTTACCATAGTTTTTACCCCCCTGCATACAGCTTGCCATGCTTGATCTAGGAAGATGTCTAAATTGACATAATGCCGTATGTGCCCATTTCGACATGCTTTAACCCCTTCATTGAGAAAACAATAATACAGTCACCAGGCTCCAAATTCAATTGTGATGACAACCCAATGATAAATGGCATTTAAGCACATACGAAAAAGAGAAATCTGGATTTGAGTTAACGTCGTCACATCGGTCGATCAGTGCATACGCGAAACGTGGAACTTATTTTGTTGTTCTGATTTGAAGGCAATTCCATGAGAAGAGACTGTGTTTTAGTGTGTTTTCTTCCCAAAAAGAATATCAAGAAAAACGCCATTATTTAGTGCCTTTTATCAAGCTTATGTTTTTGCGCCTGCATTCGTGCCATGTATTGGTGGGTTGGTCAGCGTTGAAACTGATTTCATACATTGGTCTCCGTATAGTGGTTGTGTGCATTCTAGGCGTACAACCGTGTCATTGTGGGTGCAAGAGACATTTACGTAAATTTGCGACAATTTGTCGGCTCCAGCCTGACAGTCGAATTCTTTGCTTTTTTGAAAATGGTAGTGTGACAGACCTTTTTTGTCTTTCAGCATTGTTATGCAACTCTAACTGATAAGTCCTTTGAACCTATCCCAAAAGCAAGTTTGAACCGACTTTCCCTGACTGCACTGAACAGAACTGCTCCTAGTTGTTGTTTCTCCATTTTTTACCCTGTCAAAAGTGTTGTTGAAAAAGGACCATTAGTTGATTCCAAAATTGTTCATGGACAGTATGTTATTTCTTCTTAAGGTGTAAAAAACCTTATGAAGAGTAACATACACTTGAATGTTTGCTTTGCTTATTTCATGCAACAGCTATCAGTTGCTTCTTGGAAAAAAGGTCTCTTTGGTTGATTTAAGTAGGCCATGATTCTTCCTGACTTTTACATAGACAAATGATGGTCTCAACCTATCGAATCTTTCAGTGTGAAGCACGGAAGCTAAGCTCAACAAGAAAGGAATTTTATATCAAACGGGTGACTCAGGTGGGTGGGGTCAGGAGGTTCGAAACCTGACCTTCTGTCACCCGTTTTATTCAAAGACTCGCTCTATCTCGGTGTCTTTTGGCTTGTATCGATTGTGCATGCATGCCGATCTGTAAAGGATTACATATCAGCCTTCAAATTACACTTGGAAAATCAGAGTGAAAAGAATTTCTGACTAGTGTGGGACCATGGTGTGTAATAAGGTCACAGACATAAAATACTTACCCCCCAAAAATAACACGGTTTCGCTCACTTACTCAAGAAATTATCAAACCATCATCAAAAACACATTCTACACCAGTTCTTTCATCTCTTTTAAAAAAATCAGTCTAGCAGAATAGCTTGATATCAAGTTTCAAGATACATGTATTAATTTTCCAAATATAACTACTTTTGACAACTGCTTTTGAAAGCGGCGTAAAACACCATTCAAACAAACAAACAAACAAACTACTGCTTCAGTGTTTTTGAAGGGAAGAGGGGAAGTATATATAAATAGATTAATTTTCCAGGTTACAACCAACTGCCTGGCTACCTCAGTGGGTTAGATGGCGGCTACCATAATCTTTTTCTTAAATTGGTCATCCTGGTGGACAGGTTTCCACCCTGCATGAGCAACCACCAGCTTTTTCTCTTTTCGTTACCTTTTTTTTTTTCCTTTTACACTCCATTATTTTTTGATGTTTTATTCCAATGAATTTTTTTTTTTAATTTAGTCATCTTGGTTAAGAAGTTTCAATCTACATGGACAACCACAATCTTTTTCTCCTTATTTTTTCTTATTATTTTTTACCTGTCACACTCCATTATTTTTTAGATATCTAATACATAAATAAACTTTTTTTTCTGGTCACAAAAACTGGATAGAATTTTTTCTCTCTTTATCTCTCTTTAATCAATTACCATAGTTTTTACCCCCATGCATACAGCTTGCCATGCTTGATCTAGGAAGGTGTCTAAATTGACATAATGCCGTATGTGCCCATTTCGACATGCTTCAACCCCTTAAATGAGAAAACAATAATACAGTCACCAAGCTCCAAATTCAATTGTGATGACAACCCAATGATAAATGGCGTTTAAGCACATACGAAAAAGAGAAATCTGGATTTGAGTTAACGTCGTCACATCGGTCGATCAGTGCATACACGAAACGTGGAACTTATTTTGTTGTTCTGATTTGAAGGCAATTCCATGAGAAGAGACTGTGTTTTAGTGTGTTTTCTTCCCAAAAAGAATATCAAGAAAAACGCCATTATTTAGTGCCTTTTATCAAGCTTATGTTTTTGCGCCTGCATTCGTGCCATGTATTGGTGGGTTGGTCAGCGTTGAAACTGGTTTCATACATTGGTCTCCGTATAGTGGTTGTGTGCATTCTAGGCGTACAACCGTGTCATTGTGGGTGCAAGAGACATTTACGTAAATTTGCGACAATTTGTCGGCTCCAGCCTGACAGTCGAATTCTTTGCTTTTTTGAAAATAGCAGTGTGACAGACCTTTTTTGTCTTTCAGCATTGTTATGCAACTCTAATTGATAAGTCCTTTGAACCTATCCCAAAAGCAAGTTTGAACCGACTTTCCCTGACTGCACTGAACAGAACTGCTCCTAGTTGTTGTTCCTCCATTTTTTACCCTATCAAAAGTGTTGTTGAAAAAGGACCATTAGTTGATTCCAAAATTGTTCATGGACAGTATGTTATTTCTTCTTAAAGTGTAAAAAACCTTATGAAGAGTAACATACACTTGAATGTTTGCTTTGCTTATTTCATGCAACAGCTATCAGTTGCTTCTTGGAAAAAAGGTCTCTTTGGTTGATTTAAGTAGGCCATGATTCTTCCTGACTTTTACATAGACAAATGGTGGTCCCAACCTATCGAATCTTTCAGTGTGAAGCACGGAAGCTAAGCTCAACAAGAAAGGAATTTTATATCAAACGGGTGACTCAGGTGGGTGGGGTCAGGAGGTTCGAAACCTGACCTTCTGTCACCCGTTTTATTCAAAGACTCGCTCTATCTCGGTGTCTTTTGGCTTGTATCGATTGTGCACGCATGCCGGTCCGTAAAGGATTACATATCAGCCCTCAAATTACACTTGGAAAATCAGAGTGAAAAGAATTTCTGACTAGTGTGGGACCATGGTGTGAAATAAGGTCACAGCCGCAAAATTAATATATAGTTACCCCCAAAAATAACACGGCTTCGCTCACTTATTCAAGAAATTATCAAACCATCATTAAAACACGTTTAACACCCGTACTTTCATCTCTTTTTAAAAAATCAGTGTAGCAGAATAGCTTGATATCAAGTTTTCAAGATACATGTATTAATTTTCCAAATGGAAATACTTTTGACTATCGCTTCAATGTTTTTGAAGGGAAGAGGAGGGAGTATGTATATAAATGGATTAATTTTCGATGTCAGAATCAACCGCCTGGTTAGCTCAGTGGGTTAGATGGCGGGTACCATAACCTTTTTATAACTGAGCAACCACCATCTTTTTCTCTTTTCTTTTCCTTTTTTTTTCTTTTACACTCCCTTATTCTAAAATATCTTATGACCATGTAAATATTTTTTTTAAACTTGGGTCATCTTGGTTGAGAGGTTTCAACCTGCATGTGCAACCACAATCTTTTTCTCTTTATTCTTTGAATTCAATTGTGATGACAACCCAATAAGATTAACGCATTTTAAGCACATTACATAACTCATCATGGAGCTCTTTGTGATCAAGTGCACTAAAAAGTCTTCATATTACAAACTGTATGTTATTTGACTTGGTAAATTTTGTTTTTGTTAGCAATGCTTTGATTACACTATTTTACCAACCATACTTAAATTTATCTTTTACTCTCTTTTTTTAAATAAATAGTATGGCCAAAAAATTAGGTCTGAAAGTGCAAATAATTTGGGTAGCATGCTAAAACTGAATTAAAAAGCTATCAACCCATCCAAATATGCTATAGATAAATCACTGTAATTAGATAATCTAATTAAAGAGTGCATGTGAACTTGGACAAGAAAAAAAACACTTTTCAAGGATTCTATCTTTACTTTGTACTTCACCTAGTAAATTATATCATTTTCAAAGTACATGTACATGCAGTTTTTTTGCCATATGACAAAATTAAGACATCCATATTGAAAGCATTTACAGAAGACAAATGAGACTAAAAAAAAAAAAATTGTTTTTGGAAGGGTAGAAAATATTGTGAGAAAAGGAAAATGGTGATGGTTATCAGCATTTTCTACATTTCCCAAATATTTTCAAATATCTTCTTCACGGTCATTAAAACTCTGGATTGTTTGGTAAGCAGTTAAATCACTACCCAAAGAGTAGTCTATGAAGTCTTCAATAATATCGGAAAATGTGGAGGAGGACAAAGGATATGGATAAAAATATAGGAGGAAAATATTTTGTACTTTTTTCCTCACAGATAGCCCACATGCTTAACCCTTATCCTGCTAAATAAGTTAACTCTTTACCAGATGAGGTAATTTTGGTCTGCTGAAATTGAAAAGATTTGCAGACGACAAATTTAGAGTGGCTAAAAGGGTGGGATTTTTATCTGTAAGAGAAGAAAAAACTGTGGAAAAAGGAGAAATGTTCATTCTGAGCATTTTCTCCTTTTTCCACAGTGTTTTCAAATGCCCTCAACCTCAGAGCTGTAAAAACCAGGGCTTATCTGGGAAAGGGTTAAATGAAACTTTCAACCTGATAGTGAAAACCTGAATAATAGTATTACACACTTATTTTTTGGAGAAAAATATCTCCTTATAGGCCAATGTAGATTCAAGATCAGACTGCACGCTCTGTGCAGTCTCATCTTGATCTGCACTGTTTGCAAAAGGTCAGTGAGTTGTGCTTAGCAGCTTAGGGGTTAAGATTTTGAGTACATTAGCCAAGTGAATAACTTCTTCATTTTAAGTCGAGTACTATGCAACACCTTACATCTAGGCTCATCCTAGACAGCAAAAGATGGTAATACAAAGGAGAAAAACTTGCAGGAAACTACCTTTCTTTACTTGGAAGTAAAGGAGCTATTGCTTACTGGTCCTTTACCCTCCATGTTTACAAAATCTGTCAACTGCAGGGATGTAAATAAAAACTTTGAGGTAATACGTTAGTCTCTTGTAATGCTGCACAACATGTACTCTAGGTAGCCTTGATGTATTTTCCAAAACTGGTTTCTTAGTAGGCCATCCTTATACATTTACTGTGTTTCTTTTTCAGATTTAACAAAATTGAAATTACCCGATTCTGGATCAACTAGTTGTACTTCACTCTTTATCTCTTTACCAAAAGACAATATTTTAGACTTGTTTAAATTGAAAGCATTTGTAGGCCACAAAATAAATGTGACTTTACAATTGAAATTTGCTTTGTCAAGGGTAGAAAACATTGTGAGAAAGGAAGAAAATGCTGGTTACCAGCATTTTCTCCTTTTCCTACAATGTTTTCAAAGGCTTTCTTTCTCAGGGTGGTTAAGTCAGTATTGTGTGGTAACGAGTTGACAAACAACAAAACTTTAGATTTGTCCAATTATTGAAAGCATTTGCAAGTGGCAATTTCTATATTGGAGTTGTCTTTGATAGGGTAGAAAACATTGTGAGGAAAGGAGAAAATGCTGGTTACTAGCATTTTCTCCTTTTCCCACAATCTTTTCAGAAGGCTTCTTCCTTTGGGTCGTTAAAACACGGGATTGTGTGGTAAAGGGTTAAGGTTTTTTGTTGGTATGTAAAACACTGATCATCTTACTGTCAATGATATGTACACAATTTTATCATTTCTTTCATGAATCAAAGCACAAGGGTGCAGAAAAGCTGTTAGTTTCGTGAAATGAAATTTCATGGTTGGACATTGGACAAGAGAGTGCAGATGAATGCATCTTTTTCATACCCAAAAAAGGTAAAAAGTGGAAATGAAGAAAATTTGTGATCCCTGCATGTTGTTATTACTCTTTACCACACAACAAAATTTTAGACTAGTCCAAACTGAAAGCATCTGCTGACGACAAAATAGATGCGACTGAAAAATTGAAATTTGTTTAGGAAAGTAGGAAAAGAAGAAAAGGTTGGTTTTCTCATTTTCCCACATTTTCAAAAGGTTTCTTTCTCAGGGTCATTAAAAGTCGGTTTTGTGTATTAAAAAAGTTAACATGGGTTAACATTTTGTTAACCCATGTTTGAAGAAAGGCTTGTTTGTCACTGCACACACACCTTTATGTGATAAACTGAAATTAAGACTTCCTTTCAACAAGTGAAAAGAAATAAAGTTATGAGGCTCATAGTTGTGTAATGACAGTGTACAGTGTAGTTTGTAAAATAACTGGCTGAAAACGTACATGCTTTGAATCTACCAACAACAGCATTATACAAAACTTTATTTCTTTACCACAAAATTTTAGACTCGCCTAAATCAAAAACATTTGCAGATGACAAAATAACTGTGCCTGAAATGTGGAGATTTGCTTTTAAAAGGGTACAAAATATTGTGGGAAAAGCAGAAAATGCTGGTTACCAGCATTTTCTCCTTTTCTCACAATGTTTTCAAAAGCTGTATACCTCAGAGTCGGTAAAAATTGGGATTGTGTGAAAAAAGGTTAAATGAAACGGCAATTATTCAGTCACTTTTTTTCCCCTATCCGTCAAAGGGTATCACAGTATTCTGAAGCATTTCTAAATTTCAAGCAGCCACATTTATCTTCTTCTTTTTTAACCCTTACAGCACCTTTCACGAGTTTAGTTGCCTATGTGGCCAGTGTAGATCTAGGTAAGACTGCACAAAATGTGCAGTCCAATCTTTGATTTACACTGTCCACTTTGCAGAGACATTCTGGACACAAGCACCCTTGAAATTATTTTTGCCTTATTTCTAGACTGGTAATGTCTGTTGAGCTTCTATAGCACCCTAATGGTTAAAATCTGGGCTATAAAGATATAGTGGTAATTACAGTGATAAACTCCATACTGTAATTTGAATACTCAGTCTAATATGATTGATTGAATGGCGTTTTATGCTACATCCAGTCATATAACAGCGACAGCTCACATATGTCTGTCCTGGTTTCATCAGTTCTAGGCTAGGGCCCTGAAGCGTCTTGCCCAAAGATACTCCAAGAAAAATCCAGTGCTTCCAATGAAGCTTGAACCAGAGGCCTCCAGGTTACAAATTCTACACTTTACCACTGTGCCAAGCAGGACCTGATGAAAGGCATAAAGCCAAACCTTATATCAGTTTGAAATCTTGTAAGATAAAAAAGGCTTTATACATTCAGTCATACCACAGTATTCATTCATGTAAGGGAATCTAAACAGAGATAGGGGAAAAAAAAAAAGAGGTTTACTGGCAGAATTGCACTGTCTGTATCATAAAGAAATTGACCCTTTACCAAACGACTCCGGGAAAGAAGCCCTTTGAAAACATTGTGGGAAAAGGAGAAAACGCTAGTATCTAGCATGTTTTCCTTTTCCTACATTGTTTTTTACCCTGTGTATCTAGCATGTTTTCCTTTTCCTACATTGTTTTTTACCCTTTTAGAGTCAAGTTTCATTAATTGGGCAACAATTTAATCAGTGTCTGCAACAGCTTTGAATTTGGACAATTTTTGTTTGGTATAGAGTTAAGAAGATGAAAGAATAATTTGAAGTTTGAATTAATAAGGGAGCTTGCAGAAAATAGAAAACAGAAAAAGATATTCCCTGGCAGTGTCACAAAACGAGGAAGACAGCACTGATCAGGAAACTCCTTTGATAATGACAAAACATAACTTGACAACTGTGCACAGTTTCAGCCTTATTTCATTGATGAAAAATAACCAATCAAGTAAAATCAAGTAACAAATATAATTCATACTACACTCATGAAAAATGATCAATCAAGTAATAAATATAATTCATACATTGAAAAAATCGACAAAAAAAAAAATATTTGTCTGTCTGAAGTATCAATACCTAGAGACCTATTTTAATTGCAAAGAAGTAATACATGGGCCATGCTCTGACAAAAGGGGGCTAAATGCATCTCCGTGATCCATGGTACTAAGCAAGCCATCACATACTTATGGATCCATTATAGCCACTTTTTTTAACAACCAACTTAATCATGAGATAGACTGGTCCTTGGGCATACAAAAAATTGATCAATAGCGGAAAGTTTTGGCCCAGGTCATCCTGCGCAGGCTAACCAGGGCTGATACTTTTCGCAGATGCATTAAGCCCCCTTTTCACAGAGCATGGCTCATATATAAATACACATAAGCAATGCAAATTCAGAAAACAACAAAGTGGACAGCATCACTGGTAAACTCAGTCAGCTGTATGCATAATTCAATTCCCTTTTTTTTTCTTATTTAGCTTATACAATCAAATTCCAAAAAACTTAATAGAAGTTATTTTTTCAAACAAGAAGAAAATAATGACAGCTATATACTTTCAAACACTGGTTCTTTTCCAGAATGTACAATAATTTAGTTATAAACTGTACCTGCAGATAAACAAAGTAAGTTGACAAAACTTTTTTATTGGACAAAACAAAAAATTGTGAAAACCCAAAAGTAGCATTTTCATGCACCCATGTTTTCTCTATTGGTACATTTAGTTTTAATTTTTTCCCCAACATTAAAACTATTTTTGAAAATGAAAATTCATCAAAGTAATACCCCGAGTGATGTTTTCATTTTTAAGCCTATAACTTACGATTTACAAAAAATAAAACTGTTTTATTGTATTTTATATCCTGCATTTATTCATTAAAGACACACAAAAATAACAAGTTGTGCAAGACCATAAACCAGTTTTGCACTATGTTTTCAAAGAAAATATGTAAATAAAGTATACATGATACCTCATATGCTATAAGAGATTTCATAGGAAAAAAAAATCCAATGATTCTTAGACTGCTATAGCCATCAATTTTCAATTATACACATCTCAATATCAATCTTCCTTTGTTCTAAGCAATGACATAGTATACAGTATCAGATGTTTCAGTCATGTGACAAGCCTGAAAAACTTGTTGAAAGTTGTTTCTTGAAGTTTGTTATGGTTGAAAACTGATGCCTGCATATCTTAGGTAAAGCAAAGACAGAAGTCCCCATATTACAAACAATCTATGAACACAGATATTCTGTTTGATACAGTATACATTGGTAAAATGGTTGGCTCTAGTTTAACCATTAGTTTCAGTTTCAGAAGATATAAAATAGGGTAGGATAGGGCTTTATGTCTTAGTTCAGTTTACTAGATTTTAAGAGTTATAACTCCTATGATTTAACTCATTAACATCATACAAAATTTTAGACCTGTCTATGCTGAATGCATTTGCAGACTATAAATCAAATATGGCTCCAATTAGAGACTATGTTTTTTAAGGATATTGAATACTGTGATGAAAGAAGAAAATGCTGGATAAAGCATGTTGTGCTTTTCCAAAATGCTTTCAAATTCTTCCCCTGCACCATAAAAAAACACAGAATTGCTTGGAAAAGGGATAGCCAGCATTTCCTGATCTTCACAAGATTGGATCAATTTTCACAGTTGCTAGAGCACAACACTGAATTTGTGCCGATTCCACCATCACTGTTGCTTAAGTTATGCCATATATGACTAAGTTTCTCTGATCGCCTCTGAACATCACCATTAACAGCTGCACAGAGAACACGTCTGGTCTTTTTCACCTCTGCAGTCTATTGGTCACCTCCTGATGGGAAAAAAAAAAAAAAAAAAAATGTGGACCAGTTACAAAAGGTGTTTAAGCTTTGCGGCAAAATTCAGATATTTATGTGTAACATGCGTTACTTGCCAAACAAAAAACTATCTACATGCATTCAGATTGAAGAGCAGATGAACAAACGGGTTGATTCCAGTATACCTCTAAAAACATGTTCTCCAGATACACCAAATGCTTAGCAATTATTTGCACTGTGTAATATGTGATATTGCTGGAAAGTGCCAGAACAACAATTCAAGTGTTTTTTTTTAAATTTGCCACAATTCAGATATATCAGTTAAATCTTCACCACATAATAAAGCTCTAGGCTTGTCTATGTCAAGAGTATGTGCAGATGCTTGTCTAAAGAGTAAATTCAAAGTATTGGCAGGAATGGACATATCTTTACAACCTTTTCCCAAGTTTTTTTTTCATCCAGTAAAAATAAGTATTTGCCTTCCTTCAAATATTTCTCCTGTTTGTTACCAGTGCCAGGTTTTGGTAGGTCTAGAGCTAGCACAGCACAAGACAGTTTTACCTTCCTCATTTGGATCCAAATATTTCATCCACGTCTGGTGCACCCTTTGGATGGTTATATCGCACTCTTCTCTCTCGATTATTGTTCACCATGGCAGGTCTATTCAAGGAAGCCAGCATTTCTAAGGTAAAAGTACAAACATTCTATTGTCATTTTGCAGTGGCTGATTTAGGCAAACATCTATCAGTATATTGGTCTGACAAATAAATATCACTGACTCTAAAATAACTTTGATAGTTTTACCAACATATTGTATGAGTAAACCATTAAATGTCACGTTTCTTGAACAATATTACAGCTTACATTGCAGACATGTAGTGATACTCACTAAATCTTGTTTGTATTCTTTTCTTTTTTTCATTACTCAGGAAAAACAAAATAGAATTAAAATCTACACTAAACATATCCAGAAACACGCATACACCATCCAAACACATTGACAATAAATGAGAAGTTTGTTTTACCTTGAAAATCTTCCTCTTCTTGCCTTTCGTGTATTCCCAATACAACCTGCTTCATCTTCTCTTTTTCTGCTCGCTCTTGCTATCAAATACAGAAAACTATGCTCATGAAGCACCCCAGGCACATCATTTATTTCATACGTGTAAGATTCTTATCCTTGTGCATTACCAAGAAGAAATGGAAAACCATATCAAACAAGTTACTGCTTTTCAATTCGTTTTCATGATCTAGATAAGACAGTCATACTTTGTAATTATGTTTAAAAAAGTTTATCTACATAATTATCACCTGTTTTTCATTAAATGGATCTTTTTTTTTATCATTTTCAAATAAATATCTATTGGTAGGAAACTAAAAACAAGCTCTGTAGAAATACATAATTATATGTACCTCTTCTCTTTTCTTGTATCGCGTAGCAAATTCAGCTGAGACAGGCACTTGCAGGTCTGAAAACTGAAATAAATCAATAGACCATACATGATTTAAGGTATTCACAATATAATAATGCCCTGTAAATGATTACAAACTGGAAAACTGTGTAAGAAATGGTAGGAGCTTCACAGGAATTGACATAAATTCTTCAATAGAAAATCTTATTGAATATTGCTCTCTCAAAATATGCAAGTCCTTGCATGTTTTCCAAAAAGTTTCTAAAACGATGTTGTGAAAATGCAGCATAATTAGATTTCAACTCTCTGTCCTGTTAGCTATATTAGGCTTTTCCACAATGAACAATTGCCTGAGACAAATTTGAGAGAGGTCACTTTGATTATCACCTTGTAAAATCTTGAGAATCAATATTAGTTACAGGTCATTACAAAGATACTTGTAAAAAAGTAACATTATAAGTAATGTCTTTTTTGCAGTATTTTGAAATGCTGTCAGCAGCAAGACAAAGAAAATTTCTGTGCTAAGTGTTAAGGACAATCAAAAGAAGGAATACTGGATGCTGGGTCTGATCTTTATGAGGAGAAAGTAAAGAGATCAAAGTGGCAAATGGCAAAACTGCTTCTCATCAGTATGTTCTGTATATGTCATAAAGCTCATGAACACAATCAGTCAAGATATCTTCTTAAATTTAAGTTTAAATAACATATGAAGAACATAATTTGTTGCATCATCATTAATCTCATGTATAAGCTGGCGCTTAACTCTTTGCCAGACAACAAAATAGTAGATCATTCAAAATCTAAAGCATTGCAGAAAACATATTAGATGTGGCTCAAATGATAGGAGCTGTCTTTGATAGGGTAGAAAACATTGCTGGTAAAGAAGAAAATGCTGGTTTCACCTATTTTCTTCTTTATCCACAATGTTTGCAAAAGCCCTATTTCACAGGTTGTTGAAACATGGGACTGTATAGTAGAGGGTTACAGTACACATTTACATATCTGTTACTACAATTGATATCAGAATCAATTGTTTATTACCTGTTGCCTGTTTCCCTTCTTAGTAATCAGTGTAAACTTGATTGTGTTATCTTCTACTGGCTCAGGATTTAACTCTGGAATGATAACATTGTTGTTATTATCACATGAATACAAATACATAACATGTAAACCCTCACAGTGCAAAATGAAACGAATATTTTGTCACTGAAGGGCTTTGTTATACTGCAATTTCAAGGCTGACATGGTCAGGGTATCTCTAAATAGTGGGCAGTACAAACCCAAGATCAGACTTTAGATTCTAAGCAGTACGGTCTAAATCTTTATATTCCGCAAAAGCTGTGGTTGATACTGAAATTGAGAACAATAAAACAAAAAAAGAGGGCCATGAAGGCTCTGTATTGCTCATCTTCCCTACATAATTCAGGGCCCGCGCTGCCGATCGCCATTTTCGCCAAATGCGAAAATTCTGAACAAGTGGCAAATTCTTTCTTTAACTGGCGAAAATAAGTGGCGAAAGTTTTTTTTAACGGAAATTTCTTCAGTTTTTGTCTCAATTCACGAGATAAGTGGAGAAAGGGTGAAGCAGAGCACAAGCTACAGAGCAACGAAGTCGCCTTCAATGGCTCAATTTCGCCTCATCAAGCTTGCACGGCTAAAAAACTTCACCTTAAAAAATTCCCGATATGGCTTATATTCATGAAATATTGGCAATCTAAGACAAAGGTGACACCAGTTATCCTTTATCAACTTTGTCAATTTAGACAAGACAGCAGAGTGTTATGATTCTTATCTGTTACTGACTCGCTAAATCCACCCCTTTATCCCATGAAAACCTGTCTTTTTTTCCCCACAAGTAAAGCTCTGCTTATTTGTTTAAATGACGTCAGCAGATCAGTACGGATTCTCAATACATGAATAATTTTAAAATAAAGCAAAATTACCCTTCTTACAACTGGAGATATTCAAATATTTTTTAATAAATTACAATGAAGGATAGTAAACCAAAGGATTAAAATATCCTGAAAACAATCATTTGCCTTCCTCACATCGGCAACTGAAGCAAAATCTACAGTGCAGTGTTCTATTTTTAGCATTCTATTTTTAGAATACTTACACCTTTTCCTTCCTATTAGCTAGTTTATTGACTGGATCTATATAGATTACGTCTCTGTAAACCTTGTTAAGTTTAATTCTTTTAAATTTTACCAAGTCCTAGTTAGGGTTTTGAATCAAGATTGTGGTTGGTCCTCATTACAGCAAAGAAGAAGTTTTTTTTCTTTTCTCATCACTCTGGACATTATTTGTAATCTGATGAGAAATGTTAGGGTTTGAAGTAATGTGTGACTCTGCATCAATGTGGTTATAAATTACTAGGCAATCAAAAACCCAATGGCCAGATAATGTTCTTTTGAGTCAACAAGTAGATAAAAATCCTTTCTCATTTTTTTCTTTGATAAGCAAATCATATCCAAAAGTGATAGTTAGATTCAACTGTTTTTCATCAAATACTTTAATTTCTCCTGTAAAGTTCATGGAAGAAATACTGTCTACTTGCAGCACAAGTCTGCTTCTAGATTCAAACACACAATGCCAACTTTTTAACGACCTCAATAAAGGAGACTTATGAAAACATTGTGAGAAAAGAAGAAAATGCTGGTACCAACATTTGAATTGATGTCTCTATACGCTTTGGGTATGGATGTGTCTAAAACTGTGTCATGCAGTAAAGCATTAAATCCCCATCATGATAAAAGACTGTAATTTTCATCATTCATGTTTTCATGTTTGTACAAATGAATCAAAATTGAAAGAAACATAAAAACCTTGTTCTCGGTGTCTGATACCTGAACGGAATAAATGGGGATAAATGGTGGCAAAATGGAAAGTAGTGAAAAAGTATAAAGAAATGGCTCATAAATTAAGAAAAATGGTGAAAGAAATGGCTAATAAATTAGGAAAAGTGGTGAAAAAAATGGCTTGTAAACTAAAAAAGTGGTGAATATTTTATTAAATTGGTGAAAATAGTGGCGAAAGAAAAAAAAAAACCCAGAGCAGGCCCTGATAATTGGTATAGACAGAGCATAAATATGCAAGACGCCTGTATTGGTATAAATTTTACAGGAACAATCGGCCAAGCCCATGAAAATCCATGCTCTGGTCTCAGTAAAACATCTATTTGTCAGGCGTTAAAAGTAAGTTTTGAAGCTGAAAACAGAATGATATTAATCTTTCCTCATCTTTAATGAACACACTGAGCATTTCAAAATATCAAAATAAATCATCACGAGGGCAAACTCAGCATTTTCTGTCCAACAGTTTTATACATATAAAACCATCAATGTTATAGTATAAAATGATCATCAAAGGAGATAGATGGTAACAAATATCTAAAAAAAAAAAATTGGAGTTATTTCCCTTTAATCTTTGTACCTTAACTATAACTAGTTATGAAGTGAAGCTAAGCCATGTCATGTAGCCACCAGCCATGTTCTCCCATCATGAGTCAATAAAGAATTCTGAAACAAGTGCACCTAGAGATCTTATATTGTTCTCTGCAAAGAATTCCAACCTGTGCTTTTGAAGAAGCAGAATTCTACATTTTTCTAATGTTTTCAGTTTTGCTTTCATAGAAACTAGAGAACAGATGGAACCAAATTCTTTAAGGAATTCTAAAAAGGAACCATGGCTGGATCATTTCTGTCATTCGCAGTCAAAGTTTGTGTCATAGTTTTATAGAGAACAATGCTTAAAATAATATTTAACCTATTAATGCAGGTATGACAAGCACTGGGCCATGATATAAGCTCCCTGGCCTTCAACCAGTGCAGCTGAAAATATCATATTTTTACCAAAACATATTTGTGGACAACTCAGATCAATGCACAAAATAGAATAAATAACACAGTGATACTCCTGAAATGAAACGCTGTTATCTCAAATCTTGAACTTTTTCCAAACACAATTGTGACATATCCCTTTGACTTCATTTTCTAAACAAGGATTCTCATAACAAGCTAACTTCTATTACTGCTTAGCTAATTTTTCAGCAGGACACAAACATTTTAGTGAAAGTTTAGTAGAATCAAGATTTTTGTGTTCAAGTAGATGATTTCACCTTGTGAAGTCTCCAATCTTAACTCCTAAATTGCCTTTCACAACTATGGTAGTCCTTGCGGCCAATGTACATCAAGATCAGACTGCACAAAACATGTAGTCTGATCTTGATCTACTCTGTCCACTCTTCTGAGACATTCTGGACAAAAGCAACCTTGAAACTGCCATTGTTTGGGTCTTATTGCTAGACTGAAAGTGGCTGTGGGTTTTTATGGCGCTCTAAGGGTTAAAAAAAAAAGTCTAAGCTAAAACTAAAGAACAGAACACAATCTAACATACCAAATTTCTTCTTTTTAAGGTTGATTGGAACTGACACCTCAAACTGTGGTACTTTGATTGACTCATTATTCCTAGCCTTAAAGGTGTCTTCCATCATTTTGTCAAAGGCTGACATGAAGTCTGTATCTTCCTGGCATTCAATGTGCTTCAGTCCATTCTTCATAACAACAACCTATTGGACAAAAAGCTTTTAAAACATTTGACTTTTCATATCTATGTAATATAGCATTCATTTTCCATCACAACTTTGTTCACAACTAGACAATAGAAACTAAAACTGTCGCAAAGCCGACTGGGTGTAATTTATGGTTATGACGGCATGTGTTAAAAAGTTTATTTGACCAGCAACACATTGGACTCTTTTGACCAGAGAATAATTTTAGATGTCATGAAATTTTCAAAAGATAACCTTGTAGGTGAAAGAGAAGTAAATACAAAGTCATTGCTGCCGTCGAATGGCGGCAATCATTTACTTCTTTCTGACATGCAATGCACAAAAGCTTAGGTATACTCTGAACAACATATATGACAATTTCAAAGATGGAAGATGCTGTGGTCTTTGGGCAAAGCTTGTATGTAAACAATACCCCCCACCAGCACCTTGTCACGGAAGCAGCACAATCAGAGAACAGAAATGATTTTCAAAACAAAGATCACCTGTGACCTTGACCTTTGACCCATGTACCACATGATCCTAGGTCAAACAGCTTTTGAGTAAGAGCACAGAAATGATTTTCAAACAAAGCTATTCAGCGACCTTGACCTTTTACCCATGAGACCCAAAACTCATAGGGCACCTCCTTGGATCATGGGCAACACTTGCATAAAGTTTCATGGTTCAAGGTAAAACATCTACTGAGTTACAGCATGTTAGGATTATCGAAGTTCACCAGTGACCTTGACCATTGACCCATGTGACTCAAAAACAATAGGGCACCTCCTAGGGTCATGAGCAACATTTTTATAAAGTTTCAGGGTCCTAGGTCAAGCACAGTAATGAAAAAGTCTACAGACGGATGGCTTAACAGGCAGACGGACAGACATGGTGAAACCAGTACACCCTCCTCTACTTTGTAGGTAGGGGGTATAAATAGTCTCAATAATGAGACGCTACGGTGATATTTTTCACATTTGGACATTTATTGTACATCATACCGTCTCAAGTCCGTCGTAAATTTTCCGGTAGCAAAGATAGAGCGCTATACTGACTTTCTGTTTCATCGGTTTAATCTGTATCGCAGCGAAATGCAACTGACTTTTAGTAACAAACATGACCAAAGACAAATTAATAAACCTTTCATTACATAAAGAGCTTGTAGAAGTCATTTATAACTTGTAAATCTCGGAAAAAACACTGACGAAATTTATCCAGCATGGCAGCCATTTTGTTTGTTTTTGGGAACGTAAACAACTCGGATAACAGATGAAATGCACGGTTTTCTCTATGTTCAGTGTTTAATTTGAAAATATTTGTATTTCAAACAAAGGGTTATTAAATACGCCAGCAACAGGTATGTTTAAATCCTAGTTTTGTTCTCTATTTGCGAAATTATGAGAGTTCAAACTTGCGCACAAAATCTGTGCGGAGCTTTCAACTGATTTTGTCTTGATCGTCTCTGTACCCAGAGGCGACCAGTCAAAAAGTAACATCGCCTTTGGGGACAGTTATCTGTACTAGTGGTATAAATATAAATGCGATTTCTTGAGCAAAAAGCTGGCACAGAAATTTCACTAGACCAAATATGTTGACATGCTATGAGATAGTATCATTAATCTATAAAATATCTCACCTCTTCTTGCTCATCACCATCATTGTCAGTGTCTGTGTACTCCATGTCATCATCGCCTTCAAACTCCAAATCTTCAGTCTGAAATATATCCCAAAATTATTTTCAGAAAGTAGTTTTATCACAGAATGATCAACTATCCCCCAGGCACAAGGTAGGCTGCCTCTGAATACTGAGTGGGTCAAGTTAACTCTTTACCACACAATCCCAAGTTTTAACGACCCCAAGGAAGAAACCTTTAGAAAACATTGTGAGAATAGGAGAAAACGCTGGTGAACAGCATTTTCTCCTTGCCCCACAATGTTTTCTACCCTTTCAAAGATTGAAATCATCATATGGGTCACATTCTGTCATCTGTAATTGTTTTCAGTTTGGCTAAGTGTAAAACTTTGGCATTTGGCAAGGAGTTACGGCTGTATAGAATATGCACTATCTAATATTTTCTAGAATATTCAGGCCTAAATAGTCTCTTATTATAAATCTGTTTTTGTTTTAATGGATCTACAATAGCTGTTATATCTTTTTCTAAGACTGAAAGTATCCATTTATTTATCTGGTTTTTGGAGTAAATATCAATTGTAATATGAGAGATATGTGACAATGTCTAAGAGTTTGCATGACATTAACAAATACAGAGCTATCACAGTACTCGAACAATTTCTCTAAAAACAGCCTAGCTAACAATGACTAATCCTGAAAGGAACTCAAAGAATCAAAGGTAAGCAATGAGCAAACCTTGTAGTAGTTACAGTTACACACAAAAACATAAGGTAAGCAGAATGCAAACACACATCTTGATTTTGAGATCCAGGCTGAGAACCTGTCCTTTCTGGCTGACTAGCACTCAGTTGCTCATCTTGACTGTCACTTTCTATCATCTCTTCATCATTTCTAGTCTGAGACAAATTGGCCTCCCCTGTAAGAAGGGTATTGTTCCTTTACAATAATTATCAACAAATATCTGTTAAGTTGCAAATGAAATATGAGGTGAAAAATAACTATATATCACAATTTACAATTAACAGAATCTTCCTCTATTATGAAAAGCAAAATTTCAGTTATTTGAATAAGAGAAAGATGAAAAATTTATGATGAATCTTTGTTGTAAAAATCACTTGAAACTTCAAGATGTATCTCAAAGGCTGAATATTTGATTAGAAATGAAATTTCACTCTTTTTTGTTTACTATCTCTTTGGCTTAATTTTGAAGAAGAAAAGAAAAACTATGTTGTAAATGTAAAAAAAACTTGAAAAAATCACCCTCCACACAAGGGTGCTAGGTAAATGAACACTTAAATGCCTAAGGAAGGCAAGGCTTAACCCTTTACCACTCGACAAAATTTTAGACCTGTCCAAACTGAAAGCATTTGTAGATGACAGTTTATACGTGTCTCATATGAAATGATTTTTCTTTGATAGGGTAGAAAACATTGTGGGAAAAGGAGAAAATGCTGGTTACCAGCATTTTCTCCTTTTCCCACAATGTTTTCAAAAGCCTTCTCTTTCAGGGGCGTCAAAAGTCGTCATTGTGTTGTAAAGGGTTAACTCTACACCAAACAACAAAATTTTGGACTGGACCAATTTGCAATCATTTGCAAAGACAGACTAAATGTGGCTCAAAATTATAGGATTTGTTTCAGAAAGGTTGGAAAACATTGTGGGAAGACGAGAAAATGCTGGTGATGCATTTTCTTCTTTTCCCACAATGTTTTCAAAAGGCTTCTTCCTCAGGGTTGTCAAAACCAAGGGTTGTGTGGTTAAGCATAAATGTCAACATATCATGTTCTGGAAATTGTTTTCTACAACACTAGTCCACTTATGAAATTTGATATATGATAAAGAATGGTTAGTGTATACAGGCAAAGATTGTATCAGAAACAAAAATTGAAGCGCAGGGTTGCATCTAGAAATTTTAAAATGGGGGGGACTGTCCCCCATCACCCTCAGAAAAAGGGAAGAGGGCATGTTCCCCTCTTCAGATGTGAAAAGGGTGGGATTAAATTATACACTTATCTTCTAGTAAAACTATTTATCGATACCTTTGTTTGCTTCAGAATAATAAGATTTAACAATCAATTAATTGGTCCCACAAGTTTACCGATTATTGGTGAAAATTGATCATTTTATACATCACTGTCTGTCATGAACAACAACATAGGGTTGACCCAATTCCAAAGAGAAAATTAGGGGTAAAGCAGATTAATCTTCTTATCTGACACTGTGAAATGAAGCAAAAGCAGATGAATATTTTTTTCTTTGAATTCTTACCAAGCAATTCATCATCATGATTAAGTGTTTCATATAACAATGGTTATTTTATCATTGTTCTGGCCTTTGAAAATGATATTTAGTTGGTGCAACCATTATAAACTTTATTCTTTCAGTCCTTTATTTTTGTTTTAAATGTCCCGTTCCTGTCTTAACACTTGCTGCAGTAGCTTTATGCTGCAATACGGCTTATACCAATTCATACACCCTTTTAATATTGGTTGTCAGATATTTTTCATTTCATGACACCCTGTATGTCTTTTCCACTAAGTTCAACATAGGTCTTTGCTCCTGCTTCATCTCTTATGCTATGTGTATCTTTCAACCTGTTTTTATTCATAACTAAGGATGAAAATGCAGTTTGAAGGGTCTCTGATCAAACTGACAGTTGTTTAGTCATGGGTTTGCATATTTTACCCCATGTCAATTTACTTTTGAAAACAATATTTCTGTGTATTTCAATCAACACTTTGGGTACTAAAATAAACATAACATTGTGGTAATAAAAGAATTTTAAGAGTGGAGTTAAGCTGTTTAAGGTCATTAATAAGGCTCAAAAAGCGGTTTGAAGGGATTCTGACCAGACGTCAAACTGATACTCGTGTTGTCACGGATCAATAATTAACCAAATTGTAGCTCCTGATTTATATCCAATGCATTGTGTATGTATTTCAGCTGTGTAAAGTCATTACTAAGTGTGAAAATGCAGTTTGACGGGACCTGATCAGATGGTGACACTTGTTTTGTCATGGGTTTACATGTTTTATACCCATGTCAAAGTACTTTTCAAAAAAGCATTTCTGTGTTTTAAAAGATTTTTGTTTCATATTATTTAAAACATATTTTTTTTTGTTTTTGCCCACCATGGATATTTAAATCTTCTTAATAGATGGGCTTGACATTATGGAAATTCCCCCCACCCATTCGTTTCAGACTAGAGAGGCCCTCGCAACTGTTTGCATAAAAAACAGATGACAAGACTGACTACTGATGTGATCAAAATACACAACCAGACAGTCTATGATTTAACAGTTTCAAATTATAATTGCAGTGACCCATGCAAATTTTGTTATATTTTATTCCCCTGAAGTTTGTTTTTTTCTCTTTTTCATCCTTTATGGTACACATGATCATGTATTTTTTCACACTTTTGTTTCAGTGCCTGATTTTGTACGCAAACAAATTTTGTTTTTGAGGGATTTTAGATTCTGATGCGAAAATTCCCCCATGCAGTGCTTTAGATGCAACCCTGGGACAGTTAACCTGGCTCATCATTTTCTTCTTGAATAGCTGGTAAGTTATCATCTGTGTCTGTCTCAGCTCCAGTATCACTATCTGGTAACAGAGCAGCTGCAACAAAATCAAAACATTCTCTGTTAAGTACTTAACAGAGCAGCTGCCACAAAACATATTCTCTGTTAAATAGTAAACAGAGAATGCTAAGTAGTAAACAGTGCAGCTGCAACAAAACATATTCTCTGTTAAATAGTAAACAGAGAATGCTAAATAGCAAACAGAGTAGCTGCAACAAATTCAAAATATTCTCTGTTAAATAGTAAACAGAGCAGCTGCCACAAAACATATTCTGTCTTAAATAGTAAACAGAGAATGCTAAATAGTAAACAGAGCAGCTGCCACAAAACATACTCTCTCTTAAATAGTAAACAGAGAATGCTAAATAGTAAACAGAGCAGCTGCCACAAAACATATTCTCCGTTAAATAGTAAACAGAGAATGCTAAATAGTAAATAGAGCAGCTGCAACAAAATCAAAATATTCTCTGTTAAGTAGTCAAAATAGCCTCCATTTTTCAACAAGCTTACAAACTTGTATGAAGTTTTTTGGTGTATCATCTCTTTACAAAACCACAAAATTTTAGTTATGACCAAATTGAAAGCATTTGGGGATGACAGATTTAATGTGGCACAGTGGATAGGACTTAAATGAGAAAGAAAAGAAAATATTGTTAGAAAAAAAAACACTAGAAATGTGTCACCAACAGAGACACCCCTGCAACACAGCAAAGGTCACAGACATGGTATGGTTCCAAACTCAAAAAAGGACCTATAGCCGTATTTATTGACAAAAAAAAAAGAATATATACATGTATATAAAAATTATATATGTGAAAATTTTGCTCCAAGTACTGTTACCTTGATGTTTGAGCTGACAAGGTTTTGCCAGCGACATGCTGTCTGTTAGTGGCAGCCGAGCTCAGTCCATAGCGTACAGGACTTGAGAACAGGGGGTTATTGGTTTGAACATTGCCACAGGATTCATTCATCTCTCACTGCTGACCACTGTTTTGACAATGGTTATGTGGGAATTTCAGTTATATTGCATTATCAAGTGCATCTATCCATGTTTTCCTGGAGTTTCCTTTACCAGTACTCCATTCTTTCCAAGCCACTGGCTGCTTTCCCACATAACTATTGCCGCAACAATGGTCAGGGGTGGGAGCGGAATGGATCCTGTCGCAATGAATATCATCAATACTTGGAGAGAAATTGGCCGAGCAGGGGTTCAAACCAGTGACCCCCTGTTCACAAGTCCTGTACTCTACCAACTGAGCTACTCCGGTCCCGCTTCAGCTGGACAGGAATACCTGTCATCACTATAATTGTAGCAAATACTGACGAAATTCAACCAAATTGACTTTTGAGCTGGCAACTTGGTTGTTGCACGTAACACATTGCCTATCCATGGTGATCATTTCTACCATATTATTTTAGAATCAAACCATGCACCTGGAAGTTATTGGCCTGACACGAACATTATTATTTACCGATCATACATACATACATACACAAACACATGGACAGAGATAACACTATATGTCCCCCATTTCATGGTTACCAGCATTTTATCCTTTTCCTACAATGTTTTCAAGTGTTATCATGTTGCACCACAGCTTTAATGAAGACTCAAACTTTATGAAACCAAAATGAGCTCACATATGTATATCTAGGACAAGAAATCCTAAAATTCCAAACGAGACGTGACATTGTGAAGCAAAACGATTCAATGAAGAAAAAATAGAGGACTTATTCCTGAGTACTTCAACTTTCAAAATAACTGCATATAATGTTCTCATCCATACAGATAGTTATGTATTAAAACAAAAAGTTATGTACATAACTTACCAATCTTTGGTCTAAATTCATTCTCCAACTCATCACAGCCTTTGCAAGCTTCCTCAAAGCTTTTAAATGCCACTAATTTTGGACGCACAGCTTCCAATGTGTCCTGCACCAGGTTTTCTACATCAATCGGGAATGGACAATCAGCTGTCCAAACCGGCAAACTCTTCTTATACCAAAAGTATCTCTGAAGGTTTACAAATAAAATTGGAGTCAATCTCAGGCCAATATACCCCATATTCCAAAAAAAGTTCAGGCCTAGGTAATTTTGACCCCTGATTTTTTAGCTATACATTTATCCAGGTAAGATGTTTCGGTAAGGAATCATACTAGGCAGAGTAATCAAAAATGTGATTTTTTTATGCACATTATTTCTTTTTTGTAAGAATGAATAGTTAATTATTTCTCAGCAAATTACTTTGGCAGAATCATGATATCCAAATTGAATGTCCACAAAAGTCAATTAACAATCTCATGCTTACCATGCAATATCAAACATTACAATCTCAGGCTCATTTCATAATGCCTCTCTCTTAACTCTTTACCACACAGCAGTCTTCTAGCTTTGTCCAAACTGAAACCATTTCTGGAGGACTAATCCAATTTGATTTAAACAGTGAGGTTCATCTTTGAAAGGGTAGAAAACATTGTGGGTAAAGGAGAAAATGCTGATTACCAGCATTTTTTCCTTTTCCCACAATATTTCAAAAGCCTTCTTCCTTGGTGGCCATTAAAACTTGGGATTGTGTGGTAAAGGGTTAAATGATTTAACTAGTATCAATATATTCATTCTTCATTCTTTTTAACTTAAATGTTTTGTATGAAATTTGCATTAATGTTTGCAAATTTTAGGATCTTTACAGGTTTGGTGCAGAAAATGTTAGAATGGTTTTGGAAATACAGATATCACTTACCTGAAAATATACAAGGAAGCAGTCTAGCTTTTTCTTACTGGACCCTTTATCAAAATACTGTCCACAAGTTTCTAATACAATACATGTAAGGCGAATTCTAAACAAATGTTCTGGTGGATCAAGCACAGAGGGACTACCATCTGCAAATATTTGAAATAATAATAAGTATTTCAATATTTATGGTTGATTTAAGAAACAGGATTCAAGCAGTCACAGGAAAAGTAGGTACTAATTTCAAATTCATTTCAAATGCTTGTCACCAACTTTGTAACCTTTCAATGAATGAATGATTGATTGATTGATTGTATAGTGTTTTCAACATTATTTCAGTTATATCACAGCAGCCAGTGCACCTATCCATGCTTTCCTGGAGTCTCTTTTACCAGAACTCCGCACAATCTTCTTTCCAAGCCACTGGCTGCTTTCCCACATAACCATAGTGGAAACAATGGTCAGCAGTGGGAGAGAAATGAATCCTGTTGCTGTGACTATAATCAATCCTCGGAAAGAAATTTGCCAAGCCAGGGATCGAACCCACGACCCCTGTTCTCAAGTCTTGCACGCTACCAACTGAGCTACCAGGGCTCGGCCCAAGCTATCATCAAAACAAAACATTCTGACCAAGTTTCATGAGTATCGGGCTGAAAATATAGCCTCTACGGTGCACACAAAGTTTTTCTTTAAGATTTGGCCAAGTGACCTACATTTTAAACTAAAGTGGCCCAATTTCAAGCTTGTCTCAGAAATCATCAAGACAAACATTTTGACCAAGTTTGATAAGTATCAGACAGACCATATTGCCTCCAGAGTGAACATAATGTTTTTCCAAGATTTGGCCAAGTGACCTACTTCTTGACCTGAAGTGACCCAATTTCAAACTTGTCCGAGATATCATCAAGACGAATATTTTGACCGAGTTTCAAGAGTATCAACTGAAAATGTAGCCCCTAGAGTGCACACAAGGTTTTTCTAAGATTCCGCCCGGTGACCTACTGTTTGACCATAAATGACCCAATTTCAAATTTGTCCAAGATATTATCAAGACAATCATTCTGACCAAGTTTCATGAGTATCAGGCTGAAAATGTGGCATCTAGAGTGCACACTAGGTTTTTCTAAGATTCGGCCTACTGACTTTTTGACCTGAAGTGAACCAATATCTAATTTGTCCAACATATCATCAAGAAAAACATTCTGACCAATTTCTTGAGTATCAGACATAAAATATGGCCTCCAGAGTGCACACAAGGTTTTTCTCAGATTTGGCCCATGATCCTGCTTTTTCACGCAAAGCAACCCAATTTTAATTTTGTCCTAGACATCATCAAGACCAATATTTTGATCAAGTTTTATGAGTATCAAGCTAAAAATGTGGCCTCTACAGTGCACACAAGCTTTTTCTAAGATCTGGCCCAGTGACCTACTGTTTGACCTGACGTGACTCAATTTTGAACTTGTCCGAGATATCATCATGACAAACAATCTGACTATCAACTGAAAATGTCGCCTCTAGAGTGCACACAAGGTTTTTCTAAGATTCCACCCAGTGACCTACTTTTTGATCATACATGACTCAATTTCAAAGTTGTCCAAGATATCATCAAAACAAACAATCTGACCAAGTTTCATGAGTATTAGGTTGAAAATGTGGCATCTAGTCTGCACACAAGGTTTTTCTAAGATTTGACCTGGCGACCTACTTTTTTGCCCAATATGACCGAATATTGAACTAGTCTGAGATATTATGAAGACAAACATTCTGAACAAGTGTCAAAAATATTGTACTAAAAATGTGGCTTCTAGAGTGCACACAAGGTAATTGTTGACGCCTGGAAGACGCACGACATAGCACTATCACAAAAGCTCACCATAAGCTTAGTGCTCAAATGAGCTAAAAATGGCATAAACTACTTATTTAAGCAAAATATCAATAATACCCTGAGTTGAGACTCCAAATGTTATAAATGAATACAGTGTTTTGAACACAACAGCAGATTCCACCATTCTATAATTGTACAACTCTCCCAGATATTTGGCACAACTGACTCTACGCTGATTATACTTGGGATGGTTTATCTACAATAAAGTTAAAATGTGTATAATTTGGCACCATTAAAATCGCAAAGAAATTTTTTATTTTTTACCCTGTTGTCTTCTCTATCATTCAAACTACAGTAAAACCTCAATAATTCGAAGTCTCAAGGGGACCAGCAAGATGTTTGGATTATTGTAGTACTCGAATTATCCAACAAGAGGGCCAAGATGGTCCTGGATTGCTCACCTGAATTTTTGAGAGGACCATAGCCAATTTTTTTTGAAGTATTGAAATTTTGGAAACTAAATCCTTATTTTGACAAGCAGTTTTGAAAAGGTCACCTGTAACAAGAGGGCCATGATGGCCCTGTATTGCTCCACTAGCTAATAAGTCAAAACACTACAAGCCAAACATTTTATAATACTTGGCTAATTAGTTTTAAACTCTCCTTTTGGTAGATGCCCACTAGATAAAGCTACATGCAAAATTTGGTAGTTTAGGCCTTATGGCTAGGTATGAGTAGATTTTTAAAGTTTTCCCTATGTAAGCCCATGTTAAATTTGTGGCCCCCGGGGCGGGGCCAAACTTGACCCCAGGGCTATAATTTGGGCACCCTTGGTAGAGACCCTCTAGATAAAGCTACATGCAAAATTTGGCAGCCCTAAGTCTTATGGCTAGGTACGAGAAGATTTTTAAACTTTCCCTATATATGCCCATGTAAAACTTGTGACCCACGGGGCGGGGCCAAATTTGACCCCAGGGCTATAATTTGGGCACTCCTGGTAGATGCCCACTTGATAAATCTACATGCCAAATTTGGCTAGGTACCAGAAGAATTTTAAAGTTTTCCCAATATAAGCACATATAAAACTTGTGACCCCTGGGGTGAAGCCAAATTTGACCCCAGGGCTATAATTTGAAGAAACTTGGTAGAGGTCCACTAGATAAAGCTACATGCCAAATTTGGTAGCCCTTGGCCTTGTGGTTTCAGACAAGAACATTTTCAAGGATTTTCAATATTTTTCAGTTTTGTTGCCATGGCAACCAGAATTTTTGAAAGAATCAAATTCTTTCAAGAAATTCTGAAGAGGACCACAGCAGGATCATTTCTGTAAAGTTTCATCAAAATTGGATGGGTAGTTTCAGAGGAGATGTTTGAAATAAAAGTTAATGCACGGACGGACACACAATGGACACCGGGCCATGACATAAGCCCGCTGGCCTTTGGCCAGTGGAGCTAAAAATCATTTCAAAATCTGTCACCACCCCTACAATCATCACCACAGCCATGTTTTTGACGAATCAGAATTCTCCAAAAAATTTTGGGATAGGTCACCCAAGGACCATTTCTTGAACAAGAGCACATGCCCGATAGTGGCTAAAAATATTAAGTCAAACAAGAGCACCGCATGTGAGTGCCAACGATTAGCTGTTAGGTGCTGGACAGTAAGTTAAAATTCTAAGTGGAGAAAGGGGCATAATTTGGACAAAATGATTTTAGAGTTATCTGACCTTGTTGTATGGATTGTTCTTTTACTAGTGAACAATTATTTCAAGTTTCAAGTACATGTGTTGAGTGAAAGCCGAGACATAACAAAATGTCAAAGTTTTTGCACAACAACAACAACAACAATGCAGACGACGACAACAGGGCTATGACAATACCTTGATGTTTTCTTATAAAACAGCCGAGCTAAAAAAAGGGGCATAATGTAAGGATCATTTCTGTAAAATTACTTCAAAATCTGACCAGTGGTTTCAGAGAAGATGAATTTTTAAGAATTTCTTCATGTCCGTATAGTACAAACAGCCCCCCACCACCACAGCCAAGTTTCTTGACGGATCAAAATTTTGTGAACAATTTACAAACGGGGCACCCAAGGAACATTTCTGTGAAATTATTTCAAAATCTGACGAGTGGTTTAAGAGAAGAAGAATTTCAAAGAATTTCTTAAAGTCCATACAGTGCAAAGAGCCCCCCCCCCCTCCCCCCCCATGGTTTTCGACGGATCAAAATTTCGCGAACAACTTTTGAAAAGGGTTACTGGGTTACTCAAGGAACATTTATGTGAAATTATTTCAAAATCTGACCAGCGGTTTCAGAGGAGAAGATTTTTAAAGAATTCCTTGGAAAATTCCATTTGGTTGCCATGGCAACCAGAGTTTTTGATGGAATCAAATTCTGTGAACACTTTTTAAAGAGTACCTCCCAAGGAAATTTCAGCCAAGTTTGGTCCAAATTGGCCCATCGGTTTAGGAGGAGAAGATGTTTAAAGAATTGTTGACACCGCACGATGCAAAGAGCTCCTCCCCCCCCACCATGGCCATGTTTTTCGATAGATCAAAATTTCGCGAACAATTTTTGAAAAGGGTCACTCAAGGAACATTTCTGTGAAATTATTTCAAAATCTGACCAGCGGTTTCAGAGGAGAAGATTTTTTAAAGAATTCCTTAGAAAATTCCATTTGGTTGCCATGGCAACCAGAGTTTTTGATGGAATCAAATTCTGTGAACACTTGGCTTAGTGGTTTAGGAGGAGAAGATGTTTAAAGAATTGTTGATGCCACACGACGGACGACGCACACCGCACGATGGACACAACGTGATCCTAAGAGCTCCCCTTGAGCACGATGTGCTCAGGCGAGCTAAAAAGGCCTTGACAAAAATTGCATTCCATCCAAGATTGACAATTAAAGTATACCTCCCCAAGCAACTGAAATGAGTTTTTGTTCCTTTATCATAACATTCAAAGAATATCATATACAGAGGGTTCTTTTCTGTAAATGCACCTTCTTGATGACAAAAAAAAATAAACCACTTGAATTCCCTTTCATTAGCTGTTTTCTTTTTTGAAAGGCTGAAACTGTAATTTGTACAAAATTGCCCAAAATAACTGTCCCCCCACAGCAAAATATGTGCACTATAATTTGTTTGCGTGGAAAAACAGTAGAAGGTAGAATTAATATAGTGCTTGCACTATTTCAGAGAGTTAGAAAATTTACATGCATATGTATTAAAGTTCTTTGGCCACCGGTGTTGCATTGTAGTAACATTGAATACAACTCCATAACTTGAAAACTGTTGAAAATAATTGAAGAAAGAATTCAAAGGTGAGGAAAAAATTGATCTAGACTTAATCAATGTAAAGAAGCAAAGTGATGTCATGGAGCAGCACAAACATTTGAATTATCAGATCCTTGAGACTCGAAATTATCAATTTGCTCCTGGTGCAATACAGTGGAGTTTGGCCGGGACTAAGTAATTCCGCGAAAAATGCTGGGTTCTCCAATGTTCAAGACTGGAAACATTTAAGTTTTATTGTAGTGTGACACTGGTCAGAAATGTATAGCTAGTTTTTTACTCACTGTTAGCTCTACTGGCTGAAAGCCAGCAGAGCTTATGACATGGTGTGGTTTCCATCGTCCGACCGTCTGTCTGTCCGTCCCTTAGTCTTTTTCTTGTTTATGTGATAAAGTCTGCATTTGTGGTCAGATTTTCATGAAACTTGCACAGTTTGTTTATCTTATCAATAGCTTCCACCAGATTGATTTTGGAAAAAAATCTAACAAACAGTATGGGAAAAGTAGCCATTTCAAGTTGAATATTTCCATTTCTTGTTTACGCGATAAAGTCTGCATTTGTGGTCAGATTTCCGTGAAACTTGCACAGTTTGTTTATCTTATCAATAGCTTCAACCCTATTGATTTTGAAAAAATCCAACAAACAATATGGAAAAAGTAGCCATTTCAAGTTGAAAATTTCCATTTCTTCTTTACATGATAAAGTGACCACTTGTAATCACATTTTTGTGAAACTTTCACAGTTTGTTCTTCTCATCAATGGCTTCAAACCTATTGATCTTGAAAAAAAATCCAAAAAACAGTATGGGAAAAGTAGCCATTTAAAGTTGAAAATTTCCATTTCTTGTTTACGAAATGAAGTCAGCATTTGCGATCAGATTTTCATGAAACTTGCACAGTTGCTTTGTATCATAAACAGCTTGAACCCTATTGATTTTGAAAAAATCTGACAATCACGGGAAAAGTAGCCATTCAAAGCAGAAGTTTTCCATTTCTTGTTTAAGCAATGAAGTCCACAGAGTTGATCCAATTCTTTTGAAACTTGCAAAGATTATTTGATTCATCAAGGGATTGACCTCTATTAAAAATGGAGAAAATCTAGGAAATCGTTCAGGAAAAGCAGCCATTTGATGACTTACTATCGTTTACTCAACAAAGTCCACATTATTAGTCACATTCCTTTGAAATTTGCTAGGACTGTTTAATACAAGGTGTACTGAAACCCTATCAAATTTGGCTGAATTCCAAACAATTAGTTTTGAGAAATTGCACTTCATTTTTTTCACTGTATGTTCAATTCACCGTGCCTACTTATGCTCTCTTAGTGGGTTCAAGCCCAGTTGCAAAAACACATTTTTGTGTTTTTCGTGTGTGTGTGTTTTTTTTTTTTCTTTTTGCATCATGAATTCATAATGTATGCTAGCAAAAAGCAAAATCACTGCCAGTAGAGCGATTTCAGGCCCTCAAGGGCCTTTAGTTTGAATTAAAGTCATCTCATAAAATCTTTAAAGTATATTTACAAACACATCAGGGTTCGACATTAAGGCACGTCCGAACGACATTGTCTAGCAAAAAATCGGTTCGGGCTAGTAGAAACTGCGTCCAGCTAGCCTGAATGGTCTAGTGCAAAAATCGAGACAATAAGTTAAGTATCAGTTTTAATGCTTGGTATAAGTGACGAAAATCGACCTAACATGCCGTTCCTCGAAAAAGATCGCTTACATAATTTGTGATTTTGTTCAACAAGCGACAATTTAGTGACAATTTCTACAGGAAGCCGATCGCGCATGCTCGGTAGTCAATATTTTCAGTGGAAAAACCAAATCGAACTGAAAATAGATTTAGTAGACCGGACTCCATGGGCTTTTTTTTCGTCAAGGATATGTCATAAATTTTAACGTGATTGTTATCATTTTGTTTTAGTATTTGATTTTTAAGCAAGAATTTCATATGTCTAGCTCTTTTTCTTGGAATACCGTAGTTTCATTTTGACGACAACCGAAAATGAGTCGCCAAGATGTTTACATAGACAACGGAGCGGACGAGCGGGGAATATGCCAAGCTTGCATAACTTCAAAATAACACCTGATCGGGGAGAAGCAGAGTCCTAATATAAAGCTAAAAACAAATGGATCGAAACAAAAATAGATCTAGATAAGATTAGATCTAGATCACAAAAAAAAAAAAAAAAAAAATATCATTTTAGACCTTGAGTGGAATGCTGGATTCGCGCTGTTGGTTTCTGTTTGATCCAGAGGAAAATGTCATGTTTTCTCTGACAGTTTAATAAACTGAAGATCTGTTGAAGGATCTGATAACATATTATATCACAATGGTTTTGTCCTTTTAAACTCAAATTCTGTAATTTGAGCCTAAGTTAGACTAAAATGTGTGTTCGATACTGCTTTCAAAATGGGTAAGTCTATTTTTTTCCCTCTGGGAAAGAAATCGTAATTGAAATAATTAACGGAGAAACATTCATTGATCATTACTTAACATGACATTGTCCTTTTTTACAATTTTGGTATATTAGCAAGAGAAATAACATAGATTTAGATCTATTTCATACTTTTCTTCATTTTGCAAAAATGGTCTAGTAGAAATCTGAAGTGGTCTAGTAAAAATTTCAAATTACTGGTCCACTGGTCTAGTTGAAAAAAATGTTAATGTCGAACCCTGCACAAATTTTGAATCTGGTAAACCATCATTTGTAGAACAAGAGGGGCAATCATGGCCCTGGAGTCACTCACTTGAGCCTTTTGACCAAACATAACCCATTTCCAATCTCTTCAGAGATATAATGACAAGCATTCTAAGAGACTTTCATGATTATTGGACCAAAAATATGGCCTATAGGGTGTAAACAAGGTATTTCAAAGATTTGAATTGGTGACCTAGTTTTTGACCTGATGCGACCCATTTCTAACTTGTCTTACATATCATCACGACAAACATTCTGACAAACTTTAAAGAGTATTGTACTGAAAATGTGGTCTCTAGAATGTACACAAGGTCTTTCTAAAATTTGACCTATTGACCAAGTTTTTTTATTATCCAAAGTGACCCATTTTCAAACTCTTCCGAGATTTATCAAGACAAACACTCCGACCAAGTTTCGTAAGTATTGAACTAAAAGTGTGGCCTCTAGAGTGTACACAAGGTTTTTCCAAGATTTGACCTGGTGCCCTACTTTTGACTCCATGTGACCCATTTTCAAACTCATTAAAGAATTGGACATATCATGTGGCCTTTAGAGTGTACACAAGGTATTTCAATGATTTGACTTGGTAACCTAGTTTTTGACAAAACTTAATCCCTTTTCAAAGTCGTCTGAGATATCATTAGGACAAAGATTTTGATTAACTTTCATGAGTATTAGACTGAAATTGTAACCTCTGTACTGTACACAAGTTTTTCCAAAGATCTGACCTTGTGACCTAGTTTTTGACCCAATGAAACCTATTTTCAAACATGTCAGAGATATCATCAAGACAAACACTCTGGCCAACTTTCTTGAGTAGTGGAGCGAAAATGTGGCGTCTAGAGTGTACACGAGGTTTTTCCAAGACTGACCTAGTAACCTAGTTTGTGACCTGATGTAACCCATTTTCAAACTTCCTCAAGATATGATCAAGACAAACATTCTGACCAACTGTCATGGGTATTGTACTGAAAATGTGGTTTCCAGAGGGTACAAAAGGTTTTTCCTAGATTTGACCTTGTAACCTAGTTTTTGAGCTGATGTGACCCATTTTTATTCTTGTCTTAGATGTCATGAAGACAAGTATTCTGAAGAACTTTCAAGAGTATTGGACTCAAAATGTGGCCTCTACAGTGTACACAAGGTTTTTCTAAGATTTGACCTTGTCACCTAGTTTTTGACCCATTTTCAAAGAAGACAAACTTTTTGACCAAATTTCAAGAGTTTCTGTATGAAAATGTGGCCTCTAGAGTGTACACATGGTAAAAGTTGACCACAGACAACACATGAAGGATGATGCTTTAATGACCACAAAAGCTTGCCTTGAGCTCTTTGAACTCAGGTGAGCTAAAAGAGAACTCAAAATTACAGCAGAGTAAGCCATGCAATCATTGAAAACTGAGGTTATGGAACTTATCAGTATAATTTGGAAATCAACACTGGACTTTCTCAGACTACCTTGAGATAATAGACATGACACAAATTAGTACCTCCATTCCTAGTCTTATATCCTCAACCACACCATCTACTACTTGTATGGCAACTGTTTCCTGAAAATAATTAAAACTGTAAAATGATGAACCATCTTATATCCATGTTTTGAAGCAGAAAATTAAATTCTACAGACCAAAATTTACATCATTACCTCACATGTTAAATACTAGTCAAAGCACTGTAAAGAGGTAACAGAAATATTATGAATCATGTCAAAGTGTCTTATTTGAACTGTATTTAACCCTTTACCACACGGCAAAATTTAAGACCTATCCAAATTGAAAGCATTTGCAGACGACAATTTCATAGTGGCTCAAATGACGCAACTTTTCTTTGATAGGGTAGAAAACTTTGTGGGAAAAGGAGAAAATGCTGGTTACCAGCATTTTCTCCTTTTCCCACAATGTTTTCAAAAGGCCTCTTTTTTAGGGGCGTCAAAAAGCGTTATTGTGTGGTAAAGGGTTAAAATATAGTTGAAAAAAAGTATTTGTTTATTTCAACAATTACTCCTGTACCCTTCATTTACTCTAAACACAAAGCAACCTACTTATTGACTCTACATGACCCATTTTCAAACATGATCTCAGTATCTTGTTAACAAGCATTCTGACATTTTCATGATTTGATGATAACTAAGGCTTCTGTTTTTCTCACCACTAATCTAGGTTTAGAAAGCCACATAGTTTACTTTCAAACATGAAAATCATAAAGTCATAATTGTGGTAATGTTAAACAAAGGTTTGACAAGAACAGTGCTAAGGATCCTAAACATGATGATTTTTCAATGATATGACCAAGTGACCTGATTGATGACCCCATGAGACCAATTCTTTTATTAGCTTAAACTAGATATCATGCAGAAAAACATCCTGAGTCTCAAGGAGATAGGGTGACAACTGTGGTCTCTAGAGTCTTAATGAGATTATGCATGAATTGCAGTTTTTGGCTCTACATTACTCAAAATGAAATATGACAAAGCTTTGATGGAGATAAATACTCTGACAAGGTTACGAGAAGATTAACTGAAAACAGTGGCCTTCAGAGTCTTATCACTGTCATATGTATAGAATGTTTCAAGGAAACGCTGAAGACCATTCTATCAACAAACATGTTCAGTTCAACTAATCACAGCAGTAAAAACACTGTAAGCTTTCACTGTGGCCTAACTTAAGAGGGTTTATTACATAGGAAAACAAATCTCATGCGAATGCCAACACTTGGCTGCGGTTACTTTTCGTGAAAATTCTCAGTAGAAAAAGGGGCATAACTGTCTCAAAAATATTTTGATATTTACCTGTCCCTGTTATATGGGTTCCCCCTTTAAAAATAAACAATTAGTCCAAGTTTGAGGTAATTATCTTCAGTAATGAGAGAGATATTATAAAAAGTCAAAGTTTTTGAAAATGTCAGTTTTGGCATGGCGCAGACAACGAAGCAGACAGTGCCAGGGTTAGGACAATAACCTGATGTTTTCTTTGAAATCAGCCAAGCTAAAAATAAAACAACATATCAATACAGTAAAATAGCACCCTAACTTACATGATATGGAGCAATTCCAGCCAGTAAGTTTGCAGCACAATGAATAGAGTTGTAACGAATGTTCCACACAGCTATCACACACTTAGTTGTATAAAATGCAATCTGTAATGAAAATGGACTGTTTTTAAAATGAAACAAGTACAGTATTTGGGTACAGTCCAGTCACCAACAGTTGATTTTTTTCATGAATAAAAATTCATATATTCATTCAAAGCAATTAATTTGAGATGTGTCACTGTTGAAAAGCATGGGATACAGAGGTCCTGCATGGTTAAGTGGTTGGAATGTCGAATTCTAGCATTTCATTCTCAGTGTCCTTGGGCAAGGTAATTCAGTGTTTTAGCCACAGAAACACAATAATTAGTAAGCTGTCCCTGTGATATGACTTAAACAGTGTTGAAAGTAATGTTAACCCTTAACCAAACAACAAAGTTTCAAACTTGAACATTCCGGAATCATTTGTAGACAATTTAATATAGCTCACACAGTGGCACTTTTCTCTAAAATGGTTGAAATCATTGTGGAGAAAGGAGAATTGCGAGTAACATCATTTTCTCTTTTCCCCACAATGGTTTCAAAAGCCTTCTTCTTTAAAGTTATTAAAAGAAGGGATTGTTTAATAAGGAGGTAAAAATCATTTAATCAATTACATACAGTACAAGGAGTGTTCAAAAACTTTTGCAAACACATGGTTTCCTCGAATACCACAAAATTTACTTTATGAAAAAAGAATTAACTGGTTAATCGCTTATCACTGTATTATGTGTATAAATATAATTGAATCCACAAACTTGTTCCTTTGCAATTTAGATTGCTTTCAGGTGTATTCATATAGATCTACACTGTGTTGAAAATGATTAGAAAATGAATAGAAAATGTCACTGAAATCAGAGGTCATATAAAAGCTTGCTGTAAGTTGGGATTGAGCATCAAAAATATACATGATAAGATATGTGTTGTTTATGAGGATAAAATGAATGTCATTTTCCACAGTTTCTACAGCATTCATTGTCAGACAGCAAGCACAAATGACAACGTTTGGTTAATTCTGAAGAAAATTCTCAAGGTTAGGAAAATAAATGCCCGTGGGATCCTCCAGTTACTCATTGACCAGCAGAAATGTACAAGGGTACAAATGTCAAAGACACTGCTGAAGAAGTATCCATAATATCAGAAAAAGGTATTTGATTGTCCCATAATGGGTGATGAGACATGGGTCCATTTTTATGAGCCTAAGAGAAAAGTTGACAGTATGATATGGGCTCTGAAACATGCCAAAAGGCCCAGTATTGCTAAACAAACACTGACAGTATAGAAGGTGTTATATGCAATTTTCTTTAGAACAAGTGGACAAATCATGTGAATTGCTGTTCCTATAGGTAGGAGTGTGTCTGGAAGCTTCTATAAGAATGTAGTTCTGAAAAAATTATGAAAAAAAAAAAAAATGAGAAAAGTATGTCATAAAACAGGTCTCCAGCATGTCCATTTTGTTACATGACAATGCTCCAGCTCACAAATCATCAACATTAGACCAGTTTTTGAAGTCAGAAAAGGGTGATGTATAATCACACCCTCCATACAGCCAAGACCTCGCCCCATGCGATTTTTACCTCTTTCAGAAATTGAAAAATCACGTAACTGGTAGGAGATATAGATCCAGAAGTGTGCTGAGATCAACATTTAACCAGTTTCTGATTAGAGTACCCAAAGAGGAGTATAAAAATTGTTTCCAAAAGTGGATTCAATGATTGAAACTATGTGTACAGTTTAAAGGAAAAATTTTGGAGGTAGCATGACAAATTGTTATCAAACTTTGATTACCGTTTCTGAGAAAACAGGTTATTTGGAAAAGTTTTCCAACACTCCTCTTTTTTGAGTTTAGTCCAATCACCGAAAGTAGCCCTTTTTCAAATTGAAAAGAATATATAATCATTCTCAGCTATTCATGCATGATCAGAGATAGATATACTTTCTAAATGAACTGTATATTGTATTTGAATTCTGATTACTACCATTGACTTCTCTTATCAAATTATCATGTTTTCACATCTAGTACCTTAATATGTTAATCATGTTAACATTTGATTTTTATCTTTTCTTCATATAACAAAGTTGCCTTACTTCTTCATCATCCCAGTTCAACTTTCTAATCTGTCGTAAAACCTGAAAATAAAAAAAAAAATCTTGTATTACAAATCACCTCAAATTATGCAAATTTCTCTTAACTTTTTACCACATGATAAAATTTTAGACTTGTCCAAAAAGAAAGCATTTGTAGACTACATAATAAATATGACTAAAAAATTGAAATATATAACTGTTAGGGTAGAAAACATTGTGGGAAAAGCGAAATTGCTAGTTTTTATACATTTTCTCTCATTCCCACAATGTTTTCAAAAGCCATCATCCTAAGTATCCTTTTAGCCCAGGATTGTGCAATATAGGGTTAAATGATATCAAAATATTCCTCTGTAATTTTAGCTTTAAAAAACTTAGGTCTATCCCTATCAGCTTGGCATATAAACAACTAAAGTTTGCCAGCAAATGATAAAATGACATGTTATTGAAATGGTAACAGATATTCTGGAGACACCCTTTATGAGCTTATGCTTGTACATTTAAAACTCCTCACTAATGTCAAAATGGAAACTCCAAAGCCCTGCAAAAATCTCTTGGTTAAGTCAGTGTAAGTTGGGAGCAGGGAGGAAACTCAGGGTTCTTGTGTTATCTCAGTATCCAGGAGATACGAGGGCTGTTCGATATGTAATGTGTATTGTACCACAGCGCGATAACACTTTGCACGATTTCATGGATGAATAGCTCTATTCAATACCTTTCAAACGGTATAAACACGAGCCTTCAGCTCCAAATAGTTTTAAACTTATAGTCATTTCAATAGAGCTAGTCGTTGACCACCGTTGTAAAAATGGTTGGGAAACGGATTAAGAATATTGAAGAAATTAGAGCTTATATAAAAGTTCGCACAAAACTCGGTCATTCGGTAATGCAGATTTTTAATGAATTGGGGGAAGTTTATGGGTCTGATAAGGTATCTTAGGAGACAGTTCGTAGTTGGAGAAAGAAATTTCTGACTGGCACAGAGTCCGTCAAAGATGCAGCAAAATCTGGCCGACCTGTGACTTTAACAGGCAAGGCAAATGTCTCAAAAGTCAGAGAAATAATTGAAAGTGATGGCAGATACACGATTCGTGATATTGCCAACGCTGTTGGCATATTGCTATCGCAGATGCATTTCATTTTGAAGCGTATTTTGAAAGTACGAAAGATTTCTGCCAGATGGATACCGCATATATTGACAGATGACCAAAAACGGGTATGAGTACAAACCGCTGAGCAATTGCTCAAAATGTTTCCCAAATTCAATCAAAGACAATTTGCAAACATTGTTACTGGTGACAAAACATGGGTTCACTATTTCGAACCAGTAAGAAAAATTGGAAACAAAATATGGCTAACTAAACACGGTAGAAGGCCTGTAGTTGCCAAAAGAAGCACAAGCACAAAGAAGGTTCTTTATTGCATATTCTTCTCATGTGGTGGTATAGCTGTACAAATTCCGGTGCCGAAGGGCAAAAGTATTACATGTCAGTATTACCGAGATGTTATACTAAAAAAGCTCAAGAAATGTTATCTTAAACAACGCCCTGTGTCAGGATTTAGGCATGTTCGTCTACTTCATGATAATGCTCCATCACATACATCTGAGCTTGTGAAGCAATTTTTGAAGTCGGAGAAGGTTACCGTCTTGCCACATCCACCATACTCTCCAGATCTAGCCCCATGCGACTTTTTCCTTTTTCCAAAACTTAAAAAGTTCTTATCTGGTCGTTGTTACAAGTCCCGACAAGCCCTTGGCTCAGCCATCAGTCAGTGCCTCTGAGGTCTACCTAAATCAGCATACCGTGACACATTTCAGAAATGGATTCAGAGATTGAAATTATGTATTTCAAACGGCGGAGAATACTTTGAAGGGATGTAACGTTCATTTCACTATTTGAGTCGAATGCTTTTGAGATATCGTACAATACACATTACATATCGAACAACCCTCATATATTGTTCATGGATGGACTGACAGAAACCTGGAAGCTTATGTTGAATCTGATTGAGCTGATCGAGTTCTACATGAAGTAAAAGAGCACAACTTTCACAAATAGCATCTGCAAAAAAACTTACCTTCTCTGTGGTCACTTTGGAGAGATCTTTGTATAAAAGTTTTCGGATGTACTCATGCATGGGGGGTCTAACTTTCCTCACTACTTGGGGTGTGTCTGGAGGGTTGCTGTAGAAGTATGCATTCTCTATCATTGTTGAATATCTACTGTCCATCATTAAAGCTGTCTTTTTACGCATCATTACATCCTGAAATCACATAAATGTTATTTTCTCACAAAAACTGGCACAATACAGTTGCTTCCACAAACAGTGCTGAACAATTCTGAGCAAGCTAAACAACATGTGCATTGGATGAAAACATTGATATACCTTTACCAAAACTATCTCAACACGTGTACTAACAAGCAGTGTGAGTTTGAAGATTTTTGGTGATTACATAATGGTGCAACTGAATGAGATGTTTTATGTACGTTTTCGGGACAAGAAGAGAAATTGCTGTTAACGCAGTGTGTGCGATCACATACAAATGTACGTGATTCACATTTAAAATAAAAATATCTTGTACATTCAGTTCCTCTAAAACTTATTGGAACATACAAAAACTTGTGCTATTGAAAATTAAAAAAGTCAAATTTCAGAAATTTCCTGCAGCAAAATGTTTACAATTACTTTTCCTGGATGGGTTTTCCAAATCCAAAAATAGAATGGCTATCCGTCGTCGTATATAACTATCTGATGGTAACGCGACATATAACAGGTACCAGTTTGCTGGACAGGAACATTTCTGAATCAATTCCCTTGAAAATGCATCATATCCAAAATGTTGCGGATGGCCAAAGTGCTATTTTCAGTAATGGTGCATGATCAATTGTTATCTTATGTCTTTGGTTTTCACAATAAACATCGAACCTTCTGTGGAATCAGGCATTGTAAGAAAAGGATAAACTTATTATTCCAAGCACATTTTCCTTTCCCCAGTGTTTGCAAAAGCTCAAAATCTTTTATCTTTGAAAACTTGTATCTTTATATTGTTTGAAAATATTTCAACTGACAGCAAGCTGTCGTTAGCCTGGGTCCTGGCCGTAATAATTATAATTAGGTCTACCCCGTATCATGCTTTCCTGATAATCGTGGTCAGTTATTGATCTTTGGCAGCTCGCTATCTGTTTATCGCTTTCCTTATTATTACCCCCCGGGGACATTTGAGGGTCTCCCAATGCTTATCAATTGTTCCGATAATCTTTTTATAAACTTGTTTATAATATTTATCACGTGACGTCATAATGTTAATATAGACGGATTTGCACGTTTTTCATTCAATTCATCGTGACCTTCAACAACACTTGTAACAGCATCCTTTAAAGCTTTCTGAGTCAAACAGACGAAGAGATTAGCAGCTACTGTTAATCTATCCACTACTAAATTCATTGTGAGTAACCTCTTTGAAATTTTGTTGTAAAGTTTTTCAAAAATGGCGCACAAAAAGGAAGTGATCAAATCGAGGCTACTGGAATTTCGGTACCTATTTTAAGCATTTAATTTGGAAAATTGATTGCAGCGTCATCTACTTTACCCTACTGTGAGATGGGGTAAACCAGATGTCGCTGCGATCGGTTTTCAAATGTCCCCAGGCCATCATTTTTGACAAAGTAACGTCCGAATGATAGAAAAGGAAAAAAATGAACGGACTGGAACCCAGGCTAAGCTGTCGTTGACATCGATACTAAAGAGTGATAATGTTGTTTAGATTTGAACCCCCATATTTGTTTGCATACCCCCAACTTCTGTTACCATTATGTGCAAAAACCTCCAGCTGGATAAAGCACAGCACACACTGTTAACGAATGATCTTTTGTTTTTGTCATATTGTCTTTTTATGTTTCTTTAGGTCTCTGTTCTTTTCCTATGATGTTTCAAAACCAGACAAAATTACAGGTGAGGTGATAATATCAGACAAATAAGATGAATAGATCTTACATACAAATTCACTGATTGCATAATTACCAGATAGACCCTTGTTCTATGGTGTGATTCAGGAGTTCTATACAGATATCTACCACAAGATTCCAAGAGTGCACAGGCCATTTCTATGTTGTGATGACTAAAGTCAAACAATAACATCTGAAAATATAAAAAAATTTGCCTTTGGACAGTGTTGATCAAGATCAGATTGCACAGAAAAAATACAAGTAAATATGAATAGAATAACAACACCGTTTCTTATTTCAATATGAAATTTGTAGAGTTACCATTATTGCTCATCTTTCTATTCAAGCCAAGCCTTTCTGAAGAGAAACAGCTAACAAATGGCAAATGAATCAGACAGTCCTACTATCTATATGGGAGAAATGAACAAAATAATGTCTGTATTTCAAAAGAAATAAGTTTCCCTAACATACCTTTAAACAGTGAAGAGCTTCAACTTTTGGGAACATTTTATACTTGACCAATTCACCTATAAAACAAAAGCAAAAATGAAATATTTAAACTTCCCTTAGTATCTTTAAAATTTGATTTAAATCTCAAAAAACCCTAAATGGAGCCATTCAGTTTTTTATAATCTCACAAAGTTGCCATTTTACTAGGACTTATGGCAATGTCACATAATGAATAACATGCACTAATTACAAGTATTTTTATTCAAATATGTACAATGACGTCATATTTAATGCAATAGAAATAGACAGAGTTACCTGTTGCAAAACAACAATCTCATTATTGAAATGCCCCACTTTGCACATTTTAACTGTAGTATTCATATAGTTATTATATGATTGCAAGGAAAAATATATCTATAAATAGTATTCATCAATGTTTCACAAGAAATTTTGATTTATAGCATAAAAACTAAATAGGCCCCTTTAACCACTGTTTTTACCTTGACAAAATGTCTTCTAACAGTTTTTTTTTTAAATCATAAATATTGTAACATATCTTGTGAATACTGGCCAACCACCCAAAGATATTCAAGGCATTCATTTTAGATATAAACCTAAAGTTGATGAAATTCCTTTTATTCTTTCTCCTCTTCTCTAAGATACCTGAAATATGGTCAACTTTAGATTACTACACAGTCTTAGTTTGGTCTTTGTGAAACATTAAAAGTTCGATTAAAAAGTTTAATTACAGTTAACTTTCTTATGTATTAATCAAAATTGAAAATCTGACAATATACACAAAGGAACATACCAATGAATCTCACTGTTTTTAACTTTGATTCTATGTTGATTTGGTCTTTTTTCCTTACCTGAAAAGAAATAAGAAGAAAACAGCTGAAAATATGAACTGACCCTTTACCAAACAACAAAATTTTTGATTGGTCCAAAGTGAAGGTGTTTACCGTCAATACGTCAAATGTGTCTCAAATGATTTTACATGTCTAACACTGGGTAAAAAACATTGCAGGTAAAGGAGAAAATGCAGGTTACGAGTTTTTTATTCCTTTACACAGTGTTTTCAAACAAAAGTTTTATTCAAACTTTTTGTAGCTCTGCTATATGCAGTATATGAGGAACACAGTAAAATTACAACCTGATGGTATATTATGATGGAAAATCCATTTCGTACTGTTTTACTCCTTGTCACCTAAACACAGCTTTTATCATTTTGCAGCAGATCACATTTGAAAGCATAATGGCAGAAGGAGAAATTGCTTGTCACAAACAATTTCCCATGTGAGTTATTCATGTTTCAGACCTGAATTCATTATCTCTACCTATAAACAGATATTCTTAAGATTTCTGCTCCAAGTAAAGAGATGAGTAACTTACATGCCATCTGAAGTCTCCCTTCAGTAATTGCACTAAATCATTGCTGACATCTGGCATGACAGGAAATAATGTGGCAACCAGTCGTGAGTAAAATGGTAACAAATCATACCTGTAAAAATATTGACATCACTACAATTCAGTTGACTGCTGGAAAAAAATCTTATGGGTAAATATCATTCAGTTAAAATTATGCCCGATATAACTTGATATAACTTAACCCTTACCAAGACAATTATTTGCTTTTACAACCCTGTGAAAAAGGGCTTTTGAAAACATTGTGTAAAAAGGAAAAATGCAGGAAAGCAGCATTTTTTTTCCTTTTCTCACAACATTTTCTATGCTTTTAAAGGTAATTACCGACATTTGGTCCACTTTTGAAATGTTCTCTTTAAATGCATTCAGTATGGGGTAGTCTAAATTTTTTCGTTGGGTAAAGAATTAACTTGACAGAAAAATTAATTTGATCTTGCTTTCTGTGAGTGTTTCATGGTGGTACCTATGACTTCTGAGACGCTGGGTCATAATTTGGTGTAAAAGCCCAGGACAAGTAATCCATTGGTTGAAAGTTTGAATCTCAGATGGACCAAAAATCTTTCTTTCTAAGAATTGATAAGTTCATTTCTACAGGTTTCATTCCTTTCTCATCTCTACACATTGTTTTGACTTCATTTATGTGGAAAAAAATTCCAAAAATGTATGGAAAACTAAACTGGCTACTTTGAAATAACTGAAATACTGTTGAAACAGATTTTAAAAATACACAAGAAGAAAACATAAATTTTTTTTGCCATCAGTATCTTTTTCATTAGCATATACCTAAAGATCAACAAATACAAGAGCTTTTTCAACATCTGTAATAATTGAACATAAAAACATACACATCAGCTTTCTTAAACTTACTTCTACTTAACTCTTTCCTAACTGTAGATGACACAAAAAGCTTTGTGGACAGTATAGATCAAGATCAGACTGCACAGAATGTGCAGTCTGATCTCTGATCTACACTCTCCACTACTGTGCTATAGATTATGACCAAAATGGTTCATCTTGTAGCAGCACTGTATTAGTAGTTTTTGAAAAAGTGTGAATTATTCAATTGGAAGTGAAAGAGTTAACCCTGTACCAAACAATCCTAAGTTTTAACGACCCAAAGGGAAGAAAGTGTTTTGAAAACATTGTGGGAAAAGGAGAAAATGCTGGTTACCAGCATTTTCCCATGTACCCACAATGTTTTCTACCCTATCAAAGACAATAACTATGATTTAAGCAACCCTGAAATTGTCGTCTGCAAATGCTTTCAATTTAGCCAAGTTTACATTTTTGTCATGTGGTAAAGAGTTAAGGGTCAATGTGACTCTACCCACCTTGTCCTATGGACTGTAAACAATGACCTGACTAGTTTCTTTCTGTTGGTTTTGGTATTAAAGTTCATACAAAATTCAATAGCTGCCTACAAAAAAAAAAAATCATATCATAATTCAATTCTAACTTGTTCTATAGAATAGATAAGAAAAAACTTTCAGAACATGAACACTCAATCAAAAATATTGTCTTGCCTAAGTACATGTATTTAACCCCATTTACTAAATAATCCAGAGCTTCAACTACCTCTAGAAAGCAGCCTGAATGAGATGTGGAAACAGTAACCTGCATTTTCTCCTTTTCCCACAACATTATCTCTTTTTCAAAAGCAAATTCAATTATTTTAATGGCATTTAATTAGTTGTGTGTAAATGTTTTCAAGATGTACAAGTCTAAAGATTTAAGTGATTTAATACTAGTGTTCATCCCTTTGTGTGCTAAATAAATAAAACAGGTAGACTTGGCCTATACCATAGAGTAAATGTCAATTATTCAATTTCAATACTGTTCCTGGCAAAAAGATCTTCTAAAATAGCTGACAGTGCAAACTTAGGATCAGATTACATGTTCTGTGGAACTTCCATCTTATTTTTTGTTCATTTGCATGATGTATATATTCCAGTTATACTGAAGCAGCCAAAACACCTATCCATGCTTTCCTGGAATTTCTTTTGCCAGTATTTGGCACAATATTCTTCCAAAGCCACTGGCTGCTTTCCCATATAACCATCATCTAAACAAGATGTCTGTTTGTAAAACAGTCATGCCCCCCTACTGCCACATTGATACAGGAAGTGGCACAGTTCATAAACTGATATCAAAAGAATTGATTGGGAAATATCGATGTCATCTTTTTGATTTATAGCCCACTTCAATTGTTAAACGTGATAATCTGTCAACAGTTCGCATAATTATACACACCACCGTGTGTATACATACAAGATTGTAAACAGTCGCCGATACACAGACTGGGTTATCGATTTTCTTTTCAGCACGCGCGTTCGACTTCTGCTTTTTCCCAGTCAACTTTGATGCTTACTACGTCCCCAATAATACGCGAATAAAACGTTGGAGCCACAAGTTGAGCCACATATGATGATTTTTGAGACACTTTAATTTTTTTTCAGCAAATGGCTCAAGTGGCAAACGGCAGCACGGGCCCTGAATCATCTGGTGGTCACTGTGACCTTGACCTTTCACGGATTAATCTTAAAATCGATAGGGATCATTTACACTCCAAGATGAATATCTGTACAGAATTTGAAGGACCTAGGTCAATTGTGTGTGTAGTTATCATCTGGACAAGGTTTGGTCTATATATCATTAAGTTGAAGGCCACTGTGACCTTGACCTTTGATGGATTAATCTCAAAATCGATAGGGATCATTTACACTCCAAGATGAATATCTGTATAGAATTTGAAGAACCTAGGTCAATTCTGTGTCTAGTTATCATCTGGATAAGGTTAGGTCTAAATATCATTAAGTTGAAGGCCATTGTGGCCTTGACCTTTGATGGATTAATCTCAAAATCGATAGGGATCATCTGCACTCCGAGACGAATGTCTGTGCCAAATTTGACGAACCTAGGTCAATTCTGTGTCTAGTTATGATCCAGACAAGGTTTGGTCTATATATCAACATGTTGACGGTCACTGTGACCTTGACCTTTGACCGATTGACCTCAAAATCAATAGGGATCATCTGCACTCCGCAACGCATGTCTGTGCCAAATTTGATGAACCTAGGTCAATTCTGTGTCTAGTTATCAACCGGATAAGGTTTGGGCTATATATCAACATGTTGATGGTCACTGTGACCTTGACCTTTGACCTCAAAATCAATAGGGATCATCTACACTCCGAGACGCATGTCTGTGCCAAATTTGACAAACCTAGGTCAATTCTGTGTCTAGTTATTATCCGGACAAGGTTTGGTCTACCGACCGACCGACCGACCTACTGACCGACCGACAGACATTAGCAAAGCAATATACCCCCGCTTCGTTGAAGTGGGGCATAACAATGATCAGTGGTGAGAGAAATAAATCCTATCGCAATGACTACCAATATCTTGTTCTGCAGTCTACAGTTTCCACAAAAGCAAACAACATTTGTTTCGTGCTTTATGTTTTAATAATTTCCCAAACAACAAAATTTTAAACTTGTCCAAATTTGCAGATGACAACTTAAATGTGGCTGAGATAATGGTATTTGTCTGAGATGTGTTCAAAAACATTGTGAGAAAAGTAGAAAATTCTGGTTACCAGCATTTCTCCTTTTCTCACAATATTTTTAAAAGTCTTCAAAGTCTTCCTCAGGGTCGTTAAAACAAGGGATTGTTTGGTAAAGGGTTAAAAGAAAGAGGATATAAAATGTGTGTACGTCAAAGAGAGCAATCCTTCACAGTTTCCCACCTACCCTTTGGCCAATGGAGCTAAAAACACTTTAAAAACCCTTGCCCCAAATCTTTATATGTAAGACGGGCATTATTATTTGGAGCTGATCAATCTTCTACAAGCTCTGAACAACTACAGTTGCTTCTGTGGCCAGTGTAGCTGGCAAACAAATGGCACAAAAAGTGCAGTTTGATCTTGGTTCTACACTTACCAATACACTGGGGCATTCTGGCAAGTAGCAACCTTAAAGCTGCAGGGATTTTTTTTTTTCCATGACAGGAAGTTTTCAGTTTGTTTACTTGGAGCTTTCAGAGATAACTACTGAAAAGATTTGATGAAACCTTTAGAGATTCTATTCTTGAACAAAGACCTACATCACTGAGGCTGTTATATAAGTGAAAAAATATTTTAAAAATGATAACAAATCTAGAACCTTATCAATGAGATCTCTGTTAACACAGGATGGTAGTGACTGAGCATATGCGTCAAACTGTAGCTTCATTAATGTACCAGTATCATCATCGTCTGTAAATTACAAGAAGTTAATATATCTTTTTTATATCAACAGAATCTATAGTATATACAACTGGTGGTTTCTGTGCACAGTGTAGACATAGATCAGACAGCACAGTCTGATCTTGGATTACACTGTTTGACAATTCATCAATTATTCTGACATTAACAGCTTTGAAATTTGTTTGAATTGGAGTTTACGGCAGCTTTAAAAGCTCATTCATATCATGGTGTTAAGTGCACCTATGAATGTTTTTCCTGGATCTCTCACACCAGTACTGACACAAGCTTCTTTCCAAGCCATGGACTACTTTTCTCATGTGCAATAGAGATGAGAGGTGAAACATTGCTGGCAGGAAGGTTTGCCTCAACCAGGTATCAACCTCTCAACCACCAAGTCGCGAGTTAGATACACTTACCACTGACCTACCTGGCCTGGCACAAGCCAAGCCAAAAATAATATGCCTTGTTATCCAATGAAGCAACTTTTTTTATGGAAACTGACAATAAGTAAACATTAAACCTAAATCGTTTCATCTTTACTGTCCTAACATAAAAGGCTGTCATTATGGTCATCTACAGACTCCAAACAGTCCTCTATAAACACTTCAAAATTTCCTAGAACACACAAGTTTTAAGAACTTAGAATAAAGAATTAAATTTCAAATTACTTCAAGAGGCATGATAAATGTCACAAAATGAAAATCACATCAAGAGGCATAATAAATTTCACATATTAAAATCAAGTCTATACAATTGTGATTCCTTTTCCCAGAAGGTTCTGATAAACTGATGCAAAAGAAACTGTTCCTAAAACTAACAGACTTTAACAAATTTTTAAAACTAGAACTGTTTAACTACATACAAAACATTGAGATAATTCTAAATAATAACTCAAGAAAAACAACTGATAACGAAAATAATCATCTTACTTTTCTTCTTTTTCTTTCTGAGTACTGATATATCAAGCAATATTGTTCCGTGATTATTGTGAAAAAAAAAAAAACAGTTTCATATGGAAACCAATACTACCAAACTTGAGTTTTACATTTACGCTGAGTTAATGATTTTGATAGCCATCTGAAACATTTTTATTCAAATCTGTGTTTACTAAAGAAAACACTATCAGATTTTCTTTGTTTCCCCAAAACTTAAAATCATATATAATTATGAGGGCTGTCCCAAAATAGCGCAGACAAAGGTTCTAACACAATCAGTGTTAACACAAAAGATTCAGCAAGTTTCGGAATTCTTTACATGAGCTTTGTGCATATGTGTGTGAAATATAAACTTAAGAATTGCTCAATCTATCACGATTTAAAATCAGCTACCCATACATACCTGGCGCACACTAACGTCAATGTCATGACGTCCCTAGAAAACAATTTATTCTTTTTCAAAGTACTCTTCATGGTGCTCAATGCATTTACAGTGGTGTGTGACCCACTTATCGTCTATGTCTTCAAATCACTTGCTTTTCAAATAGCTCAACACTCACAGAGTTTCCTGTCGCAGTTCACTGAAGTTTTTGAACCTATGTCCCCGCAACTGAGACTTTAAATAGGCAAACGAAGTCTAGGTGTGGCAAGTCTGGACTGTAGGCGTCCATCCCTCAATAAATCTCTTGTGCTATTTAAATACAAGAGATCTTGACAAAGATCTGTATTTTTCTGGAGAGTGCAGTTTGTGTAGAGTTTGCGTAGGAGTCATATCTAATTGTACATAATATTCGATAACATTCCGCTGCGCAGCCATTTCCTTTGATGTCACCATTTTCAGCATGTTGGAATTAACCACCGCACTAGGTTTTATCCCATAACTTTTTTCAAAATAATACTACGTAAGCATCCTTTGGTATAATACTGTCAAATGCAATGACGTTAATCCATGTCAAATGATTTCCCACAATTATGACCGTGTTTGGGATTATAGACATGTAAAGATGTAGCATGCTCATAAAACCCAGTCATATTTTGGTGTGCGCCGGGTTAGGTACCCCATTTGTGTAAGTAACTTCATAAAATGTACTATTTGCAATCTTGATTTTTTACTTTATACGGGAATATGCACAAATGACAAACAGATACAACATGCAAATTTTACTGAAATCTGACGTCGGGTTCCATAAAAAATAGTGTTGTCTACGACATTTTGGGACAGCCCTCGTAAAACACAAATGTTTCTACAGTCCAGTTCTAAACAGTAGTCAATTAAGCAATTGCTGCTTTTTTTCTGTTTCTACTAGATACAATACATCTATGTCAATATCACTCTTCACTAAATGACAAAATATTGGACTGAACTGAATTGAAGGCATTTGCGATCAGTTAATTAAATGTATCTCAGATGATGGAAATTGTCTGAAATGGTAGAAAACATTTTGGCAAAATGTGAAAATGCTGGTTAATGATGGTTCTTCTTTTTCCACGATGTTTTCAAAAGTGCTTACCTGCATTTTCTCCTTTATCCCCAGAGGCCCCATTTTATAGGTCTTTAAAACCTGTGATTGTTTGGTAAATGATTATGCCTTCTATACTGCATTAATATTATCTTTATAGCTGTACAAATATGCTTTTTCATTCATCTAAAATTAACCAACTTTTAAAAAAACTTTGTGGGATAAGGAGGCTGCACTGTTTGCTACAATCAAATGTTCCATTTGCCATGTTTTCACTCCATTCAATCAAGATATTTTTTTTGCTTTCATACTTCTTTGGGTCACTTGTACCAGAAAGCGTTATGACAAAGCAGGAAAGCCTGCATAATAATTCCATCTCACCATCTACAGAAGGCAGTAGACCAAGCTCTTCCATTGCTACAGTTTCATCTTTCTCTGTATCTTCCCCCTTCTGACTATCATCTACTTCTCCTTTACTCTCCTGTTCTGCTAATTGTTTTTGAGTTTCCATCTCCCTCTCTACATCCTCTATGTTCAAGCTCTCGAGATCTGCATTAGATAAACAGGTTTTTTATGTAGTACAAATAAAAAGAAATGTCAAAACCATAACCTCCCATCAGAATGATTTCATTCACAAAGTGAGAATTATTCTTAATGTCACTTTGAAAGACTATTATAGCATGTAAAGTATGTAGAGTCTGATATTGGGTCTTAATTGTCTAATGTTTTGTGAATTAATTTCATAAAAGCGAGAAAAACATAATTAAGTCATATTAATAGATTTTAAATACCAATTTTGTCTATTTGACGTTCTGCGCATTAAATCATAACAGCAAATGACAGTTATTCAATCCAAGTTAACAATCAATCCATTATTTATTTGGATTATTGTATTAAGTAAATCACTTAGAGAACGAATATGAATCACATAACCTCCCTTGTTTTATCTTACACATATTTGGATAAAATTTTGTGACATCAGTTTATACATCTTTCAGAGAAGTAAATCAGTTTTCATACACGAAAACTGCCATGTATGCATGTATAGTTTTGTATATTTTGGACCTATAATCTACAAGATATCATTATGTGGTAAAAAAGAATCTGACATTTGTTGGCTTTTAGGATAAAATTGTATCAAACTTATCTATAAAAATGATATTAACTAAGCAACAATATTTCAGACAAATCCTTTTTGAAAACACTTCCAGACCACATAATTTATAATGCACAAATGAGTGGATTTCTACCAAATAGTCTAGAAAACACTGTGGGAAAAGGAGAAAATGCTAGTTACCAGCATTTTCTCCTTTTCCCTGAATGTTTTCAAAAGGCCGACTTCTACGGGTTGTTAAAACTCGAGATTGTGTGGTAAAGGGTGAAGCTCACCAGAGGCTTGCTGAATAATATTTTCTAGGCTTGTTTAATAAAATTTTATTTTAAATTATGTCAGATGCTGTATATAGCAAAAAAAGCTCACCAGACTGAAAGCTTTTCATTACTATTTGAATTTTTATCACTGAACATCACTTAAGCTGCATAGGGAGACAGTAAAATTAAGTTCAGGCTGCCAAAAATGTGCAGTTTTATCTTGAATCTACACTGTCTATTGAGTTACTCTTGCTAACAGTAACTTATAGTACACAATATTGCAGTCTTTCTGTCCGAATGAAATTATCTTTCATTTCTTGTTTGCTTATAGGGTGAATGATTGATTTTTATGTATCTAAAAAAAAACATTAATCTATGGTTCCAGCAGTTTTGTCAGAATATTATGAAAAGTAAAATTTACCTTCTTCTAATCCAGTTTCACCATCCTCTTCTTTCTGCTCTTCTTTCACACTGTTCTCACTCTCTTTGTAAAGTATCTGTGAATAAAAAAAAAGTGCTGAAGAATTTCAATACAAGATAATGCTCACTGAAAATTCTTGATCAATAAAAAATACATCATGACTGTCTGTCACTAATGATTCTTATTCGAAATTCCGAGACTCAAAGGATTGGATTCAAAGGATTAGATCAACTAACATGCGCCTGTAGATTAGATGGCTAGACTTTCAATTACAACTAGGAAGAATAAGAGCTGTTATAAGAATGCCTGGAGATACAGCTTGAGATTTCTGAAAATTATAATCATAACTTTAATTCTAATTAGCATCTATATACCTCTAAAAATAATTAAACTATAATTTGGGCATCTTTGATAACAGTGAAATTATGAGAAAATCACTAACACTTGGAATTGAAGCTCTCAAGTCAGGTAAGCATTCATACAGTGTTCTTGTTTCCTCGTCTTCCCACAGACTACTGTCTCCTTCATACTGAAACTATATGAACAGGGTGTTGACAAAATCTTTCATGCACAAGTCACACTAAATCAATTAAACAAATCCAAATAAATGCTAGGTGGACCTTTCATAATTTCAGTATTTCTTTCATTTATTTAGAGATTATTCCAATAAAATAAATCCAGACGTAACAGGATGTTTTAAGATTACTTCCATCACAAAGTTCACATGTAAATAGCAAAAAAAGTTGTTCTCTTTTCAGACTATTGTTGTATTTAATCTTTTCATTTAGAATAAGTACACGGATAACATAAGTACATGTATAACATATTTATCTTTACAATTGAATGTCAGGTAACTTGTTTATAAAGGAAAGACTTCAATAACAGTGAAACAGAATTCATACAGTAGATGATCTTTTAAAATATAAGGTAAAAATCAGAAAAATGTATCTTTTTACGCATTAATGATGATAATCTGATATTCATTAGAGTGATATACCTCCAAACCTCTTAGTGGATTATACATATCTAGTCCTCCATCATCATCTTTGTATTCATCCTCTGGCAATTCTGGCATATCTTCATCCAGAAGATCCTGTAATACATTCATGAAGGCAGGAATATACATAGAGGGAGAACAACAAGATGTTTCCTATAATAGTATATGCTTTTTTTTAATTTGCTGTTTTTGACACATCAAAACTATTCCAAATCAAACTTAAGACAAACATTAGAAAGAAAGTTTTTCAAAAATATAGATAAGAGGAAAATGAGGCAATTCCTTGTTACAAGCAAAATTAATGGTGTTTTCCAAAGCAGTCAATTATAGTGGCATAAAATTTGTATTTGTACAGTGCTTATAAAAAGATAAGAAAATTTACACTGTTATGGTAAATAAATACTGGTCAAAAACAAGAACATCCCAGTTTATATGGATTCAAGGGACTATACTATAATGCCTCAGATTTAAGAGTATTTGGATAAGAACTCTTTTATAACTCATTACTAGTTAACAAATTGTTAGACTCATCAAAATTGGAAGCATTTGCTAAGGACAAATTGAATGAGTCCCAAACATTAGGATTTTTCTTTAAAAAGGTAGAAAACATTGCAAGAAAATCAGAAAATGCTGGTTTTCTCTATTTTTTCTATCAAAGTTTTCAAAAACTTTATTCCTTAGGCTCTTTAAAACACAGGATTGTTTGGTAATAGCTAAGTAATTAATTTTTGCATGTTTTGTCTGAATTTCTAATCTAGCAAATACACCATCAATTGAAAACCAAAATTTTCCAACTATCTTAGAAAATCTTCACAGAATACAATAAAACTGATAACTACAAGATATCTTTACTCACTGCAAAGACTGTAGTATTACTCAATAACTTCTGGTAGTTATTGTAGTGTTCCTCGAATTTATCTTTTCTTTCAGCACTGAGCTCTCCCTTTGTCTGTAACATACAAAAAATGTGCACTTTTATGTTATTTTCAATTCTAACATGACACGTGAATTCGGCTTTATAAACACAGTGCAACGAAAGCGTGGATTATTTATTGTGCCTCATAACTCACAACTGTGGTTTATTGAACGATAAACCACGACAGAAAGAAGATTATTTCTTAAATAAAGTTTGTTTCCCACTATCCTGTAAATTCCTATACAAACTCTACTTTTGTGCCTATTGTCAAACTTTTATGGACGTAAACATTCAAGAGAATTATCTATGCCAAAGAATGTGTCAAAACAGGGTTACAATTAAAAAATGCCCATTTTATCTAAATTATGCTAAAATCTATATTTCCCCCCCATAATTTATCACATATCTGCACAACACAACAATTAGTAACTGTAAGTCAGTGATTTCAAAATATGACAAAGAAAATGTACTGCGAAAATGAAAGGCTGCAAACTACATGGAAACCGCATATATGGTATCATTGGGCAATATTTGGTATGGCTCTGTATTTTTTTTCAAAGATGATTCACAAAATGATGGGAATGTGTCTGGTCAATTCCCAGTAGTGTTTTGAAAAGTTCTCTATGGAAAACAGGTTAAACATGCTTTTCCTCGTCCAAAAATGAATTTTGTTTCTTTCTCTGTGGACTGACATGCTTAACTTGAAGGTCCAATAGAGACCAAAAAACAGTTCAGGTGTTAAAATGCATTTAAAGTTAAATCATACCATTTAGAAGCATGGAAAATATTGTGAAGGTGACATTCTATTACTGTGTGGTCGGTCCAAGAGTTAGTTACTGGTAGAATGAATATTAAAATCAGGCAAAAAGTAAACAAAAGATAGAGTGATCTGCCAACTTTTACCCTAGTTTTGAAATTAATTTCTCTGCCAGGGACTAGGACTTCAACCTACCCTACAATAACAGTGTCATCTTCAAAATAATTTCCATACTTTTAACTCTTTACCAAACATCAGAACTTAAGACCCGTCCAATTTGAAAACTTTTGCAGATTACAAAATAAATGTGCCTCAAAATTTGACATTTGTTTTTGGAATGACAGAAAACATTGTCTGAAAAGGAGAATGCTGGTTACCAGCATTTTCTCCTTTTCCCAACATGTTTTCAAGAACTGCTTTTCTCTGGATGGTTAAAACTCAGGATTGTGTGGTTATGTGTCAAATGATTATATTATGACTTAAATTTTGATGCATTTTAACACCTTTGTTTACTTTTGGCAGCTACTGTCACTTTAAATCTATGCCAAGTTTGTTTCTTCAAAAGTGTTAAAGCATCTACTGTATACGTGGATATACACGCGTCGAAAACTTTGCGAATTACTGATTACGGACATTTTGTGTACGGAAATGTTTGCGAATTCCAGACACTCGTTATTTGTTGGTATACTTGTGGTAAAATATGTGAACAGAAAAGTTTGCGAATTTTTCAAATTCCCGAAATTGCAAAAATTTCCACTTATAAATTTTTTTTTGCAGCCAAAATTCATGTCATTTTGAAAAATTCTTCTCAAAAATACATGGTGTAATGATTTCCATACAACAAGGGTTTCAATATAAACTTATGCTGTGTGTTCTCTTATTTTTTTGGGCGTTTTAATGACACTGCAGTTATCATTTGCCTGCAGGTTAACTTTTGGGCTAGATGATTCAGTTTTGACAAACAGTTTGGATCAAGATCAGACTGCACAGAACATGTAGTAACTTGGAATTGTAAATTGGATAAAGTATACTTACCATTAGCGTTTTCCTATTTTGTTTCTCCATATTTTGAAGATTTTTATGATCAGCCACAAGATGTTTAAATAATGAAGAAAAGTAATCACCCAGTAAGTTTTTACAACCCCTCTGTCGTTCTTTTGGCAAAACCTTCAAGACAGTAAATACATCCACATAATTTTTGTCAGTTACAGACTTAAAGAATCTTAACTTCTATGGCCTATAATCACCAATTCTTCTTAATTGCATTCTTTAATCTTGTTCTAGATTAAGAAAGTAACGATTTCTGATTGGCTAAGCAATTTGGTTTGGTCAATTAGAAAATGATTTAGCCAATCAGAAATTGTGTTACTTTCAAACTTAGAAAATTCTTGAGAATTACACTTAGAATGCTTTCAAGGGTGGTAGGTGAATATGGGCCCTTATGATACATGCCTCATAAGTATGTCTTGCACAAGTACCTCCTTTTGCTATCAATCCAATAACAACAGAATATAAAATTGGACAAAAATTTTGGGTGGCGGTTTCACAAGATGAACGCTATAAGTTGAGTAACTTGATCAATAGACAACTATATGATGGACCTCTAAACAGATGGTTCTGGTACATCTCTGGTATCATTGTAATTCACATATGACAAAATGATTAAATTATTTGTCAGATCAAATATTAATCTAATAATGCCAATTGAAATTAACACATTGAAAAAAAAATATATACCTTTGTACTTGGTACCTCCAAACTGTATTTTTCAGCTAATATCCTGTAAATATTAATATATTAATATTAATGACAATAATAGATGATAAAACGGAACATCATGCTACCAAATAATGAAAACAGGGATCACACTCATAACAAATATCATTAGATTAATTAACCTTTTACCACACAATCCCATGTTTTGGCCCTGAGGAAAAGGCTTTTAAAAATACTGTGGGAAAAGGAGAAAATAAAATACTAGCATCTTGCATTTTCTTTCTTTTTTTTTCTTTCTTTTTTTCTTTACACAATATTCTCTACCCGTTCAGAGACATGCTCCATCATTTAAGCCACATTTAATGTGTCATCTGCATAGCTTTTGATTCTATAATTTGGTAAAGCCCTTCACTAGAAGACAATAAACTTTTCAAATAGTGCAAAGTAAAAGTGCTTGTTCCATCATTCAGGCTTACAAGTAGCTTTTCTTTAAAAGTAGGAAATAGTAGGAAATAGTAGGAATCTTGATAAAAAGTAGAAATCTTATGATAAAAAGTAGGAATCAATTAACCCTTTACCACACAATCCCTACTTTTAACGACCCTGAAAGAGAAGGCTTTTGAAAACATTGTGGGAAAAGGAGAAAATGCTGGTAACCAGCATTTTCTCCTTTTCCCACAATGTTTTCTACCCTATCACTGACAAATTTCATCATTTGAGCTACCTTTGATTTGTCGTCTGCAAATTCATCAATTGGAAAAATAAAGCTATGTATAAAATTAAATGAAAATCTGCTGATTGAGAGAGATTTTGTTTGAAATTAAAAAAATAACAATAACTGCATCAAAAATAACCAAATACAAAATACACTCAATAAGAAATGTTATTTGAAAAATTGAAATCCATATTCCATGAACAATGAAAGAGGAATTATGCACAGAAGCTTTATTAAATGAAATCAGACAAGGACTAAATCTACAGGTACTCATAAAATGACCAAAATGTTGAGAGCATGTGTAACAGCACTTAATAACTATCAGTGTGAAACATTTTGATGAAAAGAGCATAAACAGAGTAGGTGGTGTTGCCCATAGCAGCATTTTAAGATAAAACAGAACAAAGGGCAATAACTCTGTCAAAAGTGACAACAGGAAAACAGTGTGATAATGGGGACTACAGCACATGATACAAGTCATTCTGCAAAAGTATTGTGAAAATTACATAAGAATTGTGGGAGCAGTTGCAAGGACAGAAGCATTACATGGTAAAATTAAACAAAAGTCAATAACTCCTCCATTGATGACCGCATCAACAAAGCTCAAAAATATGGGTTACAGCACTTAATACTGATCATTCTGTAAAGGTATAGTGAAAATTGCATAAAAATTAAAGGAGTAGTTGTGAAGATAGCAGCATAATTCAATAAAAGGCAAAAGCTCCTCAAAATATGACCAAATCAAAAAAGCAAAAGAGTATGTGCTACAGCACTTGATCTTGATCATTTTGTGAAAGTTTGATGTAAACTGTATGCAAAATGTAGGACGAGTTGCAAGGACAAGACAAAAGGCATGAATGGGCTGCCTACTTTATCAGCTGACTACCCTATCAGGGTATAAAAACTCCAGTCACAAGATAAAAAGGCTGTCTAACTTTAGGATGCTCTGAGATCTTACTGTACATCATGGCCCTCTTAAGCATGAAGGGCCAGTGATTGAGACACATTTCCCAGAAGGGCACCATGCAGCTTGAATAAGAGGTCAACGGTAGCATGTTCAAAGACTCTGTAAGAGCTTCATCAGTAGTATATGCCCTTAGTCCTTATATCATGCAGCATATTTCATTCTGCAACAGACTAAAAATTGCTTTGAAAATTACATTTTATTGTTTTCATTTTCATGAGTCATTTTGAAAAATGTAGGAAAAAAACTAGGAACATGGCAAAAAATTTGGAAGAGTCGGATTACATGTAAGCCTGATCATTGTGTAACATTTGCAACCAATATTTTCAACACTTCAATTAACATACAAATTCTGCACAGAAAATTGTTTTCCAATCGATGCAAAATGATGTGAAATAAAAGATTTCTAATAGCTCACCATATGCAAATTAAACATATATGAAATTTATGAAAGTGACTTTAAATATTGTCTGTCAAGAGTATTTCTGTACATTGCAACACAGTTCTGTCATTTGAACTACATTTCATTTGTTGTCTGCAAATGGTTATAAAATGGATAAATCCAAAACTTTGCCCTGTACTTTGAGTTATGACAATACCAGATAATAAAAGAACTTACACCTGATGATAATGTACCACAACACACAACTACCAAAATTCATTTCGCCTTTACCTGTATTTTCGTGGTAAAAGTCCAGCATAGTCATCTCCACAGTGTTTACAGAAACTTGTCAATATAGACAGGTTATTGTGTTCCTCTTTATCGCTGTTTATAATCAGTGCAAGCTGATTTGCCAGTAGGTGTAGGCCCTCTTTCTGACGAAATATGCCAACTGACAAAAGTTCTGCGAAGAACCTCAGATCCACTCTATACTTGCTTGGATTGCTAATCTGTGGAAATAAGGAGAAATGCCAGTGTATCAAAATGTTTTGGTAATAAAGCACCAATCTGGGCAAATTTTTCTCATTAATTCCAGCAGACAGTTTTTATGTCAAGCAGCTTTTGCTAGTAAACATTTGTTACCATGGCAGGGAAATTCTGAAAAATAAAGTCTCCTTCTGCAACAATGTTTTCACATATATTTAAAGTTGTCTGCTACATACATATCATTTCCTCCTTGTGGTATGATAATCAGAATGACATCCTGTTTTCTAGGGCTAAGCATTTTGATTTTAAACACTGTTCTACTTTTTCTATTAATTTATTGTTCTTACAATATCATAGATGTTTTAAATACAAATCTTTTTGTGTTTAGAAATTCTTTTAGAAGGAAAGAGTATTACAAAAAAAATGTTTTTTATTTTCAGTCATTTCAAATTTACATATCAGTAGGCTGTTAATTAGAGAACATGTGTGTAAGTCTTCAAAGAAGGAGAAAAAAAAAATTGTTTTTAAATCAACAAATGTAGAAATAAATCACCTAAATCAGAAATGAATCTCTCAAAATCATATTTCTGTTCCTTTACATCTTTACCAAAAGAAAACAATTTAAGACTAGTCCAAATTAAAAGCATTTGCAGACAACAACAATAAATATGGCTCATAAGGTGATTTCTCTCTTTGATAGGGTAGAAAACATTGTAGGAAAAGGAAAAAATGCTGGTTACCAGCATTTTTTCCTTTTTCTACAATGTTTTCAAAAGCCTTTTTCTTTACGGTTATTAAAAGTTGGTATTGCGTGGTAAAGGGCTAAAGGAATCAGAATATTCCAGCAAATACAAATCTGTCAACAAGGACAGATATTGAATCAGAATGTTCCAGCAAATACAAATTTGTCAACAAGGATAGATATTACCCAAGAAATTAAAATAAAATTAGTTGAAAACTACATATATAGTACCTTCTCTTCTTTCTTTGATGGAAAATACTTTTGTATGTTTTCTAACAACATTGGAGAAAACTCAGCATATCTTTGATGCATGATACTACAAATATGAACTGCACAACTTATATCTGACATCTTCAGTTTGGCCTCTGTGATGGCTGTTGCCTGTAAGTGCAAAGTTGATAGTTCACCCAAGACTCTTCATGATCATTTCAGGTCTGCTGAATACTAATATAAATTACAAAAGGCTTAAATGATAGTAAAAGCCAACTATTGGTGCTATGGAAAACATTTTGCAAAAAGGAGCCATTGCTTCTTACTAACATTCTCTCCTTTACCAAAAATGAGTCAAAAAACTGTCTATTTTAAGATTATAAAACACCCAATTTGTAAGGGAATGAAAAAAAATACTATTTACTTTTTTATGTAAAAGTAAAATCATTTTACGACATAAATTTTCAGTCAAAAGGATTATAAGTTCAGCTACTGAATAAAATTCCAAAGGTTCTGTTTTTTTTCTGCAGACCTGACTACTTCCCATCCTTTTGCCCCAAAAAATGATGTTATTCAAGTAATAAGTTTTTCCATTATACCAAACACTGTACAAAAAAAAAATCTCAATTTTGACACAGAATGAAGAATTTTCTTGTGACAACTTAATGCCATATAAATGCATGCAGTACTTGATTTTCTCAACAAGCTGCAGAATGACACTTTCTAATTCAAGCTTTACAGTATTTCCACGAGATTCGAGCACATAGCATTTAAGGAAATCAAAGTATCTAAAATTCATTTCACTCACCACTTCTCCAACATACTTCGTCAAATTTAAAGTGTTAAAATCTCGTGTCAGACTATCTTTTTGTGATTCACTTAGCAATTTCTGAAAGTAGAGTACATGACACTGATTTTATTTTTCATAAACAAAAGTTATCTCTTTCAACTGATTGTTAAAACATACTGTACATCTTATCTTTCAACATAATTATTATCCCGTCTTATTTTGAGTCAGAATAAAACAAAGACACACACAAACACACAAAAATAAATCACAAAAAAAAAAAAAATCAATTCAAAAGAATTTCAAATATGAAATAATATCCAGTTGGACTTTTATAAGCTTTTCTAACTGAAAACCATTTTACCTCTCTAAACCTTTTCATCTTTTCATCTTACCTAGATTCCATGTTAAGCTAAAACATGGAAAAGACAAAAATTGTCCTCATATGGACATCAAAAATTCATTTCCAGAGACAAGAGGATATGTTTGCCTTGTGTCCAAAAAAAAACACAACATTTTCAATATCTAAGTATTTCATTTATGTGATGAAGGCCAGTGCACCTATTCATGTTTTCTTTGGAAAAGAAGATGAAACGTCAACATGCAACTGTATTTATATGTCAACAAAATCATAACATATTTATACATATAGAACAAGGTAAATAAATCTGATTCACCAGTTTCTTGACAAAAGCTGTGTTCTTTTTTAAACTTGAGTCCAACTTGCTGAAAAATTTCTCTTCAGGCCTATTATCTATAATAAGAAAGAAATACAAGCAGATTTCACTTGCTTTCCACAATACAGCCAATCTTGTATTAAATGACCACGCTAGTCGCTTAAAGAAATGGTCGCCTAATAAATCAGTGTTAGTGCGGGAGGGAAAGGAGTGGGGAAAGAGGTTGTGTATTACATTTTTTTTAAACATTTATTTGTTTAATATTTTCTATACTAAAAGAAAATGTTACCATTGATGAGAAAGTATAAAGAAAATGCTTAATCAATAATTTTTTTCCCCCCCAGGCCAATAGTAATTTTTAAGTGAAACCAAAAGTAGGTCAAAGCAGTCACCAGGAAGTCTCATCATAACAAACCTTTAGAACTAAATTACTCTCTGTTTCTGGGATACATGGCAATAAAAATTCATGAAATAGACAAACACTAAGTAAATATGAATATGAGCCTGCTTAAAAGACCTGTCGTACTCGCAAACAACTTCTTATTCCACATTGTTCCCATATTGACTTTGTCATTGAAGGACACACTTGATTTGTAGTGCCAATTTATTACCAAACCCAAAACTGTGCACTCAGATTCATGTGGTGGTAATCAAACAAAAATCTATTCCATTTTGGGAGACCACAGGGATACATAAATGTAGATTCCCATCCTTTTCAAATGTCTGCCGGCAAACAGATTAGGGACTTTGTTGGTCATTATGACACGGTTCTGCACCCCTGATGCTATTGTCAAAGGGTAATCAATAGTTTGACATGTAAATGTGTTAATCCCGTAATTGCACATGCTGTGATGTCTTGATCAAGATAAGTCAAGGGTTGTTATCTAACTTTACTGTAAATTAGGAGCAACTATTCTGACGACAAATTTTGATGGGTTGCTAATGAAAAACAGTGGTCTTTTGGGGCCCAAAATTGGTGGTCCTTGGTCACATAGTACAAAGCCTCTTAATACAACAGTAAATTAGAGGAAAATAGCTTAGGCAAACTTCAAAACAGTTGCTTATCACAAAGTCACTTAATAAATGTGGTCTCATGTACAAGATTGACTGTGTATCAGTATTCATGAATATATATTTACACTTGCTAGTGTCTTTCCTTCAGTAAACCCATTAAAAAACTAAAATCATTTTACTTATAACTGACATTTGCCCTCAGGCAGAAATCACGCAACGCTGTAATTCAGGAATATTCATATCAGAAGTGTATTGATTAATGAAGTATTTTCCAAAAGTTCAATAGAAAAGACTGTGTTCATATGTGCTTTCAGTAAATTATCATGGAATTTCAGCTTACCAACTGACTTAATTACATCATGAACATTGAAAATAAAAAATAAAACTTTAATACATCATGTCCCCAGCAGGGAATCTAGAAAACAGTAGTATGCTCTGAGAAACTACAAAATATCATTTTATCTAATTATTATTTTTGACACAATAGAAATATTTCCTCAAAACTTATTTGCCAACACTCTGTAGAAAAAAAGGAATAATAGTATTCTACTTTGCATTCTAAAATGCTATCAATCTATCTTTGTACAATATTAGATGATTGTTTCCTATCTACCGCTCATCCATTTCTAACAATGTAGTAATTAACATGTGCGGAAGACATTTATATAGAAAAACTAGTTTGATTAGAACAATAACCAAATATCATATTCCTTGCACACATACACTCTGAGGTTAAACACATACCATCTGCATTCATATTCTTGTTTCGCAAATCTGATTTTTCACTAATCTTTGCTGTTACTTCTTTTATGTAGTCTTCTATACATATCTGAAAAGCAAATAAGATGCATTTCTATTTATTTCTAATTCTATGTATTAAAACTGGCTTTAAAACACAATAAGCTGAGTTTATCTCATTCCAACTATATGTGAATTTCTGACATTTAATTGCAGTTTGAACACGAGCACTACATACATGTGCCAACGCTCCGCGGCTGATGCTTTCAGAAATTGATTGATTTATAGTGAAAATTCGGAGTTTACAATGGAGCATAACTTGTCAAAATTATTATGCTGATTACCTACGCATTTTATAGTTAACAACTAGTCTAAGTTTGAAGTAAATATCTTTTGTAATGATAGATATATTATAAAATGTCAAACATTTTGCAGCACAATGTTGCACAGATGACGACAGGGCTATAACAATATCTTGACTTTTTCTTCAAAAACAGCCAAGCTAAAAATAAAAAACAATAAGATTCAGAAAGGAACAGGCAAACAACAAAGTATCAAGAACACCTCAATTTACTACGGTAGTATGTGTACCTGTGCCTGTGTGATATGTTATTTATATTGCTGCTGTCAGGAATAAATTATACCACAAATATTCACAATTTACCAACCTAAACCTTGAAGATATATGGAAACATTTCGTTTATTGATAATTTTCCTGGCATACTTTTCCAATAATTTTTCAGTATGCAGCATACCAGTTGTACTTATCCTCTGTTTATATACACTTTCAACAAACCTTTTCTTCTTCCTCTTTTCTTTTTCTTTCCTCCTCTTCTTGTTTCTTGGCTTCTTCTTCCTTTCGCTGTAAATTAAAACAAAATTTTCTGTGAACTAACAGTAAACAGTTTCAGTGTGCATCCGACACATGATGAACACATCTTAGTTAACTCATCATCTCCTGCAAACAATTTTTTTCAGACTAATTTTCAAAACAACATGTGGTAAAGGGAGAAACTACTCAAGAAACAAGCAAAATTTTCTCCTTTTGGCTGAATGTTTTTACATGTATTCATATATCAAAAGTACATTGAATTGAATTGTCCTTGAAGTTTTAAAGCTTTCCACTGCAAATTCACAGATGAACAAGTTCCCATTGTATGAAGACTTTCTTTTAAATTTGAGGCAATAAGGTTGGAAACTGTAGGCTGGGAAGAAGACACAAAATTTTGCCTTTGAACCAACAAGCAGACAATTTAATTCCATTTACAATTCCCATCAACTCCGTTGTTGGTATCATTATGATGTAAATATGTGAGGGTTGTTCCCATAGTTTTGAAACTAATTTAATAAAATAAAATAAAATCTACATCTCTGATTATATTCAGGGTTTGGATCTTAAAAAGTGTGTTTGATGTATATGTTTGTAAAATTTCATTAAAACAGGGCAAGCCAATTTATCACTACAAGCATATGAACATACAATGGTAACTCGGTGTGATGTTGTCAATGTAGTTTAGTACAACCTTTTCTTCCATCGACATTCATCTGAATTCTCAAATTTTTGTTTCTTACAGAAGGATTTACATAAAAGAAATATTTTACAAAGTGTCATATTTCCAAGTGATTTGTGATGCTTAAGCTGCGATGCCTTGGTGATGTGCGATGTTAATGATATACATTTGATAGAATTAATTGTTTGCACAAACAATCAGGAGATGTGCTGCTTCTTATTAGTATTACTGTGCAACTTACACTTCAGAAGATATCAACACCGTCTCTAAACTTTCAGAACACCCCTAGTATGCATAACTTGAAAACAAAATTTAGAAAAGGAACAACTGGTACATGGATATCCCTCATTGTCATTACATTTTATAATATATAATATAGGTAATTCAAATCACCTATTTTTTCATTTCTTTGTATTGGAGTACAGCACTGTTTTAACAGCTAAGGTCATATCATGGCGCCCAGTGCACCTACACATGTGTTACCTGGTTTTCTCACACCAGTACTGACACAACTTTATTTTCAAGCCACTGACTACCTTCTCATCTGCATCAGAGGTGAAAAGCTAAAATCAACAGAAAGAAAGTTTGCCGCAACCAGGTATCAAAGCCGTTACCATGGGTCATGGGTCCACTGTCCTACCATGCTGGGCCCCAATCCTTTGAAAAATTAAATCTTTTTTCAAAATAAAATGAAGAAATGATGAAATGAATTAGATTCTGGACCTACAGTGGTGCCAATCAATAATCATACCATAACAAGGCTAGCACTTTCAGAGGCATAAACAGGGTTTCAAACTCGTTACACACCCTATAATAAGACTGACATTAAAGATATGATAAACTTTATTGTCCAATTGACTGATTGATTGTATGGTGTTTAGCATCGCATTCAAAATTATTTTAATTATATCGTAATGCCAGTGCACCTATCAATGCTTCCCTGGACTTTCTTTGCACAATATTCTTTCCAAGCCATTGGCTGCTTTCCCTAATAACCATTGTCGAAATAATGATCAGCAGTCAGAGTAATGAATCTTGTTGCAATGACTATCAGTAATCCTCAGAAAGAAATTAGCTTGGCGGAAGATTCAAAACAGCAACCCCTGGTTTCAACTCCTGCATGTAACAAACTCAGTTTATTGTCTCAACTGATTGAAGTATCTCCCATCTCTTCCAACATTTTCACATTACTCACTTCAGTCAGTTGCATATCATGAATATTATCCCAGATCTTTACCTGTTTTTCTTCCTCTTCCCTTTTAATTCTCTCTTCCTCCTCCTTTTGCTTTCTCTCTGCTTCTAATTTTTCATCTTCTTCTTTTTGCCACTTGGCTTCTAGTTCTACTGCAGACATCATCTTAGCTGATTTCTCTGATTTCTCCACTTCCTCACTAGAATAACATGATCAATTTCACTCATGTATTCTTTGATAATTCAACTTCTTTAACTTTTTACCAAGCCACAAAAATGTAGACTTGTCCAAACTGAAACCATTTGCAGACAATAATTTAAATGTTCTGTCCAAATTAAAAGGACTTTTAGACGATGGAGGTGTATCAAGTAGGACATCTTTCTTCAATATAGTAGAAAAATAAACTGTGGGAAAGGGAGAACATGCTAATTTCTAGCATTTTCGTCTTTTCCCACAATATTTTCAAAAGCCTTCCTTATCACTACAATTAAAGCTCACAATTGTTTTGTGAAGGGTTAATCAATAAGCTAACACATACAGTCTGTATACTGCCGAGGCAGAGATTCAGAGACATGGCTCTTATTTTCAGATCTATAAATTATGTATAGTGAAATGAGGTCATGTGATTTGCTTCTGGCAAAAGTCTTGAACTTTGAAGTTGTTCAAATCCATGTTTAAAAGAAAATATTATGTCGAATGTCTATGGCAGTGACTTCATGCACCAAAGTGCATGGTTACACTGCTTTCACTGACGTCAGTTTTCATTATGTTGGGGCACTCAGAAGGGAAATTCTATTTCGTAAGCGTACTCAATTAGTGAGACCATGGAACAGGGAAATTTCACTTGAATACATGTTGGAATAATAAAACTTTGCAGTATCATTATTCTGCTGTCCAGTCAGGTGGCAGGGCACTTAGAAATTTGTTCACGGCTGTGGCAAATCATGTCAACTTTCAGCTCTGAGCGTTTTGATTTGCCACAGCCGATAACAAGTTTCCAAGCGCTTTGCCACTTGACTGGACAACTAATCAATTATAAAGTCAACATCTCAGTACTCAAATTACTGCTTTTCCCTGTGTAAAGGTAACATCAATTAGGCAGGTGACACATCATTATCCTCTGATTTGACAAACACTGTCCTCAAAAATTAGAAATTCAAATCAACTCTTTACGATACAATAAAATGTCTGACTCATCCATTTTGGAAATATTCACAATAAAGTCTTTCTGAAATGATGAGATTTCATTAATGAAGGGTAGCAAGTATTGGAAGAAAAGGAAAATGCTGGTTAGATCTACTTGCATTTTTGTTCATTTCCCACTCTGTTTTCAAAAGCCTTCTTCCTCAGTATCATTAACACACTTGTCTGTTTAGTAAACAGTTAAGAAGTTATATGACTACAACAACCCGTACATGCCCTAAGACTATCCAGATTGATGTAATGTATTTGGTACCAAGACTTCAAAATATCTAGGATAACCCATGGCTCATGAAAAATTGAGACTCCAATTATCACAGTAATATAGTACCTGTTCTGTGGGGCTTTTTTGTTTTTGTCACCATCACCTAGTGTTCCTGGCTTTACTCCATCTGCACCTTTACCCCGATTACTGTTTTCACGACCCCTAGGGCCCCTACCATCCCCTCGCCCTGCTTGGTATCTTAATTCACTGAAAAACAAACAGATAGCTTCTAACTCATCTATTACAAAGTACAAAATTTTTATTCAATTTTGTCTTTTGTCTAGTTTGCATATCCCTGCTGACTTATTTAAAGTAAAACAAAATATCTGCAGACAGTACTGTTGAACTTACAAGGATTGATGAAATTAGCCATGCAGACTCATATTAAACTGTAAAATTTCATGCAACAAGCTACTATAACAGTAATGGCTTGACATTTAATAAGGCATGAGGTAACCTGACAATTAAGTTAGTAAGTGTTATTGTTATAGCCCTTTGTATTTTATCCAGTACAATATATTTTAGCTCCTATCTACCTGTGAAATTTCATCAGCTATGATAGAATATTAGTTAAGGTTGATGTTAACTGCTAAAAGGCAGTTAAGGCACAAAGACCATAACCATATACCTGTTTCATAGAAGACAGTTTCCAAATCAACAGATGAAGAGTCTGCTTTTGCTGTCATGTAACACTGATTATCTCTATTTATGTAAAGACATTACATTTCTTTATGGAACTTATTAGTGATCCCTAAAATGCTCCGGATTCCTACATTCAGCGATTCACTACTAATACTGGACAACATGGTTAGAATAGTAGTCTTGACAGCCTGAACAGCATACTTTAAGAAAAGAGATACAGAATGATAAAAATCAACAAAAATGTTTATGATTGAATCCAAAAAAAAGCAAAATGGACAGTCCATACTTTACCTGTAGCTCTTGCCTGCTCCTCTTGATCCAGGTCTGCCTGACTGTTCTCTTCCTGGTCGCCGACCATCAGACATGTTGCTGCTAATAATAAAATGGTCATTACAACTTATCACATGCATTCATAATCAAATAGACCAAAAGACTTGCAGATTATCTGTTCTTTTACAAAAAAAATTACAATAAATAGACAGTGCCTCTTCCTTAATATCAAAAGATAAAAACTATCCGTATGTTATATAATTCATACAGGTATATATGAGTAAATCAATCTGATGTAGATTCAAATAGAGAGAGAGAACTATAAATCATTTAAGAAATGAAAAGGTTTTTTATGGAGGTATGACAACAAAAAAACCTAATCACACCATACGAAACCATGAGGTGACCATAAAGCAGTTTCATACAGTTTAATTGGGTTTCTTTGTTGTCATACCTCCATGAAAACAAAAAATTCTCTACATTTGCTGTAACTCAGTATCACAGATAACAAACATGTATACTGTAATTCCCCAATACATTTGGAAGAAAAAAAAAATATTGTTTTCAATGTCCGAATCTTCAGGAAACTATCACTTTCTCTTTTTTCCAAAATGTTTTCTATCCTTTCAAGCCAAATCCCATTGTTTGAGGAACAACGATTTTGTAGTCTTCAAAATGCCTTCAATTCAGGCAAGTCTAAAATTTGGCCATCTGGTAAAGAGCTAATGCATTAGTTTTAAATATGAATGAATTATGGGTAAATAAATTTAAAAAAAAAAAACAAGGTTTATAGTATTTACTAATTCTTTAATACATCTATTGTTTATAGAGGGACAACATGTGCACATATGGTTTTTAAGACCATTTCCCTCACAGTCATGGGAAAGACTTTTCACACTTCTACAGAAGTGAACTACAATTTGCCTTAGTAACAACGTCATTTTCCTGAAAAATGGAATAGTAGAACAAATTCCTGCACATACCATGATTCGTTTTGCTGGCATCACATGCTAATAACAAAAAAAAAAAATAAAATAACTGGAACCAGGGCCCAAAAAATGGTAATATTCTTGTGTTTTATCAAAAAGAGGTTTTGATTTTAACAGACCGCTGGCAGAGGTTTTATATGATAAAATAAACTTAGCTAGCATTTGAACTTCAGACTCTGTATACATTTTGAGAGAAAACATTATGAAATCTTGTACACATGCTGCTTTACATTAGTTTGACAGCAAAAGTAATTACCTATATTAAGAAATTTAGGATGCACAGAAGATGGGGCCTTAACAACTGAAGCAGTTGGGTAGTTGAAATTGAATTCAGGTATGGAAGGACAGTAATGATAACCCTATGCATGGATGTCTAGCTACGTATGTAGCTCAGTAGTACAGCACTCCTTGTGCAAGCCAAGGGTCACCGGTTAAGAGTCCTGCACTGACCAAATTTTTCCCCATGGAAAATAATACCTAGTCTAGGCTATAGTCTCAATAATGAGATGCTATGGTGATTTCTTTTCATTTTTGACATTAAATGTGCACTGTACTATCTCAAGTCCTTCGTACATTTTCCGGAAGCAAAGATACAGCGTTATACTTTCTGTTTTCTCTGTTTAATCTGTATTGCAGCAAAATGCAATTAACTTTTGGTAATAAACATGACCAAAGACAAATTATTAAACCTTTCATTACCTAAAGAGCTTGTAGAAGTTGTTCATAACATGTAAATCTCAGAAAAAAAAAAACTGACGAAATTTACCGTGTGTGGTGGCCATTTTGTGTGTTTTTGAGAAGGTAAACAACTCAAGAAACAGATGACGTGAACTGTTTTTTCTTATGTTCAGCATTTAAATTGAAAACATTTGTATTTCAAACTTAGGGTTACTGAATATGCAAGCAACAGGTATGTTCAATTCCTAGTTTTGTGCTCTAACTGCAAAATTATGAGAGTTCAAACTTGCGCATAAAATCTGTGTGGGGATTTCAACTGTTTTTTTCATCGACCGTCTCTGTACCCAGAGGTTACTAGTCAAAAATACTGCATTAGCCACTGACAAACAGTTATGTTTTTCTGGTAGAAAAATGTTTTAGCTCTCAGTTTTTGAAAGAATAAGGAGAATAACTGTTAGCGTAGAAAAGATACATTGTCTTTTTTGTAATCGGGGGCGAGTTACGGGCTGCATACAGTTAAATCCCTTGTTTACAATACATAGTCTACGGATGACATGAGTCAAACTACGGACCCCTAAAGTATGGGCTTGGCTACTGATTTGGACTTCAAATTTCGGTAATTTTCAGTCTAGAAATCCCATGACTGCATTTGGTGATTACAGCATTTCTTTGAGTTAAGATACTGTCCTCTAAATCTGGAGGAATGCAGGATTATGCACTGATTCTTCGTTCACCAAATCCGATATTCGACGCAAGTGTTCCCTACTCCATCTGTCCACATTGCCTAACTAACCTTCACCATTTTTTTTTTAACTAAATCGGGGCATAGATGAAAACCACTGAAAGATAAAAGTTCTACTATTACGTTTTTTAATTATCCTGCTCACATGCTGAATCGCTGATGGATGACGGCAGTTTTTTCACCCCTAAATAACGTAATTTCGCTTCTGTTTACAACATTTGGAACAAAAATAGATATGGCGTCTGCAGATTGGGCGGTGCATGGATGATGATGTTTTGTAAAAAATACACAAACTGGAAGCAATTGCCTTTACTTATTGCATTTCTATTAGCAAATGACAGTTAATGAAGGCGGACATAAAATTTCTTCTCCGACAAATTCACACGAAAATTTTAGTGAAAGTGTTAAACCTAAAAATGCTTAGTAAATGAAACGAGAAAAATGAAATATTGCGCTTTCAAAGTCGATTTCACCGGAAAGAAAATATCGTATCGGACGGGGTAGATCAAAGATCACACTGCAATTTCTGCGCAGTCTGATCTTGGTTTACAATGTCCGCCAAAGGTCATTGAGTCGAGTTTTGCAGCTGAAAGGTTAAGAATGATAAAAGTTCATATGGTCGATATAAATTTATACAAAGTTACAAGTACAGGAGCGTGTCTCGGTTTTTAAACAGAATCACTTCGCACCCTGAAATAGAGAAGAAATAATTTGTCTCATTACATGGTACACTAATTAAAGTACTTTTATGCTCTCATAATAGATGATACTATTATGTATAATAATAATAGATTTACTAGTCTATGTACCGAAATCAACAAATTTCTCCACAGTGACAACCATCTATCACACATTTTGAAATGGAGTCATGACAGTTAGTTTTAGTTTAAACATATTTATGGATACATCGATTGAGAAACAAGTTCTTACTATGCTAATCTCTCTCGATTCTGTGTCCTGGAAACTACACCAGTACTCGCGCTGAATATGTGGGCCAATGAAAGGTCCCAATGTTGACATCCGCTTCCGGGTACCGAACATGGGACCTTATTGTCACGAGGGATCGTATATACACATATAAGATCCCTGTTGTCACGAGGCCGACGCTCTACTTCACAACAACGGACACCACGATCATGACAGTTCTTAGAACACGTTTTGTAAGTTTTATTGTTAGCATGTTAGTTTTACTGGAGAAGACAGCGTTAACCACATAACCGAACAACACGACTTTTTAAACCTCAGAAGAAGACAGTTTTCGGGGGAAAAAAGTCCAAAAATATACATCTTTCTCTTCATATCAATTCGAATGATCTGAATTTCCATCTCTCGGGCAATGTTTCCCTCTTATCTCACTCATACAAGATATAACCCTATGTCAATTTTGAGCTCTTTAAAATGGATTTTTGCTACACAGTAAAATTTTCTTCATACACGTTATTTTTAAGCTTTTACCAGGGATCTTATATACAGTATATACGATCCCTGCTTTTACCAACCGAGTTTTAACGACCGTCCTAAAGAAGATTGAAATTTGAAAACGTTGTAGGGAAAAGGAGAAAATTGTTTTTACTCGTTATTTTTGCCACATAAAATCTTATTATAATAAAGATTTGCGCTACATGTTTGCTTTGTCGTCTGTAAACACTTTGAATTTGAAGAGTTAAATAAGACGTCATTCATATACACACACTGTCAAAGCTCTTTTTTGTCAGAATATCTGCACGTTTTGTCAGGAGTCATAAATAACATATATGTTTACCATATCATCTGGCAAAAGGGTGCTTAATGCATCTCCTTGAGTCATGATATCAAGCAAGTCATCATATAATTGTGAACTCATAAAATACATTTTCTCTAACAACTGACTCAATTTCAAGGCAGAATGGTCCTTTGATATGCAGAAAATTGACCAAAAGCAAAAAGTTTCGGCCCAGGTCAGCCTGCGCGGACTTCGCACGCTGACCTGGGTCGATACTTTTTGCTGATACATTAAACCTCCTTTTTCACAGAGCATGACTCATGTAATTTTCGATTCCTGGTTTTGTGCAGTCTGATCAAAATTGATAAAAATGTCCATACATATTAGTAAAGTTTTGATAGGTACGCCAAGCCTTAACTCTTTAACGGACTTCTTTATCTTGCACTAGTCCAAATTTGAAGCATTTGATGACGACAAGTTGTAAATCTGGCCCATATGACCAAACTGGTCATGCTTTGAAAAGGAATAAGATATTATGAGAATTTACTCCTTTTCCCACAATATTTTCAAAAAATCCTTAGTCCTCAGGGTCATATACTAGTGGTTGCTTCTTGCAAGCTTTTAAAAAGAAACATGTATAGATACCACAAGTTGATAACCCAATGAAACACGTGTTTGAGGAGGGGCGATAATGGACAAATCAATTTTTGTGATGGGAAAATCTAGTTTCTTAGTAACCGATGTAGACGCTCCTGGCTGAGGACTAGCAAAAAACAGATACGGCAGAAAAACGGTTGAAAATAGGTAAGCATTTTTTTTCTTCTTAATGATTTTAAATGAGGCCCGCACTATAGAAGACACCAGTTATAGCAATAACAATAAATTTTATTTAACTTTTGTTTAATTCCTTTCAGCGTCATCGTTTGGGTTTTCAATGCCGACTGTTTAAGCTTATGAGGTGCATGTATGCACCAAAAGTATTGTAACAGTAAGTTTTATCAGGAGAGAGAGAGAGAGAGAGAGAGAGAGAGAGAGAGAGAGAGAGAGAGAGAGAAGCAAGCCGGTGTCAAATTAATGCATCTTTATTCTAGTATTCACCCAACAGATAAACATGGCATTCTGGAAGAAAGAAAATAAAGTAGTTCCGAGCGGTCCGCCGACGTCACGTTCCCCGTCCATCATGTTGAACGCTACAATAATGGACATGCTTCATGCTAACAACGCCGAAAACTCTTGTACCAGTGCTTGTAGAGGTGAGATCAGATACTTTATCTTTTAGCGTAGTTTTTGAATTATGCTCCACGCTGCTGTCGACAGTATCTCAGTCAAATATTGGCGACAGCTCACGTATTCATATCTTTCCTTGGGTTTTACCCGTACTAGGCTTATGCCCTACAAAGTCTCAGAAATGAGACGTGCGCAATGCCTCTTTCCATATTTGAACATTTATTGTGCACCATGTAACGCCTCAAGTCCATCGTGAATTTTCCGGGCGAAAAGCTACCGATTTTCTTATTCGTCGGTTTAATCTATATTGTAGCGAAATGCAAACAAAACTTAGTGACACAGATGACCATTGACAAAACATTAAACCTGTCATTGGCTAAAGCGCTTTTAGAAGTCGTTTATAACTTGTAAATCTCAAAAAAAAAACTAAAGAAAAAAATTCAGCATTTATCGTGTTTGGCAGTCATTCTGTGTCTATTTTGGGAAACGTGAACATCTCAATTAATTGTCAAAGATGAATTGAACTTTTTTTTCCTTGTAAGTCTAGCCTTTAAGTTGAAAACATTTGTATTTGAAACGAAGGATTATTGAATATTCAAGCAAAGTGTATATCCAAGTTCTAGTTTATACTGAGAGTTTTAAAAACGTGCGCACAAAATCTGTGAAGAGATTTCGCCCATTTGAGGCGATCGTCTCTGAACTCGGATTCGACCCGTCAAAAACTGCCTGCTAAGGCTTTGCAGTGCCTTTGACAAAAGCTCTCCAATGAAAAAAAAAAAAAACCACAGTGCTATTGATGAATTTAACGTAAACTGTTTTTGCGTCTGGTTCCCTTTGAGTCACAACCGCATAAAAGATGTTTGCAGCAGATGATTTTGAAAAATGATGACTTTGTCATTGTGTAAAGCGTTTCGACGACATGTAGAGTTTTTGTTTTCGAGACTAAAGTAATGCATGCCGCAGAACAGCACTGCTGGCTTTACATGGCTTTGTCACTAGTTAACGTTCTCATCAGAATCTATTGTCACTAAGTACATGTACGAGTATAAAACTTTATCTGTACCGATATCCCTTGAATATTTGCAAATACATTTTTGTTGGTGTTCTCTTCAAATTCTAATGTAACTTAATCAGGCATGTCGTGCTAGATGGCATTTTTCAAGGACATACCTATCTGAGTTTGAGTATTCTGGGTACAGAACCGGAGTGCATTTCAAGATGGCAATTGGTGCCACAAATTTCAAAATAAAATATACATTTAGTCAATGAAACGCTAACTGGGAAGATCATCTAGCCATGGTTAGCTAGTATATAACACGCGCACCAGTCATTTATAAGAACAGCCCCTGTAGGCTTGAGAAATAGCCCCAGTGTGAGCCCAGCATGGTAGGAACATTTTTCTGTGATTGTTGTACAAACCCTGCACAAATCCTGGCTTTTCCCATGTCATTATTTAGAAACTGTATATAAAGATTTGTGGTAAACAAAGGTTTTTTTTTAATTGTTTTGTCCCGTTTAGAATTATTACATTTTTAAGAATTTTAGGGTGAAAAACAGGTTTGATTTCTCCACAGACGTTTTTTTCTTTTTTTAAGCTATTTCCTGCATGCTACTTTTTAGCGACAGAATTTTGATTTTAAGCACGGCGCATTAATATTTATCCTGTACAGGATAGTGATGCGTCATAGCAGATAGGTCAATTTTGAAAGAATATGACAAGCGCAGACAACCTACTTTTTCTTCAGAGTGATGGTTATCTACCGGTTATCTAACGTGGTTTTGTAGGCAATACGAGTACATTGGCGAATGATTTATCTTTGTTTTTCATGTTTGCCCAGGAGACCCAATTACAACTACTGGACAGAGGAACCAGATGATAAAGATGTTGGCCATTATTCTGATACCAGTGTCCATCTTGGTTGGACTGACCGGAAACTCGTTCGGAACCACACTGAATAATTACTTGTACTCGACGTCTATTCGATCGACTCTACTATTCAGGTATTACAGTTTTGTCATTAACGAATTAACCATAATGGAAAGACTTGGCTTACTCATAGTCTGGAGCAATATCTCCCTAAGTCAGAATGAAACGGAAAAAAAAAAAAATGTCTACTGCAAGACGTAAAAATTCGTTTGTGGGAGGCAATGTTTGAACAAAATGATGCTAGAGTTTCCAAAGGTATACCTACCAAGAAAAGCAAGTTCTTCATTTCAAGTAAAATAATTTTTCAAACTTTCCAGTTTAGACATGGCTTATATGATACGGTCCTTGCAAAGAGAAAGAGATGGAAGCGCCCTCTATCTCAGCTCTATCAGACCAGAAACCAAAGGGTTTCTACTCCAGCGTTATGTGGACACTGACGAAGCGATACAGAACCTTCCTGAATGGCCAACATCTCTCAGTAAAACAAGACATGAATTTGAATCAAGCGAAAGTTTTCTGAAAGCTTTGAATCGTCACAGGTGAGACGTTGCTTGATTGTGTCGTAAACCTAGAACTTATTTTGTGTTATTTCATTTAGCAAAACTTGCGACTGACACAAAGAGGCAAGTTTAAAGTCCCAAAAGGACTCCTGCTGGGTCCGTATTCACCATCCATTTAAGAATATTCACAGTCTTATTCTCCAGAATTGTCTAAATTTGAAAGTAACCCAACTTCTGATTGGCTAAACCGTTTGGTTTAGCCAATCAGAAGTTGTGTTACTTTCAAAATCAGAAACTCATGGCGAACACGACTAAGACTGTTCTTTAGAATGGTTGGTGAATACGGACTCTGAAAATATCTCGCTGTAAACAAAAATGTGCACAATAGTCTAGCAGCCTTTCGAAAACGTGATGATATTACCCGCAATTCCTTCATCAAAACCGTATTACCAAAATAGCAAATAAGTCTAGTAAAATTTTCATCTGTTTTGTAGTATAAAAGCCCTGATAAACAAATTATAGAAATTTGAACAGATTATTCGTTCCTTCAAAAACGGCTAACAGGTGACTAGAATAATATTTAGTCGCTATGGAAATTCTACATTTAGACCTTGGAAAAAGTGGAATCATTTAGTAGGCGACGAAAGTGTTCATGAGGATATCAAAGAATTATTACAGAAAAAAGTTGACAATAACTATGGCCGACTACGACCCAACCGTTGACCATGAACTTACGAGAACTCGTACATCCTGCGTATCTTAACTTTATATCTTTTTTACGAAGAGGATGGACGAAGTATCAGCCTGTGCGTTATTGTATTCCGATCTTGGAGTGCTCTTTGCGACATCCAAGTAACGAAATAAATTCTAATACACGTATACTCTTTGAAGATGGACAAACGGATCCTAACCCATGGCTGATTCTGCAAACTGATTCAATTCAGCATATTTTTATTTCTTACTTAGATATGAACTGGATACTTTGAAGGTCACATTTCACGAGGAACTAATCACCTATTCGGATTGGATAGAAGTGTTCATCAAGTGGTTCTATAAGTCAATTACCGAGGCACGGGCCGAGAAGGTATGGTAAAAATTGTCTTTGTGCCCAACCCTGATAAGAAATCAACCTTTATAAAACAGGTATATGAGCCGTGCGCTGACAAAAGGGGCTTAATGCACCTCCTTGATGCATCGTACCATGTAGCTTATCACATAATTTTGGATTAATGAAAACCATTTTGTCGAACAACCGGCTGAATCTGAAGATATATATATATATATATATATATATAGAGAGAGAGAGAGAGAGAGAGAGAGAGAGAGAGAGAGAGAGAGAGAGAGAGAGAGAGAGAGAGAATGGTTTTTGGACATATACATGTAGATAACCTAGCAAAAGCAAAAGGTTTCGACATAGGTAAGCCTGCGCAGACTGCACAGGCTGACCTGAGTCGTTACTTTTTGCTGATGCAATAAACCCCTTTTCACAGAGCATGGCTCATATTTTGAGCTCTCACAGAAGACAAATATGTTGAAATGTACTTGTATTGATCAATCACCTGTCTTTATCTCTAAAACGCTGAATAAACCTACCAGACATTTTTCAGTCTAGAAATATTATACCCAAATAATTGTTATTTCGTGGTTGCTTTTGCCTATAGCGTTTCAGAAATGCTAAAGGTGTAGATCAAAGATCAGACTGCATGTTGTGTGCAGTCTGATCTTGATCAACACTGACGGCAAAGGCAACTTTAGTTGTAGAAGGAGGCGCTGTTAGGGTTTGAGTGAACACCTTTTCGATGTTCGCTTTGAACAAGTTTTAAAAAGCTCTGTATCTGGTTGTTTTTTTCTTTAAGGATAACGCCCTGGAACCAGTTTTACTGCAGACGAGATAAGATTGTATTTGTCAGACAGTGTAATTAAGGTTAGACACAGGAAAAGATGTGGAAACACTGTGCCCAAAATTGAGATTGCTCGCAACGATCGGTGTCTTCTCTGCCATGACAGAAACGTCGTGTGCAGGAAGTGATGCCCTCGAATACGATCGATGTTTGATACGCACCTTTAACCCTTCACGAAACAATCCCGAGTTTTAACGACCATAAAGGAGAGGGCTTTTGAAAACATTGTGGGAAAAGGAGTAAATGCGTGTAAACAGCATCTTATCTGTTTATTACAATGTTCTTTACCCTTGTCGACGTAAAGTGTCTGCAATAGGAGTTAATTTGTCTCAATATGGTCACTTAAAGAGGGAAAACAAGGCGCTGCTTTTTTGTAGAATGCTGTCTCTACAATTTTACGATTTTAAAATTCTTACACATACCTGTACGAAAATTCAAGGGTAAAGGGTAAATTTACAAGCTGTATAGGTCAGTGTTCTGACGGCTGTATTTTTCTCAGTATAGTGTGCCTTAGAAAACTTTGTGGGTTTTGCTAGTTTGCTAATTATTTTTTTCGGTGTAGCTGAATGCGCTGGCTTTTGACCTACTTCGTGGTACTGATAAAGAATTAATAGATGGCAATTTGTGATTGGTTAAAAATGTGGACATGTTTATTCGGCGGGCCCGGCAGCCATATTTGCAGGCACATTTATGAAACCACTGTTTACACCGCTATTCAAATTAATGTTATAGAGAATGATCCCTCTTTTGTTCTATTTTGGCATTTAATATTTTCATGCCCAATAACCCAATACATCTACTACTTTTCAACGAATTGAAAAACGGAGTTGAAAAAAGAGGCAATTGCTCGTGGGGTTACTTTTCGTAATTTCACTTCATATTGAGCCACAAAAATATATATTAAATATTCATATTCCATTATCTCTTACGCCGTTCATCTTTTTTTTATTTCTTGTTTGTTCTCTCGATGTATGGCACTGGCAAAACCTCTATAAACATTCAATGCCACACTAATTTCAGGTATGGAAAGCCTTCGTGGCTTATCAGGAACTTCTTATTGCTTCCGAATACTTAGGCCGTGAAAGAGCTATGGGTGTTATTTTCTACACACTTGGTGAGTTTCCGACCAGAGAAGAATATCTGTACTTTGTGGAAAGCCAGGATACCTCGAATTCGTCTTTCGCAGCTGCCAGACAGTATTCCACAATCGCCAAAGAGATTTATGATGCTAAGATAAAGGGCAATCCTGAAATTATGCAAACCATTCAGGCCAAACGAGGGGAAATCCGCTCCAGAAACTCCGGGGCTGTCATTAACACAAAGGGCTCGCTGCAAGAGGCAAAGTTTTGGTTTGAAAATATGACATATTTTCAGGTGAATAAAAACTACTAGTACGTCATGGTAAATCACCGGGACTATTCTTTACCTATATATATCCTGCCAAATAAATGAAATGAAAATTTTAAGATTTTAAGCCGATATCAAAAACCCAAATTTTGCTATTTTAAAGGGTTTTTTTTTTTTTTTTTTTCTTTTTTTTTGGGGGGGGAGCAAATATGTTCTTACCAGACAGTGCAGCTCAAAGATCGGACTCTAGGTTCTGATCTGATCGCAAAAGGTCAGTGAGCCACACGTAGCAACCTAAGGCTAAAAAAATTCTATCAGCGTAATTCTGAAGAACTTTCTAAATTTCAAAGTAACACAGTTTCTGATTTGCCAAAAAATTGGTTAAGCCAATAAGAAATTACGATTCTTTCTAAATCTATTATAAGATTAAGAATGAATTTTTAATTAAATCTACCATGAGATTGAGGATGCAATTTTAAATTATATGCTGAATACAGACCCGCTCGGATCTCATTACATGGCGGCCAGAAGTTAACTCATTACTAGTTGGATGTGCCCTCTTCCGACTGGCTGGAGATATCTTTTGACATCATTGGGGAAAAAAGATAGTTTACTTGCTACGAGCAACTGCTCATTTTCTCTGAATCTATTTCTCAAATCATCAATAAAGACTTTTTTTTTTAACCCTCGTCTACAAATGATTCTCCCATTTATCACTTGGACTAGGTAGACTTTGTGCGCTCCTTTCCGTATTACTATACATGTGAGCCATGCTCTGGCAAAAGGGGGCTTAATGCATCCCCGTGATGCATCATACCAATCAAATTTTAAACATCACATGATTATGGATCCATAAAATCCATTTAGTGTAACGATCGACTAAATCATGAGGTAGACTGGTCCTTTGACATGCAGAACTGCGCAGGCTGATGTGAGTCGATACTTTTTGCAGATGCATTAAGCCCCCTTTTGCCAGAGAATGGCTCATGTATTGATTGAATATGCGTTATAATTTATCGTCGCCACCGCTTGCCCATATGGCCCTGAAGGCTGTTAGTATTGTTACTGGGGATAGTGCAGATACAGGACGAAACCTATCCTAAGTTACTCCTGGTTCTTTAACGTGCTTGGTGTATAGCACAGCCACACGAGACCTCGGATTAACGTCTCATCCGAAAGACTATTAGTAATTTTAGACGGCCAGCCGTGGGAATCGAACCCACACCCTCAAGTGACTCGAAACATTACGTTCACGAGTCCTACGCTCTACCTATTGGGCTATGCGGGCTGGTCAGGTTGGCTCATGTGTATCATACTCGTTGAACTTGATTCATGAATCGTTTATTTGTACTCTAATGCAGGATATAATCCGGGAAGCTCAAGTTTCTCTGGCCATGACGATCGATGGGTTGTTGGAAGCTAGACAACAGATCGACTTGACAAACATTATTATTATCTGTATCATCTTCAGTGCCGTCCTTATTCTCTGTCCAGTGATTATCTACGCTGTATATAACCTCACAGTGGAGATTCAAAGATGCTCGCTGCATATTGCAGACAGGTAGTTTCACCAATTACATATAGTCAGAAATAAGGGCTGTTTTTTTGCAAACGTTCTGAAAAAAAGGGTTGGTAAACTAAAAGATTTATTTTTTTTTTTGTTATTTTACTTCCCACTTTTAAATTGCGTTTATTTTACTTCCCTCATTTGGAAGGAAAACTGGTTGAGCCAAATGATGTAGGTATACGATCGTATATGGAAGGGTTAGGCTTGAAAGTTTTATTTGTTACTCTGAAAAAAGCCGTCGGGGTCATATCAGAAACAATACAGTTCGGGTTACGGAATTCACAGCTATTTTGAACCCTTTCGGCGCCAAATAAATTAACCCCACCTCTTTTCGACGGTTGTAAGTACAAACCTTTGAAACTTAGTACGATTTTGATTTTTGTTGTATAAATGACTAAACGAGCGGGCAGTATAGACCAAAGATCAGACTGCGCGTTCTGTGCAGTCTGATCTTGATCTGTGCCGTCCGCAAAAGTCGCTACTTTCACCTATGACGCTGGAAGGGTTAAGGCCTTAATCTGTAACCAAATAGGTTGATTTAGACATAGAAATAGTACATGTGAAACTAATTTCAGGTAGTAGGTTTTTATAGCCTTTAAATTACCCTTTATATTATCTTTAAAGCCGTTTCAACATTTCATTTCAGACATATCGCGGCGGCCATTGCACTTGTCCATGCTTTCCTGAAGTTTTTTTTTTAAACCAGATACCATATCGCATAATATTCTTTTCAAGCCACTGGCTGCTTTCTCAAATTACCATCATCGAAACTGTTATCAGCCGTGAGCGAGAAATGAATTGGCCGAGTCTGGAATTCGAACCAGTAACGCCATGGTTTCAAGCCTTGTACCTTACTCACTAAGCTACCTGGTCATAATGTACCATTTCAGTAGTTCTTTTCCCTTACCCTACAAGTATTTAGTTATAGGAAATCAAAAAACGTATATGAACCCATCGTCACGCGGTGGGTTTTCTTCAGACATACCGAAATCTAGCACAAATGAGAGGCATGTGCGTATCAGCTTCGAAAGGTGTAACACAACATTGTGTATACAATTTAAACGGTTCCCTTGTGCACGGTGTATCTGCAGGACAAGAGCGCTGAGCAAGGAAAAGAAGCGGACAGACACACTTCTCTACCAGATGTTACCAAGAGAGGTTGCTGAGCAACTAAAGCAGAACCGTGAAGTCGTCACAGAGGAGTTCATGAACGTTACAATCATGTTCAGTGACATTGTCGGATTCACGAAAATTTGTTCTTGTAGCTCTCCTATACAGGTAAAATATGCGAGCCCAACAAACACTTATATAGATTGCAGTACAGATCCTTTAAGTCTTTATCAAACTTTTCCGAGTTTTAACGATCCTGAAGGAGAAGCCTTTTGCAAAAAATGTGGAAAATGGAGAAATGCTGGTAACCAGCAATTTCTCCTTTTTCCACAGTTTTTTCTATCATATCAAAGACAAGTTCCATGGTTTGAGCCACATTTAAATTGTCGCCTGCAAATGCTTCGAATTTGGACAGGTCTACATTTTTTGCCGTGTGGTAAAGAGTTAAGCCTGTATCAAACAATTCCGAGTTTCAACGACCATCAGGAAGACGGCTTTTAAAAATATTGTTGGAAAAGGAGATCATGCTGCTAATCAGAATTTTTTACCTGCACCACATTGAATTTGTCGTCTGCAAATGTTTTCAATTTGAACAACTCTAAAATGTCGTTTGGTAAAGAGTCAGTCACTCTGAGGTATTCATTGCTGTTGCAGACTGATCAGAACCCGACTGCTCGGAACGTGTAGTCATATCTCTGATCTCCTACATTGTCTATGTCGTGTCATTTTTAGGCAAATATAGCCACTATTTCAATTGCAATGTTTCTGTTGTTTGATATGTTGGTTCTTTCTGTCGGTATTCACTATTTATCAGTGAAAGGCCCGATCAGGCAGTCGCCAAGATTTCTTATATCATTCTGCTCACTTTACGGTCACACGTCTAGAGAACTTTTGCGTAGTTAGGTTATAATGATGGCAATTACATAAACCACGGACAAGTATGAAATGTTATACAAACCTTTGTAGTTGAAACACAACCTTAAAATACAAAACACAATAGAGGACTCGTTTGAGTAACTATACGGACTATCATGTATGAAAGCAAATAATGGATTTGGGTTGAAACGGGGAAATGACCATTTCTCAAGCCCTGGCGTTACACATGGGTATATCTAAACTTACTCTCTACGTTTGATATTCATTGAACAAAGCAAAGTTGATTACATTTGCTATGTTGACCACAACCTCAAAAATGCAGGACAACGAGATTGCGGGATTCATTCATTTTTGTTTTTCAGATAGTGGACATGCTGAATACCATATACTCGTGCCTTGATGATAGAATTGACAGCTATGACGTCTACAAAGTGGAAACTATTGGTGACGCATACCTTGTTGTTTCCGGTGCGTATTGTAAACTGGAGTATCATTGTGTTAAAACAGCCCTTTGTTTTTTCTACCACTCTTAGAGGACAACCTTTGAAAGTCGTTGATAAAAGGAGAAAGTGCTGACAGCCAGCATTTTCTCATAAACCTAAATTTTTTTCAGTATATCCTTTCGAAGACAAATACCATCATTGGGGCCACATTTCATTTAGAATGTTCAAGTACTTTCAATATTGGCAAGTCTTCAATTTTGTTGTCTAGGAAAGATAAATCAAGTAAAAGCATAATTGTCTGCCTTGTTTTTATACCAAGTGAAGAAAAGCACTTAAAATTTACTTCCTACTTCAGGTTTGCCAAAGCCAAATGGAAAGCAGCATGCCTCTGAAATTGCTTCGCTTGCATTAGACATTCAAGATCATGTGAGCAGAATGGAGATCTCGCATATTCCCGGGACAAACGTTAAACTTCGAATTGGCTGCCATAGCGGTTCGTGTCTCATTTGATGGCAAATTGTCTCTCTCTCTCTATCTCTCTCTCTCTCCTCCGGTCCTCAAGTCTTCGATCGTAGTTGTCAGCTTTACCAAGTCACCTGTATATTGTGTGTAAGACTTATACTATCTGAAGCAAGTGTCAGAAGTTTACCCATTTCCTCTCTCTTTCGTCAGGTCCAGTTGTTGCCGGTGTAGTGGGAACCAAGATGCCTCACTACTGTGTTTTTGGTGAAGCTGTAAACGTGGCCAACACCATGGAGGCTCTCAGTAAACGTGGGTATCTTTGTTTTGTTCTTGCAGAAATATTTAAGTTTTTTGAAAGATGTGTGATGTGTTAAAACATTGAGACATACAGGGAAATTATTCGTTTATAGTAGATGATGCTTCAAGGAAAAGAAACCGTCTGCGTGAGGTAATATAACTGACCGGCACTCTGACAAAAGCCAGTTGAATGCATCTCCGTGATGCGTTATTCCAGGAAAGTCATCACACAATTATGGAGTCATAAAATGGCCTGCAGCACGCGAAAAGGGGCATTCGGACATTTGCGTAAAGCGTCGTCTCGGATCAGCCTGCGCAGTCCGCGCAGGCTAATCCGAAACGACACTTTCCGTTTTTATGTAATTTTCTGTTTTGCGCAAGTCTTCTGAAGGACAAAATCTAATTTAGTCGTAAAGTGCCGTCTCGGATTAGCCTGCGCGGACTGCGCAGGCTGATCCGAGACGACACTTTACGCAAATGTCCGAATGCCCCTTTTCGAGTGTTGTAAGCCAAATGGTAATTTGCGACTGGTAAAAAATGTGCACATGTTTATTCGGCGGTCCCTTGCTGGCATATTTGCACGCACATTTATGAAACCACTATTAACAAGCGCTGTTACCGCTAAACGAAACCCTGGAGCCTTGATTCATACTATAGCAATCTAATATGGTAGAGAATGACTCTTTTCTTGTGCTATTTGGAAATTTGATACAGTATTTTCACAAGTGTTACGCAATATACCAATACTACTTTTCAACAAAATGAAAAACAGTGAGGAAAAAGAGGCAATTGCTGGTGAGGTTACTTTTGATTATATTACTTCATATTGACAGACAAACAGACATACAGACATATTAAACCACACAAGAGTTTCAATATTCATCTTCTAATACACCTTACGCCGTATATCTTTTGTAAAGATATTTCTTGTTTCAGCTACTAAAATTCACATCAGTAAAGCTACAGCCGACATTTTAAATGATCTTGGAGGGTTCGTTTTGATGGAAAGAGAAAACTTGGCCGACATGGTATAACAGTTTTTGCTACACTTAATGATGGCGCTTCTTTTTCACGCTGTCAGCTTCTGGTTGCCGATTTTGAACAGCCTTGAGGTTTATCAATATGCCGGTATCGAACTTTCTTCAACCGGAAGTTGATCTTACGAAGCAACAGACATCTGTCTGGAGTCATTATGAAAATGAATGACATAGCTGAAAATCCAATTATCTTCCATCAACAGTCGGATAAGCATTTTAGATATAAACCAAAGAGCGCATTTGTATTTTATCTGTATTCTTCTGTTTTAATCTTAACACTTTACCAAACAACAAAAATTTCGACTTGTCCAATTGAAAGCATTTGCAGAAGACAACATAACGGTGATCCAAAAATTTAAATTTGTTTTTAGAAGGGTAGAATACAGTGTGAGAAAAGGAGAAAATGATGGTTACCAGCATTTTCTCCTTTTCCCACAGTGTTTTCAAAAGAATGCCATTGATAAAACTTGATTCATTATATTCCTGTTTAAGGTCTGCATGTAATTCAGAAGCCAAGTCTGTACTCAATCAAAACTGAAATACAAAGATTTGATTAATGGTCTAATAAGATCTGTATTAGACATTGACACAGAAACACATACGAGTTTTCCAAAGAAAATCGAGTCATGGTTAAAGATACATCTCTACTTGTTTTCGGGCAGTTTTCAGCAAGTTTTTAAACCATTTCATCCTTATTTTATGAAACTATAATCATTCTTGTATCTTCACACCAAATGTTGCCCCCTGATGGCTGCAAGATTGCACAAATTACGGCGGATAGAAAATGCATTTCATGTTTTGGAAGCTTCCAGGCAATCGCTGTTTTCGTTTCCGGTGTTAGATGAGGACAAATCCCTTTTTTATTTTTTTATTTCTTACACTATATATACTGGTGATTTATCTATAATTTCACAGCTGAGCTATTATACACATTTTCAAGTTTTAACAGGTTTTTTTTTTTCTATCTCTAAGGATGTATTTTTAAAAATCGGTGCATTACCTCATTAGGACCAACGTAGTATCGTTGAGGACAAAAGAAATAACTTGAGATGGTTCTCATCTGTAGGATCTTGTTTCTTGCTTTTACAGAATGACCAGGATCTCCATGTGGCTTTTACAGATGGTGTTCCCACATACTGGCTGGTCGGTAAAGAAGGTTTTAATTTCTGCGAAAGTAACTCTCCAGAAGTTTATGGCGATCACGAAGATCAATCTCAGAAATAAAATTCTTTCTTGCTGAAGTGGGTTCTGTGGTTCTGCGTTTATGAAGAGACTGCAAAATCCATACATGCTATTATGTTTAGGAAAATGTTTCAAAAGTACTAGTATACATGTAGTTACCGTTATTTTAAAGAGACGCATCTGATTTGTTGTCTGCAGATGTTTTCGTTGTGGTCGAGTTCTACATTTTATCGTCTGGGAAATAGTTAATCAGTCGGACATCAATAATTCGAATAGGTTTCAACTTCAGTTCCTTTGGGACTGCTAGCAACAAATATTTTCTTCTTTCCTAACAACGTTAACTACGCTCTCTCAAATCCTGTCATTCGAACCACGTCTAATCTGTCCTTTATGAAAGCTGTCAATATGGACTAAACTTTAAGATAAACTAAATATATTACCGGTAAGTTTTGTATTCAGTAATACTAAAAGAAGGCATTTCTTCTTTCAATCAGTGATTCTTTCAGAAAGCAAGAAACTTTGTCCGCTTTACAAAGCAGTAAGGAAAACGGATCAGGATTTTTAATGAATTATCCTATGAAACAAATTTGCAAGAAGCGATTGTGAAAACATCGTTGTAGAGTATGGATTATAATTTAAATGAACCATGCTCTAGCAAAAAAAAAAAGTTTAATGCATCTCCGTGATGCATTGCACCAAGCAAGCCATCACATGATCATGGATCCATAAAATCCATTTAGTCTAACAATCGACTGGATCTGAAAGTAGAATGGTCCTTTGCCATACAGAAAATTTACTAATAGTAAAAATTCGACCCATGTCAGCCTGCGCGGACTGCGCAGGCTGACATGAGTCGATACTTTTTGCAAATGCATTAAGCCCCCGTTTCACTAAACATGGCTCTAATGAATTAACCCTACACCAAACATTCCCTTTTTCTACGAACTTGAAAAAGAAAACTTTTGAAAAAAAAAATTGTTGGAAAAGGAGAAAATGCTGGTAACCTGCATCTTTCTCCTTTTACCATAATGTTTTCTAAATTAAAAAAAAAAAAATCCAATTCTTTGAGACAAGTTTAATTTGTCGTTTGCATTTGCTTTGACTTTCGACAGGCCTAAAAATTTAGTTACGGGTTTGGTGAAGAGTTCTAGGGTTTAATACACAATTACATTGTATCAAAAGGAGAAATAGCTCGTAACGGACAATTTCTACTTTCGCCAAAATGTTTCCAAAATCGCAGAAATATGTCTGCAGTTGGTAGTAATTTCAGAGTCGATCGTTGTTGTAGTTTGTGATTGTGTAAATAAAAGAGACACGAAATTTATATCTAGCCATGGTTTAAGTTATTTTGGCAAGTGAACATCTGTCTGTCTGTCTTTTCATCTCTTTCTTTTTCTCTTTCTTAAAAAAAACAAAAACTTAAAAGGCGTATTTCATGACAATAGACGAACCAGCTGCCAACAGATCGTTATTCATTCTAAGCCTAAGCCAAAGCTGACATTGGCTTTTATTGGGTGAAACTATTCTTCAATCAATAACAGTAGCGCTTCGATACATGTAGTTCCAGCGAAGAGAAATCTAACATTTCAGCCCATTTTCCAGTACTTAACAACTACAGAGGAAACTGTAACTTTGCAATTGATTGTTTTAGAAATTGGCTTGATGTGAAGTTAAGAGAACCATTCTGTCGGTGTGTCTGTCTGTCTGTATCTATGACTGTTCAATTCATGACCTTGCTGTCGTGCAAAATGCATGGTGATAAAAAACTGAGTTAGATCTAGGCACTTGTTTTGTTATATTGTCTTCTATTCTGCATCTTGGTTTGTGCCCGTCTCTTTTTCTCCATGACCGCCTAGGATTATGTGCAGAGACAAAGACAACCCTGTATTTAAGATCGTGAATACTGGATTAACCCTTAACGTGTTAAATAAGTGAAATGAAGTTTTCAAGCCTATAGTAAAACCTGGATTTGGCTAGTTCAAAAAGTATTTTTGAGGGAAGAAAATCTTCTCATCGGACGGTGTAGATTCAAGATCAGACTGCACGTTCTGTGCAGTCTGATCTTTATCTACACCATCTGCAAAAGGTCATTGAGTTGCGCTTAGAAGCCTAAGGGTTAACTCTTTCACGGCCAATTACGACTTTAAACAGCTTGTCGGGACCGCGTAGATCAAGATCAGACTGCATAGAACGTACACCCAGATCTTGAATTTACACCGTCCGCTCTCTCGATGCTAAGCTACGATTAATATCATATTTACTTGCGGAGGAAATCGTTTTACCAGCAAAATATTCCAAATAATTTTCAAAGTCTGGTTGAGTATATATCCTTTTATCAAATTATTGTAGATAATGGCTTTTTTTATAACCATTTACCCAACAATCCCTAATTTTATCAACCCCGAGCAAGAATTTAGAAAACGTGGTAGGAAAAGGAGAAAATGCTGGTAACCAGCATTTTCTCCTTTTCCTACAATGTTGCACATCCCGTCAAAAACGAATAATTTGAGCCACAACCAATCTGTCGTCTGCAACTGCTTTCATTTTTCAAGCTTAACATTTTGTCGTTTGGTAACGAGTTCACGACGTTAACCAATAATCGACAAATTTTCTATAGACATTAGAATGTTGTTTTAACTCGCTTTCAAAAGTTATTTTCTTTTCTTATACTTCACGCCGGAGAAAGTAGTGGAACAAGCTGTTTTTTTAATAGAAATCATTGAGATGAAAAAGATCAATTAAAGCATGTAACAACTAATTGCTCTTTTTCCGACAATGTTTACCATCATCAATGAGAAATCTCATCTTGGAATAGTCAATGTAGTATTGGTTTATAATAGTCATTGAGATAGAATCATAAACATAATTGTTTCGTCGATGTTTATGAGGGAAAGCAGCCAGTGTCTTAGTAAGAATGGTGTGCGAAGCACGCGTAAAGGATCTCCAGGAAACTATGAGAAGTGCACTGGCCATTTTGACAACTGGAAAAATGTTGAAAACGGCGTACACCCTTTGACATAACTGGGAAAATGTTGAAAACGGCGTACACCCTTTACCAAACGACAAATTTTTGTACTTGTCCAAGTTAAGAGCAATAAAGGACAACATATTTCACAGGAATCTAACAACGGGTTTTTGTCTTTGTAAGGGAAGAAAACTTTGGGGGGAAAGGAGAAAATGGTTACTAGCGTTTTCTCCTTTTCCCGCAATGTTTTTCATAAACCTTCTGCATCAAGGGGTCCTGCGTGGCCCAGTGTAGCACTCGTGACCCTAGGGGCACCGGGTTCGAGCCTCACTGGATCCATTGGCTTTTCGTGGGAGTGTCCTTGGGCAAGACACTTCAGAGCCCTAGCCTAGTACTGGTGAAACCCAGGATATACATGAAAATGTGAGCTGTCGCCAGATATGAATGAAATAATGTTGAAAGCGCCGTAAAACACCAAATCAACCAATTGCTATTACTCGAGATTGTTGGTAGAGGGTTAAAAACCAAACAGCCACGGTACTGTTTCAACAACATGAAATCAGACTGAATCTGTGTTGTCGTACAGAGTTTTAACCCCAAGGCTGTTAAGCGCGACTCAGACCTTTTTGCGGACAGTGTAGATCAAGATCAGACTGCACAGAACGTGCAGTCTGATCTTGTATCTACACTGTCCGATAAAAGTATAATTTTCCCGAAATAAGACCTTTGAAAGAACTAAATTTGGGATTTTAATATTGGCTTAAAAGTTTCAGTCACTTTTTTAGCAGGTTAAGTGTGAAGTTGGTGACACACTCCACGGTACTCGACTCGGGTTCCATACAAATGAATCGTGCGTATTCAAAGGCCTGGGATGACTTATTTCTCGGTATCAAACAATGCAAAAAAAAAAAACATCTAAAGCAGTAACCATACCGATTTACTAGCTTTTGAAGTGTTTGTATACAAGAATTTCAGACAAAGTTTTTTAAAGTGGTGTGTAGCTCTGCACAAGTCCTCAATTCTAGAGACAATTTTAAAAATCAACATAAAAAGTTTCCTTTTTTTTTTTCAATTCTTTATTTTTCTCTTCTTTAACTCTGACATAGAGAAAGTTTCAGAAACAAAATTGTTAACAGTAATACCATTGGAATGTTTAATACTGTAAATGTTAAACTGTCACTAAAAACCATTTCTAAATCAAAGTTCATTGACAAGATGTTAAATGTCATTTGTTTAAGCGTGAAGTCATGTTTGGAGTTTTGGAATTTAATATTCCTCACCTTCTTCTTCACCCTCACCCTCGACGGAGTCGACACCGACTTCTTCGTAATCCTTCTCAAGAGCGGCCAAATCTTCACGAGCCTCTGAGAACTCGCCTTCTTCCATACCTTCTCCGACGTACCAGTGGACGAAAGCTCTCTTGGCGTACATAAGATCAAATTTATGATCAAGACGGGCCCAAGCTTCGGCGATGGCAGTGGTGTTGCTCAACATGCACACGGCTCTCTGTACCTTGGCCAAATCACCACCTGGTACAACAGTTGGTGGCTGGTAGTTGATACCGACCTTGAAACCAGTTGGACACCAGTCGACGAACTGGATGGTTCTCTTGGTCTTGATGGTAGCAATGGCGGCGTTGACATCCTTGGGGACAACATCACCTCTGTACAACATACAGCAGGCCATGTATTTACCGTGACGTGGGTCACATTTTACCATCTGGTTGGCTGGCTCAAAGCAAGCATTGGTGATTTCAGCAACAGAGAGTTGTTCATGGTAAGCCTTCTCAGCAGAGATAACTGGGGCGTATGTGGCGAGAGGGAAGTGGATACGTGGGTAGGGTACCAAGTTGGTCTGGAACTCAGTCAAGTCGACGTTCAGGGCACCATCGAATCGGAGGGAGGCAGTGATGGAGGAGACGATCTGACCAATCAATCTGTTCAAGTTGGTGTAGGTTGGTCTTTCAATATCCAAGTTACGTCTGCAGATATCGTAGATAGCCTCGTTGTCGACCATAAAGGCACAGTCGGAGTGCTCAAGGGTGGTGTGGGTGGTCAAGATGGAGTTGTATGGCTCGACGACAGCAGTTGCAACCTGGGGAGCTGGGTAGATGGCGAATTCCAGCTTGGATTTCTTACCGTAGTCAACACTGAGACGTTCCATAAGGAGGGAGGTGAAGCCAGATCCGGTACCACCACCGAAGGAGTGGAAGATGAGGAAACCCTGGAGACCAGTACACTGATCAGCCAACTTCCTGATTCTGTCGAGGACCAAGTCGACGATTTCCTTACCAATGGTGTAGTGACCACGGGCGTAGTTGTTGGCGGCATCTTCCTTGCCGGTGATGAGCTGTTCTGGGTGGAACAATTGTCTGTAAGTTCCAGTTCTGACCTCATCTGGAAAGATAAAGAATCAATCATGAGTTAAATATACGACCCAACAATCAAACATATACTTTCACTTATATCTTTAATCCTTCACCACACAATCCCGACTTATTACGACCTTGGGAAAGAAGCCTGCTGAAAACATTGTGGGAAAAGGAGAAAATGCTGGTCATCAGCATTTTCTCCTTTTCCCAAAATGCTTTCTACCTATCAAAGAAAATTGCACCATTTGAGCCACATTGAAATTGTCGCCTGCAAATGCTTTCAATTTGTCGTCTGGTAAAGGGTTAATATAAGCACTTTTAAGACACAATTGAGTCTTACTTTACGCTGATGCACCGACCGAAAGTGCTAACTGCGTGTTCTAAGTAAATAATGACATTAAAAATACAAACCATATACAGTACAAATTACTCTTTTGACAGGTATAGAAAGCTAACATATTACGTTAAAAGCTCACTAGCGGAAAAAAAATGCAGGTGTTTAGATGTAGATCTATTTAAATTTAAATCATACCATTTATAAGTATGAAAAGTATTGTGAACTTGACAATCTGTTATTGTGTGGTCGGTCCAAATGTAAGTTGCTGACAGAAGAAATTAATTTTTAAATCAGGCCAGGGCTTTTTTTCCAAAAAATTGGGAAGGGGCCTTAGCCTTTCATTTTGGGAAATTCAAGCGCGATTTTGGCCAAATTGGGAAAAAGCAGACTGACCTTCAAGGTACATCAATAAAACAAATTAATAGCAGTGAACATACAGTAAATAGAAAGTTGCAACAATTTAATAATTGAAACAAATTCAACAGTTACACTATAACTGCTTAGACCATGGGCAAATATCTCACAGTATTTGCATATGTAGGCTTATAACCCTTTTTAACACCAACACCCATGGATGCCGGAGTTAATACTTCAGCAGAACTGCTTTCCGGCCATCATATGATACAAGGGAATCATTATCTGTGGAAGTTACAAGGCTAGGCTTGGATATTATGCCTGGGTATGCAGAGTAAGAATGTGTGTTCCATAGTGTTAAATTAAGAAAACTTTTTTTGTCAGCTGTAAGTTTTTACGAAAGACAAACAATTATATAACATGTCAAGGGATTAAATATTCAATGATAGGGAAATGACAACTGCGTCAAGTCTACATGCGGTGTTATAATGCGCAAAAAATAACTCGATTTGGTTCAGGTTGCCTCCATTAAACAAACCAAATGGCGCCAAGAAATCGCAATATTTCGGTCGTACTGCAGCGCAGTCAGCCGAGTCATTTCAGTACAAATCAATAAAAAGCATGCTTTCGGTTTCAATCGCTGCTGAGTAACTAATGTTTTATGTCTGATCATGTGAAATAGCTTTCGAGATATTGGTATTTTAACTTATTGGGAATTCAGCATCGTATTAAGAGAAATTCTTTCTGCAAATTGGGAAATTCTTTCACCAAAATTGGGGAAAAAAAATATGCTTTTTGCAATTGGGAAGTCACCGAATATCGGCTTCAATTATAGAAGGAAAAAAAGCCCTGCAGGCAAAAAGTAAACAAAAGGTATAGAGTGACCTGGCAGGTTTTAACCTAGTTTAGAAATTGACCGTACATTAACAGATTGTCATCTTCATAATAATTTCCATACCTTTAACTGTTTTGATTTAATTTTAGATGCATTTACCACTCACGTTTTTACTTTCGGCAGCTATTGTCACTTATAGTAGATCTATTTCATTAGCAAAAATTCATGAGAAAAAACAGTACTTCAAGAAGGAATAATTACATGTATTCAGATTTATTCCCCCCCCCCCTTTTTTTTCTTTGCCTTTAGCTCAAACTAACCGATGCTCAATGTACAGGCAAATGATGATAATTTTCAACTTACCGACTACAGTTGGTTCCAAGTCGACAAAGACGGCACGTGGCACGTGTTTGCCAGCACCAGTCTCACTGAAGAAGGTGTTGAAGGAGTCATCACCACCTCCAATGGTCTTGTCACTGGGCATCTGACCATCGGGCTGGATTCCGTGTTCCAGACAGTACAATTCCCAGCAGGCATTACCAATCTGGACACCGGCCTGTCCGACGTGGATAGAGATACACTCACGCTGAAAAAAAAAAAAGATTGGGTCAACTTAATAAAATGCTTCTTAGATTTTGTAGAGTAATAAAAATCTTCAGATTTGGTTATTCCTCATCCTGCTGAATTTATAAATTGTTGACTTACACATTCTTCAGTCAATTGATATTAATGAGTTCGCATAATTGAAACCCTTTACATATAATTAGACAGTGTGGACAAAGGCTGATATTGGTCTACACTTTCCCGAGCATACAAATATTTAAGTCGCACCTAGCAAGCGAAGAATTAACAAATTCATATTGTTCGTTTGATGTACCAAATATGGGAGTGTTTAGAATGGTATACCGTCAGAAGATAAAACTAGTTCAAACCAGTTTAAAGACACGGTAAACCAAGAGAGACAACGTGCTTAAAACTAAAAGTTTGGAGGTATTTTTCCTGTGAGGGAAAAACAAAGTACGTGTACGCATTACTTTGCAAACTATGACAATAGGAAGGAAATAAATGATAAATCTGATGTATCCATCTGATCTTACATGCTAACAATAACAGACAAAACTGATTATCATTGATCAACATATTTTGTGTAGACCCAGTATAGCGGAGATTAAATTGAAATTTCAATCATATTTCCCAAAAGTCAATCTCAGAAACTGCTATAAAAACAAATTTACAACTAAATATAAAATTCCACTTACCATAGTTGTTGTTTAGAGTTGTTTTGGTTTAAAAACCTGAATAAAACTGTAACCTCACGTTAGACGTAAAGTGTCGATAGTGAGAATACTAAGAGTGATGTTAAGCGCCCGCTCCTCGATATTTATACTGTCGGCTGGGCCGGTTGCATAGCAAATTGAAAATGCAGAGCAGCGATTGGACAATTGCTTCATGTGACTAAAAAACGCTTCGCTATTGGATAACTTTAAACTTATCCGATAACGCCTTAACGATTTCTGGTTCCCGTTCTCCTTAATGCATGTTATGTGTAGTCAAGGAACCTGTTTGCTATCGAGACCAACCTGTCCAAACGGACAAATAATAAAGGCGCAGTAAATTGATGAGTCAAATAACGTATTACCACTTACCCTTTACTGCGACAAAATAATTACAGGCTTCTTGTAATTTTTCTTTCAAAAGTTTAAATCTTCAGTTGATAACACCACGTGGATCTCATCGTTTGCATCGTTGATTCTCTTCACCTTTGTTGCTGTTTGTCTTGAAGAAGGAATGAGTTTAAATTGGTTTAAGAAACAAAGTGAGTTATATCCGACATTACAAACACGGGGTTATTTAGAAACTTTATACACCTTCGTGAATAGGCCTATTGAAGTTTCACCTGTCCTGGGTGGAAGAAAACTAGCAAAATAAACGTTGCATGTGTAATGAACTGATCTTTTGCGTGTCAAAATGACTTTTTGAAAAAAAAAAACCCTTTCAACCAAGTTGACAAAAATCTAACTGTATTATGCTAGAGTTTAGTAGAGGCAGTGAAGGGTTTGTCGCGTATAATGGGGTAGATAACAAAAATTTAACATTTAACCATCTTGTTGTTGCGTACTAAATTCTTGGATCTGTAAATTTACCTGGTCATAGATCAAATCGAAGACAAAATAAGCCATGAAATCTACACCCTTTACCCAGTCAGGTAATGCTCAAGTATTCAATGTTGTGATTCATAATTATTTTTAACTCCCCACACCAGTTTTTCACCCGTTGATTCTGATATTATACTATATACGTGTGTGTGCATAGCCTCAAGACAAAATGTTGATGATAATGTCTATAACCCTTCACCACACAATCCTGTAGTTTAACATCCTTGAGGACAAGGCCTTCTGAAAACGTTGTGGGAAAAGGAGAAAATGCTGGTAACCAGCATTTTCTCCTTTTTCCACAATGTCATCTACCCTTTCCGGGACAAATTTGCAAATGAGTTTAATTTTGACAAGCCTAGGTTAACCCGTTTCCAAACAATCCCTGGTTTTCACGACCCTGGGAAAGAAGGCTTTTGAAAACAATGAGGGAATAGGAGAAAATGTTGGTCACCAGCATTTTCTGCTTTTCCCACAATGTTTTCTACCCTTTCCACTAGAAATTTCAATGTTTGAGTCTTAATAATTTTGTCGTCTGCAAAGGCTTTCCGTTTGGACCAGTCCAAAATTTTGTCGTTTGGTAAAGAGTTAAACTATCTGGTAAGCCCTATATTAAATTAAATGACAAAAAGTCTACTGCAGATAATGTCAACTGTATGTCCCTAGAGCTCTAACCAAGACACTAAAAAAAACTAATAAATCCTTTTACGGACAGTAATGACGTGAGTTAGACCCGGATCTGTATTCACAAACCACTCTTAAGAACGTTCTTATTCTTCAAGATTGCTAAATTAGAAAGTAACCCAACTTCTGATATACCGTCAAATTTAGAAAACTCTGGAGACTAAGGCTAAGCACGTTCTTAAGAACGTTTGGTGAATACGGATACTAATGCAGGCTTATAGGCCAACTTGTATACATGTATGTATATCTTTGTACGATCCTTGGAGAGGCTGCAAAGATCTTCACATCATTTGTGAGATAATCTGTCAAAAGCAGCATTGATGACATTGCAGAATGATGTCTTTAATTTCCACTGAAAATGTCCATTTCACTTCAGATCTCCTTCGGATTATAAGGGCTAAAAGGCTTTGGAGAAAACAATATGACAATGATTGTTATCTCTGTCCATCTGCCCAGCAGTCAAGGTTGATTTTTATCTGTTTCGACACTCAGGACACATAGAGTGCAAAAGAACAGGTTTTAACGACAACCAGCAAACACAAGTGTAATTCTAATTTAAGAAGCATTGTCCAGCATGTGTGGCTGATGGCCTTTAACACTTCAAGGATAGATTTTCCAATTTACAATACGTCTATTTCAGAATCAGACATTATAAAACGTTCCCTGAACGAAAAGATTAACACTTTTTTTTACGGATATTACACCCTATCCTTCATTGCGTTCAAAGTCACTCAGGGCAATCTTTAAAAAAAAATCCCTTTTACGGGGAAAGCAGCCAGTGGCTTGTGAAAAATTTTGTGTGAAGAACTTGTAACAGAAACTTAAGGAATACATAGATAAGTTCACTGGCCACCGCAATATAACTGAAACAATGTTGAAAACGGCGTCAAACAACGTACGAGCAATATCAATCGATCTCATTTGCAATTTTCGCTTCTTTTGAACTATATATTATTTTCTCATGTTGTTTTACATTCAAAACGAGCACTATTAAATTGATACAGATCTTTGTTACACCAACTGCACCAATCATGTTGAAGATAAATTTGTCGATTTCAATCGGGTATAAAACTTAGTCAATACTTTTGTATCGAAGTGCGCACACTGGTCAAGAGCAGACCGGACTGAAGCGCAAACTGATCCTGGTCTGTGTAATGGACAACACTGGTACTAGCTATATGCGAAATATGGTTAACTCTTTACCAAACTACAAAATTTTAAACTTGTCCAGACTGAAAACATTTGCAGACGACAAAATAAATCTGACTCTAACATTGAAATTTGTTTACAGGAGGGCAGAAAACGTTGTAGGAAAAGGAGAAAATGCTGGTTACCAGCATTTTCTCCTTTTCCTACAATGTTTTCAAAAGCCTTCTTCATCAGGGTCGTTAAAAGTCGGGATTGTGTGGTATCTGTCGATAGGTCTACAGAAAACAACGGGGCGAAGAATGGGTTACACTCGGTATAATTACCATAAGGCATACCGATATATTGGCGGATCAATAGAAACCAGACGATGTTGCCAATACACAAAATCCGACTGACATTAACATGTACCATTCCCCGATATTTCAGCCATTGTATTGACTGTTTCAAGTTGAAACCTGAACGGGAAGAATAATCTGATTACACGACTGTTAATCCCTGAACTCTTTACCAAACGACACAATTTTGGACTAGACAAAATTGAACGCTTTTACAGACGACAAATAAAGTCTAGTTCAAATAATGGTTACCATTATTTTCTCCTCTGCCAATCATTTCAAACGAAGACTAGTTATTTTTCCTCGGTGCAGTGAAAACAAGGGATTGGCCTGTAAATCGATAAATCATCTGTTTCGTAGGTCATCTACTAGTACATGGGCTTGGGGAAGGTGACCTCTTGCCAAGGTCATTTCCACCGATACCAGCTCCCTCAAGCCGCCGCCGAGGACCCACAATGATGATGGCCAGACGAAGAAAAAATAAGGAAGTGTACAGTTTAAAAGCATTGTATACGACAGATTACAAGTGTCTGAAATGATTGTACTTGTCATTAAAGTAGCATAAACATGACAGAATAAAGGAGAAATATGCTGGTTACTATTCAGCGCTTCTTCCTTTACGGTACCACAACTGTTTCCAAGAGCATTCTTCCTAGTGGTCGTAAACTACAGGGACTCGCTGGGTAAAAGGTTAAGAATAAAAGATATATGTAGCAATGCTGTTTTATATGTTCTTCCTTTAACAATTGGAAAAGAAAGTAACGAACTGATAAAGACAGAGACCTATAGCTTGATACCAGTCTAACAGAAACCATGCAGCATATGTGCTTTTATTCACACATACCAACAACTTTCGTTAACTAGTGACACACAAAAAAGATTTTTCAGACAAAAAAATATAGTTGTTCATGGCACGGAAAAAGGTATAACATTTTCGCAGGCTGTCCACTACAGGTGCATTAAACCTTTGACTGCTAAGCGCGACACAAAGGAGCTCTTATAGACATTGAAGGTCAAGATCAGACTGCACAGAACCTGCAGTCTGATCTTTGATCTACACTGTCTGATAAGGCGATATCCCCCCTTTAAAAAAATAGACTCTTTATCAAACAATTCCGTGTTTTAACGATTCCGAAAAAGTAGCTTTTGAAAATTTTGTGGGAAAAGGATTCCAAAATGCTGTTATGCAACTCTTTCAAGGAAAAATTCCTTCATCGGAGCCAGATTCAAATTGTCGTCTGTAACAGTGTTTGGTAAAGGGATTATCATTCGTCTCTGTATAGTACTATAATAGCAGTGTTATGAGTAAAGGAGATTTATTTTAAATACATGTACATACACATACCTATATAAATACCATCGTATCTTTAAACCATTGGCAACAATATAAACAAACGCAAAGTTTAACCGTTTACTGCACATTTTATACGACTTTTCACATCCCTCATAACAAGCAATTTCTCTTTCAGCTATACTGATTTCTCACGGACTTTTGTAATAAATCTAAATTCATTTTTGTTACCAAACAACAAAATCTTAGACAAATCTATACTGTAAGCTTGGATTAATTGATTGAATGGTGTTTTACATTGCTTTCAATATTACTCAGTCATAACACATATTCATGTATGTTCATGGTTTCATTATTACTAGGCTACAGGTCTGAATTATCTTTTTCAAGGACACTCCCTCAAAAATACCCAGTGCTTCTAGAGAGGCTCAAACCCGGAGACTCTAGGTCACAAGCCCTACATTTTACCACTGAGTCATAAAGGACCACCTCTATTTGATGAAGGGTTTACTCTTTAACACACAATCCCAAATTTTAATGACCCTAACAAAGAGGTTTTTTGAAAACAGTGGGAAAAGGGGAAAATGCTGTTTACCATCATTTTCTCCTTTTCCCACTATGTTTTCTACCCTTCTAAAAACTAATTCCATTATTTGAGCCACATTTGAATTGTCATCTGCAAATGATTTGAATTTGGACTAGTCTAAAATTTTGACATATGGTAAAAGGTTAATGATGTAGCACAGGAGTATAAAGGGACATGTGGAACTAGATTTTCTAATGGTATTGACTATGTATTAATATATGACCCAGTACCTCCTACAGTGTTCCCTGTCGAATCAACACTTAACCCTTTGCCAAACAATCCCTACTTTAATCCACCCCGAGAAAGATTGCTTTTGAAAACTGGGGGAAAAAGGAGTAAATGCTGGTACATGTAATTAGCATTTTCTCCTTTCCCACACTGATTTTTACCCTTCGCAAAGCAAATTTCAATTTTTAAGTCATATTTGTCTTCCGCATATGTCTTCAATTTGGACTAGTCTAAAATTCCCTCATTTGAGAAAGAGTTAAACAGAGAACTATTGAAGTCCTGACTCCCTGTGATATTGAACAGTGTGCATGTATCAATTTGTTTGAATGGTGTTCAGTGCTACTTTCAACAAAGTTTTGATTATATCAAGATGACAGCTCACCTACTCATGTTTCCTGATTTTCACCAATACTATTCTTGGACACTGCAGTGCTTTGCCAAAGGAAACTCATTTTACTCCCACATGACTAGCCCATGTATTTGGATAGATTAAGCCCTATGGATCACAAATCCACTGCCTTAACCTTCAGGGACCCACATTCAAAGCTCATTCGCTCATTCTGAACTTAAAATATGAGAGAGAGAGAGAGAGCGAGAGCGAGCGAGCGAGAGAGAGAGCAGGTACATGTATTTCTAATTATCACTATTGCTTTTGGTGACAGTGTGGGTCTGGATCAAACTGAACAAAATACTGTCTGATCTCTGATCTTCAATGCACAGTATTTTGGGAGATATTTCAACCAAAGTGCCCAGGAAATTAGTTTCCACGACACACATTTGTAAATAATCACTTCATTTACATATGTACATCGTACAAGTTACAATTAATAATAATAAATAAAATAACTTATACATAATAATATATTTTAATACTCTCATATACATATTTATAAGCAGTTGATGTTGAAATAAGCCTGGAAATAAATGAAGTCTTTTATGTGATTTTGTTATTATTCAAGAGAGACATCCAGAATATAGCCTTGAGCATGTCGCTGATCAGACCAGCTTCTACAATGTCCCTTTGACGTTAGCTTTTTCTTTTTTCCAGATTTTCATCTGACTGGTCAGGTGAATTTAGACTATATGTACAATAAAATCTGTCAATCATTTATTATTGTACAGATATGACTAAGACACACTCTACTTCAAGTTCATTTTTTTTCTGAAAAATACATTTTCTATTGGAGTCTAAATAGTAGCCAGCCTGACAGCAACACTTCGATTGCTATTAATAGGGGCTTAATTATCTCCTAGAAACAGAACAGTCAGCTAAATTTTTGCGAATACAGCTATCTTTAAACCAAAAAGATCTGTCTCATAAGCTGTACTTACCCACAGTAGTCAACAGTTCAGAGAGTAGTATTGAAAAGGGAGATAATGCAAACAATGTAGTACATGTTCATGTCATAGTTATCCAACACAATCATTATTCTTGGTGAACAGTCCTTCACTTGCTAGACAGAACTTGACATGCTTTTGTGTACAGTTTGTATTAGGATCAGCCTGCAGTCTGATCTCAGATCTTTGTTACCTGATAATTAGACATGTGCTGGTCCAACAGCCTTGAAAGTGCAATCTACATGATCAGTGCAGGACACTTTTTATGATTCACTGAGTGCCCTTGAAACTTTACTAACTCTTTACCACACAATCCCGACTTTTAACAACCCTGATGAAGAAGCCTTTTGAAAACATTGTGGGCAAAGGAGAAAATGCTGGTAACCAGCATTTTCTCCTTTCCCCACAATGTTTTCTACTATTCCCAAAACAAATTTCAGTATTTGAGTCACATGTATTTTGTCGTCTGCAAATGCTTTCAATTTGGACCAGTCCAAAATTTTGTCGTTTGGTAAAGAGCTAAACAACCCTCTGTTCTAACAGCTCTGATGAAGGGTTTTGAAAACAGTTTAGACGAAAATGCTTGTGATAGTAACTTCCAACAGTGTTTCTCTTGTTTGATAGACAACTTTCAAGTTTCGAGTTACATCTAAACTGTTGTCTGCAAATGCTTTAAATTTGCACAAGGCTAATATCTTGTCCTATGGTAAACATTTAACACTCAGTTACAGATGAGCAGCTGTATAGAAGGGGACAAGTAGACCGTAACTCAAATTATTTTATCACACAATCCTGAGTTTTTATAACCCTGACAGGGAAGGCTGATGAAAACCTTGCGGGAAAAGGAAAAAATTGCTGGTTAACAGCATCTTCTCTTTTTTCAAAAGGTTTTTTACTATTTCAAACAAAAAACCCATAATCTGAACCACAATTAATATGTTGACAGCAAATGCTTTCAATATGAACATTTCTAAAATGTTCTCTTTTGGTAATCAGTTGATGGGGGCAAAATAGGTTCTAGATCCAAGCTCATACAATCGAAGTCTATCTCTGACGTGGAAAGAAGTTATTTTGAACATTTCTTGTTTTCCTAGATCTAGCACTGGAAGAATATTTTGCACCAACTCCGCATATTGTTGAGAAGTAGCTGTCCACGAAAATATTTTTTCTTCATGTATAACAACAAAATAGTTGAACAAAGTTATCTCATATGTCGCCCACAACACGCGAAAAGGGGCATTCGGACCTTTGCGTAAAGTGTCCTCCCAGATCAGCCTGTGCAGTCCACACAGGCTGATCTGAGACAACACTTTCTGAACGTGTGTGATTTTCTGTTTCACCCAAGTCTACTGTAGGACAAAATCTAATGTTGAAGTAAAGTGCCGTCTCTGATTAGCCTGCTCGGACTGTGCAGGCTGATCCGAGACGACACTTTACGCAAATGTCCGAAAGCCCCTTTTTCGCGTGTTGCAGACCATATAATATAATAATGTACTTACGATAGATTTATCTAGACAAATACAATGATACAAGAACAGCTTGAAAATGTATTTACATGTTACATTTAACCCTTAAGATGCTGAGGGCAACAATAGTTGATTCTGCTGACAGTGTAGGTCAAAATCAGACAGCACAAAACATACAGTCTGATCTTGGGTCTACACTATCAGGTTTCAATGAAACATTCTGATAAAAAAAGCCCTAAAATTCTAAAGTGTAAATCTCACTTATTTGGCACCATAAAAGAGATAAGGGATAAGTTTGGAATCTGTACAGCACAGTTTTTTCATTGTAGAGCCATGACACCATGGTTGTGTTCTATCACAATATCATCAAGTACCATTCACTCTTATTAACACTTTTGGATCCACATCCACCATCTTCCTGTATTCATTTCATATCAGATCCCTAATCTTTTTTCAATCTAAAGTCTGTCCTTTTGTTATCTACAAAAATGAAAAAGGAGTCTCACTCATACTTTAGTTATAACTCTATGATGAGTGATACAATCTTGTACCATTCAGTTCATTTTATCTGCTGTAAATTTTCAAGTTAATGTACATATCTATTTGAACAGCATGATCACATTTTCAATAATTTCTTTGCACTTAGTTTCTTCGCTTATGATTAAATACTCCTGGTACCCAGCAATTTCTCCTTTTACCACACAGCTTTATACCATTTCAGAGACAATTTTCATCATTTTAGCTGCATTTAAATTGAACTCTGCAGTTGCTTTCAATTTTGGTGGGTCTAAAATTTTGTCGTTTGGTATAAAATTAAGCGGTAAATGTTAAAAAATTACTTTTATTCTTGATTATCTAGTTCTTAAGTAACCGAATAAGCTATACAATCGGTCACAACTTTCAATCTATAAGTAAACCGAGCTGGCATTCGTTAACTAACACTTGGATACAAAAACCATAACAACTTTCTAACTCTGCAATATCTTCCTTGAAGAAAGCTTTCTGCATTTTATGTAAATAAAGAGTTTGATCAAACTACAAGTACTATTCCTATTATTAAAGCTAAATCAATCCTGCAGGAAACTGTCACAAAGTTCAGCTTACTAGTACTTTCTTTGGACATAGCCTATGTCCCTCAGATTTATTACAATTACCTTACTTTTTTTTGTCGCTTTAGGTTTCAATTTGGAATGGTCTAAACTAAAACCTAGAAGGTAAGTAAGTGTTAGAACTTAGAACTTATCACTTACTCGAGCTTCAATATATTCTACTCTTCTTTCCAGCTGGGTAAGCTTTTCATTCAATGTTGCAAGACGAGATCTGCATGATGTATCTGGAAGAAAGAGAAGAAAAGATAAACTCAATATCAAAAAAGCATAATTTTTACTCCTAATTCAATTAAGACTGTCTCTAAAGAAAGGTTCTTTCTTTCAGAAAATGCAACTTCTCCATGGGCTCATTCTCCCATACAGACAAATTTCTTACTACTGAACATTTTTTTCTAACCCAGATATATGCAATCTTACAACCATTCTTATTTCTCCTTTTCTCAGCCAGAATGTCCTTCACAACTAACCTTCTAAGTTTAACAGCTTTGAAGTAACTTTACCATACTAGATTCATGAGATATCATTCTGAAAAATAATTACGTCTAAAAATTTTGTCGCCTATTTCTCTTCCTGCCTCCCTCTCCCTTAGGGCTAAACATTTTTCATGGTTTTACTGCAAAAGTGTAACCCTTTTGTTTCTCTATTTTTCAGAACATGAGGTATGTATGAAAGTAAATGTTTCCCATATTGAATAGGTTTGTCCAATAATGAATTGTGTTTTGAGTCATTCATTTACACAGCGTCTGATCCAGAGCTAGTGATTGCGAGAACCGCCCAAGTTTTTCATCATTCATCCACATTTTCAAAACCGGTGCATGTCAGTCGCGCGCAAAAAAATAATTAGGCAATTAGTGTTTGATCATTTGTTTAACTTAACACTCGAACGTTGATGTAAAAATCACTTTCACAGGCAGCACAACTGCATCAGATCATTCCTATAAATCAAGAGTGACTCCCTTTCTTACTTCATTGACTTTGATTTTATGACAAAAATGTGTGCCGTTTTTTTTCTTCCTAATTTATATATATATTGATTACGTGTCTCCAACATTTATTTATCAAAATACATTATGAGTGAAGTACTGCCTTTCCATCCAAATACATACCAAAGCTGTCAAGATGAATTCATTTTGATTACTTTATTAGTTTCGTATTAATATGGATTCCCCAAGTTGATAATATTTTGCATGTAAACCCCAACAAATACCAGACGATATTGATGGTTCTGTTTTCTAAGATGGACAGAAACATCAAATCACCTATATCTTTACGCATAGAGCAGGTGGCAATGAAGATGAACAATCAGTTTTGGAAAAATCTATTATTCAACATGGCCAGTGCGACGTAGAGGTGACCATAACTGATGAAAGCATAGGGACTAGCATTCTAACTTTTTCTTTTACAGTTATGACTTTCAAATTTCAAAGTAAGATTTTGTTTAGTTATGAACAAGACTAAGGCATAGTACTATAGAATTGAAAGGGTTTAATACATACAACAGATATTAGTTCTGCTGATTGCATTTTGTAGTTTAGTTTTTAAACATATTTAGTGTATTACTTCTGTCGTAAGTCGACCTCAGTCATAAGTCGAGGTGGTCTTTTGGAGGAATTGAGGAAAGATTTTGCTTGGGCTCGTTCATAAGTGGACCTGTACTTTAAGTATTGACCCGAGTCCTGCCTAGCCATAAAAAGAATTTGAGGAAAACATATTACTATTACATTTACCAGTGGTCGAAGTTTTCTCCTTTTTTCCTTTAAATCTTATCCATTTAAATTGTTGACTATAGATGCTTTGAGTTTGGTCCGGTCCAAAATTTTGTCGAGTGGTAAAGGGTTAAATGTGACTCAAATGAGGAAATTTGCCATTGGCAGGGTAGAAAACATTGTGGGAAAAGGAGAAAATGCTGGTTACCAGCATTTTCTCCTTTTCCTAGAATGTTTTCAAAAGCCTTCTTCCTCTGGGTCGTTAAAAGTGGGGATTGTCTTGTAAAGGGTTAAACATCGATACATCGGGAAAGTGTTAACCCTTAAAACGCTTTTTACAACTGGACAGTAGTTGCTTTTGCATTCAGTATTGATCAAGATCAGTCTATACAATGTTTAGTCTGATCTTTTACCTAGACACTTGGCTTCGATGTGACATTTTGAGTAAAAAAAAAAAAAAACTCTTAATATTGTAATTATTTTTGGTCTAATTTCAAGAGTGAAAATGACCACTAAATTGTATGCATCACTTATCAAAATCGTGGCTGATTTGACATTGATTGTCTACATGATTTTTCTGTGGGCTCTTTCATAAGTCGAGGTAGGTTTTCATGCTGATTTTTTGCGCTGTATTTTGTCGACTTATGGCCGAAGCAATATGGTATTTTACATCAATTGAGAAACAAGTTCTTACGACTTATACTAATCTCTCTGAATTCTGATTCCTGGGAACTAAACTAGTATTCGCGCCGAACGTGTGGGCCACCTGCTCCTGGGTATCAAACTCAGGACCTTATTGTTACGAGGTCGACGTTCTACCTCGCACCCACGGACACCATTTTGTAGTTAATTTTGATCCCCCAAACTTTTTAGAAATCTCCCATGCTTTTCAGAGTGATGGGTGACAACTTCCCACTTTTTTCAAATCCTGGATCAGACACTGTTTACATATGCACAATAAAAAGTTGTTCTGTTGTAGTTGACATTGGGTGGACTCACGACCAGATGCCCGGCTAGCTCAGTTGGTAGAGCTGCAGTACTAGTGTTCCAGGGGTCGTGGGTTCGAGTCCCACATCAGGCACACTTTTCTCCCTTGATTTACTTCATTGGCAACGAGGTCAATTGGTGAACGCGGGATAGTGGCACCGGTGGTCCATGGGGACTGAAAGGGGAGCTGGTTACTCCCAAAACATCAGGAGGAGGAGGAGTGTTGTAGTTGACGTTGGGTGGACTCACGACCAGATGCCCGGCTAGCTCAGTTGGTAGAGCTGCGGTACCAGTGTTCCGGGGGTCGTGGGTTCGAGTCCCACGTCTGGCACACTTTTCTCCCTTGATTTACTTCAGTTCTTTAAAGTGGCCGCTAAATATTCAGTCTATTAAAGCCATTTCAAAGGGCGAATCATAAATGGGACGAATTTATTCGTGGCATTTATTCCATAACTGGTATATTTGAAAGGTAAGAATCCATACCAAAGGAATTGAGAAAGTCTGAAATCTTTTTTATGCTACAAGTTATAACTTCTATGTATTCTCTGTTCGCCCAATCTTGCTGGATTGGTCTTTGCACTGTGTTTGCTTGTTGAGTGGAAGACATCTTGAATATTTAGTTTCCGGGTTTTGCAAAACGAACAAAGCTGGTGATTGGTTAGAAAGAATACCATAAACCAATCAAATATCTTGTTTCACAGAAGCGGTGTGTGATGCTGGAGGCAGCGAAAAGTTTTTGGGTCTACTACCTGGTAAGATTGGACACAAAAGTTTCAGACTCTCACATTCTTTGCTGAAATCTGACAATTTATCTTCTGCTTTATATTCTTCATTTAGTCTGAATTGTTCGAAAATGTTTTTTAAGCATTTAAAATGATACCTTTGCAGAGAGAAACAAGTTTGAAATGGGTTTTCGTGATCACATACGCTGTTAACAGTACTAACTTTACAATTATAGCTTACGATCCTTGCTTATATTAATTGTTACAGTTTGGATGGTATGAATTCGCTAATTACCCTGAGAAGTTCTATAATATTTTTCTTTTTTTTCCCGACACTACACTGACAAGGAAATCAATATCACCAATATGTAACTGAATAAGTCATTGCCTACCAGTAAGTTTTATGGAAAGTGCAAATCGATTGTCTTTTGCCAGCACATACAAATACAGTAGAACTTGCGTTTAGAGACCACCCAAAGTAAATCTCAAGTGATGTCATACAACAGGTTGTCTCATATTGAAGGGTTGAACTTTACACTTGAATTTTAAAATCATAAAATCATAGTCATATTGTGTGAAATATGCTACATGTGGTGGACTCCCAACACATGGTGTCTGTGGTTGTGAAATAGAGCATCAGTCTTGTAATCGCAAGGCCCGGAGTTGGATTCCTGGGAGCAGGTATAACCTTTGGGAATTTTCATTGGCCCACACACTTGGCGCGAGTACTGATGTAGTTTCAAGGAAGCATAATCAAGAGAGATTAGTATAAGTTGCTAGAACTTGTTTCTCAATCGATGTAAAGTGAATATTTTTATACTAAACTATAATCATGCATGATCATTTAATTCAGGTCTGTTTAGGTAAATTTGATTGCATTATAGTACATAGTGCATTTAGGTGTGGTTGTTACAGTGTTTGTGTTGGTGTTCTTCTAGTTGAAATTGCGTTTAGATGTTTTAGTGGATTTTAAGTTTAGATGTTTTAGTGAATTTTAATATTTTTTTGCACCCTTTTTTTTTTCATCAGTGAATTACTACTTTCAAGAGGTTTTGAAAATTCATAATTTATTTTTCAGCCAAACCTACACCATATATACAGCTGATACAATGGGTCTGGCAGCATCAAGGCAAGAAGCTTTTTGGGAGGCCTGTGGTTTTGGCCATATTGAAAGAGCCAAGAACTTTTTGAAAGAAGGAGAAATTGATGTCAATTGGGTCTCATATGTTGTGAGTAAAGATATTATTTAGGTTAGAGGATTTTATATGAGGGCCATTTTTCATGCTGGTAGAGTAGGATGGTTTTTCCAATTTTGTTAGAGAATATTAAAATCTTGCATATTTGAGCCCTGAAAAGTATGTCCCATCTGCCTCCACACACTTTTTACAATGAGCTATCCAATTCCAGAATACTGTTCAATACTCTTCTTCAGGTATATGTTGAAGACACTGGTAAACTGCACTTCCAATATCACAACGGGATATGAACCAGCATCATGCTAGCATTTCTTTAAGCTTTGGGAACAACTAAAAGTCACAGTGTGACAAGTCAGGGCTGTATGGAGGATGTTCTAAAACCTCAAGCCCAGTTTCTTTCAAAAACTTGGGTATCATGGTGGATTTATGTGCTGGCACATTATCATGCATCAATGTTATGCTGTTGATGCCAGTGCAAGGTCTGTGTTTCTGATAGAAATCAATGACTTGTGTGAGAACATTTTCTGTATTAAACTTACCGTGATCAAAGCTGCCTTTGGGAACTGGTATGTGAAGGTCTTCTGTTCAATACTAGTCAGAGTGGTTGATTGAAAATTTTAAGTGGTGTTTGTGTGATGGACTGAAATATTCGGCCAGCTTTTTTATGCCCCCGCCATGAACCGGCGGAAGGGCATATAGAGTTACCTGTGTCCGTCTGTGTGTGTGTGTTAGTGCGTGTGTGCGTTAGTGTGTGTGTCCCATTCTTGTCCGGAGCATAGCTTCTACATTTATCAGTGGATTTCAAAATAATTTTGCACACTTGTTCTCCTTAACAAGTACTAGTGTCATGCGAAAAGTTTGTTTCGATACGCCCAAGGTCAAGGTCACAGTTGGAGGTCAAATGTTTAAATTGACCTAGTCCGGAGCATAACTTCTACATTTATCAATGGATTTCAAAAAAACTTTGCACACTTGTTCTCCTTAACAAGTACTAGTGTCATGCGAAAAGTTTGTTTCGATACGCCCAAGGTCAAGGTCACAGTTGAAGGTCAAATGTTTAAATTGACTGTTCAACCCAGTTTTACATCCTGCTCAGCAGAATTGTGATATGAAGATACAGTTTTGGTTATTAAAAAGACTCATCCAATTAACTATGCCAGAGAATATTGAGGCTGCAACCTACCCTTCAACTATAGTCCAGTGTGATAATATTTGATACAATTTGTTCCTGTCTCATAGAGGAAGTCCAACAAAGTAATTATTATTGTTATATTTCTCACTCTCATTCCTCAAGTTAAGATCTTCATAATCCTGAGTATAAGTAACCCTCAGTTGAAAGATTAAGGAAAACGCTGAATAAAAAGAAGTTAATGCTCAAAACCAGCATTTTCTTCTTTTTCTCACAAAGTTTTCTACCATATGCAATACAAACCATATAATTTATTGTCTGCATATTGCTTTCAACTTGGACCAGTCCTCAATTTTGTTATCAGGTATAAATAATCTTTTATCTGCTTGGCTATATATATAACAAACCTTCTTAACCCTGTGTAAGCTGTTATCCAAAACAACAATTTTCTGTAATACCTACTGATTCTCTCATATGACATATCTGACTAATACCATTTAGCAGGGGCATCCGTGTCTCTGACACACCTATTTCTAGTATATGATCTATTCACAGTGTGATTTCATTCTTAAGATCTTAGCAGTGACTTTTACATCCAGGCACCTAATGCTAGTCTTATTGTCATCATCGAGGTTAGAATAGAAGTGTATAGGGTCTTTTGGCTTTATTTTGATACAGTACTTTTTATGAAACTTTGACTGATTTTTTATTGGTTTAACTGATAGCAGCAGATGACAGCATGACAACTCTTTCATACATCTAAATAAACACAGATTTCACTAAATTACTCTGTGCACTTTAAGCCCAGTGATTGGATAGTTCTTATAAACTGGACACACCCTTTTCAGTCTGAGAGACAGGCTCAGTATTTTGACAGTTTTGTTTGTTCTGTGGCAACCAGGGGGCAATTAAAGTTACAATTACCCATTTAATGTATTGTTTAACTGTTTACTAAATGACAAAATGTCCGAACCCAAAGGACTTGCAGACAACAAATGAAATGTATTGTTAGATAAAGATATTAGCATTGTTTTTCAGAATGACAGCTGTCCTATACATGTAGCCTCTCAAGGAAAACCAGATATTGTTGACCTTCTGATTGCAAATAACTGTGAAGTCAATGCAAAAGATGGAGTAAGCTACCCTTTTCACACTTATTTTACTAAAACCCGTAACCACAGAAATATTTTTAAATCTGCATCAGAAAACATTATTTGAAGCATATTGAAAAAAATAGAGCAAGTGTGTGTTGCTTGCAATCTCTTCTTTTTTCCATAATGTTTACCATATTATAGACAAAGGAAACTGACTCTCTTTGAAGTGTTTCTCCTTTCAATTTATCAGTGGAATAACTCTTTACCAAACTACAAAATTTTAGACTGGTTCAAATTGAAAGCATATGAACACAAAGAAGTAAATGTGTCTTAGATATTGTATGCTGTTTTTTGAAGGGTAGAAAACATTGGGGGAAAAGGAGAAAATATTGGTTACAAGCATTTCTCCTTTTCCCACAATATTTTCAAAAGCCCTCTCTTTCAGAGTCATTAAAACTTTGGATTGTTTGGTAAAGAGATAAGAATATAGCTTATGTGGTAATGGATTGAATAGTGTTTATTCTTACGTCATGGCATAGTTTATGCTCTTCTTTCTGTCACTATTTTGTTGTTTAAATGTGTAAAAACTACATTTTGATCTTTATAATTTTGTAAACTTGTATCACAATGAGTTTTAACCCTTAAAGATAAATGTATAAGGGCTGTTCAAATAAATCACAGACTTTTTCAAAAAAACAAATATTACTGATTGTAGATTATTCAAATTCTTCTCATGGTTACATACATTATGCATATTCATGTCAAATTCAAACAAATTTGATCTAACATATGTTTTTTATGTAAATCATAGGAGGTTCATGTAGTGCGCTATGAAGTCTACAAATCCATTCAATTTCAACAAGTCTCAATCTTTGTGGTTTGGTAGAGGCTTAACCCTTTACCACACAATCCCGACTTTTAACGACCCTGAGAAAGAATCCTTTTGAAAACATTGTAGAAAAAGGAGAAAATGCTGGTAACCAGCATTTTCTCCTTTTCCCACAATGTTTTCTACCCTTTCTAAAACGATTTTTAATTTTTGAGCCATATTTATTTTGTCATCTGCAAATGCTTTCAATTTAGACTAGTCTATAATTTTGTCGTTTGGTAAAGAGTTAAACAAAAAATGGATAAAATCCAAAGAATAACTAGTTTTGGAACAGCAGCTGACAACTGTTTGAAATTCTGAAATTTCCTGAACCCTTCACTGAACAAACTTATGTTTCATGATTTTCATGAAAAGGTCTCTCAAAAAAATTATGGCAAAATTGCTGATAACTAGTACATACACTGTATACTGTTTTTTCTCACAATGTTTGCTACCCTTTCAAAGGCAAATTCAGCACAATTTCAACCAAACCATTTTGAAAGAAAAGACTTCATGGATAATTTGTACAGCAGATTTAGCCCAGGATTTTCTCCTTTTCCCTCAGAGTTTTTAAAAGCCTTCTCTGTCAAGGTAGTTAACTTAAAACTGCAGATTGTGTGGTAAAAGATTAAAAAGAAGACCCATGTGAATGTTTGATGTCTTTCAGAGAGGTAATTTGGCTATTCACCATGCAGCAATGAAAGGTCATGCAGACATTGTGCAGAAACTTATTGATGCTGGATCTGAAATCAATGTTCAAGAGAAGGTTAGTTAGTTACTTTGATATCAATTTTGGGCATTCTGTTTAAAATGTGATTGAAAAGAAATGCAGACCTGTCGAGTGCCTTGGTTCAAGGTACTTGTTATTCATCATACATTGATTTTTTTTTTATTTAGTCTTGATAGAGGAATTTGCAATGAGCTATCACTGCCAAATTTGATACAGGTATACATGTATTTAGCTAATAGGCAAGATTGTTATACTGCATATTTAACGCTTTACCGAAGAATTCTGTGTTTTAACAACCTTAGGAAGAAGACTTGAAAAAATTGTGGGAAAGGGAGGAAATCAAGGCAAGCAGCTTTTCCTCCTTTACCCACAATGTTTTCTACCTTTTCAAAGGGAAATTCCATTATTTGAGATAGATTTAATTTGTTTGCCTGCAAATGCTCTCAGTTTTAACAACTTACAAGCCTAAAGTTTTGTCAATCTTAAAGAATCAAGGCAATTTCACCAGTACATACAACAAAACACTATTTTAGGGTCCACTGGTAGATTTAAGATCAAATTGCATATTCTTTTCTTGATCTATACTGTCTAATAGATACATTTTCATAAGCCTAAACTAAAAAAGCAATTCGTAGGTGTGGGTATACTGATTTCACCATGTATGTCTATCCGTCTGTCCATCTGTCTGTCTTGTTTTCATTTGTGTGCTCTAACTCAATAGCCGTTTGACCTAGGACCCTGAAACTTTATACAAGTATTGCTCATGACCCAAGGAGGTGCCCTATTGTTTTTAGTCCCATTGGTCAAAGGTCAAGGTCACAGTAAAACTTTGTTTGAAAACCGTTTGCGTGCTCTAACTCATACAAGTGTTTCTCATGACCCAAGGAGGTGCCCTATTGTTTTTGGGTCACATGGGTCAACAGTCAAGGTCACTGGTGATCTTTTGTTTGAAAATCATTTCTGTTCTCTGATTGTGCTGTTCTCTGATTGTGCTGTTCTCTGATCAGTGACATTTTAGGTGCTGGTGGGGGAGTATTTGTCCGCTTTGCGACAGTTCTAGTTATTCAAGTGAAGAGTGGAGTTAGTTAGGAATCTTTACTTTCAGAACGGCTGGACTGCTCTTCATAATGCAGCTTATTGGTGTCATCCAGAAGTGGTCAATGTCCTTCTTAAACATAATTGTGATGTCTCCATAAGAAACAAGGTAATCTGGTTCAATTCAGTATCAAAGATATGTAACCCTTTACTACACAATCCCAAGTTTTAATGACCCTGAAGAATAAGACTTCTGAAAACATTATGGGAACAGAAGAAAATGCTGGAAACATCCTTTTCTCACAATGTTTTCTACTCTTTCAGACATCATTAGAGCCACATTTAGTCTGTCGTCTGCAAGTGCTTCCAATACTGACCAGTCCAATGTTTTGTCTTTTGGTAAAAGGCTAAAGAGCATGAATCGGGTGTTAACTCTTATTCTGCCATTCCCTACCAAAGCAGTATTTTGCGGGACTTGAAAGCAAGATCAGCCTGCACATATATGCAGTCTGGTCTTGCTCGACACCCTCTGCTGCTCTATCAGTAGTTTTGATCATATAGACCCAATTTGATACAAATAAACCCATCAAATTAATTTTGTAAATGTCAACGGTTCAGTTTTGGCAAGATTAGAGTTTTATCATTACTGTTACCTCCTGAATGACCTTTGCAGCAGAGCATGTTCCATAAGTTTATCCTGATAGCATTTGCAGACGGCAAACCAAAAGTAGATAAAGAAAATGAGACTTGTCTGTAAAAGAATAGAAAACATCGTGAGCAAAGGAGAAAAAAAAGTCTTTACTAGCATTTTCTCCTTTTCCAACTATGTTTTCAAAAGCCTTCTACCCCAGGCTTATTGTGATTAGTAAAGGGTTAAATACTGATTGATTGAATGGTGTTTTATGGGGCTTTCAACATTATTTCAGTCATATCACTGTGACATATCACATTCATGTATCTCCTGGGTTTCACTATTCCTAGGCTAGGACTCTGAAGTGTCTTGCCCAAAGACACTCCTATGAAAAATCCAGTAGTTCCAGTGAGGCTCCAACATGTAGCTTCGAAGTTACGAGTCCTACAATTTACCATTGAGCCATGCTGGACCCCTGTTAAATACTGAATATCTTCCCTATGCAAACTAAATTTGCAATAGATGACTTCTAAAAACTTGAAAACGGGGAAAGATCAACATGACTCAACATTTAACACACTAGTGTACGATACAAGCAGTTTCCCCTTTAGCTACAATGTTTTCAGAAGTGGTCAGCTGCAGATGCAAAAAGTTATGTCCAGGAGATGCTGTAATAGTTCAAAATCATAAGCTAATGTCTCCCATCAGTTTTTTGAGAAACATAGAGATGAAGTGATAGGTTGATGATATGTTTTTCTAAAATTGTCAGAATCAATCATTTTCCAAACATGCCAGGTTCACAAAAAATATCATTTTCTCACATGTACATATACATGTACTGGTTTCAGACATGCTTAACTCTTTACCAAACGACAAAATTTTAGACTTGTCCAAATTGAAAGCATTTGCAGACGACAAAATAAATGTGAATCAAAAATTGAAACTTGACCATAGAAGAGTAGAAAACATTGTGGGAAAAGGAGAAAATGCTGGTTACCAGCATTTTCTCCTTTTCCCACAATGTTTTCAGAAGGCTTCTTCCTCTGGGTCGTAAAAACCAGGGATTGTTTGGTAAAGGGTTAAATGTTCCGAGAACAAAGAACTATTACCCCATTACCAGACACCAAATATTTAGATTTTTAGTTGTTCATTTCCAGATGTTGGATATTTGCCTATGATAATATATAACAAATGAATTTTCTGTGCTTAATGATAAAATTTTAGACTTGATCATATTGGAAGCATTTGCAGATGACAGATGAAGCTCAGGTGATGAGATTTGTCTTTTAAAAAATCAGTAAACATGGTGACAAAAGGGAGATTGCCTCTAACAAGCATTTTCCCCTATATCTGCTCTGTTTTCAAAAGCCTTCTGCCTTAGGGTTTTCAAGCAAATTAAAGAATAGGTTTAAATTAAAATTTTATAAGGTCTAACCATATTAGTTGATAAAGTCAAGAAATTGTTTTATGTGCAAGGATTCTAGCATGGGCTGGATAAAAGGAAAAATGAAATCTTACAAAACAACAAAGAATGATACATACCCTCACCTTCAGCATGGGGTGACATGATTCCCCACAGCTGTGAAGAAGTTTCCAAGTGCCCTGCCATCTGACAGAACAACTAATACTCTATTGTATTTGTTATTGTATCTTTCTTCCTAGGAAATCAATCTTTTTTTTTCTGTCTTCCTTTGTCTTTCTCTCCACCATCTGTGCTCCATTGTTGATAATTAATGTATTTACCCATAACTCTTCCAGTGCAACATTGTTCGAAAGAAAAAAAAATTTGGTGTAAGCAGCAAGCAGTTGCTTCTCTATTCTGTATTGTTAAAAATGAAGCCTTTATCGTTAATTTGGTCCTGTTTGCATTTTTTCCTAGGTTTTCGTAAATGTAACAATAGCCTTATGGCTGTTGATTTAGAACTGATACAGTTTTTATTTCAGTAATCGAGTTCTTGTAAGCAAGTGTAACTTAATGTTTAGTGTAAGAACTCGCCTATGAATCAACTATCTGGATTATCTTAACATCTGTTTATATTTTCAAGGATGAACGGACTCCTCTCCATGAATGTGCCAGGTCTCAAACTTCAGATGACTGTAGACTGGGTAAAGTGGCCAAGCTTCTTATAGACAGTGGGAGTGATGTAAACATAAAAAGTAGTGACTGGGGAGAGGTATTTTATCTAGTTACTGTTATCCTTGGTAACTCATTACCTCTCACAGAAAAATTTGTCTTGTAGCAGACCCAACTTTAACTCTTTCACACACAACACAATTTTTTTTACTTGTCCAAATCCAAAGCATTTGCAGACGACATGTCAAGCTTGGCTCAAATTGCAGATTTGTCTCTGAAAGGGTAGAAAACAATGCAAGAAAAGTTGAAAATGCTGGTGACTGAAAGGGTAGAAAACATTGTAAGAAAAGGAGAAAATGCTGGTTATCAGCACTTTCTCCTTTGCCCACAATGTTTTCAAAAGCCGTTTTTGCTCAAGGTCATTAATAGTCTGGACTTGTGATAAAGGTTTAAAACATGGTAAAAAGGAGAAGTTGTATATGAGAAGCAACTTCTCCTATTGTTACATTGTTTTTACTCGTATTTAGGTATAAACTCCCAAGTCATTTTGTTAATCTCTAACCAATTGTCACAAAAACAAACAGTTTTCAGCGAGTTTTCTTGCCTTTCTTTGTATTGTGTTCTAAAAAATTAGATGGATCAAACTTTCTATACCTCTTGCATTTCACAGTGTTTCCTTTCTTGTTAAGATGTGCAGCAAAATTCTAATTATGTGTTTTATAACATATTGTAAAGATGCAGTTTACAGTTTTAACATAACTTATCTGACTGCACAAAGCCCCAGTAGTAGCCCTGTGGTAAGACTCAGGGCTGAAAATACAGGAATCAGCTCCCAGTCAACTACAGGTCTGTATGTAGGCTGATGAAAATCTTAGTGGAAGTTTCCATAACCATTTCACTGGTAAAAAATCGTGTTTTGTTTTTATACAAAAGCGGCCATTGGCTTCATACCATCCCGTTTTAACGACCCTGAAAGGAAGGCTTTTGATAACATTGTGGGAAAAAGAGAAAACGATGGTAACCAGCATTTTTTCCCTTTCCCACAATGTTTTAAACCCTATCAAAGACAGAAGTCATCTTTTGAGCTACATTTAAGTTGTCGTCTACTATTGCTTTTAATTTGGTGAAGTCTAAAATTTTATTATGTGCTAAAGAGTTAAAAAGAATGTTGTGAGTAGTACTGGTAAAGGTGTGTATCATCAGACTGTAGGAATACATGGATAGGTCTTAGTGATAAAACTGAAATATTTGGAAAATGATGATTTACTTCTCATAAAACAAATATTCAAAATGATTTAAGTCTTTCACCACCAAGTAAATGATTTACACCTTTTTATTGGCTATAAGTATAGTTCCACTGCAAAATGAAAAGACAGTTTGGCCTTAATCTGAAATTAAGTAGTGGACATTGTAGATCAGAGATCAGACTGCACATTTTGTGCAGTCTGATCTTGATCTACACTGTCCACAAAAGCTTTTGGTGTGGTCAACAGTGAGGAAAGAGTTAAAGGATGAAAATTTTGAGCGTGTACATTTTGTAATGTATATTTTATTGTTTTCAGGTTGACCTGACAGCATTAATGTATGCTGCATTTCACAACCACCCAAGTGTAGCAAATGCTTTGATTGATGCCAGATGTGATATTGATGCCATTGGAACAGTGAGTCTGAACTGATTTTTATTATTTATTATTACCTTAAAATACGTTACTGGGTTTAACCTGCCTACTTCAAAAACATCATGGTCAAATATGAAAAATCAAACGCGATAAGAATACACGTAAAAACTTTGTAGCAAAATAAGATATTGCTCATTACGTGCAATTTATCTTTTTGCTGTAATGTTTCCAAAACTGGTCCACTGTGACTAGAAAGATGTCTGTAGGAGGTGTCTGTCTTTGTGTCTAATGCAAATAGACTAATTTAGCAAACATTTTGGGAAAAGAAGCATGTAAAAACTAATTTTCTTATTTCTCCAACTGTTTTCTATTTCTTATAAAATGGACTTTTTCTGTATTTAAATCTCTGTCTTTTGCTTCCGTTATGGTAGTTTTTTGGTTGGTGTAAAATTTGTCCAAAACGGAAAGTGTATTACTTCTTGCGAATGTTGTAAGAAAAGGAGAAAATACTGCTCCTTGCCCCGCAGGGTAGCTCAGTGGTTAGCATATCCGACTCGTGACCTGGTGCTTGTGAGTTTGATACCCGGTCGAGGCAACCTTTCTTTCCGGCGACTTTTCACCTCTCACCTCTGATGCATGTGAGAAAAGTAGTTAGTGACTACATTTGTTTCTTTTTAGTCACTTTTGACAGTTTTCAGTGTGAAAAATATTCTGTACAGTCAAGGGTTTACCAATTTCCAAACAATCCCTACTGATTACGATCCTGAGAAAAGAGGCTTTTGAACATTGTGAGAATCCAGCATTTTCTCCATTTCTTACAAAATTTTCAACCCTTTCAAGACAATTGCCTTTCTTAAAAGACATTTAATTTATTGTGTACATATGCTAATACTTTCGACAAATCTAAAATATTTTTGACTGGTTAATATAAGGTTTAATTGAGGGATCATTATACTGCCGTGTATTTCAGACATATTGGACAGCCTTACACTGGGCAGCTGATAGGGGACATGATGAACTTGTTTATATACTACTGGAGGCTGGAGCTGATCCAACAAAGAGGGACCTGGTTAGTTTGGTTAAATATAAAATATGTTAGGTTTGTTTGGATGCAGTTGAACATAGTTTTTTGACATTATTTCTGTCATATCACAGTAGCAACTGCAACATAGTATTACTTTACACAACAGTTTTCAAGCCATTGGCTGCTTTCCACTCAGACATTATCAATTAACTCTTTACCACACGACAAAATTTAAGACTGGTCAAAATTCTAAGCATTTGCAGACGACAAAATGAAAGTGGCTTAAAAAATTAAATTTGTTTTGGGAAGGGTAGAAAACAATGTGGGAAAAGGAGAAAATGCTGGTTACCAGCATTTTCTCCTTTTCCCACAATGTTTTCAAAAGGCTTTTTCTTCAGGGTCATTAAAACTCGGGATAGTGTGGTAAAGGGTTAATGTTTAGAAATGAGAAAGAGATTAACTCTGGTGCATTGACAATCGTCAATCCTTTAATTTTTGTGCTCACATATATGCTGAAAACTTGGAAATTATTTGCAGTGATTTACAAACACCCACCCCCACACACAAAAGGCAGATATTTTTGTCTTGCTCATAGAACTACATCTGATCTGTAATTTTTGGCTAATGCAGAATTTTGCCTGATTGACAAAGAAATCAGGCAATATCTTTTGCTTGGATGTGTTCAATTAACCCTCAACAAAAGATGAAGTTTTAGACTTGTCCAGATTGAAAGCATTTACATATGACAAATGTAGCTCAAAACATGACATATGTATATCATAACGGTAGTTAAGCCCATTAATAGATTGTTGTCTTTTTTCATGTATTTTCAGAAAGGTGAAACAGCTTTAGATAGAGCAAGCACAGAGAATATAAAAGAAGTTCTCACAACTGCCATACAACTTCATAAAGATCTACAACTAGTCAACAGACCTGTCATACAGCCTGTCACAAGTCTCAGAAAACCAGTCAAACCATATGTACCAAAATGTGATCCAAAATTCAAGGTAACTCTTGAAGAGTGAAATGTAAACTTTTGTTAAAACATTGATTGGAATCATTGGATTTTTTAACTTTTTTTTTTATGTAATAACCTTTAACCCTTTAATACAAAGTTTTAAAGAACCTGAAAATGAAGACTTTTGAAAACATTGAAGTTAAACGAAGTAATACTGGTACCCAGCATTTTCTCCTTTTCCCACAATGTTTTCTACCATTTCAAGGATACATCTGTCATTTGAGCAGTAAATGCTTTCAAGATTGACAAATTTTGTTGTCTGCTATTATGTCCACTTGATAAAATGTACCATCCTATTCCCTGGATATAAATTATTTGGTTTCAGAGTTGTATGGAGTGGACTTCAAAGGAAATATGTAGCCGTTGAATGTTTGCCTGTAAAATCTAATATATATGGAATATTATGCTATAGTGACTTTCCTGGTGTTTGTATTTACTTCGAGCAGGGAGCAAAAAATTTGGTATTGCGCGAGAGCGAAGGTCGAGCGAGATGCCAAAATTTTCTTACGCAGTGAGAAGTAAATACAAGCACCAGAAAGTCACTACAGCATAATATTCCTTTTATTATATGCCTACACCTATACCAACGACAAAATATTACAAATTATTGACATTTCATTCGAAAACCGTAAGCAAAATTAAATAATGGGGTCGTACCTAGTAACTGCGTTTTTATGAATGGCGGATGAATATTACAACGTAAAATTTTGATCAATGAACTTGCAAATGAATACATATGTATACCACGTGTGAGTTACGTCATTATGACATCATCATACCTTATTTGGAGCCGTATTTCACAGTGTGTAGATACAGATCTTTTTTCTGTCCTGTGTTATATCTTATCGGCGTGCGACACAAGTATTTTCTCCAGAAAACATCTGAAGGTATATAATAAATAGAAATATCTTTAACCCTTTACCACACATTCATGAGTTTTAGCGACACTGAGATGGAAGTCTTTGAAACATTTTGGAAAAAGGAGAAAATGCTGTCTCCTTGTCCCAAAATGTTTTCTCCATTTTTTTAAAAGCAAAACCCACCGTTTAAGCAACATTTTTTTTTTGGTCATCTTCTATTGCTTTCAATTCGGATCAGTCTAAAATTTTGTTGTTTGGTAAAGAGTTAAATACATAGTTTTCATACTGTCAGGCAATTCTTTACTCTGTTTAGCCCTGTTTTGGTTCATAGCCATGTACTTTCTTGGGTACTTGTTTCAAAATGAGCTTTAACTCTTTACCAAACGACAAAATTGTAGACCAGTCCAAATTGAAAGCATTTGCAGATGACAAATATGGCTCAAAAATTGAAAATAGTTTTGAGAAGGGTAGAAAACATTGTGGGAAAAGGAGAAAATGCTGGTTACCAGCATTTTCTCCTTTTCCTACAATGTTTTCAAAAGGATTCTTTCTCAGGGTCGTTAAAAGTCGGGATTGTGTGGTAAAGAGTTAAGAATGGACTTAACCTTCTGTAGTATGCTGTGGTAACATTGTGTACTTGGGGGTAGGGGGTAGTAACTGCAACAGACTTGCAGCCTGATCTTAGATCTGCATTGGTCAATATTATTTTGTATTTTTATCAAAACAGTTTTGAAATATCAGTTATTTGATTTTTTCTGTGCATTAAAACTTTTTTTCAGTTTATTTAGCTTGCTGTCAAAATATTGAAACTAAGGTCGACAGGTTTAGTTATACATTAAATATGTGTACAATATTTTATTTTTGAACCACAGTTTTAAAAAATTATGTCTTTTTTTTTTATAGTCTCAATCCTTACTCCCCACATCTTGGACAACATCAAGCATCGATGTGAAAAACTTGATCAATGAAAAAAAAGCCAGGCTTGCAGCTAAAACATCTCAAACATACAGACAAGAGTTAGCCAGAAGAACAGGAACAAATATGATATCTGATGATGCTGTTGTAGTAACAAAACTAGAGAACTTGAGAATTGGTGGACATGAGGAGACCAACTATGAAGATTTGAGTGAATCTTGTGTGCTGAAAGAGAACAAATCAAAATCTTCAGAGGAAGAATGTGATATTGTACATGATAAAAAACCTTCAATTCAGGAACTTGACACAACTGAGGAAAGTTCAAACCCCGATATTTGTGAAAGACCCGATACTACAAGCTTTGACTGCTACAGTAAAATAGATCAAGACAGCAGTGACAACAGAAATGGAGATATTGCCAGTCCACCTACTACAAACGAAGATCGTGAAACCGATTTAGTGCCAGATAAATACGAGACAGAGAAAGTTGAGCCAACAGGCAACAAACATGAATGTGATGGTGGAGAGAATGTGAATGAAGAAGTTGTATTATAAGATCCTAGTATGTGTATGAAAAAAAGAAAATATATTTGACTTCTTTTTTTTTTACAATAAAGCAAGTTTGTGATTGTTTACGTTATATGTGTTTGTTTTATATATGCAATGATATGTTTTTAAGTTAAGATTTACTGTTAGAGAAAAGCAAGATGTACATGCAGAAGGTATATGCTTTAATTACATTAAACTCTTTACCACACAATTCATTTTCATCAACCCTGATGAAAACATTGAGGAAAATGGTGACAACAGCATTTTCTCCCTTTTCCACAATGTTTTCTTCCCTTTCATATACAAAAACTGTCATTTGAGTAAGATTTAATATGTTGTCTGCACTGTACTTTCAATTTGGACCTGTCTAAAATTTGCAGTGTGTTAAAGAGTGAAGGTATTTCTGGGAAAAAAAAAAGGGAATTTGAGTGCAATGTACATGTTATCTTTATTTCATCATATACTTTATTTTGTGTTAGCATGAAATTACCTTGGGAAAGAAGTTGAATAAGTTGACCTATCTAATAGGAAAATATTATCGGATGCAAATATACTTTTTACGCATGTCAGCAGATGGAGAGACAGGTTTATTCAAGTATATCCCCCAAAACACTCGTTTTGTGGCAATTCAACATGATAGAAGCTACAATATTCTACACTTAATGCTTTCTTTGTATGCAGATTAGAGTATGTGCCTATATTTCATTCATAAATTTACTTGTTTCCCCATGTAAGTGCTCTCAGAAGTTTCCTTAATATACTAGTAGTGCATTGTGTGTGTGGGTGGGGAAGGGCTCTTGTAGGATCTAGTGGTTAAGAGCTCAAAGCCTATTTACTTACTCTAATATTCACAGAATAGACCCCACTCATGTTTAACCTCAACTTGAGCCAATTTTGTTCTTAACCTTTTACCACACAATCACGAGTTTTAACGACCCCAATGGAGAAAGCTTTTGAAAATATTGTGGGAAAAGGAGAAAAAATGCTGGTTACCAGCATTTTCTCTTTTTCCCACATTGTTTTCTATCCTATCAAAGACAAATTTCATCCTTTCAGCCACATGTAAATTGTCTTCTGCAAATGCTTCCAATTTGGACAAGTCTTTATTTTTGTTGTGTGGTAAAGAGTTAAACCAGTTGAAAGCATTGGTCTGTCCCTATGTTGTGGCCTTGTTTGGTAATATTTATGTAGCCAATAACATGAACAGAATTTCATGTTTTGAACTGAGAGGGGAATTAGGTCAAATGCATGGAAAGGGTGGTTTTGTAAATGCAAATGTAATACACATCTTGCAGGATCTTAATGTTAACCTCTTATTGTTCTGGTTAACTTGTCAACAGTAGGTGTGAATCATAATTAACAGAATTAAAACAGGGAAGCAAAGATAACCAATATAAAAAAAATTAGAAAATTTTAGTTCTTTTCAATAATGGTTGTTTTATTTTATCATGCAAGAAAAAAAAAACCAGTCCTGCATTACTATAGTACATGTTTTGTTAAAGCTGGTTTGCAACTTTAAAGGTATTGGGTTACTTTATTTTTACCAAGTTTTATCAGCTTAACACATACCATCTGATGACAAATGTTTTTGCCTGACAGTGGACTTCTTGAAAATATTTTTACAAAAAGGAAAAATAATATGAAATGAGATTTTTTTTCAATTTGCCAAGATCTTTCCACATGTCTGCATGGATAAAATTCTTGGATATTTTGATTTATTTTCACAAAGGTGCTGACAATGTTGCGTGCTGCAGTTTTGTTACAGATAGTTGTGAATAAATAATGGTCAAATAATGATTCAAACATAAATGTGATTGAACATGTGAACATTGTAAGTTGATTTATGTAATTTTACATACCAGTAGTTGCTTTTTACAGACGTTGTTAGGAAGTATATTAATCTCAAAGGGTTAACCCCTTACCACATAATCCCAACTTTTAACATAATTCCAACTTTTAACAACCTTGAAAGAAAAGTCTTTTGAAAACATCATTGTAGAAGGAGAAAATGCTGGTATCCAGCATTTTCTCCTTTTCCAAAGATGCTTTCTACCCAACAAAAAGAGAAATCATTTCAGCAATATCTGTCATCTGCAAATGCTTTCAATTTGGCCCATTCCAAAATTTTGTTGTTTGGTAGAGAGTTAAGCAATGTTACCTATGTAGTTTTTATCAAGCTACTCTCTCAGCACAAGATTTACAGGTAGACCCTCATACACTCAGAATTTTTTTGCACAATTTGTACACTGTGTTCATGATGCTACAGGGTAGTGCAAAAAAGGTAGTGTATAGTGTTGGATCGATATGCATATAATCATTCTTGTTGCTTACTTTTTTGTGACAAGTATATTCTGATCACAAACTGCATGTAAAGACTGAAGAAAAAGATGAAGAAGAAGAAGAAAGCAATAAATATTGGCATCAAATGAACACAGAAAGCTGAAAGTTCTAGAAATTTTATCTTTCAACATTTACCTTAATACATGTAATGATGCTAGAAGAACCAGTAAGATAACCTTTTTTCTGTTCCTTGAACAAATTTTTCATCACTTTCAGTAACAAGCTTTTACTGTTCATATTTCGAAGCATAATGTGACATTATTTGTAAATCCATTACATTTTGCAATGACAGTATGCTGTTTTACATGTGCATATATTTATCACTCCTGTGTAGTCCATTTATTTGCTATGAATCTATTAAAGACAAAGAAGTTCAACTGTTGTACTTGTCCATCATTTACCACAACAACAGAAAAAGTTGCAAATTAAAAGCATTCAATATATTTGAAGAAAGCAATACATGTAATGCTGTTTAAACAGAAATTTTACTGTTTTCTAAATCCATTCACAAGTTGGCTCAGCTTGGAACAGGTGCTCTCTTGCTGATCAGAATGTGTTCGATGAAAATGGTGAGCTTCAGACTAGACTGATCACATATAGTATTTGGTAAAAAAAAGTAATGGCCTTCTATAAGCACTTTAATCCTTAAAGCCCTGAATCATCCCATGGTTGCTTTTTGTGTACAGTTTAAACCAAGATCATGCTGCACAGAAAAAGCAGTCTGATCTTGGATTTTCACTATCTGCCTTTTTGTTACATATCAAATCCAAAAAACCCTTAAATAGCAATGTTTCGACTGCTTTTCCTTCTTGAATAAAATCTTTTCATAAATCCAGGACTTTCATGATAAAGTGTGTAGAGGGTTCTATCTGTTCCAACCATACAAAAAAAACTTTCTAGCCCATGCAAATGACAGCTTTTGAAACATTGTCGGAAAAGGAGCAATTGCTTTTTGTAAACAACTGCTCCTTTTCAAACATTCTTTTCAAAATCATTCCGACAGACTTATTATTTTCCATCATGAATTTCTACCTCTTCTCACAAGCACTTATTTGTCTAAAAGCAATTGCTTGAAAGCAAAACTTATGTACGGATCTGTCTTAAACAATAATTCTAAAACTAGTCAAAGTGCCAGTGAGTTTGTCCTTATATTCACTACTTTGAATTTAAAACCCTGTCAGGTTGACTGTCAAAAGTACAACAGTCCCTAGCAAATTTTAAACTCAACATAAGTTTACATGGCTAGGCCATTATACCGCACTAAGCATTGTACATGTATGTAGCATATAAAAGGTAGAACAAATTTTAAAGTGCAAATAGTTTCCTCAGAATTTGACTCTGGTATTTTTGTGTTTCTCAGAAAGAATCCAGAAAATGACCGTTTGCAGAAGTGGTGATTGATTTAAAAAAAAGACATAGGTCATCATGTATGAGTTTGACCTTCTGTAACTTGACCCTGACCTTTCTTCACATCACTTATGCAGACCCATTGGCCTTCTAAAGTTTCTTTCCACAGACTGACCTGAAACAGAAGTATATTATAATGAATAAAATTAATGAATACAAACAAGACATAGCTTTAAAAAACAACAGACAGCATAAGAGTGACAGGAAAATAACTTTTGTCACTCTGATTTATATCCTGTATATTTGACACTTTAGGAAATCCAAAAGTACCATGTCAATGACAGCCAATACAAATACAAACAAAAGTTTCCAGAATTTAATGGGGGAGGGGGGGTTTAGCGGTTTCTCTATTGATCTAAAGGTATAAGATATTCATTTGTTATGGTGTGTATAAGCCCCTGGGGTATTCATTAGAGATAGGAAGACTGGTATGTTGGTGTCATAAATGTGCCCACAAATAGGCTTGCAGAATAAACATATCCATATTTTGACTATTTGCACATTACTACATGTATTTATTCATTTGAGTGTATCATTACCAAAAAGTAGATCAAAAGCCAGCATATTCAGCTGCTCAAAATAAAGGGAAATAATAAATCAATATAGCTCATGCTGAAGCATCCATTTTTTTCCACATACAAGACACCGCACTGAAAAACAGATGTACTTGTGGCTCTGCCAATTAATTCTTTACCAGTCCATCTCTAGCTTTAATGACCTTGAGAATTGATTGATTGATTGTATGGTGTTTAACGCTATTTTCAACAGTATTTCAGTTGTATCACGACAGCCAGTGCACCTATCCATGCTTTCCTGGAGTCTCTTTTACCAGTACTCTGCACAATTTTCTTTCCAAGCCACTGGCTGCTTTCAAATGGCTCTGAGAAAGAAAGCATTTTAATTCATTGCTGGAAAAGAACAGAAATTCCTGCAAGTTATTACTTCCAAATTAATAGATAACAGGTATGTTCACTCAGTAGGAAAGATTGTAGGACTGCACATTTTACACACACCAAATGATTGGCAAAGATAAAATTCACACTATTAGAATCTATGTCAATGAGAGCAGACACTAATTTTCTTGATCTGCAATTATCAACAGGTTCATGTTTTTTAACCATCGTCAGAAGGAAGGACTTCGAAAACATTGTGGGGAAAAGGAGAAAGTCTTCGTAACCAGCATGTTTTCTACCCTTTCAAACATTTGAGCCAATTTAAATGTTGTATGGAAATGCTTTTGATTTTGCACAAGTCCATAGTTTTGTCCTTTATTAGCCTGTGGACCCATACATTCGTTCTCTAACATGGAATTTTTGCGCATGCTCGTTACAGCTAGGTTATCGATTTTATAAAGCTTTAGAAAAATAAGACATCTGACATATTTATAGATCGCAAACACTTAAAAACCTGGTAAAAACAAGATAATAACAACTTAAAGTTCGTTCTTACTTATGTTTGTTTTGATCTGAATCACTCAAGTGCAGGACCCATACATTCGTTCCCTGTGATTTGTCAGTCTACAACATCCCATTGGCATCATTCCCCCGGTGTTACTGGTGAACTTAACTCTACTTTATTTCAGTACTTTTGGACCATGTGCAAAACAATGAAGACGAAAGCACCTAAAATGGCTACATCATGATTTGGTCTTGGCAAATAAGCCATTTTAACATAAAATAGTGTGTTTCTACATTAAAAAATGAAATTTTGACATGAGGTAAGACTTTAAAACCACACTTTACCTGTTTTTTATGCATTTTTCAGCATTTTTCTTCGATGTGAATACAGATTTCATCAGCTTGCAAAAACTTTACCGATACCCGGATGAAATGGAAGTCGGGCACGCAAGAAAAGTCTATGAATATGTGACGTAACGAATGTATGGGACGTAACGAATGTATGAGTCTTAGGCATATAGAGTTACAAGAGATCTCCAAAGGTGTTTAATCGTGATTTTCAGTATTGATTTGGCATATCTGAGTTATCAATAAATACACAAACTAACTTTGTTATCTCCTCCTGAAACAGCAAGAATGTTTCCTGTGATGGACCAACTAAGATGCCATACTACATCTTTGAATTTATTTAAAACCGTAGGTGCCCAGTTATTGCTGTTACCATCATTCGTCCATATAACTACTCGGCAATCCTGCAATAAATAAATGAGAAATGCTCTGTGAAAAGGGGGCTTAAGGCATCTGAGAAAAAAAAAAAAAAAGTATCGAACCAGGTTAGCCAGCACAGTCCACGCAGGCTGACCTAGTTTGAAATTTTTTGCTTTTGGTAAATTTTCTGGAGATATTTTGAGGTGAATTGCAATGGTCACTATGCATACTAGGATAGGAGTCAACTCTTAACTTGATAAAATAATTTTTAATAAGTCCAAATTCAAAGCAGTTACATGCAAATTTGATCTGACTAAAACAATGAGATTTGTCTTTGAAAGGGTGGAAAACATTGAGGAAAGAGGAAAGCATGATGGCTATCAACATTTTTTCCTCTTCCCACAATGTTTTTAAACAGGGTCATTGAATCCTTGGATTGTTTGGTAAAGGCTTAAAGAGAAAGCAGGTTTTTCCCTGGACTTTCTGGTATGGGAATCATTTGATCCCCTTTAAGTGAATAAAAGAAGGCACACATATACATTTTGGGAGTAATTTACAAAATTTAGGGGTCCAAATTAAAAGAAATAGAGGGTCAGGGAAAACCCTGGAGAAAGAAAAAATATCACACACATCAAATGTTTAATAATGATAGGATAGCTATAAGACTAGCAAACTTACCTGTGAACAGCTGGCAATGATACTTTTAGGTAGACCTATGGATGGGGCCCAGGCCACATCCCTCACCCAGTCATTGTGAAATTCTAATTTTTGATCCTCTATCCACTGACCCTCTTCCTCTCTAAAAAACAATGCAAACAAGGGGGCCAATGGCCCTAAAGCGCCCACCTAAGTAAAGTCATCCAAGATATATCAAGTTGAAGACATCCTAGTTGGGATGATTTACATGTACACAGGAGCGTTAGTGACCTACTTTTTGATCCAACGTGACTCTTTTTAAATCTTTTTCAAAATATTACCATGACAAACATTCTAATCAAATTTCAAGAGTCTACAACTGGAAATATGGCCTCTAGAGTGCAACCAAGGTTTTTCTAAGATTTGTTCCAGTGATCTACTTTTTGATGCAACATGACTCAATTTGAACTTGTCCAAGAAATCAGGACAAACCTTCTGACCCATTATCATGAGTATCAAAGTAAAAATATGGCTTCTAGAGTGCACACATGGATTTTCTTGGATTTGTCCCAATGACCTACTTTTTGACCCGATTTTGAACTTGTTTGAGAAATTATCAAGACAAATATTCTGACCAAGTTTCATGAGTACAGGACTGAAAATAAGGCCACTACAGTGCGCACAAGGTTTTTCTAAGATTTGTTCCTGTAGCCTACTTTTTGACCTGATATGACCCAGTTTCAAACTCGTCTGACAAGACAAATATTCCTAGTTTTATGACTATTAGACTGGAAATATGGCTTTTAGAGTGCACACAAGCTTTTTCTACCATTCATTCTGATGACCTACTTTTTGAACTGGTGGACCAATTTTGACTTGTACTAGATATCATCAAGACAAACATTCTGATCAAGTTTCATAAGTATCAGACTATAAATGTAGCCTCTAGAGCGTACACAAGGTTTTTCTAAGATTTGGTCTAATGATCTATTTTTTTACCAGACTTAACCTAATTTTGAACTTGTTTGACATATCATCTAGACAAACATTCTGAATAACTTCATGAGCATCGGACTGAAAATTAGGCCTCTAGAGTGCACACAGGGTTCTTCTAAGATTTGTCCCCTTGATCTACTTTTTGACCTGACGTGACCAAATTTTGACGCTGTCAAAATTGTACTAGATATCATCAAGACAAACATTCTGACCAGATTTCATGAATATCAGACTGAAAATGTGGCCTCTGGAGTGCACACAAGGCTTTCTAGGATGTGTCCCGGTGACCTACTTTTTAAACTAATTTTGTTTTGACCCAATTTCCAACTTGTTCAAGATATTGTCAAGACAAATATTCTGACCAAGTTTCATGAGTGACCTACATTTTGACCTGATCTGACTCAATTTTGACAATGTCCAAGATTTTATCAAGACAAACATGCTGTCAAAGTTTCATGAGTATCAGGCTAAAAATGTGGCCTCTAGAGTGCACATAAGGTTTTTCTAAGATTTAGCCCTGTGACCTACTTTTTGATCTGATGTGACCCATTTCTACCTTGTTAGAGATATTATCAAGACAAACAATCTCACCAATTTTCATAAGTTTTGGACTGAAACTGTGGCTTTTAGAATGCACACATGATAATTGTTGACACCTGGAGGACATATTATGGGTAATGGACACAGCATGATCATAACAGTTCACCTCGAGTATTTTGTGCTCAGGTGAGCTATACAAGGGAAAAAAAATCTACATTTATTTATAAACACAATCATACCATTCCGATGAGGTAATTCTTTCAAATCACTTGTGTATGATAAAGGATAGTAATTCTACTGTTTAGCAGAACATTTCATTGCATTTTGTCAATTTTTTCTATGTTTCAGTACTGATATTTTCATAGGCATCAGCAGAAACAGTAAATAATGTTTTGAGATAAAGGAAGGAAAAAAGCAGGGAGTCAAAAGACAAAACAAATTCTACCAACATGAAAGAAATGAAAAAATCTTACCTCCAGATTTTTACCAAATTGTCACATCCACCAGACACTAATTTTTTAACAAGAACAGGGCGGCCTGACTGATCAAACAGGGCATTAGGTGATAGTGCTGGAGCCCAGCTGATTGCATTACAACCAATCTGCAACAGAAATTACGATGATTCATACTCTCACACATAGTCTTTCACTGTTTTCTATCTTACATGGCAATGATATTGATTTGATGCAGAAAGTTTGTTTAAATTATAGTTAAACCAATTGCCTTACAAAACTATACAACATTTTAATGTCCCTGCTGTTGATGGTTTTAAAAGACATTGCGGAAAAGGCAGCAAATGATAAATACTAGTATTTTGCAACTCTTCCAACTAAGTGGCTTTCCATACAATATCTTCACATCATATCAAATAGTCAAGTGAAAAACTGTAGTATGTTCAAAAAATATCCTGCATTGCCATTGGCTGAGGGATACTTAACTGTATTCTTAATTCAAATAATGCTTTCTTCTACTTATGTTGTTGCCTACATAGTTCAAAGTCTTACCAACCATGAAGAAAGAAGGCTTTTGGCAATGTGGGAAAAGGAGGAAATGCTAGGGACCAGCATTTTCTCCTTTTTCCACAATGTTTACTATCCCTTCAAAGACAATTTCTATAATATGAGTCACATTTAATTAGCTGTATACAAATGGATTGGATTTGATAAAGACCCTGATTTTATTATTTGATAAAAAGTAAAGTATCAAGAATGATATTAGAGAGTTTAATGACCTAGTTTACTCACTGTATGTGCATTTTTTATCTTCTTTGGGTCCCAACTTCCATCTCCTACAACAAAGTAAAGATAGCATTTCAGTACAACCCACATCTGTTACAATAAAGTGACTTTATACCCCAGCTAAATACATTGATAAAGATGAAACTTAAAATTTCATTATAATTCTTCAATACTTAAGTCTTTACCAAACGACAAATTGTTAGACTGATCCAAATTGAAAGCATTTGCAGACAACATGTTTAATATTGCTTATATGATACTTGTCTTTGATAGTAGCTGGGCACCAGCATTTTCTCCTTTTCCCTCAATGTTTTCCACAAGGCTTTTTTGGTCAAGGTCGTTAAAACTCGGGACTGTGTGGTAAAGGGTTACAAGTAAACTCTGACAATTGTATCACACATACCTACTGTTTCTGAACAATGGTTGTACACAGTTTTGAAACAATGACAGCAAAAAACTGAGGGCATTACAGTGATAAAATACACGTATGATCAATACAACACAAAACCAGATATCAGAAAGATTTGTCTAGCACATCTACAGATTTGGGTTTATCTTTGCTTGTAGTTTCAATACAATGAAGTCTGCAACACAAATATACTTTTGTACATGTACACAAATGTACTGACAGACAGACTAATTCCAGTACAATCCTAAAAACATTTGTTTTTGTCAGGGCATAATAAACATCATACAAAGGGAATACTGTATATTTCAAATTGGTCTTGCATTACACTTTGTGTAACCATTCAGTGATCTCATCATATTAACTCTTTACCACACAAAACAATTATAGACTAGTAGAAATTGAAAGCATTTTTAGAAGACATATCAAATATACCTAGTGACAGGATCTGCCCTTGATAGGGTAGATAACACATTGGGAAAAGGAGAAAATGCTGGTAACCTGCCTTTTTCAAAGACTTTCCTGCTTATGGTTGTTAAAATTCTGGTTTGTTTGGTAAAGGGTTAAGCTTGTATGAATTGGAAACTACAGTAACTTGGGGCCTTAAATAAGTCATTTCACAGCAACATATCACAGATCTGTGTATATCCTGGGCTCTATAAACATGGTACAACGGAAGCATGGTAAAATTGACATCATTCTGTTGTAAATTTCTCGTGGTGGCTGTTCCCATGTCTACCCTGGGATATTTTAAAATGAAAGTCACTTGATGTACCCAAGTCATGTGGCACTGTGGCAATAGGACAAATTTCCTCTTTTGCTGCAACATTTTGGATTATATACATTATCCTTAACTTATGTTGGTTATACATATTAGCCTGTACATGGATGTTTCCAGTCTTCTGCTACAATTTTGTTTCAAGAGGTTACAATGGAAATAAATTTACCTGGAAAAATGTCTACCACATTTATAACAAGCCCTATGAGCAATCCAACCAGAACAAAATAGTGTATGTGATTTTCCCTTGAGGTTACATTATTAGTTGTACAGTCAGGTGGCTGGGGACTTGGAAACTTGTTCATAGCCGTGGCGAATCACGCCTTCAGCTCGGGGCGACATGATTTGCAACAGCCATGAACAAATTTCCAAGTCCCTTGCCTCCTGACTGTACAACAAATTTATTATACTGCAAAGCGTTACCATTCCAATGTGTATTCAGCCAAATTTCCCTGTTTTATGATATCAAGAATTGAGTACGCTGACGAAATAAAATTTTCCTTCTGAGTGCCCCAATTCAATGAAAACTGACATCACTGAGAACAACTGTCACTGAAACTTTGGTAAAATGTGTTTGTTTGGTCCATGAACTTGTTGATGTCACTGCCATAGACATTTGACATGTTTTTATTTTAACATGAATTCAAACAACTTCAAGGCAAGTAACTATGCATTTTAATGATTTGTTGGCAAAAGTAAACGACCATTAGATGCCTGAAACAACCATTAGGTTATCCTTTTAATGTTACAATGTATGAGTTTCGACACTTCACAATTTGCTTACCTGACAAAGGGATGGCTTGTTTTAACCCCTTGTATTTGTTTCAGAATGACATCAAATGATAATTTGTTTTACGATACTCATAATTATTTTCAAAATTAATCCATTCTTCCTGCTTTAATGACAACCATTAAGTGAAACTACATGTGGTAATATTATGGTATAGGCAGCTCAGTATGTCTGTCTTGTTGGCGGCTCATACCGATTAACACCGCCATTTTGGATGTTGTGTTGAAAGTGTAGTTATGTATATACGCTTCCGAAAGGGAAACTGCTTTTATGTTGATTTTGCCAGTGTACAGAAATATATGTTTGGGGCATATTATCCAATCAGATTGAGAGATATTTCTTCGCAGTATCATAATAAACCTGGTGTTGTATTAATATCATTATTGTCTCTTAAGATGGCTTTTCATATCATAACTTTCATTACCTGCGCTTGTTAAAATCGAAATGGAACCATCTGAGCTGCCACAAGCAAGCATAAGGCCTAGTTCATGGGGAGCAAAACAAACAGAGTTCACTGTAAAATAAAGTAAATACTTGATTATGCAAATTTCAGACATGGTACATGTAATAAGTAAAAATTTTATTTTTAATTTATAGTAGGCGGATACACTTCAAAAGGTATTGACATAAGAATTGATTGAATTGTATTGGACTTTAACGCTGTTTTAACAGCATAGGTCATATCAAGGTGTTCAGTGCACTTGCAAATGTCTTTCCTGGCTTTCTCACACCAGTACTGACACAACTTTCTTTCCAAGTCAGTGACTACGTATCTCACATGCATCAGAGGTGAGAGGCAAAAAAATACCGGAAAGAAAATTTGCTTTAACTGGGTATCAAACTCAAAACAACAAAGTCACAAATAAGACACTAACTACAGAGCTACCAGGCTGGGTGGGCGGGCATAAGAAGCCCTACTGCATAACATTTGATGAAACAAACAAAGCAAGACATGAATGCTTAATACCCATTCATTTTTTGCATTTATGACACAATTTGTCCAACCAAAATCATGATTATCATGATACTTCACTCCATTGGGCAACAAAACTGTGGCTTCTTTGATGTTGAAAGCATTTCAAAAAATATGCTGAATGTGGCTGAAATGAAGTTAATGCAGTAGAAAAAGAAGAAAATACAACTAGCATTTTCTCCTTTTCCACATTGATTTAACCCTTAGGCTGATAAGTGTAACTCAATGACCTTTTGCGGACAGTGTGAATCAATATCAGACTGCACAAAAAGTGCAGTCTGATCTTGGATCTACACTGTCTGATAAGGAGATATTTTTCCCCCAAAAAATAACTTGGAAATAGAAACATTTTGGTTTTTGTTGACTGAAAGTTTCATTTAACTTATTTTGCAGGTTAAATTATGCCCTACCTGATGAATCATGGTTGGAATACTCATACAGTTTGCCCCAAGTGCCATTTGTTTCCTTCCAGATAATTACTTTTCTGTCGTACCCACATGACGCAATTAAATTACCATACATAGGGTGAGCCCATGCAAGCTGCCAAACTGGACCATCGTGGCTAGTAAAAGAAGCCAAAGGAAAAAAATAAAAACTTTTATATTCAAACCTGTTTTTAAACAAATATCTGAATTATATCACAGTCTAGATCTGCCATGTCTGAAAAGGCTGGTATATAATTATTATATAATGGTGATAAGCAATTGAAACATATGCAATACTTCTTGTTCAATACTCAGGTAATGTTAATATCTATTATAAACCTTAAGACTTTACCTGATGTAAACTGAAAGGTAATCTGAACTGAATGTAACAAAACATATATACATGTACTAGTATTTGAAAATCTTGAAACAAACTCCAGAAAAGACTATCACTCAAGATATTTACCCTCTTAAATCTGAAATAAGTCGCTGTTGTCCTCCTTTCACATCAAATACTTTGATGGATCTGTCAGATGAACATGTGGCTAGTTTTGTCCCATAGTAGTCAAGCTGAGCATCATGCTGTGTAAAATATTTGATTGATTGATTGATTGATTGGTGTTTTATACCACTTTCAACATTCTTTAAGTTATATCACGGCAGCAGCTCACATTTTCATATATTTCCTGGGTTTCACATGTACTAGGCCGGAGCTCTTAAGTGTCTTGCCAAAGGACAGTCACATAAAAATCCAAGAGGAACAAGTGGGGCTCTAACCCGGGGTCTCCAGGTTACGACTCCCTCACTTTACCACTGAGCCATGCAGGAACCCCGTAAAATATTTGTAAGACAAGTTATTGCACTGTAGGCTATCTAAGGAAGCACCAAACACTACTGCAAACACAAAGGACAAATGAGCAAACAATGTCTTTTTCTAATAAAATTGAATCATTGTGAGAAATTAACTCTTTACCAAACGACAAAATTTTAGACCTGTCCAAATTGAAACCACTTGCAGACGACAAAATAAATGTGACTGAAAAATTGAAATTAGTTTTTGGGAAGTGTAGAAAACATTGTGGGAAAAGGAGAAAATGCTGGTTACCAGCATTTTCTCCTTTTCCCACAATGTTTTCAAAAGCCTTCTTTATCAGGGTCGTTAAAAGTCGGGATTGTGTGGTAAAGGGTTAAGCAGTAGCTTGTAACAAGGAATAGCTCTTCAACCCTCTTGTATCACAAAATTTAACAAAAAGCTCTCAACTATATGAATGTTAAACAAACACTGTGTAATGTCATTATATAAGTGCACTGACTAGCCATGCATGATTTATCTTATCATTTTGCCAACAATGTTCAGGTCAAAAATAGCTTTAATGTTCTGTTGACAAAATCTGGTTTTTACCCTGAAGTTATTGTAGTCTCAATTCAAGACACCTTTACAAACATTTATTTCTTATAATTCTCTCACATCCCTTCCTGTTTGTGGTACTGTGTGACTTACAGCAACCCTCTTTCAAATCTTAGATGCAATTCAACAGTATTCAGCATTTACTTTTTGTAGCGTAACTTGTACACAATACACAGCTTATCCTGAGTTACAGTATGTGTAAAATATAAAAAAACTTACAATCATGTCCTCATGAGCAGTGTCTATGGAGTTAAGAACTGAAACCTGTAAGAAATAAGGATATAGAATTTTTTTTAGAATTCAAATTCTTCATAAAAGGGAGTAATATTTTTATCTGTTCAACTGTGTAACAGCAACAGATAATGTAAACACTGATATACCGGTACTTTAAATAGAACCAAACCTGAATATACATTCTGATACACCTTTGCACATTCATGAAGTCAGGAGATTTTAAAAACATTGTGGAAAAAAAAGAGATACAAGCTCCTTTTTCTCATGAAGCTTTTCTTGTCAATGACAAAATGTTAATATTTATTTTAAATGATAGTCTTTGATATGAATACGAGTTAGTGCACCTACAACAGTGCACCAATATTCACACAAATAAATGTGTATGAACCACATAAAGATGAATGTGCAACAGCTCAAATAAAAAAAAAAAGTCAAATTATTCTTAAAAGTTATTACGCCATCTCCTTAAGTTAAATTATGATAAATCATTAAAAAAAATGACACCTCTTCTCTTGCAAATTTTTGAAGTTGAATCTGAAGATGAGATTTATTTTAGAAAGAGAGCTTTGGAGATACTAGTGTCAAACATGGAATCTGCTATATTCATAAAATATGGTTCAGCTATTATATCAAACCTGTCAATCCACATAAATATTTCTTACAGCTCAAATTGAAGAAAAAAAAATAGATAAATTATTCTACAAAGTTATTGTGCCATACTGTTAAGTTGAATATGCTAAATTATTTAATAGATTGACACTTCTTCTTTTGCATGGTCAATTTGTAGGAAAAAAAGAACAAACAAGAGACTTGTTTTTATGGTTAATTTGTGGGCATAAATGTTCTGAAAGACAATTCACCGAGACATTTAGTTCATTCATGTGTTTCAAGGACTTTCTAAAATGAAGCTAGAGTCAAGCAGCTCTGCCAAAGGACAAAGCCACGAGGCAGGAGATGAAACATGAATACTATGCAAAACAGTTTTCATATAAAAGCACAGAATTAAATCCACATTTCCTAATACATATTCTAGGGCAAAGATAGACAAATTTTTCAACCAACCATCCTTAGTTTTTTCTGCTTTGATTGTTGATTGATTGTATGGTGTTTAACGCCGTTTTCAACATTATTTCAGTTATACCGCGGCGGCCAGTGCACCTATCCATGCGTTCCTGGTGTCTCTTTTACCAGTACTTTGCACAATTTTCTTTCCAAGCCACTGGCTGCTTTCCCACATAATCATCATTGAAACAATGGTCAGCGGTGGGAGAGGAATGAATCCTGTCGCAGTGACTATCATCAACCCTCCAAAAGAAATTGGCTGAGCCAGGGGTCATAGCCAGGGATCAAACCCTGGACCCTGTGTTCTCAAGTCCTGCACGCTACCGACTGTTTTTCTGCTTTGAGAGATTCACTAACATCTATACACAAGAGGGCCATGATGGCCCTAGCGTTGCTCATCTAAGCTTTTTGGCCAAACATGACCTTTCTCCAGTCTCTTCCAAGATATTAGCTAAACAAATATTCCAACAAACTTTTATCGGTATTGCACTGAAAATTTGGTCTCTAGCGTGTACACATGCTTTTTCTAGAATTTGTCTCAGTGACCTACTTTTTAGCCAAACATAGCCCATTTGCAAAGATGGGTAGATAATATCAAGACAAAGATTCTGACCAACTTTCACGTGTATTGGACAGAAAATGTGGCCTCTAGAGTGTACAAAAGGTTTTTCAAAGATTTGACCAGTCCTGGTGACCAAATTTTTGACCTGACATCACCCATTTACCATCTTTACAAAGGTATCATCAAGACAAACATTTTGACCACTTTCATGAGTATTGAACTGACAATGTAGCTTCTAGAGTGTACACAAGGTTTCTCTTACATGTACATTTAACCTAAAATTTGGCCAAGCTTTAGATCTAATGTGATCCATTTTCAAAAATGTCTAAGATATTATCAAGACAAACATTCTGACAAAATTTTATAAGTACTGTGCAGAAAATGTGGCCTCTAGAGCATAAGCAAGGTATTATAAAGATTTGACTTAGTGACCTTGTTTTGGCTTAATATAATCCATTTTCAAACTGTTCAAAGATATATCATCAAAACAAACATTCTGACCAGTTTTCATGAGAGTTAAACTGGAAATGTGGCCCATAGTCTAAACACAAGTTTTCTTTTATTCTTAGATAATTTAGCCTAGTGACCTAGTTTTTGACCCGACATGATCCATTTTCAATCTTTTCCTAGATATCATCATGACAAAGACTCTGACTGACTCTCATGAGTGTTGGACTGAAAATGTGGCGTCTAGAGTGTACAGGAGATTTTTCTAAGATGTGATCTGGCTTATTTTCAATACTTAAAAGTTGGGCTGGTTATTGAATTTAGATAACAAAAAATGAAGGTATTTGAAATTTATCCAATAGGCATTTTTGAAATTTCACAAACTATGGGTTAGCAATTAAAATATCAACCACCACTGAAACTCTCACATTTTTCTTTTGTTTCAAATATAGATCTTTATATACATGTATTCATATAGATCTATGTATTTTAATACCGAAAATGTGACAAGTGAATTTATTAAACCATTTAAGATCGAAATATAAAAAATCAATAATTTCATGTAACTCACATGAGGTGCCATCAAATCTTCAACATTTGACCAAGAGTTTTGAACCTAACTTTATCCTGACTTTATCCTACTATGAAAATTTGTGGAGAAAAATTGCAGTCGCTCTAATGTACAGTATTCTCACTAGGATTTTGAAAGTTGGATTCCAGGAATCCAACTCAGGAAAAAATTGGATTCCAAACTGAAAAGTTGGATTCCAGCCTGAAGAAGTTGGACTTATATTAAGATTTACAAATTTAAATTTGTATCTTTATACCAAGTAGGTGTACATAGTATTATAGATCTAGCTCTCGCTTGGACCTAAGGCTAAGCATCAAATTTCTAAAGCCAAGAAAGTCTTGTCCCATTTTGAAAACCACCTGTCTCTATTTTTATGTTTGTTTGTTTGTTTTTTTGTCCACTTTCACACTTGTCTGATCACTAGGCTGATCTGGAGCTTTCCTTTCAATCCTCAGAAATTTCTCCATTTTGAAATTTTTCTTCGATAATATCAAGCACATGTACAATGTATGAGAGGTAATCCAGTAATGGAAAAAAAAAAAAAAAGATTTGATTTTCGAGGGATATTGTTCTCAATTAATTGTTTTTACTCAAAAGAGCGATTGAAAAATTCATCGGAAAGTTGAAAAGTCATGGAGAATAGATCCCACTCATCACAACTCTGCCGATTCCGTAACTACATCTAACATGATCAACAGATCACCCGTGATACAGAATGTTAATTATCTATTACCATTGCTCCCCGTCCATCGCATCGATAGAAAGTTAACGCCTTTCTTTAATCGAACATATAGATCAATTATCTGTGTGAATTAATCTGCAAACCATTGAATGATGCATAATTCACAGATGTCAAACAAAATGGTGGGCAATTAGGGTATTGGCTACTTGTCATCCACAGTTTACAGGTTACTGGGCGAGTGATAAAGAATGACGCATTCCGATTGGTTATTAGTCTCCAAGAAACCATGACTACTTCTTTGACTACCCGACTTTAGAGATTACCTGTGTACATGTATTGGATTTTTCGCCTTCTTTTAACACCTCGTAAACAATCACTTGATATACAAATCAAGCCCTGGATCGTAAATTACATGCTATATATGATCCCTGAATAAGCTGAGAAGCTGATTTGGGATGAGTGCCTCGAAAAAACTTGTCGTCCAGTGGAATCCTTAGTTAGGATTTTTTGTTGTCTGCCTGTAAAAGTTGTCGTCTCAGACAACAGTATTGGTGTTTCCAACAACTCTGAATGTAGCACATCTAGCGTCTGAAAGACTTTGGCCAAGATGAAAAGCCCTTGGAAAAATGAATGAATGCATATATAACTAGATTTCAATATGATTTATCATTTTTTTTTACACAAAAGATCATATAATTATTGGTAATAGCAGTATTTACTTTTTTTTCTACTTGGGCACGCAGTGTTTCTTATTTCAAGAAATGCGAAGAGTAACCAGATGGGACAATACTTGACGTGCCAGTATTTTTTATAATTGCTAGGCTATTGAAAGCATGGGGTATTTTGAAAGCATGAGAATAAAGGATACTTCCTAAAACAAGGAAAAGAAAAATTGCAAGATTACCTTTAACAAAAGCATATTTGATTCGGCAGTTGTACATGGGGGAGGGGGTGTCATCAATACCGTATTTCAGGACGATTTCTGCAGAAAATTCGTCCGCTAGGAACGATTTTCCTTGTGAAATTGTCCCTATTCAATTTTGGGACGATTTTTCCAGGGGACGATTTCTTCAGCCATTCATATGCCGGTTTGTTGAAATCTGGGCAAAATGTACAAAAGTGTATTTAACAAAGACACAAATAGAAAAGACAATAACAGATCAAAGAAAATACACAATTTCTTACCATTTCTCTCTTTAACCCTTACTGTAACAATAAGAAAACTCTGCTATAATGTATTGTGAAGAACCAATATTTGTCAAGTTTGACGTGGCTACACCATTCATACCTTTAACACAGAAGATCGTTGGTGTGTTCGATTTTATCCGATTACGTCCTGAAGGTGGTCTTTTTAGGAGCAAGAACATAATTAAAATTTCTTGACAGAAATTTTTAATTTAACTACTTTTTTACATTTATTATATTGGTTTAAGATTGAAATAATGACAGTTTCCTCCAAAAGATTGAACAGTTATGACCAAGAAGGTAAAAATATACTAGCGAAACTTTTTGAATAATATTTAATTTTCAGGTAGGAGTAGCCAGTGAATTGAACTAAGTTGCAAATAAAAATAAAATCTCTGGATATTTCTAAAGTTTGGACTCTTGAAAGAGTTTGGATGTCTTGAATAATCTTTTACCGACAATGTATCTGTTTCTGGACTCGCATGGAACTGCACGTGGTTGAAATTTTAGATATGTATTAGCCATAGCAGATGGTAATTTAGCAGATTATTTCAAATACAACATTTGCTGTATTGTTCCAATGAATGTTTTCTTGAACTAAGTTGAAGGTTTGTTAACATCAACAGAACAACACTCACTCATTTTTTTTTTTTTGAGATTATTATTATATATTTTTTTTTTTCTTTGGTGTTCAAAGCTATTTCAAACATCTCTTTCTGGTGCAAGACAGTTGATTGAAAGACTGAAAGACACTAGGGTAAATTGTGGTACCACTTGATGTAAGGTTTATTGAATTTTCTGTGCCTGGACCGTGCATATAATAAAACATTTTTTCAAATAATTTTGTGAGCCATAAACATTTTGTCAGTTTTCTATTTATATCTCTTTGCGCAATAAATTTCTATGGGCACAAACAATATCAAAGGCTAGAATAGAGGTTTGAGGTTATTTTGACTTGCCCTTCATTATTGTTCAATTAGTGAATTACATTCATGACTGAGTAATTGTCACATGTTTGCAATGAAGCTATCGGGTAGGTATATTGGATCAGAACCAGCGGTTAGTATTTAAGATTTTGGTCAGTTGTGCATATTGTAGTGGTCATGTAGGAAAGTGAGACTAGAGTTCTCTCAAAGCTCAACAGGTGACAGAAAAGCATGCCGTGGTGGGTTTCCTGAAGACTCACTGCCAAGTTCATTGAGAGAAGTATGGATTATCAGAAAGGCATTGCCTGAAATATCAAATATTAAGTTTGTGTATAGAATGTTATCAATTTTACAGTGGTATAAAATAAATTTATGTTGTTTATGTATATGGTTTCATTTCCTACAGTCTTCAACAAATTTCATTGAGTTTCAACATTTTTTTTTACAGAAATTTATTTGTGACTTGTTTATCAACTATTAATGTAACTGCTAACATATGATAAATAAATCATTTGACAAAATTTCAATTCAACCAGATTTTGTGGTACCATTTCAGTCATATCACAGTGTGACAGACATTCTAAAAAGTAAAAACAACAGATCTGACGTTGAAATCATATTTAACACAAAACTGTTTGATTCAGTGTGCTCTGTTAATGTGTACATGTTTAGGATTGCAGCTCTATTTATTTTACTTTACAGTGATAATAGACAGAAGGAGACATTTGATCGAAGAAGGGAAGAGTGTTGAAAAGCTTTCAAAAGAGAGGAAATATTGTTCGTATTGTCAATATGTGGCTGCAGAGGTGTACATGCTTTAGCTGCTGGACTCTTCTAAGTATGTGTATTAACCCTTAACCCAAGCAACAATTTTTAGACTCTTCAGAACTGAAAGCATCTACAAACAACAAATCAAAAGAATAGTACAATTGAACAGAAGTTCTTTAAAAGGAAGAAAACACTGTGGGAAGAGGAGAAAATGATGGTTACCAGCATTCACTGTTTCCCACAATGCTTTTAAAAAGCATCCTCCTCAGCATTATTAAAACAGGTTGTTTGGTAAAGGGTTAAATCTTTACCACACATTCCCAACTTTTAACAACCCTGAGAGAGAAAACTTTTGAAAACATTATGGGAAAAGGAGAAAATGCTGGTAACCAGCATTTTCTCCTTTTCCCACAATTTTTTCTACCCTTTCCAAAATAAATTTCATTCTTTGAATCACATTTATTTTGTTGTCTGCAAATGCTTTCAATTTTGACTAGTCTAAGATTCTGTCATTTGGTAAAGAGTTAAGTTTACTATTACACAGTCACTAGCTAATTTCCTGCATTAAGTTTCAAAGTTTTAGCTATCTAGCCCTCTATCTCACAGTTTTATGTTTGAACAGCCTGAAGAGAGATTGTCCCATAGAACTGATATAATTTTTTCAATGAATGGTGCTTTTTATGCCACTTTTAACATTATTTCAGCTTTATCAGAGCCTCAGTTCAATAACTTATACACTATTATGTTCTGGTTTGCCAGTGCTAGAAAAGGGCTTTGAAAGTGTTGCCCAAAGACATTTCCATGAAAAACCCATTGCCTTGAGTGAGGGTCAAACCCAGGACCTGCAAGTTTTGAATCCTAGTATTATCTTAGTGCTTCACCATTGTGCCAAACAACAGGAATGGGTATTGAATTTATGGTAGAGTTGTCTCCTGTCTGTATCATCCTTGGCAGCACACTGCATTTGGTAAAGAGTTTATCCATAACTTTTTCAATCTACTTTTTACATCACGTAAGAAGGTTTTGCATTCGGGACTCCTTAAACATGTGTTTCCCTTATTTATAATGAGCAGTAGCAAAAAAGGGTGTGGAGGTAAAATGGCTCCCATCCTCTATTATTTTACCTGTTCTGCCCCTCCTCTTACACCCATGATGATACATCTACACATGGTCTCGGGCTTACTTCATCCCAGAACAGTCTATGACTCTGTGTGTGTGTGTGTGTGTGTGTGTGTGTGTGTGTGTGTATGTGTGTGTGTGTGTGTGTGTGTGTGTGTGTGTGTGTGTATATGTATGTGTGTGTGTGTGTGTGTGTGTGTATACACACACACACACACACACACACACACACACATATATATGGTAATAGGTGAATAACTCATTTTTTTTGGGGGGGGGGGGAATATTCATCTCTTTTTTTTTTTATACCATACACAGTATACTGCAGCATAGTTTTAAGTTTTCCAAGGAAGAACAGGTAGAACAAATTAACTCTCAGATTGCCAAATAAACCTACTACACATTTCAGGCAAGGAATAAGACCCAAATATGTGCAATTTTGCAGTCCCTTTTTTTCAAAATGTCTCAGCAAAGCAGACAGCACATCAAAGATCAGACTGCAGGTTTCATGCAGCCAATCCTGGGGTACCTTTCACTAAACTGTGTATGCCTGGAATTAGTCACTGGGCTAAATCTTAGAAAAATCTTGTGTGCAGTCTAGAAGCCACATTTTCAGCCTGATACTCATGAAAAGTGGTCAGAATGATTGTTTTGAAGTTTTCTTGGACAGGTTTTAAATTGGGACATGGCCAGTGAAAAAGTAGGTCACTGGGCCAAAGCTGAGAAAAAACTTTCTTTGCACTCTAGAGGCTACATTTCCCGCCTGATTCATCATGAAACTTGGTCAGAATGTTTGTTTTGATGATTTCTGGAACAAGGATGAAAGTGGGTTATTTGGGGTAAAAAAGTAGGTCAATGAGCCAAATCTGAGAAAAACATTGTATGCAGTCTAGAGGCCACATTTTCAGCCTGATTCTAGGTCAGAAAGGTTATCGTTTTGAAATCTCAGACAAGTTTGATGGGCCAGATCTTAGAAAAAACTTGTGTGTGGTCTAGAGACCTTCAGTCTGATAGTCATTAAACAATATCAGAAAGTTTGTCTGGATGATATCTCTGACAAGTCATAAAGTAGTTCAAGTTGGTACAATTGTCAGTTACTTACACACATTTGTTTTACGTCATTAAAACCAGAATCTCTCCACCTATATCAACTATAGATGACTTTACTCAACAGTGCTTTAGGGCCAATGGCCCCCTTGTTTTTAAATTTACTTGAACCATTTGTTGTAGTGGATGAAATTTTGCCTGAATTGTCTTTAGTAGAACCTCTGTCATAATGCTTGACTCAGACATAATGAATTTAATATGTGGCCCAACTTACTTTCTCTTTAAATTTCCATACGTTACAGTCTTCTGATGCTTGAATCTCTCTGTTGTTGCCAACTGCAGCTCAGTAGCCTTATTTAGACAGTGGAGTGATATAGGGCTTTCATGTCCCTCCTGATCATCCTCCTTTTTTTTTTAAATAGGTGTGATGATGATACGATTAATCAGCACTTGTACTCAAACCAAAGCTGATTGTTACAGAGATTGTGACATGGGAGAAAACTTCATGAATCTTTCAGTCAGACCATTGTTGTTCAGACAAGACTACATGGTGCAGTCATCAAGGAACTTACGGAAATCAGACTTGTATAGACAAAGTAAACATTGCATAGATAAGCGATCAAATCTGAAGATACAAGAATTTTGGGAGTGGTATGATGGTAAATGGTAAGTATGGCAAGAAAGATTTATGTCATAATTCACAACAAACAATTTTAGAATATACATTGACTTCTTTATTGTGATGAATATACATTGACTTCATTTTCGTGATGAAATATTACTTTGTCTAACATGTGATACTTAAATTTGTATTATTGGAACACTATATGCACGAACGATATATTTGGAAGTTACAAAAGTTAACTTGTGTGCAACAAACTACATCCAGATTTATTTTAGACTGAAAGCTTTAATTCAAATTCATGACATGCGAAATAAGTTCAAAGGAGAGTATGCATGCTTCAGATATCTTAGTTGGTAATGTACAGGCTGGTAATTCAGGGTTTTTGAGATTGAATTCCAGCTTGACCAGGGGAGCTTCGTGGTTCAGTCAGTCACACACATGTGTGGCTTGTAACCAGGAGGTTGTGAGGTTGAATCTCTTGCTTGGGCAAATGCTTTTCCTGGATCAATGATAGTCATTGTAAAAGGATTCATTCATCTCACCCCTCTCTTAACCCTTTATTGAACTATCCCTGGCTTTTACGACCCTGAGATAGAAGCCTTTTGAAAACATTGTGGGAAAAGGAGAAAATGCTGGTAACCAGCATTTTCTCCTTTTCCCACAATGTTTTCTACCCTGCTAGAAACAAACTTCAATTTTTGAGTTATATTTATTTTGTCGTCTGCAAGTACTTTCAATTTGGACCAGTCTAAAATTTTGTCGTTTGGTAAAGAGTTAACCCTTTATCGAATTATCCAGAGTTGTAAAGACCCTGAGGAATAATGCTTTTGAAAACGTCGTAGGAATAGGAGAAAATACTGGTAACACAGCATTTTTTCCTTTGCCCACAATGACTTCTACCCATACAAAACCAAATTTGAATTCTTAAGTCACATTAATTTCACTGTCCACAAATGCTTCCAATCTTGACAAGTCCAAAATTTGTCATTTGGTGAAGACTTAATGTAGCAAAGCAGCCAGTGCCTTTTGAAAGAGTGTTGGGTTAAGTACTGGTGAAATAGGTACAGTGGCAGTAGACACTGTGGTATGACTTAAATTATGTTGAAAACAAAACACAAACAACCCAGACTGGCCAAACTGTAGGGTTGATGATCATTGGTACAAGATCCATTCCTGTCTTAATATTGATTTTGGAAAGTAACAACTTGCTAGAAACAATAACTCTTTACCAGGCAACATAATTTAGACTTGTCCAAATTCAGAGGACTTGCAGACAACATATTCAATGATTGGATTTGTCTTTGAAAGGGAGGAAAACATAGTTGGAAAAGAAGAAAATGCTGATTACCAGCACTTTGTCATTTTCCCACATTGTTTTCAAGAGACCTTTTCCTCAGGATCTTTAAAACACAAGATTAATGATCATCATGGGTACAAGATCCATTCCTGTCTTAACTCTTGGCCACACAATCCTGAGTTTTAACGACCCTGAGCAAGAAGGCTTTTGAAAACACTGTGGGAAAAAGAGAAAATGCTGGTAACCAGCATTTTCTCCATTTCCCACAATGTTTTCTACCCTTTCTCAGACAACTTTTCCCTTTTGAGCTACATTTAATTTGTTGCTGGCAAATGCTTTCAATTTGGACAAGTCCAAAATGTTGTTGTCTGGTAAAGGGTTAATGTTGATTTTGGAAAGCAACCACTAGCTAAAACAGTAAGTGGTGTGATATACTTGTGAAAGAGAATAGAGGAATGTGCTTGTATAGTTACATTTGACCACAGTGATATGACTGAAATAAAATTCTGTAAGATGTTTATTATAAAAAAAAAAAAGAAATCAACAGGTAAGTACCGGTAGTTCCAATTGTGACAGCATACATTGTACTTTCATGGTGCTTTAACACAAAAAGGCAGACTTTTACAGTTTGCACAGACTTCTTGCTTTTCAACTCTCTATTGAACATGCTGACTGATCTAGTTTTTACTGTTCTAAAGTCTTTCACATTTCCTCGTCAGAAAGTTTTGAAATTGCAGCATTTAGGTCTTCAGATGCAAGATGTCCAATCCCATTGTATTAACTCTTTACCAGACGGCAAAATTTTAGACTGGTCCAAATTGAAAGCATTTGCAGACGACAAAATTACAGTGACTAAAAATGAAAATTTGCTTTGGGAAGGGTAGAAAGCACTGTTGGAAAAGGAGAAAATGCTGGTTACCAGCATTTTCTCCTTTTCCCACAATGTTTTCAAAAGGCCTCTCTCTCTGGGTTGTTAAAAGTCGGGATTGTGTGGTAAAGGGTTAATGAGTCTGTGTGGTATTTTTGCCTTAAAGTGACAATAAAGCCCTAAAGTAAACAAAGCGGTTGTTTAAATGCATTATTTATTTCATACCATTTAAAAGTATGGAAACTATTGTGAAGATGACATTCTGTCATTGTACGGTTGGTCCAAGTGTTAGTCACTGACAGAGAAATTAATTTCAAAACTAGGCTAAAACCTCCCAGGTAGCTGTGTCTTTTGTTTTCTTTTTGCCTGATTTTAAAATTCTCTTTTTCTGCCAGCGACTAACACATGGCCCGACCACACGATAGCAGACTGTCATCTCCACAATATTTTCCATACTTTTAAATGGTATGTTTTAAATTTAAATGTATTATGACACCTGCTTTGATATTTTGGCCTCTACTGGGCCTTTAAACTCTTTCCAATATGTTACAGGCCTGTCATAATCAGAGATGTTGTACCACAGTGGAAGGCATACAAGTATTGGAACAAAGAGTTCTTTTTACAGAAGTACAGTGAAAAAAAAGTTTTGTTTAAGTCTGTATATGTGAGTTTTTTTTCGTTTTTATGCGAGTATTTAAAGAACTTAACAGAGTAATAATTTTCCATTTATTGTAGGATTTAAAGTCTTTCATACTGTAACAAAAGACACGTACGTACATACATGTATACATGCGTGTATTCAGAATCTGGCATAGTGGCTTAAAGATATCATAGGGAGTGGTACATGTAGTAACCTCTTGATTGACAGTCATGTTGTATATAACATGAACTACTCAATGAATTTATGGTGACGTATGAAAAGATAATTATTATAGTGAAATGTGAAAACACAAACAATTCTTTGTGTGAAGCTAATGCTTATTATTAAACTTCGCTTTCCATAGAAAATGGGGGGGGGGGGTTATACTGGAAAAAGGTTGTCTGTCTATCCATCTATGCATGGATGCAAATTTGTGTCTTGTTCCCTTCCTGCAGTTTTCAATCAATTTACCTCCTGTTCTTCAATGTTTACCTTGTCCTTTCAAACTTCAAATCCCATCATTCAAGATGTGGTCAATTTGTTGTCTGTAAATATTTCTTCAGATTGACAAGTCTAAGATTTTGTTAACTGTTTGTTAACTGTTGACGATTTTTTTTTTTTTTTTTTATAAAAGTGATGATACTTTTTAATTTTTTTCATACCATGTTTGTAGGGAAAGATGAAATCAGGAACAGCCAATATTAGTGATATGAAAACATTTATCACATCTTTAGAGCAGCCTTCAAACCAAACAACATGGAGGTACATGGAAGATGAAATGTTTCTGATTGATAAACCACACCTGAGACAGGATATAGGTAGAAATGTAAGTCTGTCTGCTAGGGTTTATACTGAAGTGCCCCCCAAAAAAACTATACAGATACAGTAAAATCTCAGTAGTTAGTAGCGCAAGGGACCAGAGTTTTTTATTCGAACTAAACGTAGTACGAACCAAAACGTGTGACTGTTTTTGGGTATTTTAGGTACCGTTTATGGAAATAGACAATCGGATTTATGTAGCATGTCTTGCAGTACCCTAAACTGGTACCCATTACAATGGTAGACTTGCAGATCGTTAGTTCACGGAGTTATGGTCCGATTAAGAAAAAATGCCAAAATTGTATTAGAGTATCTATAATATAGAATTGATTACAAGATCATTTTAAGTTTCATCATTTAGTTAGCGTCATAAAATATAATCATTCAATTCCATCCTAATGTTTGAAAGAAAACCGGCCTTGAACTTCGTCACTATCCCGTAGCCATTTTAAAATTGAATCATGTGACTTTGCTGGGTTCATCAAAAAACGATTGTAACGTGATACAGTTGGCGCCAATTTGCTGTCACATGGTTTGAAAAAATTGCCACGTGATCTAGCAAATGACCTTATTATGTCATCTTCAGTATGTTAGTAAAATTACGTGTAAAAAAGGATTCTATGCGGTGGGGAAAATGGTGTAAAGTAAGAAGGTGCTGATTACATTGTTTTCGGTTCCGGAATATTTCTTTCCATTCAAAACTTGTATTTTGGAGATAAAAGGTGACTTAGGACAGAGTCAAGGTATTAACAATAAAAATTGAGGCCAAACAAGCCGCTAGACAGCACCGATGTTTATCATGACGAAAAAAAATTATCCGTTGTTTTTGCGTTCGTTGAATTCCTCCGAAGTGATTTCCCTTTTTGGAGATCAAAGCACTCAGAGCACTTTAGACCGTATCATTGTTTATCCCATGTCGGATATTTTAAGAAATTTCAGAGTTGTTCATTGTTGTTTAAATCAATTAATTGACATTACAAACCAATCGATGTCTTTAATTACATTAGTAGTTCAAAAGTGATTTGTACCATCAACATCGTCAATCAACAGGTGTGAAAATCAAGGTTGGTCATGACTTGTCACACCTTCGTAAGTTTGAAAGCGAATTAATTGACATATGAACTAAAGGTATGAATTTGTGTTCGAATAATACTTGGGGAACATGAAATTTACTACGAACTATGAACCACCAACGTTCGAAGAACCCGGAGGAATTTAACAATAATAAAGAAGGATAAATATCGTGACCAAAGATAGCATACGAACTAACACATAGCTGCGAACCAGCGACATGCGAACTAATGAGATTCTACTGTATATGGATTAATATTTAATCATACAATTATAACAAAATTATAAAATGCATGTAATTTTGTTGAAATTGATTGAATATTAATGTTTTTCTGTCACTGCAAGGCAAACAACCATAAGAACAAATAGTTCACTAATCACACAGATTTGGATGTTTAACAAATATGCAGTCTATCACAAAATCACAAAATCTGTTTGCACAAATAGCAGGTATGCCCACCATTTGCTCTGATCAATGTGTATTTTTTTTATAACCAACATGATGTTGCACAGCCTAGGTTTGAATGATTTTCCATTCCTGAATCACTGCTTGCTGCAACAGATTGTGGATGGTGGTTCTGTCTTACATTTCATTTCAACACATCCCATATATGTTCGACTGAAGACATTTTCGGTGAAAGTAAAGGCCAATCCATTACATCAACATTTTCTAATCTTGCAGTATAAGGTCTTGTATTCTTTGGATAACTTTGTATTGTTTGAATTGTACTGGAAAAAAGGAGACATTTTTTAATGAAAGGGGCTTATTTAAATGATATTTAAAAGGAACAATTGTAATTGGAGTTTTTCCAAGTATGTTTTCAAAAGCTGTTGATGTCACATTTTTATTTGAAATGGTGAGGAAAAATTTTGAATTGTTGAGGCACTTGTATATTTGATTTGAAGATTTTAACGAAGTTCTCTCAGATGGCGGATCATATGCTATGAGGAAATGCCAATGAGAACTTTTACAAATATATGTAATACCAACCTTCCTACTAAGCAAGGAGTGTGTTTTTTAAGTTACAATAAATAATTTGGAATACTGGAATAAAAAATTCCCTGTAATAGTTAAATGAGGAACAGGATGAAGACCTTATGACTTGTCACACATCCATACATATTGTACGTATATGTTTTCTCTATATATATTTTCAGTACATACAAACGGAAAATTTCTTTCACCTGTTCCCAAAAGAAATCCAGCCCTGGGACTGTATGATGCTGTGGGGTACAAAGTATTCACATTCCACACTTCACATGGATCCCTACAACTGGACTGCTATCAGTGCCATTATTTGGGGCAAAAAGCACTGGAAGGTACATGTATATCGATCTATGTTAAGCATTAGATGAATCATTATGAAATACAGCTATCACTTAGTTTTGTACCAGACATGTTTGTTCATTACAGTATAACCTCACTGAAAACTTTGGAAATGAATATGGTTTCAAATATTCCTGTTTTCAGTAATAGATTGTATTGGATAAATTTTTTGTTGATTAACGACTCCCTTGATACAGTCCTATGGTTGTGCAGTAGAAGAGATGATTTGTAAATATGAAAATGGCTATTTTTGTCACATTGGTAGAAACATTGCTGAAAGAAAATTTTCAGGCATTTTGATGACTTGATATCTTGTATTGATACATAACATTCTTCACAACAATCATTCAGACTACTGCCATATCAACAATTTTATTGAGACAAATTTTTTAACTGATCAGAAAAGATTAGCAGCAAATGGAATACTTGACAGGCTGATTACTACAACAAAAATACAGAAATATGTAAATTATTCACTTGATTGTACATGTAAATTAGTTTCCTATTTTGTGTCAAGGTTATCTAAACTTTGTTGAAGTTATCTAAACTTCATGATTTTAAAAGCAGAGATGGTTTTATGTGCAGTAAGCAGCAGAGGTAGATTACTTATACAAATGAGTACTAACCAAAGAATATTTTTTTCCAAATGCTAGCTCTTCCCACCAGGACAGGACCAGTATCTCTACATACAACCTAACTTGAAATGTGGTTTTCCCCTTGAGTGTAATAAATATGATAGGTGTGAATCTCACATTGAAACAGTAGAGATGTAGTCTGTGTTGTATTTAGATATTATAAGGAAAATACAAAAGAGATCCTTTGTTAGATATGGATGCCTTTCAACTTTTGTTTGCTTCCATTTGATGTGATTCAGCATGACATGCCTGTATTAGTTGATTGAAAGCTTTTTTTTTTTTTGTGGATTATACACATATCCCACACACATGCTAAAGTTTTGATATGTAAATGAGTATGTGTTAAAACTTTAAAACAAAGAGAATCTGCTTGTTACTAGAATCAACGTCTTCAAATATAAAGTGTGCAAGATGAAAAATATCATCTATAATATGTATTGTACTACAGAAGTCATTTGCTAAATAGAAGAATTCTCTGAAAGTATATAAGTATTTTTCATGTTTCCTAATCTTTTTTTTTTTATTTATGACTTTACCAAAGCACCTAGTTCATGCGTTGACTAGCACTGGAATTTGTTGTAATGATTGCTTTTTTCATTAGAAGTCTCTTAGTCTTGTTTTGTCAGAACATTGTCATTGTTTTGTTCACATAGTTTCCTTTAGAATATTAGATTTTTTCAGTCAATCTACAATTTTTGTTTTCATGTGAAAGTCTAAACCCTTTACCACACAATGCCGACTTTTAACGACTTTGGGAAAGAAGGCTTTTGAAAACATTGTGGGAAAAGGAGAAAATGCTAGTAACCAGCATTTTCTCCTTTTCCCACAATGTTTTCTACCCTATCAAAGAAAAATTGCACCATTATGAACTACCTTGAAATTGTCGGCTGCAAAAGCTTTCAATTCTGACAAGGCTAAAATTTTATCATCTTGTAAAGGGTTAATAAAATTCATAGGCCTTTGAAGCTCCTTTGGTCTATCACAGAACACTAAATTTTTCATTTGTGGCCATTGAACACTTACTTAAAATAGCAAATTGTCACATTGCCTCTATAATCGTATTTAGTAACAGGATAATTGTAATTCATATGGTATGATAAAATGTGTGACGTCAGCACATGGCGACTGGTAAAATGTAGAAGCTTTTTTAAAAATTCATCACATCGGCGCCAAAGCTTGACTGCAAGAAAAGAAAAATTATTCATGAACCTACCTACACCAATGAGGAGGTCGTTTTTTTTTACGTTTTTGTTTAGAAATTCTCTTTCACAAGGGACTGGGGGTCAAATTTTCTCAGACTTTGTTGTACACCTTGTGTTACTATAAATACTATAAAGGTGATGGGCTAATGTGCTTTTGGTAAACAGTGTTTGATGATTGACAAATGGAAATTTCTGTGTTCTGTGATTGAACAATGGAACTTAAAAGCCCTGTCGTAAAATCCCTAAAGCTTTCCTAAGTTGTGTATATTGAACACAATACCCTTCGGGCTGGTTTAATCCTTTACTAAACAATCCATTGTTAAACAACCGTAAGAAATAGAGCCTCTGAAAACACTGTGGGAAAAGAAGAAAATGCTGGTACCCAACATTTTCTCCTTTTCCCACAATGTTTTCTGCTCTTTTTTAGACAAATGTCATTATTTGAGCCATGTTCAATTTGTTGTTTGCAAATGATTTCAATATGGACAAGTACACAGTTTTGTCATCTGGTAAAGAGTTAGGATGCACCAGTTTGACTCTTAGGAGAAGTATTTTCAAGATAACATATCTATAAGCTTATTTAACCCTTTACCACACAATCCCGGGTTTTAACGACCCTGATAGATAAAGGTTTTGCAAACATTGTGGGAAAAGGAGAAAGTGCTGGTAACCAGCATTTTCTTCTTTTCCCACAATATTTTCTTATATTTTACAGTCAAATCCCATTACTTGTGCCAAATTTACTATGTCCTTTGGAAATGCTTCCAAACTGGATATATTTAAAATTTTGTTGTGTGGTAAAGATTTTAAGTGATATGGAAAACGTTGTTGGAAAAGATGTGATTGCTGATTCTTTGTTTCCCCACAGTGGTTTCAAAAGGTGTCTATATCAGGGGTGTACTTTGTTGTATTTGTATAGTAATGGTTTGAAGAGCTGTCAGTGATTAAATGAATAAGGAAAGATTTGGATTATGATATCAAAGGTTAAACCTATGTACAAGAAACAGATATTTTCATTTGGCCAAAAGGGTTTGTTAAATGAAGGTTCAAGGCGTATTTGCCAGAATATTTGCTTTGTAGCATGTTCTGGACAGGCTAGATTATCAGACTCCATGTTCAGGTAAAGATTGGCCCTGCCCCAGCAGTCATAAGTTTTACATGGGCTTATAGATTGTAAACTAAAGGAAACACTTGGTACCTAAGTGAGAGTGATTTATTTGATATTAATTGTTGTGCTCAGGTATGTTGAATGTTTAATATGAAGTAAAGGTTTTTGTCATTTTGTTTTTTGTTCCAGAACTTTACCATTCATGTCATCAATAATTTTTTTTCTGCTGCAAATGTTTTGGAAATCTTCTTGACAAAGCTCTCTTTGTTAGAGATCATTGATATTTGGTGTAAATGATACATGATTAGACCTGCCTGTATTCACTGACACCATTTTTACAGTTGAAAAAAAAAAATTTCTGGCAGTGCCAATTAAGCGCATGATATATGTATCTAAAAGGCAGTGGAGCTACATGGGGTCATCATGGCCCTCTTGTGTTACCTATTAAGGGTAAGATTAACTCTTAGCGGGCCAAATAAACCCAGCAAACTAAGACCTAAGTAATTGCAATTTCCAGGTTTATGATATCTCAGCAAAGTGGACAGTGTAAATCAAAGATTTTGATCTACACTTGCGGCAAAGACAGCTATAGTTGTGAATGGCATTTAATGGTCAAAAATGATTATCCAGTATCAGTGTTTGAAAATTGAATTTTTTACTAAACTGATATTATCTGGTGACTTTGTGTAAATTGTTAATCTGACAATGATATGATATCGAATATTTCTCATTATTTTTACAGCCCAATAGATGGATTTGATGTGGATTATTTAAAGTATCCCAAGTTTGTAAAGGCAGAATATGTTGAAGTGGAGCAGCAAAGGGGAGAACTTCTTGTGATACCAAGTGGATGGTATCACCAGGTAAATGTGTTTGATCTGATATACTAACTCTTGGATTGAATTTGCCGCATATTTCTCTGTAAACATTCTTTAGAACTGTAAATAATCAACATGAATTAAGTCTTTACCAAAAGGCAAAATTATAGACTAGTCCAAATTGAAAGCATTTTTAGACGATAAATGTGACTCATTTGATTGGATTTGTTCCTGAAAGATAAGAAAACATTCTGGGAAAAGGAGAAAATGCTGGTTTTACCAGCATTTTCTCCTTCTCACACGCTGTGTTTCCAGTCTAATTTCCCAGGATCGTTAAAACTTGGAATTTTGTGGTAGTTGGTTTAGGTATAATACATGAACACTTGATACATTGTGGCAAAAGGAAAAATTAATTGACAAACAATTTCTTCATTTGCCTGAATGTTTTCAAAAGTAGGCTCCTGCTTGATGAATACAAGCCTGCTTTCGAAGTATTATGTTTTCACATATAACCATTTAGGTTAATTTGATGACATCTGAGAACCAGTGAAATATGGGCATGAACAAGAACTGTTTGTAGAAAATAGGAATGCTCTTTTTAAATAGTATGGAAAGCATCATTAGAAAATGAGAAATTGTTCAGTTTCTATCCTGACAGTGATTGTAAAATTTGTTTCCTGCTGAGGTTAAACATAGTCTATTTGTCTGGTAAATTGATCTGATAATTGATTTTTTTGTTTTTCTGGGGCTCTTACCCTGGCTGCAGGCACAAGCTTTATTATGCCCCCCTTCAACGAAGTGGGGGTATATTGCTTTGCTAATGTCGGTCGGTCAGTCTGTCAGTCGGTCCGTCGGTCGGTCGGTAGACCTTACCTTGTCCGGATGATAACTAGACACAGAATTGACCTAGGTTTGTCAAATTTGGCTCAGACATTTGTCTCGGAGTGTAGATGATGCCTGTTGATTTTGAGGTCAATCAGTCTAAGGTCAAGGTCACAGTGACCGTTAACATATTGATATATAGACCAAACCTTGTCTGGATGATAACTAGACACAGAATTGACTTAGGTTCGTCAAATTTGGCACAGACATTTGTCTCGGAGTGTAGATGATCCCTATTGATTTTGAGGTCAATCGGTCAAAGGTCAAGGTCACAGTGACCATCAATATGTTGATATATAGACCAAACGTTGTCCGGATGATAACTAGACACAGAATTGACCTAGGTTCGTCAAATTTTGCACAGACATTTGTCTCGGAGTGTAGATGATCCCTATTGATTTTGAGGTCAATCGGTCAAAGGTCAAGGTCATAGTGACCGTCAAAATGTTGATATATAGACCAAACGTTGTCCGGATGATAACTAGACACAGAATTGACTTAGGTTCGTCAAATTTGGCACAGACATTTGTCTCGGAGTGTAGATGATCCCTATTGATTTTGAGGTCAATCGGTCAAAGGTCAAGGTCACAGTGACCGTCAATATGTTGATATATAGACCAAACGTTGTCCGGATGATAACTAGACACAGAATTGACCTAGGTTCGTCAAATTTTGCACAGACATTTGTCTCAGAGTGTAGATGATCCCTATTGATTTTGAGGTCAATCGGTCAAAGGTCAAGGTCATAGTGACCGTCAAAATGTTGATATATAGACCAAACGTTGTCCGGATGATAACTAGACACAGAATTGACTTAGGTTAGTCAAATTTGGCACAGACATGCGTCTTGGAGTGTAGATGGTCCCTATTGATTTTGAGGTCAATCGGTCAAAGGTCAAGGTCACAGTGACCGTCAACATGTTGATATATAGACCAAACGTTGTCCGGATGATAACTAGACACAGAATTGACCTAGGTTCATCAAATTTGGCACAGACATGCGTCTTGGAGTGTAGATTATCCCTATTGATTTTGAGGTCAATCAGTCAAAGGTCAAGGTCACAGTGACCGTCAACATGTTGATATATAGACCAAACCTTGTCCGGATGATAACTAGACACAGAATTGACTTAGGTTCGTCAAATTTGGCACAGACATTCGTCTTGGAGTGCAGATGATCCCTATCGATTTTGAGATTAATCCATCAAAGGTCAAAGTCACAGTGGCCTTCAACTTAATGATATATAGACCAAACCTTGTCCAGATGATAACTAGACACAGAATTGACCTAGGTTCTTCAAATTCTGTACAGATATTCATCTTGGAGTGTGAATGATCCCTATCAACTTTAAGGTTAATCCGTGAAAGGTGAAGGTCACAGTGACCACCAGACGATTCAGGGCCCGCACTGCCGTTCGCCACTTGAGCCATTTGCTAAAAAAAAATTAAAGTGTCTCAAAAATCATCATATGTGGCTCAACTTGTGGCTCCAACATTTTATTCGCATATTATCGGGGATGTAGTAAGCATCGAAAAGTCGACTGGGGAAAAGCCGAAGTCGAACGCGAGTGCCGAAAAGAAAATCGATAACCCAGTCTGTGTATCGGTGACTGTTTACAATCTTGTATGTATACACACGGCGATGTGTATAATTATGCAAACTGTTGACAGATTATCACGTTTAACAATTGAAGTGGGCTATAAATCAAAAAGATGACATCGATATTTCCCAATCAATTCTTTTGATATCAGTTTATGAACTGTGCCACTTCCTGTATCAATGTGGCAGTAGGGGGGCATGACTGTTTTACAAACAGACATCTTGTTTATATATGTTGTACCCTACAAGTCAATGTGTGATGATAGAGAAACTATGTAAAATCTTGTTTGACATGGAAGTGAACTCTTTTCATTTTTGTCTAGTCTTTGCCAAGTAAGCTGCTTTAATCTGTTATCCCCTTTTCCTATGTTTCCAGAAAAAAAGGCTTTTTGAAAATTGTTGGGAAAGGAGAAAATGCTTGTTACCAAATGATTTTCCATATGTCACCTGCAAATGCTTTCGTTTTTTACCAGTCTACAGATTTATCATTTTGTAAAGAGTTAATTAATGGAACCGTTACCATAACTGAGTTTTCCTCTCAAAATTCATGCTTGTTATTTATGCAGAAATAAGTACATGAGCCATGCACTGGCTATAGGGGGCTTTGTGCATCTCCATGATACACAATCAAGTCATCACATAGTTATCAAGCAAGTCATCACATAGTAATAAATCCATAAAATCCATTTTGTCTAACAACTGACTGAATCTGGAAGTGGAATTGTTCTTGGACATAAAGAAAATTTAAAAATAGCAGAAAGTTTTGTCTCATGTCAGCCTGTTCAGGCTGTGCGGGCTAACATGGGTCGATATTTTTTGGCGATGCATTAAGCCCCTTTTTGCGGAGTATGGCTCTCATGTAATAGATGGTTTGCTTTTTATGAAAGAACTGAAACCCCACACACATGTAGAATAGTTCAAAACTTAGCATATGAAGATGTTCATAGTTGTTTTATTTTTTTACATTCTTCAATTTACAGGCTTTCAATGATGAGGAGACTCTCTCTATATCCACTCAGTTGATGAATAGAAATAACTTTCAGATTATTCTTGATGAGATCGTGAAGGGAAATGGCCTTGGCAAACAAGAACTGCCAAGAGACTTCAGCGAATTGCCTCCATCAGAACAGGTTATTAAAGCTTCATTTACTTTTAGTTTTTAATTCTTTTACTGCAAGCAAAATAAAATTAACTTTTTTAAGTGTGTAAAAAACAGTTTCACTGCAACTGAAGATATTTCAAAGTTTAGCAGCAGGTGAAGGCAGTGTAGATCCAAGAGCAAACTGCAGATTCTGCACAGTCTGATCCTTGATCTATGTCATCCCCCAAAAGCTTGTTAAGACACTATTTGCTGTGAAAGAATAAGAAAAACATATTCTGTTAACTGCTATTGTTGTGTCTCCCGTAACCATCTGATAGACAACAGGCAATACTTATTTTATTGATGGCAACTATTGGTTGTCAATCTGTCATATGTAACAATTAGATTGAGCATATCAGGGTGCCTTCCTAACTTTTGTTTTGAAGTAATAGAGCAATGTCATCTTTGGCTAAGATTTTCACGACAAGCAAAGATTATTCTTACTAGGATAAATTTATCGAACTCACTGAAAAATTCAATCTTTTGAGATATAAAGGACTATCGTTTTGCATAAATGTATGTATTATATTTCCATGTCTTGTGTTATCTCATGAGGTCTCTTATTTCTGTCATGTAGCATTGGGTGTTATCAGTTGTTGAAACAAAGATTGATAACAGGCTGCCAGTTTAACACATACAGTATCAAATTAGTAAATCCCAAAGTTCACCTGGCTATTTTACACCAACCAAAACTTACTTACAGTTAGACAAAAGACAAACATTGGGCAGAAAGGAAGATATTGTTTTTAAACTGTTTTAAAAAGTAAATATATAAAAGTTGATGTTTTCCAAAGCTGTCCAATCCAGGGATGTAGAGAGAAACAATTGTAAAGTACATGTAATTTGTATGTATGCACAGACATGTACATTTTAAGTTTTGGCATATACACTCACCCTGAATTAGTGATAATTTTCGTTGCCCTCTTTTTACATTTGAAAATAACATAGACAAAATTTGCTTTTGCATGTGGAAGGTACTTTTTGTTGTATCTTGAAGACATATATTATGTCATATGTCACCAAAAGAAGTAGGCTTAGAAGCAATGGGAATTAATGGTTTCTGGAAGAATCCCCTTCAACTTTTCAACCCTTTGACCAATGAGGGTAAATTTATATTCAGAACACAATCCTGGTTTTCTATACATGAAGTTTACAAAGTCAAACAAAACACTGTGCCAGTTCCAACTAAGAAACTTGATCATGCAAAACAACACAGCTAGCAATACTGCTTGTTTCATCAGGTGACCAATACAGGTGTTTGCAAGGTTAGGTCAGCTTTTTGAGTATAACAGAATCTGCTTTGACTCATTGATAAAAAATGTTTTTTCATGGAAATACTCTGTTTCTGGTTTTTTTTTTAATTAGTGTCACCATGTCATGTTATATATAGAAAAGGATAAAGTCAATAACATGGAAGATATTGTTCATCTTATTTTATGCAGCATTGAGGTAACAACTACTTATGGCATATGTTTACCTTTGGGCTTTTCTCTGTTTTGTAGGTGAAGGTTTTTATATCACAACTTCCTGAAGAGATTCTAGAGAAAGGAATAAAAGTTACAGAGAGAGTGTTAGCCAACCTGAAATGACCATCTGCTGAAGTGGAGGACTGTCCAGATTCTTGTTGATTAGAAAACCATTGCAGTAGAAGATGAATTTGCTCAATGTTTACCTTTTCTTTTGTTAAGTTAATGTCTTCATTTCAGTGTGTATACAGGTAAATGAACTGCTCTCTGGCAAAAAGGGGTTCAATGCATCTCTGATGCATTATATCAAGGAAGTCATCACATAATTATGGATCCATAAAATCCATTTGGGCTAACAACCAACTGAATCATGAGGTAGACTGGTCCTTTCACATGCAGGAAATTGACCAATAGCAAAAAGTTTTGACCTAGGTCAGCTTTTGTGGGCTGCACAGGCCGACCTGGGTAGGTATTCTTAGTAGATGCATTAAATGCTGGTCACCAGCATTTTCTCCTTTTCCCACAATGTTTTCTAACCTTCCAAAGACAAAGTCTAATATTTGAGTTACATTTATTTTTTCGTCTGAAAATGCTTTGAATTTGGACCAATCTAACATTTTGTCATTCAGTAAAGAGGTAATGAAAATGAAGTTTTTACACAATATATAAGACCAGATTATTGCAGTCTCATGGCCATTTTATAGAATACTTAGCAAAATATCAGAGAGGGCAGAACAATAATCGGACTGTATATTTCAAGCAGCTTCTCCTGAGCTACACTTACTTTAAAAGCAACTACTGGTATTGTAATTCTGTGACCTAAGACCATGTTTTCTTAAATTTGAGATATGTATATATGAACCATGCTCTGGCAAAAGGGGGCTCAATACATCTCCGTGAAACATGATATCAAGCAAGCCATTACATAATAATGGATCCATAATAGCCACTTTCTTTTAACAACCGACTTGTTCATGAGATAGACTGGTCCTTCAATATACAGAAAATTGACCAATAGCGAAAAGTTTCGGCCCAGGTCAGCCTGCGCAAACTGCACAGGATGGCCTGGGTCGAAACTTTTCGCAGATGCATTAAGCCCCCTTTTGCCAGAGTATGGTTCATATATAGAGAGAAGCTAAGCTAAGGAAATATTATTCAGAAGAGAACGTCCAGAGGATTCTGCAAGAGAGAAATTTGTTAATTTTGATAATTTCTGTAATCTCCATTTTCAGCTCCATTGGCTGAAGGCTGCCTAGGGTATAACTTATACCATGGCCCACTGTCTACCATAATCTTTTCCTTCATATAATTTCTCCTCTGAAACATCTGCAGAAATTTTGACTTAAATAAAGGTGATCCAACCTTTGAAATTTTATTCCTTCCAAAAAATAGGTTGCTATATAAAGTAGAACAAAAAATTGAAGCTCTCTGAAGTCGTCATTTCTTAATTCTTTACCAGATGACAACATTGTAGACTTTTACAATTTAAAATGATTTTCAGTCAATGATATAAATGTGTCTCGAATGATAGGATTTATTTGTGAAAAGGTAGAAAACATGGTGGAAAAAGGAGAAAATGCTAGTTGTCAGCATTTTATCCTTTTCCCCAAATTTGTCAAAAGAGTTTTATCTATAGGTCATTAAAACTTTGCATTGTTTGTTAAAGGGTTAAACAGAAAGTTGGAATTCTCTGTTCAAAAATTAGCTGAAATGATCCTTGATGGACCTCAAGTTTTCATGATTGTTCCTCGATTCATCCATAGTAATTATGGCTGTGTCTCGAGTAGTTCGTAATTGTCGAAGGGAAATAACTCAATTTCATAACATGGTACTATTGATCTCCCTTTGGTTATTGTGCTAATTCATTCTGATATTAACGGGTTCAGCTTACATGTGTAAAACTTAACTCTTTACCAAACAGTCCCTGGTTTTTACGACCCTGGGAAAGAAGGCTTTTGAGAACATTGAGGGAAAGGAGAAAATGCTGGTAACCAGCATTTTCTCCTTTTCCCACAATATTTTCTACCCTATCAGAGACCTAAAGCTAATTTCTACCAATTCTGAATTTGTCGTCTGCAGATGCTGTCAGTTTGGAAGAGTCTAAAACTTGTCGTTTCGGAAAGGGTTAAGGCATTTTTACATCATTGTAATTGTTGTTTGTTGTAATTGTTGTTTGTAATCTCCCAAAATGTAACCATTCATGCCCAACAGCACAAAGAAAAAATTCAGCCAATCAGTGTTTGGAAACCTTTCGGCAGAAGCTCAGGTCATTGGTACATGACATGAATGATTTATGACTCTTAGATCCATTGATAGCATCATGATTTTTGAAAAGCATCACTGTTGTAAACACCCTTATGTTTTCTCAGTGTACAGACTATCTGACATGTTCTAGTCTCTGCCAGTTTTTCATACTGGCCCTCCAAGCCAGTGAACCAATACAGAGCCACTATGGCCATCTTGTTACATAAATTCTTTATTTTAGACAGATCCAGTCCAAGATGTGTGGGGGTGTGTGTGTGTGGGTGTGTGTGAAGAATTCCAGTTGTATGTGAAGAGAAACAGTTAACCCCTTTACCACACAATGCGGACTTTTAACGACCCTGGAAAACATGCCTTTTGAGAACATTGTGGGAAAAGGAGAAAATGCTGGTAACCAGCTTTTTCTCCTTTCCCGCAATGTTTTTTACCCTGTCCAAGAAAAATTTCACCATTTGAACCACATTGAAATTGTCATCTGCAAATTTTTTCAATTTGGACAAGGTTAAAATTTTGTCGTCTGGTAAAGGGTTAAAATGTGTCATTACTTTTTAAGGGGAAATTGCTCTGAGATCTAGTGATGATTATGTTAACATAAATTGAAATTAAACCTTAGAGGTAGATCTCTTAGTTTGTAGCTGCTCGTTTTCAAAAGATGTATTGATAAATAAAGTTTTGATGACTAAAACTGTTCTTGCCTTCTCTCTCGTACTATTTAAGATGGGATTAGTTGTACAAGCTGTCTATGTATACATGTATATGAGCCATGCTCTCTGAAAAGGGAGCTTAATGCATTTGTGAAAAGTATCAACCCAAGTCAGCCTGAAACTTCGCTATTTGTGAATTTTCTCTATGTCCAAGGACCAGTCTACCTCTTGATAAAGTTGGTTGTTTAAAACAAGTGGCTATTACGGATCCACAATTATGTGATGGCTTGCTTGGTACCATGGATCACGGACATGCATTAAGCCCCCTTTTGCTAGAGCATAGCTCATGAGTTTGGACACGCTTAAAACTTAGTTTAATCACATATTATTTATTGGATGTGTACAAAGGGAATAAAGACACTGAATAATGGTTTACCCTTTACCTCTCAATACCAATGTTAACCCTTTACCAAATGAAAAAATTTTAGACTGGTCCAAATTGAAAGCACTTGCAGACTACAAAATAAAAGTAACTCAAAAATTGAAATTTGTTTCCAGCAGGGTAGAAAACATTGTGGGAAAAGGAGAAAATGCTGGTTACCAATGTTTTCAAAAGTTTTCTCCTTCAGGGGTGTTAAAAGTCGTCATTGTGTGGTAAAGGGTTAAACGACCCTGAGGAAGAAGCCTTTTGTTACTAGCACTTTCTCATTTTCCCACAATGTTTTATTTCCCTATTAAAGAGAAATATTATCATTTGAGTCCCATTTAAATTGTTGTCTGCAAATGCTTTCAATTTGGACTAGACTACATATTCCTCATGTGGTAAAGAGTTAAGAAAGAAAGTTGAGTTGACATTGTTTTTCTATAGTTTCTAGATAACAGTTAATACTTAATGATAGAGATCTAATGCCACGACTACCTTAAAATATAAAGGTGATTTTTAGAGATAGGCAAGAAAAATGATTTACTACAATTAAATGAGAAACAAAGCTGACAAGTTTTAAAATCAATCATTTCAAGGGAAAATGGTTAGGTGTGTAGCTGAAATACTTCCAATAGACAAGCACAGATACATTGATATGAAAAATGTAGTGTGAAAAGGGGGCAGTTTTGCTAACGATCGCATGATCAGAAACAGCATAATTCATATCTTGCACTTTGAAAAATGGATCCATATTACAAGAAATGGGATGAAATATTTGTGGCCGCTGACTGTAGATTTAGATCTGATTACTAAAAATTCGGCAAACAATGACTTCAAGAGAAACTATTGTGGCAAAATGAGTAAGTGATCGATACCAGCAAGTTCTCGTTTTTCCACGATATTCTCAAAAGCGATTATCCGCTATCTAGGATCTTAGAGTCGTCTGCTGGAGGTATAAATTTTCCCAATCGGAATTATCCCGGAATTAACCGGAGATCATCGAGCGCGGAAAAGAAGTTCGGCTGGCTGAAAATAACTTTTTGTCAAAAGTATATTATTCTTTCCTCTTCTAACTTAAGTTTGAATAAAAAAGTGTTATTTTAGCCTGACACTTAAATATTTTGCGTGTGAGAATGATAAATTTGATAACAAACAGATTACAACGTCAAAATCGCGAGATGTAACAAAAACTACGTATATTCGGATAGTAGATGATTCCGGACAAGTTGCTTGCTTAACTCTTTACCACTCAATCTGAAGTTTTAACGACCTTAAGGAAGAAACCTTTTGAAAACATTGTGGGAAAAGGAGAAAATGCTGGTAATAATTATTTTCTGCTTTTCCTACAATGTATTCTACCCTATCAAAGACAAATTAGATCTACATCATTTGAGCAACAACACTGCTAAATTGTCGTCTGCAAATGCTTTCAATGTGGTGAAGTCCAACATCAGTGCAGAGCTAGTTTGATTGATTTTCGTTTATTTATCGTCGCCATCGGTTGCCCATATGGGCAAACCTCCATAAAGATTGTTAGAATCTAATTATGTTTGTTGTTTCTTGAGATAGTGCAGATACAGGAAGAAAGTAGCCTCAATAATGAGACGCTGCGGTGATTTTCTTCATATTTGGACATTTATTGTACACTGTACCGTCTCAAGTCCATCGTAAATTTTCCGGCAGCAAAGATAGAGTGCTATACTGACTTCCAGTTTCGTCGATTTGATCTGTGTTGCAGCGAAATGCAATTAACTTAAAGAAACAAACATGACCAAAGACAAATTATTAAACATTTCATTACCTTGAAGGCTTGTAGAAGTTATTTATAATATGTAAATTTCGGAAACAAAATGACGAAATCTATTGTGTGTGGCGGCCATTTTTTGTGTTTTCGAGTACGTAAATTACTCGAGTAACAGATGAAATCAACTGTTTTTTTCCTATGTTCAGCGTTTGAATTGAAAATATTTGTATTTCAAACAAAAGATTATTGAATACGCAAGCAACAGGTATGGTCAAATCTTAGTTTTGTGCTCTTTTTGTGAAATTACGAGAGTTCAAACTTGCGCACAAAATCGGTGCGGAGATTTCAACTGTTTTTGTCTTGATTGTCTCTGTACCCAGAGGCGACCAGTCAAAAAATAACAGTGCCTTTGGGGACAGTTATCTGTAAGGAGGAAACTACCTTCAATCTGAAGGGTTGCTCTGATTTTTTTCTATTTTTTGTATGGTTTCTCTGTTTCCCTCCATGTCGGCCATTCATAGAATGCTTCTGGAATGAAACTTTATCATACCAACATCTCTTCAAATGGCTTTATGCGCTAATATTCTTGTTGAATGCCAATAATATGGGCACAAATCGTCAGATATTAAATGATTTAACATTGCATTGACACCAAATGTAGGTCAGGGTTTTCATCTTGTCTTTTACCTTTTTTTTTTTTTTATAAACTTTTCTTGTTAATTTTGTAAACAAACGCTGAAAATAAGTTCAGTGGGCATACACATTCAATTTTATTAGAAAAGAAAAAAAAATACCCTATGATTGGCAATTTAAGTGCTTTGTATGACTCCTTGTTAATGAAATATATTCAGTAGATTTTAGTTTCATTTTCCATGCCCAAGCTGATAAAACAGAATATTTCCATTTCAAAAACATGGAATTAAGGGGAGTTAATAGTCACATTTTTAAATTATTTTGGTGTTTTTGTAAAGATTATTTATCTAACAATCGGTGTCCGTTTATTACTAATAACAAAATGGTTGCCGCATGGAGCCATTAGAAGAGATGCTGGTATGAACTATGGTCAAAATCATTTTAGAAGCACATGAAGAATGGCTGAAAAGGGGACACAACCCAAAGAATAGCATTGGAGCAAGTCCCTGAATTGGGGGTAGCCTGTTCCTACCAAGTTCTGGTTCTTTAACTAGTACAGATAACTGTCCCCAAATGCAACTTTAGTTTTTGATGGGTCGCCTTCAGGTACAGAGAATATCGGATGAAAAATGGGTGAAATCTCTTCTTGGATTTTGTGTGCACATTCAAACTCTCATATTTTCACAAATTAACAACAAATTTCTGAAATAATTTCACAGAAATCTTCCTTGGGTGACCCTTTTCAAAAAATGTTTGCGAAATTTTGATCCGTCGAAAAACATGGCCGTGGTGGCTGGGTGGAGGGGGGGGGGCTCTTTGCACTGTATGGACTTAAAGAAATTCTTTGAAATTCTTCTTCTCTTAAACCACTCATCAGATTTTGAAATAATTTCACAGAAATGTTCCTTGGGTACCCCTTTTCAAAAAACGTTAGCGAAATTTTGATCCATCAAGAAACACTGCTGTGGTGGTGGGGGGGCTATTTGCACTATATGGACATGAAGAAATTCTTAAAAATTCTTCTCTGGAACTTCTGGTCAGACTTTGAAATAATTTCACAGAAATGATCCTTTGGTGACCTTTTAATTTTCATCAAAAGACTGTATAGGTATTTTGGTGAAAAGGGCTATTGCAGACGTCAAACTATATCAGGTAAGTGAGTGCACTGGTGAGAAATGCCGATATGTAAAAGAGCAACCCATACAACAAAGGCAGATAACTCTAAAATCATTTTGTCCAAATTATGCCCCTTTTTCGACTTACAATTTTAACTTACTATCCAGCACCCAACAGCCAATCGTTGGCACCCGCATGCGGTGCTCTTGTTCGACTTAATATTTTTAGCCACTATCAGGCATGTGCTCTTGTTCAAGAAATGGTCCTTGGGTGACCTATCCCAAAATTTATTTGCAGAATTTTGATTCATCAAAAACATGGCTGTGGTGATGATTGTAGGGGTGGTGACAGATTTTGAAATGATTTATACAGGTGACCTTTTCGAAATTGCTTGGCAAAATAATGATTTTGTTTCCAAAATTTCAATACTTCAAAAAAAAATTGGCTATGGTCCTCTCAAAAATTCAAGTGAGCGATCCAGGACCATCTTGGCCCTCTTGTTAGATATCTTCATCAAATAAATGATTTCTAAAAGTAATTTAGGTAATGAAATGTTTAATGATTTGTCTGCGGTCATGCATGTCACTTAAATTTAATTTCAATTTGCTGCAATACAAATTAAATCATGGAAGAAACAGGAAGTCGGTACAGCACTGTAGCTTTGCTGCAAAAAAAAATTTACAATGTACTTGAGATGGTATGGTGCACAGTAAATGTACAAATATGAAAAGAGGCATCATAAATGTCTCATTACCGAGGGTAGTTCGTTGATGTGCCAGTGTATAGCACTGTCACATGAGAGCTAGGTTAATGTCTCATCCAAAAGACTTTTTAGTAATACCAGATGGCCAGCTGTTTGGATCAAACCCACACTCTCGACAAGTGGCCTGAGATTTGACATTCACCAGTCTCATGCTTTACGGTAACAAGACATTTCGCCCCCAAGACGTTTCCCCCCTGGTCGTTTCGCCCCTATTTTTCACCCCTAGTCGTTTCGCCCCCAAACCATTTCCCCCGCTAGTCGTTTCGCCCCCAAACTATAGCAATGAGAGAGAGAGAGAGAGCACCCTTAGAAAATAATGGTTCGTTCGAAGTACTTTGAATGACAGTGTCAATTATGAATTATGACTTTGAATGAGAATGAAAATTATGAATTATGACATTAATTTTCAACATTGAGGAAAAGGAAAACAGAAAGGAAAAACAAGAAGTAAGAAATTATGTCTGTATACCAATGTCGGCGTCCTTTGTAGTCTTTCAATAAAATAAACTGAAGTATTGTATTGTACTTGGGTGTAATATGTAGTTATTATGTTTATAGAAAAATTTTGATTGCCATACAGAACAAGGTTAGTGTTTGCTATATCACTCATTTAAGCACAATAAACTTTATTAGCATGCTAAAAAAACATGTTTTGATTAATACCGTTGATGACCCTGTGTATTGAGTTTGAGTCATTAAACACTCGATGTTCACTTAATTAATGCGATCAGTGGCAAGGTGTGAAAACACTCGCTCAATGCAAAATTAATCGTCTTTGACTATCTCCCTAGCACCTTTACCAGTTAAGTGTTTTAGATTGGTCAGTTGGTTCTTTAACCCTCAGGCCGCTAAGTGTGACTAACTGACCCTTTGCGGACAGTGTAGATCAAGATCAGACTGCACAGAACATGCAGACTGATCTTTGATCTACACTGTCCGTGTAGGAGATATTGTTCCCAAAAAATTATCTTTGAACTAGCAATATTTAGGTTTTTACTATCGGCTCAAAAGTTTGATTTCACTTATTTAGCATGGTAACGATTAATAGTGTCGACGATTGATTGATTGTATGGTGTTTAATGCCGTTTAAAACATTATTTCAGTTATATTGCGGTGACCAGTGCTCCTATCTATGCTTTCCTGGATTTTCTTTTACCAGTACTCAGCACACTAATTTTTCCAAGCCACTGGCTGCGTTCCCACGAGCAACAGCTGTAAAGGGTAAACTTGTCAAATTGGTTTATCGTTTGTTTCAAGTGGTTTTTTTTTTTTTTATACGATCCTTTTTCAAAGTATACCAGCTAAAGCGGAAATACCTGTTTTGTGCATTGTATGTCAGAATGAAGTAAATGGTCGACGTCATTCAATGGCAGTAACGACTTTGTATTTACGTCTCTTACAGCTAAAAGGTTTTTTTTTTTAATTTCATGACATCTGAAATTATTCTCTGGTCAAAAGATTCCAATGTGTTGCCGGTCAGATAAATTTTCAAAACATGCCGTCATAATGCTAAATTACACCCGATTATCAATGCGTTAATTACGTATTACGCAATCTATGCCATTTCGGCTGTGCTACTGTGAAGTTGCCGTGTTGATTACGCCAACCCTTTCTCGCATTATGTATTACTTTCAGTTTTTGTACAGTAATTTCAAGATACATAACAGGTTAAGTGCTTTTTTCTTTTTTAACAAAACCTTGATGTCACATCAAAATTTATCAAAAGCAATGCGCTTATATATCTGTATGTAGAAAAACAAATGTATAATAAGATTTCAATTATCTTGATTAGTCATTTATTCTTCTGAGGTTTGTTGGGAATAGGGTAGATTGATATTATGGATGCGTGTGGGCGTTTACTAGGAGAGAGAGGTAGAGAGGTGCAGTACGGGTATTCATTAATAAAATCTTTTTGCTTTCATATATGAAAAAAAAAACCTTTTAAGCTTTTACAACACAAAAACGAATTCTAACGACCTTCAGGAAGACGGCTTTTGATGACATTGTGCAGAAAGGAGAAAATGCAGGTAGCCAGAATTTTCTACTTTTTCCACGATGATTTCTATTTTCAAAGGAAATGCTACCAACTGAACGACTGCAAATGCTTCGCTAAAGAGTTCAGACTTGGGGATAGATATTGGGATAACATACTGAGTTCAGGTCATATACAAAAAAGTTCAGTTTGCTTTTATTCCGTTACGTTTTTTCCAAATTGAATTTTTCATACCGTTGGAAGGCTTAAAAAAAAAAAAAAAGAAATGAAGCTAGATTTGTGTAATTCATGAAATACCCAGAAGAAAATACGTAACTCTTACCTCATTTTGATTGACAATATTTCAAAATATATTTCATGGATCATATTGTACTTCATATCACATGAAAGGTTGATATTTATCTTTAACTCAACACTAATTTCAGCAGTATCAAATGGACCATTATCCTGCTGAAGATGACTAAAAGTTCTAAGATACAGTTTTGTTGGCTAGGGGGCGAAATGACCAGGGGGAAAACAACTAGGTGGGCGAAACGACCAGTGGGGGCGAAACGACTAGGGGGGAAACGACCAGGGTGGAAACGTCCTGGGGGCGAAAAGACTAGGGGAGGAAATGGTTTTGGGGCGAAACGACTCGGAACCACCTCTACCACCTGAGCTATTGGGGCTGGTCTTGTTTTATGTCTCACATTTACAACCCTCCCTCCCCATAGAACGTTTATGGCAGACAGACTGGTGTATCAACCTGGATAATATGGTGAAAGATAATTTTCAGAAGTACATAATGCTGCATACCACTGAGGCATTGATAGCTTATTAGAGCTGTTAGATCAATAAGGATAAAATTTGTTATTTCCAGTAATTATTGATAAATTGGAAAAAAAAAATGAATGAAAGATTGTTTCAGTTTGTTCATTTCATTTGGGAAAGCTGCCAGTGGCTTGGAAAGAGTTGCTCATAGTAACTTGGTAATACATCCATATAGGTAGTACACTGTGCCCCATGATACTAATGAAATCGGTGTCACACACTACACAAACAATGTTTGAAATACCTAAAACTGACATTCCAATTTCATTTCCCTGACATTTTTTATTTCTCTTTCTTTTTTTGTTTCTTTTTAGAGCGAAATATGGCTACCTATACACCAGATATAATGTTTCCATATCTGAAGGACTATACAAAGTTGATACAGCATAAAGATGTGCTATATAAAGTAAAGATAACATATGATCAAAAGTCTTTCAAAGGAAGAAAAGTGATATTTACGAGAAAAGAGCTTAGTTATGATATTGAACAATTCTTAAAAGCGGTTTTGTATATGTGTGAGAAAAGAATAAAACTGAAACCAATTCATTCAGACCATCTTCTTGTATTACCTGCTGTGAGAAGATGGATTTTTCCTACTAAATATCCAAATTATGGATTTAAAAGGAATGGCAAAATTCTTAAAACTTCAGATGTTATGATCCAATTAAATGTTAAGCACATTGAAGAGGCTACTGTTAAAGGAGATACAAATGTACCTGATTCAGGTCAACTAGAAACTGAAGCTATAAATAAGCACTCTGAAGAAGAGCAAATTCTGCTATCAAGGACAGATGATCAACAGCAAGAACATGCACAAGGTTCAAGATTTGTTAGAGATCAGAATGGAGATTTAATTAGATATGTGACACTTCCCACACAAAACATGTCTGTGTCCATGAAAAATAACAAGAAGGACAGAACAAAAAGGAAAGATTATAGAAGCCAAATCGAACAAAGAGAAGTACAAGACAGGTCATTAAATATTGAAAAACATCTAGAAAATGACAATAGGTTGAATATAAAAAGTGCCAATGATAAATTAAGCTCAATGGAAGGCACAAAACATAATGAAAGATCACAGAGAAAAAATTTTCCTCATGGAAATGCCAAAGAAGTATTTTCAAATAATCAGTCACCAGGTACTTGCATAGACTGCTTGGAAGAACATCAGTATAGGAGACGTTCAAGTAGACTAAGGGCCAAACGTACAATAGATGACACTGATACACTTCAATATAAAGGAACTGTAATACATAATAAGAACAATTCATGCTTGGATCAACCAACATGCTCAGAAAATTCAAGGAAGTTGGATGTGGACAGCAAAATGATAGACCAAGCTGGTATGTTTTATTCTATAATTTTTTTATTCTTGACTTGTTTTATTTCTTCATAAAAGCTTGCTTCTGCAGGAATTAATTTATGTTACTTGTGCACTTCCTTTCTCATGTTCCTTCTATTGTTGTACTTGAAAGTTGATAACTGGCTGTTTTATAAATTTATATGTTATGATAAATGAATACTGGTATAACAAACATTTTAATGTGCTGATATACATGTATTCACAAAACAAAACAAACAATTTTATGTCTGCCACTGCGCTTGAAGAGTATTAATTTAATTATTATCTATATTTTCAAAGAACTGAATATAGATGATCACTTCATTTTTATACGCCCGTCGAAGACGGGACGTATTACGGGATCACCCATGGCGTACAGGCGGGCGGCGTCCAGTTCTTTGTCCAGAGCATAAATTTGTCATCTTCAGTCCGATTGACTTGAAACTTGGCAATTGTGTTTGTTGCAATAATACGGAGTGCAGTGCAAAAGAACCATAACTCTACCTCATGCTGTCTTTGAGTTATTTCCCTTTGATCATCATTTTTAAAGCATTTTCTGCTTGTCCGGAGCATAACTTTGTCATCTTCAGTCCGATTGACTTGAAACATGGCAATTGTGTTTGTTGCAATAATATGGAGTGCAGTCCGAAAGAACCATAACTCTACCTCATGCTGTCTGGGTTATTTCCCTTTGATCATTTTTAAAGCATTTTCTGCTTGTCAGGAGCATAACTTTTGTCATCTTTAGTCCGATTGACTTGAAACATGGCAATTGTGTTTGTTGCAATAATATGGAGTGCAGTGCAAAAGAACCATAACTCTACCTCGTGCTGTCTTTGAGTTATTTCCCTTTGATTGTCATTTTTACAGCAATTTCTGCTTGTCCGGAGCATAACTTTGTCATCTTCAGTCTGATTGACTTGAAACTTGGCATTTGTGTTTGTTGCAATAATACAGAGTGCAGTGCGAAAAAATCATAACTCTACCTCGTGCTGTCTTTGAGTTATTTCCCTTTGATCGTCATCTTTACAGCATTTTCTGCTTGTCCGGAATATAACTTTGTCATTTTTAGTCTGAACATCTTCAAATTTGGTATGTATGATTGTTGAAAAATTACGGAGTGCAGGGCACAAGAACCATAACTCTTCCTAGCATGAATTTTGAGTTATTCCTCCTTAGATCTTCATTTTTATAGCATTTCTGGCTTGTCCGAAGCATAACTTTGTCATCTTAAGTAAGAATGACTTGAAATATAGTATGCTTATTTGTTGCAATATTTGGAAGTGCAGTGCACAAGAATTTTAACTCTACCTGGTGCTGTCTTTGAGTTATTTCCCTTTGATCGTCATTTTTACAGCATGTAGTGCTTGCCCGGAATATAACTTTGTCATCTCAAGTCAGAACGACTTCAAACTTGGTATGCATGTTTGTTGCAATATTACAGAGTACAGTGCGCAAGATTGATAACTCTACCTAGTGTGGATTTTGAGTAATTCCGCTTTGATCTTCATTTTTACAGTCCAGTTCTTTGTCAGGAGCTTAACTTTGTCATCTCCAGTCCGGTTGACTGGAAACTTGCTATTTGTGTTTGTTGCAATAATACAAAGTGCAATGCAAAAGAACCATAACTCTTCTTCGTGCTGTCTTTGAGTTATTTCCCTTTGATCATTATTTTTTCAGCATTTTCTGCTTGTCCGGAATATAACTTTGTCATTTTTAGTCTGAACATCTTCAAATTTGGTATGCTTGATTGTTGAAAAATTACAGAGTGCAGTGCACAAGAACCATAACTCCTTCTAGCATGAATTTTGAGTTATTCCCCCTTAGATCTTCATTTTTCTAGCATTTCTTGCTTGTCCGGAGCATAACTTTGTCATCTTAAGTGGGAATGACTTGAAATATGGTTTGCTTATTTGTTGCAATATTTGGAAGTGCAGTGCACAAGAATTGTAACTCTACCTCGTGCTGTCTTTGAGTTATTTCCCTTTGATCGTCATTTTTACAGCATGTAGTGCTTGCCCGGAATATAACTTTGTCATCTCAAGTCAGAATGACTTCAAACTTGGTATGCATGTTTGCTGCAATATTACAGAGTACAGTGCGCAAGAACAATAACTCTACCTAGTGCGGATTTTGAGTAATTCCACGTTGACATTTATTTTTACAGTATTTCTTGCTTGTCCAGAAGGGAACTTTGTCACCTCAAGTCAAATTGACTTGAGACTTGTTAAACATGTTTGTTGCAGTTATGGAAAGTGCAATGCACTGGAGCCATAACCTTACCTAATGCTCTTTTGGAATTATTCCCTATTCATTAATTTTTTTTTAACAGGTTTTCATGCTTCTCTTCAATATAACTTTGTCTTTTCCTGTTGGAATGACCTGAAACTTTATATGCATGTTTCCTTAACATTAGAGGAGACATTCATGCCTATTTCAATCACTTACATGATTTCTGCTGCACTACTATTTTCCTCTACCTGCCCTCTACTATTATTATTCCCCCTCGACAACTGGCGGTGGGACGGGCGTATCTTGCGACAATTTGCCGCTCTTGTTACAGATGAGTAATTAGAGCCCATATTTAGTACTGTTTATGAATTAGCGTGAGTGTGTAGGTAGCCCTCAACTACAAAAATTTACAAAAGCAAGAGAAAGATCCTCCATTGTAACTCTGGTATTTCAGTAATATTTATAACCTATTCAGGGTTTTCCCTGTATCATTTTCTTATTTAGGGGTCATTGGACTCCCTTCAAAAGATTAAAAGAAGTCAAACATTTAAATAAGAGGGGTCATTTAAAAATATGGGGGTCAGACTAAAATAAAAATAACAGGGGGTCAGGGAAAACTCTGCTATTTTTTCTGTGTTAATCTTACGGATGATTATTATGCAGTGAATCATTGGCAAAAACTCATAGCCCACAGTGTATAGTGTATCAAATTATGGTAGAATCTTTCCATCAATAACTGATTTTTATACTAGTGATTATTGATAGTGATCTCCTGTCCAATATTTGATAGTTATCTATTGAAACACTTTTGTTTTTATTAGCTCCACTGGCCGAAGGCCAGCGGGCTTATGTCATGGCCTGTTGTCCGTCGTGCGTGCGTCCGTCCGTCCGTCCGTCCGTCCGTCCGTCCGTCTGTGCGTCCGTCCGTCCGTCCGTGCGTTAACTTTTTTTTAAAACGTCTTCTTCTCTGAAACTACCCATCCAATTTTGATGAAACTTCACAGAAATGATCCTGCCATGGTCCTCTTCAGAATTTCTTGAAAGAATTTAATTCCTTCAAAAACTCTGGTTGCCATGGCAACAAAACTGAAAAATTTTGAAAATCTTTGAAAATCTTCTTGTCTGAAACCGTAAGGCCAAGGGCTACCAAATTTGGCATGTAGCTTTATCTAGTGGACCTCTACCAAGTTTCTTCAATTTATAGCCCTGGGGTCAAAATTGGCCCCGCCCCGGGGGTTACAAGTTATACATGGGCTTATTTAGGGAGAACTTTAAAATTCCTCTTCTACCTAGCCATAGGGCCTAGAGCTACCAAATTTGGCATGTAGCTTTATCTAGTGGACCTCTGCCAAGATTGTTCAAATTATAGCCCTGGGGTCAAATTAGGCCCTGCCCGGGGGTAACAAGTTTTACATGGGCTTATATAACAAGTTTTACATGGGCTTATATAGGGAGAACTTTAAAATTCTTCTTTGACTTAGCCATGGGGCCTAGGGCGACCAAATTTGGCATGTAGCTTTATCTAGTGGACCTGTACCAAGGGTGTCCAAATTATAGCTGAGGGTCAAATTTGACTTCGCTCCGGGGGGTAACATGTTTTACATGGGTGGGCTTATATAGGAAAATCTTTCACATCTAGCTATAAGGGCTAGGGCTATCAAATTTTGCATTTAGCTTTATCTAGGGGGTCTCTATCAAGGGTGCCCAAATTATAGCCCAGGGGGTCAAATGTAGCCCCACCCCAGGGGGTCACAAGTTCTACATGGTCTTATATAAGGAAACTTTAATAATCTACTTGTACATAGCCATATTTAGGCCTAGGGCTACCAAATTTTGCATGTAACTTTATATAATGGGCCTCTACCAAGAGGGCCCAAATTTTAACTTTGGGGGTCAAGTTTGACTTCACACCAGGGGTCACAAGTTTTACATTGGCTTTTATAGTGAAAACTTGATAAACCTGTGTCATGGATCACATATTTTACAGGGCCTTTTATTCAGCAAACTTGTTTTACATGACTTTTTATTGGGCAAGATTAAAAAATCTTTTTGTTTATAACCACACATTCTAGTTTCATATTGTAGGTCTGGGGTCAAAATTGCCTTCATTCCAGGGATCGCAAGTTTAACATGGGCTTCAAAATATTGTCACTTCAATTTAAACACTAATCAAGGGAAATAACTCTTTTTATGAAAGATAAAGTTCGTTACTATTTACCTCCCTTGATTATCAAGCTGCAGTGATACATGATTGGTGCTAGACAAGTTTTTTAGCTCCACTGGCCGAAGGCCAGCAGGCTTATGTTATGGCCCGTTGTCCGTTGTGCGTCCATCCGTATGTTAACTTTTTAGCTCATTTGAGCACAACGTGCTCAAGGGGAGCTTTTAGCATTTGTTTCAACTCAATAAAAGAATTTTCAATCATACACCAAAACAAAAAATTATCCTCCACATATCTGACTGTGTTTACAAACTATGAAGTGTTCATATTAATACACCATGTCTACTGTTTGATGATGACTAGCTTAGAAAAAGTATTAATAAAATAAGTTTGAATAAAAATCTTAGTGATTTATTATGACAATTGTTAGCACACATGTAACTCATTACCAAACGATAATATTTTAGGCTTGTCTAAATCGAAAGCACTTGCAGACGACAAAATAAAAGTGATTGAAAATTTGAAATTTGTTTTGTGAACAGTAGAAAACATTGTAAGAAAAGGAGAAAATGCTTTTCTAAAGTCTTCTTTCTCAGGGTCATCAAATGTAGGGATTGTCTGGTAATAGGTTAAAAAGATATATTTCAAACTGAGATTGATGTATATACTTGTTTTTTACTGGCACTGAAGGTCCGTCCGTCCATCTGTCCGTGCGTGCATTAACTTTTATTTCAAACATCTCTGAAACTACTTATCCAATTTTGATGAAACTTCAAAGAAATGATCCTGCCATGGTCTTCTTCAGAATCCCATGACAGAATTTTATTCCTTCAAAAACTCTGGTTGCCATGGCAACAAAACTGAAAAATATAGAAAATTTTCAAAAATCTTCTTCTCTGAAACTGTAAGGCCTAGGGCTACCAAATTTGGCATGTAGCTGTATCTAGTGGGCCTCTACCAAGTTCCTTCAAATAATAGCCATGGGGTCTACCGAATTTTGCATGTAGCTTTATCTAGTGGGCCTCTACAAGGAGGGCCCAAATTATAGTCCTTGACCCAAGTTTGTCCCCACACCACGGAACACAAGGTCACCAGTTTTACATGGGCTTTTGTAATGAAAACTATCTTAAGTCATCATGTTACTAACCATTATAAAGACTAAGGCTATTAGATTTAGCCCTGTCTCATGGGTTTCATGTTTTACAGGGCTTCTCATTGAGAAAAATTTGAAAATCTTCTTGTTTATAACATTCAAGAACTGAATTATTTGGTATGGAGCTTTATATTGTGGACCTCCACCAGGATTCAAATAATTATAGCTTTGCGATCAAAATTGGCTTTGCCCATGGATCACAACTTTCTCGTAGGATTAGATAGAAAAATGTTTGCATGTCCTCGTGTTTGAAATCAATTTGCTGAATATTGTAATGTTTGGCTTGTAGTGTTTTTACTTAATAGCCAGTGGAGCGATACAGGGCCATCATGGCCCTCTTGTTTCAGATACACAGGAAACCAAAAAGTCACCAAGGAAGGCATATAAAAGAAATGCTGGAGAATGGTGTAGTAACTCAAAAAAGGTATAGGATACATTTCATAACTAAATCTTTACTTAGTTGTTTTTTTAAATAAACAAAACTGTGGTAAAATTAAATCAGGACATCAAGAAGTTACTTAAATTTTTAATCCATTTTCAAAAGTTTTCAGATACTTAATCGGTGTGCTAAAAAGTTCTTTTGAATTAAAATGTAAAAATAAAAACTGTTTGCATGGCATTGCCTGATTATTGATTTCCATACCAAATTTTTTAAGAAAAAATTTATTCTAGGGGAATTCCTTTTTAGCTCACCTGAGCACAAAGTGCTCAAGGTGCGCTTTTGTGATTGTGCTGTGTCCGTCATCTGTCATGAGCTGTCCGTCATCATGATATCTTCATGTCTGTCATCATGATATCTCCATATTTGTCATTGTGATATCTTCAAAGAAATTGGAAATGGGTCATGTTTAGTTAAAAGGCTCAGGTGAATGACCTCAGGGCCATCATGGTCCTCTTGTTTCTTATTTATCTGTTATAGTCTGAGGATGATGAAACAACGATGAAGAGGAGAAGGAAGGATCCAGTACCAGTTTATCAAGATATCTTACAGAACAGGAATAAGGATAGGCATCTTCTAGAAAAGGTACTTTTACTACTCAACAAGAGATTTGATACATAGCATCAATGTCATTGTTAATCATAAAGCTGAAAAGACATTGAAGATGATGAAATGCTTCTAATTACAGATATCTGGAATTCTTATGCTGTTATGATCACTTGTTTCCCAACAGTTTTTTTTATTGTTTTTCACTGGACTGTACCATATTCAAAGCATCTGCAGACAGCATGTTAAATTTAGCTTAAATAGTCATTTTTGTATTTGATGGAGTAGAAAAAGTGGGAAAAGGAGAAAATGCGGCATTTTTTTTTTTCCCACAATGTTTTTAAAAGACCTCTTTTCAGGGTCTTTTAAACTCGGGATTGTGTGGTGGAGAGTTAAGTCATGTGAACATTTGATTCCCCATGCAAAATCAAAAAAGAAATCACATGACTTGCTGCATTTATGATTGAGCCATGCTCTGTGAAAAGGGGGCTAAATGCATCTGCACAGTGTCGCGATCCAGGTCGGCTTGTGCATCTGCACAGGCTTACCTTGGCCAAAACTTTTTGCTGTTGGTAAATTTTCTGCAGCTCGGTAGACCAGTGTATCTCATGGTTCAATAAGTTGTCATACAGAATAGATTTTATGGATCCATAATACTGTGATGACTTGCTTGGTATCATGCATCACGGAGATGCAATGAGCACTTTTGTGTCAGAGCATGGCTGAATAATTTACCATTGGATCGACTTCTTCACTTGAATTGGAAAGACAGATTCTGTTTTGCAAGGATAATTAGAAACAGAACACTACACTGACTAGATCTGGCAATTTCTTACCTGAAAATATGAGAACTTTTGCTTAACATTTGATTTGATCCAAGTAATTTAACCCTTTACCACACAATGACGACTTTTAACACCCCTGATAGAGAAGGCTTTTGAAAACATTGTGGGAAAAGGAGAAAATGCTGGTAACCAGCATTTTCTCCTTTTCCCACAACGTTTTCTACCCTATCAAAGGAAAATCATTTCATATGAGCCACATTGAAATTGTCGTCTGCAAATGTTTTCAATTCGGACAAGTCCAAAATTTTGTCGTGTGGTAAAGGGTTAAACAACTGTCGTGCAGAAACACAAAGCCATACTTCCCAAGTGAATGAAAATATATATGGGCCATGCTCTGGCAAAAATGGGCTTATTGCATCTCCGTGATGCATTATACCATGCAGGTCATCACATTTTGGATCTATTATATCCCATTTTTTCTGACAAATGACTGAATCCTGAAGTAGAATGGTCCTTGGATGTGCAAAAAAAATGATTAAAAGCGAAAAGTTGCGTGGAATGGGCAGGCTGATCTGGGTCGATACTTTTTGCTTTTAATCAATGCATTAAGCCCCATTTTCTTAGAGCATGGCTCATATATATATATTTTTATCTCTCCTGTAGCTACAATAATTTGATAGTTGGAAACCAAGTACACACAAGAATATTGTTTAAAACCAATTGCTATTTACTAAGGTATTATCTAGAAGGAGAAACTTATTTCTTTAAAAGCTGTATTCTATAGCAGACTATCACAAGTTTTTAAGATCCTGGGGAAAATATTGAGGGACAAAAAGAAAATGTTGGTAACTAGCATTTTCTCTATTTTCACAATTTTTACTACCCAATCATTGCCAAATCCTAATGTTTAGAGAATATTTGATCGATAAAGACCACATGTTGCTTTTCTAAAATTTGTCCTCTGTTTAAGAGCTTGGAGAAATATTTTTGTCTCATTTTTAGCTTGGCTAGTTTTGAAGAAAACATTAAGATACTGTCATAGCTCTGTTGTCTGTGTCGACAGCATCATCAGCTGAAAACTTTGATATTTTTTTCAATTTTGAAGATATTCCTTTAACCCTTTACCACACAAAAAATATATACATGTAGACTTATCCAAAATCAAAGCACTTGCAGACGACAATTTAACTGTGACTCACATGAGGAAATTTGTCTTTGATAGGTTAGAAAAAATTGTGGGAAAAGAAGAAAATGCTGGTTACCAGCATTTTCTTCTTTTCCCACGATGTTTTCAAAAGGCTTCTTCCTGAGGGTAGTTAAAACTCGGCATTGTGTGGTAAAGTGTTAAGTTTGGGTTAGTTGTTTACAATCAAAAGGGGAATTCATACCAGGAAGGCAGATACTTTTCAAAATATATCTGACAAAATTACGCCGTTTTTTTACCTCAAGATTTTCTCTGAAAAAATAACTTAAGCTCACTGTTAGCACCTGCATGCAGTGATCCTGTTTGAAATGAAGAAGCAGATCAGTCCTAAATATTGTAACATCAGCCCCTCAAGTTGCTTTTGTTGATATTGTAGATTAATATCAGGAAGCTCAGAACATGTCAGTGTGATGTTAGTAATACTGTGATATTCTGGCAAAATTGGACTTGCAATACCTTGGTCTTATTATTGGAGATGTCCTGCCTGACTGTTTTTTGACATTTTAATGTTGAACTCTTTACCAAACAACCTAGTGTGTTTACAAGCCTGAAAATACGGGCTTTTGTAAGCATTGTGAGAAAAAAAAAAAAATGCTGGTAACCGACATTTTCTCCTTCCCTCAGTGTTTTCAAAGCCAAATCAGCATGTTTGAGGTGCATTTGATTTGTCATCTGCAAATTACTTTGTGTATATCTTAACTCTTTACCAACCTAGAAAATTATGGACAGGACGAAATTGAAAAAATTTGCAGATGACAAATCAAATGTTGCTTAAATGGTGATTTCTGCATTTAATAGGGTAGAAAAGATTGTGGGAAAAGGAGAAAATACTGGTTATCAGCATTTTCTCCTTTTCCCACAGTGTTTTCAAAGGCCTTCTCTTTCAGGGTCTTCTAAATCGGGGTTGTGAGGTAAAGAGTTAAACAGTGTGCTCTTATAAAGGGTTTTAATTATCTATTTTTATTTAGTTAAGTAAATTTGCAGATTGAAATCATGAAAGCTAGACTTTTTCTTGTCTATCCAGTTGATGTTGAATGTACATTTTTTCTTATTTCTTTTTCAACATGGCATATCTTCTTATTATTAACATGCAGTTCGAAAGAGAAGAAACAAAAAAATTGGGAGAGCTTTATGGTGGTACAGTCCTTAGAAGATCAGCCAGGAATGCTGAAAAATCTCAAGAAAAACCAAGTGGAAGGCTGTCTGGATTGTGGAGTAAGATTATGGACCAATTCTTCACACCAAAGAAGTAAAAAGCTGCCATAAATTCACAAGTACAGCAGTTCAATTGTTTGGGTTCTGTAGAAGTGTTGAATTGTTCTTTTGGAATGCAGTATGATTTCATTTGTCAGTTATTATTTCCAATTGAAATTCAAGATGAAGTTTTAGTGCAGTGGTTGATTATGGTATCTAGAAAACATTGCTCAGATACCCCATTATTATTCTGATAGAATTACTCTTTTTGTGAAGCAAACTGGGATAATAACTGGCTCAAAGTTTTTTTCTGACATTTTTATACAAACTTCAGAATGCCTACGAGAAGGCAAAGCTGAGACTTACATGTAATTTAAGAGTATACAGTTCAGTCTTTGACCTACTTTGATATTTTGTGAGCTATTCTGACCAGAAGAGTCTTGAAATTTAATACAACTTGGTCTTTCCACTGCCTGAAAGGACTTAACCTTTTTGAGACACACATTTGTCATATGCAAATGCTCTCAGTGTTGATGAGTGGTATTTCATAGAAGATGGGGTTGTGCAAAGTTTTATTTTTTTAATCACATTCTTTCTAATTAGGTTGTATAAAGTTATCACTAGTTTCGTTTTTTCCTCATATTTTGATTACTTTAAAGCATGTGGCTTTGATTTATAAGTTCCGCATTCAGTCACTTGGTTTCATGAAGGGGTTAAACCTGCATTTTGTTTTTAATTGTTTCAATTCTTAGCCAAAGTTTTCAAGGTTTTAAGGAAGTGTCACTTAAAGATTGTCATAGAATATGTTTCAAAGTTCTGTGGTAAATACCAAAGAATTTTGTTCCTTGCTTTGTTTTGTTTGTTTAATGTGCAAAATAAAATAGTGGTTGAGCACAGTTTCTGTCAACTTTTAAATTTGGTATATGGAAGAATAGCTTAACTAACAGACAGACAGACAGACAAATACTGAGTGGTTGCAGAAACTATCTAGAGTGGGAAGCAAACAAACATGTACAATATGGTCTGTACTCAGGGCACTGGGTTTTCCAGTGACCATACAACTAACTTGTACATGTGACACCACTGAAAATATTTGAAGATGAGAGAAATAAGCCATATATGGTAATCTTTGTGTAAAAGGGAAGGTTATCTGTTTCAAGGTACATTTACTAACAAATGTTTTAAAAGCCTGATCACAGTACGCACATAAAAGTTGATGCATTGAGTGTTGTGTTAATAGCTTGATTTCATTTAGTATATCCAGTGGGATAGCTAAATATCAGTAGTACAATATTCTTTTGAAAGCTTATTGACTGTTATGATTGATCATGATAGACTTATTCAAAAAAATAAGGAAAAGTAAGAGAGATAAGATTCACATAGGTACTCACTAGCTGATAGTATTTGGTTTATCATATTCATCTTCTTGTGGTATTTTAGATGCAAAAATAAAGTTTTGTTCTTCAAAAACTAAACCAAATGGTTGTCCTGTTGTCACAGCCGTGGCAGTGTCGCATTATAAAGTTCTATTCGGCGTTATACTTATTGTCATGTCTTTATCCTTATCCAGAAAGTTAACTGTTTTCCAATCGACGTTTTTCTTGTTTTCCACAACACTGGAGAAGAAAGCTTTGAAAACATGGTGGGAATAGGGAAACTGCAGGTAACCTGCATTTTCTCCCTTTTCCCACAAGGTTTCCTTATTTTCGCAGACAAATTCAACCATTTGTATTTTTCTTTTGAGAGTGCTTTTTGAAACGGACAAGTCTAAGGGTTTGTTGTCTTGTACAAATTTGGTTTTACCCTTTTCCACACAATTCCGAGTTTTATTGAAAAGGAGAAAAATATTGTAAACTAGCATTTCCTCCCCTTTCGTATGTTTTCTACTCTTTCAACGACAATTTCCACTATTTTAGCTACATTTAATTTGTCATCTGCAGAGGCTTTGAAATAGAGCAACTCTAAAATTTTGACATTTGTTGACGAGTTAAAAGGTAACTTTGTTGTCTAGTGAAGTGAAACGGTAATGATTAAGCCAGGTCGTAAGCGTATTACATGTACTTGGAGCTTGATGCTATATTTTGTCTGATTTATGTCTTTTCTTGGCATCACTTAAAGTACTTGACTCATTACATCCTGTATTCAGCTTTTTTTTTTTTTAAAGAATTTAGCAGTTTTATCTTTGTGGCAATGTTTATCCACAGTCATGTATAAAATTCCTCTATATGTTGATTATCTCCATTTCACAAGCATGCAAGCTTGTTGTTGAAAACATTAAGTAAAAAGGAGAAAATGCTGCCTACCAGCATATTCCCTTTTTTTTTCCATAATGTGTTCTACCTTTTCTGAGAAATATTCTAACATTCGAGACACATTTTATTCGTCGTCAGGAAATGCTTTCAATTTCACCGAGTCTAAAATTTTGTCTTCGTGTAACGGCCATTACTATAAAACTTACGAAAACATTGTGGGAAGAGAAAACAATTGCTAGTAACAAGCACTGTTCTCCTTTCTTTTTTGTCCTCCGTATTAAGACTAGACAGTTTCCTTTCTTCAAATACCTCTCCATTGTATTAATTTCTAGTATAGGCTACAGGCAGCTCGGAAAAAAACCTGCATATTGCTTCACAGGCATCTCGTGGAAAAAATAAGCCAGCATGGTATTTGGACTTGGGTTATCACTGCATTTGTCCTTGCTGATTAGAACGCGGTATCTTTTTTGACTTACCTTTCAACAGAAGAATCGCAATGAATTCAACTCTTTACCAAACGACAAAATTTTACTTTTGTCAAAATTCAAAGCATTTGCATACGACAAGTTAATGGTGGCTCAAATGATGGAACTTGCCTTAGATTGCGTGGAAAAAAGTGCGGGAAAAGAAAAAAAGCATTTTGTCCTTTTCCCACAGTGCTTTTTAAAAGGGTCATTTAAACTCGGTATTGTGTCGGAAAGGGTTAATTATAACTATGGTTGCTGTGAATTAACTGAAGTGTATGAGAAATACATTATTTGTGGAGTGTTTTCGCACTTCTTCATGTATGGAGCAGTAAGCTTCCTGAAAGACTAGAATATTTTTGGTCTTGCTTCACTAAGTAGAGTCAACAAAGGTAATCATTTTTCGTTCGTTTGTGCCCCAGTCCATCAACAATGTACATCGACCTCTGGGTCTGTCCTGTCCTGATTAGTAGGAACCAATAAGACCGTGCAGACAGGACAAGAACCATAACTCTGGCTATCAATATTGTCCGGTTATCGCTCACTAGAGTTAAAATTTGCCTGTCCAGACCATAGATTTTGTTATAACTAGATGGTCGCACGAAAATTTACTGGTGAATGATTGAAGAACTCTGGCTAATTTAACTGTTCCATGCAGGTGCAACATAGCCGCGTATTTCTTTTTTTTAAGATCGAATTAGGCATGGTAACTAATACTTTTGCACAATTTTACCATTACCAGACGAAAAAATGCCGGCCATGACCATATTGAAAGCATTTCCAGACGATACATTAATTGTCACTCAAATGATGAAATTTGACTTTGAAGGACAGAAAACATTGTGGGTAATGGAGAAAATGCTAGTTAGCAGCATTTTCTCTTTAACCCACAGTATTTTCAAAAGTCCTCTTCTTCAGTGTCGTTAAATGTCGGGATTTTTTGGTAAATGGCTATAAATTTATCCTGCGTTGAACTGATAGCGTTTTTTTTCTCTATTTTTTGTTTAAATCAGTGAAATCAGCACAAAGATAAAAATGAAAAAAAAGGCTCTTATTTGGTTTTAAAACGTTCGTTATAAATGAGCAATTACACGATAATTTCACGAAAATTACGCTGGTATTATGATTTTAAATTGAATCTCAAATATGGAGTGGGCATGAATTGTTGAGGTTGCGAAACAAATTATTGATGTAATCAACGATTGTAGTTTTTTCCCCACAAATTTCTGCTTTTCTATTTATGCCACTATCAAAGAGAAAATCATATCTGTTTGGCCCGTTGTGGTTGTTCTGTTCGAAATAAAGCCATCGATTTCCTTTTATGAAAAACAGTAATGCTACTTTAGCTCAATATTCTTCAATAATAAATATGCAGAAGCCGACTTTGGTAGCATCCCTACAAAGTAGATATTACCAATATACAGCAAGATTTCATATATGAATGTGTTTAAAAATATTGTGACGAAAGGAGAAATCGCTCGTTTCGAGCGATTTCTTCTTTTGCCACAATATTTTCTAAAAATTTTAGATCAAAATAGGAAGAGCTTGTTCGAAAGAGGTTATGTTCTAAAAAGCGATAATGGCTCGAGTTGTGGAGGGTACAAAGGAAATAATGTCCGCCAAATGCTCTATAAATAAGATGAGATAGTAGGAGTTAAAATCTCTCGAGGAAAACACGAGTTTCGGATGAACCTTGTTTTCGGATGGAAACAATTAGAGTTGATATTCACTTTCTTTTGAAGTGTTTGCCCTTTATTCTAGAGGCCATTTTCACCCTTTTCCAAACAATCCATTATTTTGACGACCCTGTAGAAGACGGTTTTTGAAAACAGCGTGGAAAAAGAGAAAGTGCTGCTTACCTTCCTTTCCCACAGTATTGTCTTTCCTTTGAAAGTCATATCTCATCATTTCATCCACATATAAATTGCAAGCTGCAGATGCCGTCAGTTTTAGAGAGTCCAAAATTTGTCGTTTTGGGAAGGGTATATACATACATCTACATGAAGTTCACTTAGTGAAAACAGACCTTATAATGAAAAGAAAAAAAAAAATATAATATTTTTATCACATAGAAAACCTTTTTGAGAAAGAAATGAATCGTTTGTAAAAAGCAGTTGGTTCTTTTTTTCACAATGTTCTTATAAGTTGTCAAATGTAGGAATTAAAGTTGCGGCATTTACAGTTATGAGATAAACTTTTTTTCCAAATTGTTTTGATTGCTCTCATAGGAAGGCCTTGTGACGAGGTGTTACGGCTATAATAACCAAGATGATGTCTGTTTTACCGTGTAAATTAATGATAAAAAAAGAGCTATAGTTGCCATTGTGGCCAGTGTAGATCAAGATCAGACTGGACAAAACTTGCAGTCTTGTCTTTTATCTACACTGTCCGCTTTGCTGAAATATTCGGGACAAAAGCAACATAGAAATTGCAGTTACATGGCTCTTACCACTAGTCACAGTATGAAAATGCCAGTTGTGTTTATTAGGCGCTTTAAGGGTTTACATTACTGGCATATTCTGCCTGATCTTTGGAGCCTGAACGTCCGTATAAAGCTTTTTAAACCAAAGCAAGCTAGAAGATTACATTGTACCTCGGTGCTCACAGCATTACTGTACCGCACTTGTTTTTACCTACCTAAGTTATCAAACTTTCACAACTGACACACGTTTAGAGGCAGGGAAATGTTTTAAACGACATAGAACCCGTTGTAAGAGAATGAGCAATTGTGTGTTGCTTGCAGTTGGGACCATAATCATATTCATTTGAAAGCATTAAGGCAAAAAGAGAGACATTGCTTATACGAGAAATTTTTTTCTGTTTGTCACAATATCATCAATACTGAACTGCTTTGCAGGAGTCAAAGTCGGCTGCAGGAGGTAGGCCTACTTTGTCGAACAAGATCAAGAACGGGTGCCAATGCATGACTGCAGTTGCTTTTTCAGTAAAACATTTTATTAAAAAAGGGGCATGACTGTGTCAAAACTACTGACCGTTGTATCGGTTCCCCGCTCGATAGTTAACTACTAGCCGAAGTTTGAAGCGAATGACATCAGATATTTAAATGACTGAGATACCAGAAAATGTCGAAATTTTGCGCTACAACGTAGACAAGGACAGGGCTATGACAACACCTTTGGTTTTCCTCGAAAATGGCTGAGTTAACATGGGGACGCCTGAAAAGAAATTTCTAAGACAAGACTTACTTCATATCTTTATACATTTTTCAAAATTTTATCATTTATCGATTTCAGTTAGACCTTTAATGTGGAATATGTGTATGTATGGCTTAACCCTTTTGCCAAACAATCTCGAGTTTTTACGACCCTAAAAAGAAGGCATTTGAAAGCATTGTGGGAAAAGGAGAAAATTCTGGTAACTAGCATTTTCTCCATTTCCCACAGTGTTTTCTATCCTTTCTCGGACAACTTTTCCCCTTGAAGCTACATTTTATTTGTCGTCTTCAAATGTTTTCGATTCGGACAAGTCAAAAGTTTTGTCGTTTGGTAAAGGGTTAACTCTATACCAGATGACAAAACTTCGGATTCTTCGAAATTGAAAGCAGTTGCAGACGACGAATTTAACGTGGCACGAATTGATGCGATTTGCTTCTGAAACAGCTTTGTGGGAAAAGGAGAGTATGCTCATAAGTTTTTTTTTTTTTTTGGTCTCCTTTTTCTACAAAGCTTTCCAAATGTCCTTTCCACCGGAGTCATGAAAACAATGAATTGTTTGGGAATGGGTAAAGTCGGTGAACAAATACCCAAGTTATGACGATTTTGCTGTGCGTACTTCATCTCATTTTTCTATTTTTCTCTGTAATCTGAAGAACAATCGCACAGTTTGGTATTTGATTAGTTGCATGAAATCTGATAATCTGCGTTCTTTTGCTTAACAAAAAGGCTTCAAAATATGGCAAAATCTCGATAACAAGAGCGCCAGTTGATTTGTTTGTTTGATCAACTCCTCTACTGCCATTGGCGAGTTAATTTTAACCCTTTACCACCCAAAGCCGACTTTTAACGACCCTGTGGAAGAAGCCTTTCGAAAACATTGTAGGAAAAGGAGAAAAGGCTGGTAACCAGCATTTTCTCCTTTTCCTGCAATGTTTTCTACCTTATGGAAGAAAAATTGCACCATTTTCGCCACACTGGAATTGATGTCTGCAAAAACTTTCAATTTGGACAAGTCTACTTTTTTTGTCGTATGGTAAAGGAGTAAACGGCTTTTGCGGAGGGCGTAGATCAAGATCAGACTGCATAGAATGTGTAATATTTGAGTCACATTTAATTCGTCGTCTGTGTTATTTTAGCCACATCCAGTTCCTCGACTGACAATACTCCCAATGACTGACCCTTATCCTGCTAAGTAACTAAAATTAAATTTTCAGTTCGATAGCAAAAACCCAAATACTGTTATTTCAAAGTTATGTTTTGGGGAATAATATCTCCTTATCGGACAGTGTAGATCCAAGATCAAACTGTACGTTCTGTGCTTCTGATCTTGATCTACACTGTCTGCAAAAGGTCAGTGAGTCGCGCTTAGCAGCCTAAGGGTTAAGGTCTGAAAAGTTGATCGTCTGAGGAAGAGCTGACCTTAATACATGAACTAGTTTTTCATGTTAAAAAATGTGCAGCAAAAGATTTGATAACATCAGAAACTGCTGTACGATTTTAGTCATGCTCTGTGAAAAGGAGGCTTAATGCATCTGCGAAAAGTTTCAACCCAGGCCAGCCTGCGCAGTCCGCGCATGGTGATCTGGGGCGAAACTTTTCGCTATAAGTCAATTTTCTGTATGTCAAAGGACCAGTTTACACCATGATTAAGTCGATTGTTTAAAAAAATGCCTTGCCTGGCATCAGTTATCACGGAGATGCATTAAGCCCCCTATTGCCAGAGCATGGCTCATTTCTAAACAGCATGTTCCAGCCAATGCTAAATTGCAGCAGACAACTTCAAAACATTCTTTGTGAAATTGAGATTTTCTACAAGATATTGAAGTTCACACGAATATTAGTGAAGACATCGTGGCAAAAGGAGAAATTCGTCTAAAAGAGCAATTTCTCAATTTGCAACAATGGTTTCAAAAGTTGAAACCTATAAGACGCAAAATAATTATTCGCAATTGGTAACGAGTAGAGCGCGGGTTCAAAAGTGTAATTTTAAACAAGTCAGGTAGAGTCGTTCTAAGATTCGCGACAAGTATCATATATCAAAGACAAGGTATCTAGTTTAGGTAGATCAAACCCTGTAATCAATCCACACAGTAAACAAGTTCGTGGCTACTTTTATTGATTTCCCAGGCTTCGTGCGCAAGATAATCAACAACCATTTTGGTAGCACGACCTGATATGGTCAACGTACTCAGTGCAAGAACTGTCAGATGGCTGATAAAGTTATTTGCAATGTCGTAATTCAACCATTTACCAAACAATTCCACGATTTCACGAGCTTAAGGACTTTTTAGAAAACGTTCTGAGTAAATGATGGTACCCAGCATTTTCTCCTTTTCCCACAATGTTTTCTACCCATTGAAAGACTAGTCCCACCATTTGACCCAGATGTAATTTGTCCTGTACAAATGCTGTCAATTTAAAGTTGTCTGAAATGTCATCTAGACAAGAAATACAGGCGCTTTGTTATCTAGCAGAGGAAAAGTTTTGAAAACGTGGCTAAAGGAGAAATTGGTCCTAAAGAGAAAAAAGACGTGGGCTCCTTTCAAGATCTGGCAGATGGCTGATAAAATTATTTACCATGCCGTAATTCAAAGTTATAACCCCTAGACTGCTAAGCGCGACTTACTGACCTTTTGCGGACACTGTAGATCAAGATCAGACTGCACAGAAAGTGCAGTCTGATCTTGGATCTACAATGCCCGACATGGAGATATTTTTCTCCAAAGAATAAGTTTGAAATGGCATTTTTCTGTTTCTTTAACTGTCGCCTTAAAGTTTCATTTAATTTATTTAGCAGAATAAGAGTTTATACACATTACCATATGGCTTGCAACACGCGAAGAGGGACATTCGGACATTTGCGTAAAGTGTCGTCTCGGATCAGCCTGCGCAGTCCGCGCAGGCTAATCCGAAACGACACTTTCCGTTTTTATGTAATTTTCTGTTTTGCGCAAGTCTACTGTAGCAAAAATCTAATGTAGTAGTAAAATGCCGTACCGGATTAGCCTGCGCGGAATGCGCAGGCTGATCCGAGACGACATTTTACGCGAATGTCCGAATGCCCCTTTTCGCGTGTTGCAAGCCAATTATCATAGGCTGCCGAGCGCGAATCAGTGCACTTTTTTTAGACAGCCTAGATTAAGATCAGACAGCAGAACGGTTAGATTACCCTAGCGATTAGGACTTTTGAAATCGTAGATTTGAGTTTCGCGGCTGGTCGGACATTTTCTCTTAACCCATATCCGGCTATATAACTAAAATTAAATTTTCAATTCGATATTAAAAACCCAAATATTGCTATTTCAAAGATATGTTGTGGGGAATTAAATCTCTTTATTGGACAGTGTAGATCAAAGATCAGACTGCACGTTCTGTGCAGTCTGATCTTATCTACACTGTCCGCAAAAGGTCAGCGAGTCGCGCTTAGCACCCCAAGGATTAAATTTGGTTAGTCCTTTTAGTTCACGGGTTAGTACATGTAGTTGTATTTTCAAGTTTATGGGTTATATCCCACGCAAAGTTAGTAATCCCATAAACACGACCTTTTCTCTTTCAATATCATTCAGGGGAAGATGCAAATACATTATTTCTAAACAAATCTCTCAAAGTTGTTTGAGTTTTTTTTTTTATCGCGTTCTGTCATCTAACCCTTTATCCTACAATCCTATATTTAAACGACCCTGACGCAGAAGGCTTAACTCCTTACCAAACAATTGCTACTGTTAACGACCCTGAGGATGAAGGCTTTTGAAAACATTGTTGGAAAAGGAGAAAATGCTGGTAACCAGCATTTTCTCCTTTTCCCACAATGTTTTTTTTATCCTATCAAGGCCTAATTTTGTCATTTGAGCCATCTTTAATATGTCGTCTGTAAATGCTTTGAATTTGGGCACGTCCAAAATTTTATCGTTTGGTAAAGAGTTAAAGACAATCTGGAACAAGGAAGAAAATGCTGCTAACCAGCATTTCCTACTTTTCCCAAAGTTTTTTGTACCATTTTTTTCCGACGATATAAAATAATTTGAGCCAATGTTTAAGTTGTCGTCAGCAAATGATTCCAATATGGATGAATCCAACATTTTGTTGTCTGGTAAAGAGTTTACCCTTGAGCTGCTAAATAAGTGCAGTGAAACTCATAGGAAAACCCATAATTCGGCTATTTCAAAGTCAGTTCTTGGGGGGAATATATATCCTTATCGGACATCGTAGACCCAAGATCAGACTGCACGTTCTGTGCAGTCTGATCTTGATCTACACTGTCCGCAAAAGGTCTTTGAGTTGCGCTTAGCAGTCTAAGGGATAATCAGAAAAAAGAGCGCTGCTTTATCCCACCCTCTTTATCGACCTAATTTTCATTCGAAGTTATTGATACCATGAAGCCCTGCAACCCTATACCGAACATGCTAATGTAAGAACAGTCAAAGCTTTGTGAGCTTAGTGGTAAGCACAGAACTTGCAAACCAGGAAACTGTGAGTTCAAACCACGCATGGACTAAAACTTTTTCGGATAATTTATCAAAGTTGTGGTGACTGGGCCCATACCTCTTTGTAGAAATTATTTCTACTCTATAGGGGGTGAAGCCAATGGCTTGGAATTAATGTTGTGTGTTGAAACGGTCGTGCATATAGTACTGGTGAAGAAACTAGGAAAACATGGATATTTGTACTGACCGCAGTGACATAACTGAAGTACTTTTGAAAACGGCGTTTATCCTTTACCCCGAGTTTCATCATCCCTGAGAAAGATGCTTGTTAAAAACTTTTTGGAAAAGAGGGATAATGCTGGTAACCTGCATTTACACCTTTTTCCACGCTGTTTTCTTCATTTGCAGAGGCAAATTCCGTCATTTAAACGGCATTTTATTTGTCACTCTCAAATGCTTTCAATATAGAATCTATACGTCTCAAATTTTGTCGTCTGATAAAGAGTAAAACGCCAAATAAAACAATTCAAAACTGACTGTAGTCTACAAGGCCGACAAACACTTGTAGAGAAGGAACTGATCGTTTTAATGCTGTAGGAAACATATACGACGAAAGAGTGATTGCTTGGAATGAGTAGTTTCCCCTTTTCCTAATTTATTTCCCGAAGGGACATAATATCCAAACTCTAACCAAAAACTAGTAGAGTAACAGTAGCTGGTAGTAAATTTCACTTGCAGCTTCTTTTGCTTCAGAGTGAAGAAAAGATCTAATGCCGTTTTACAAAATTCGATTTCCTGATATTTTCGCCTGAGCAAATGAATTGCTACATCGAAAATAAGTCAATATAATAACCCTGTAGAAAGGTCACGTTTGCGCATTTTTATTACAGTTTCCCTGCTATTTAGATCGGCGTTGTTTTGGAAATTTAAGGTTGTGTTTAAAGTTTGGTTTTGATTGTAATTATCGACAGGTCGACCCACAAACGCTAATTAACGAGCTTAAATGATTTTACTTTTCGTCCGTAATGACAGCTCAGTTCATTTTGATTCTTAGGCAAGTTTTCGTGCATTTATGACCCTCGTCATACACTACATAAATGCATAATCCCTCGGTGCGTAAGATGATAGAGAAGAACATTCGCCATCGAACAGCGGAAAGACATTTTTGATTAAAAAAAACAAACTTTTCTTTATCAGCCTGGCTGCGACTGATGTAGAACTAGTGGCTATTATTTTGGATTTAGCTCGCGCTGTGCTGAACGCGAACACAAGTGATCTTTACGAAAAGGTGTTCTTTATGAAAAATATAGACCAAGATCAAATTGGAGGTCTGAGCAGACCTATCTTGGCCTGTACTCTTCCATATTTATAAAACTGTTTATTTTACCATATATCAATATGAGACGCTTAATCATTATTTTTCCCGTTGATCATTTCAATTCCACACAATAAAGGTTAAAGGTTAACGGACGTATTCCACTAACAGACGCCGCTATCCATGTATTAATTCGTTCTAGAAATCTTTGAATCTTGGTTTGGATATTGAAAGAAAAGTCTCTATTTAGTATGCAAAGCTGTACAGATAAAATTTACGAACGACGTTTTTCACAGACACCAAGGCCGTGACGAGTCTGTGATAGCTATTCAGGAGTATTGGTAAGAATGCGATAATTCTCTGCCTTAGTTCTTTTTTTTTTTTAACCCTTTGTATGATGACAAAATTTTAGACCGGTCCAAATACAAAGCATTTGCAGACGACAAATAAAATGATACTTAATTGATTGGATTTGTATCAGAAAGGGTAGAAAGAATTGTGGGAAAGGAGAACATGCTGGTTACCAGCATTTTCTCCTTTTCCCACAATGCTTTCAATTTTTTTTTAACCTCCAGGTCGTTAAATGTCGGGATTGTCTGGTAAAGGGTTACGGACGGTTCCCTAGACTCATGCTTGCCCACGCCCTGTACAATGCCCAAGACACACTTATTTAAGGTCTACGGCCCCTAACTCTTATATTAAAAGACGGAAGCTGCCGGGATTGGCAGAATAGCCTTTACGAAACGTCGATGTTACACGATATTTACCGATGAGTTAGTGAGTGTGCGGCCGCTGGCCCTCATATTAAAAGATGGAAGCTGCCGAGATTGGCCGAATAGCCTGTACGTAAACGTAGATGTTTACCGATGAGTTAGGGACTGTAGACCTTAAAAATCAGACTATCTTTTTTTTTCTCTATAATTGATTTTAATTCGAGAGATTGAAACTGCTTTGGTGAGTCAAAACTAAATTTTTATTTGGAGAAGAAAAAACTATTTCAAGATATTAAAAGCCTTGATTTGCTGTATTACATGATATCCGTTCTTGCAAATGAAACCAAGTTTTCAAAAGTTATTCACATTAGAACTAAGCAAAAACATATATATTTGAGCGGTCGTCTGTTTGTCTACGAGCTCGTAAATGTCAGTCCGTATGTAACCAAGTGAATGTATTTCAGTACATGTATGAGTATAAATGGCTATAATGTGGGGTTTTGTGCTAAAACATTTTTCTTTGGTATCTAATAGTCATCATTGCAGAACCCAGAATCATAGTAATTGTCTACGAAGAATCTGCATTTTTTAAAATAGAAAACGGATACAAACGAGATAAAGCAATCCTTTGATTTGATGGTAACTTGTCACAAGCCATAACCGCTCTAGAGAGTGTTGTTGCCTCACTTTGTTGTACTCTTGTTGAGCTTCAATGCGATACTTTTACTGAGCATTTTGAAAAAACCGTTAGGTACGAGCATTTCAGTGACTCGTTCTAAAATTGCTGTTTCACAAACCTCGAATTTCTTCCACCAGGAGTGATTTCAGGGCCTTAGGCACATTGAAAATGAGCATTCCCCCGATTACTCTGAAAAGTGCTTCAGTGTTGATGGAACTCAAAACAATAGTTAATGAAGAAATGTGAATAGTTTGTATGAAGTACAAATACAAGCATATCGGAGAATCTTTCCCTAGGCCATAGGACGTGACAAGTAGAATGGCACGATAGCCGACGTCAAAATCAACTTTTGTACAAACCCATTACAGTACAAAGTTGATTTGAATAATTGTCGCCCACGTTCTTGATTAAACCGTAGAATGTCTTTCAGTGGTTGTTGATTTTGTGGAATTTCGTAGACTGTTATGAGCAAGATCAGAATGAACTTAATATTAAGTCTGATCTTAGATCTACAGTGTTTGATATTTTCTGAAAGTTTTTGACAAGAATGACATTTATAATACATTTTTAAGGCTAATACCTATCTCTGATATATTTTACTCTGTGCCAGACAATAAAATGTATAGACTTGTCCTTATTAATTATTCTGTGAAACCGATCCAGTGTTTTTGCGGAAGATAAGTGAGCCAAGCTCTGGCAAAAGGGGGGCTTAATGCATCTCTGTATTGTATTATACAAAGCAAGTCAAATAAATAGGGATCCATAAAATCCATTTTGTCTTACAACCGACTGAATCATGAGGTAGAATGGTCTCTCGACATGCATAGAATTCTCAGATAGCAAAACGTTTCGACCCATGTCAGCTTGCGCGGACTGCGCAGGCTGACATGGATCGACACTTTCTGCAGATGCAGTCCTGGACATGGATAAAGTAATTTTACAGCGAAAGATAGCATCTATGATACAGTCACTCGTAGACTGTTTTGTTACGTACTCGCGTGAGCTAGTTGTCATAAAATGTCTGCATCTAGAATCTAACCGGTCATTCTTGTCTGTTGGGACAGCAGTTATCTATGACACAAAGTTGTTCGTTAACATTTAATGGTCCCAATGGCTTATTTGGAAATGAGATAACCTGTACAATGTGTAGGACCAATACGTCACTGTGAAATAATCGCCAACACGAACGCTATAGTATTGAGAAAGCGTTGCTTGAATGGTCGAAGTATTATGGTTTAGGTGATCTTGATTATATACTGGGATGTTGATAAATACAATTTTCATTTGTGTTGCAACAGTTTGTCTCTTTCAATTTCAGATTGGACTTGACTATATTATAAAAAAAAAATACCCGCTGCATAGTACACTAAGTTGAAGATAAAAAAAAAAGTTTTATAAGCACTTACCAAGACTATATAAAACAATATAGACGCGAACATGAAAATATGTAATTACTAATTTCACAAGAAGCGAGGCCATAAGCCGAAATATGGCCTTTTTTTTTAAAAAATAGATTGTTATATTTTCTTACATGCTAAAAACAGAGAAAAGTGAAGTTACACGTGGCTCATCCGCTTTTGGCTTGCCTGGACGGACTCCAGGAAGAGCTATTGCACTAGCCCCTACGTCGGTGTTGACCAGCGCTATCGTTTGCGTAGGCACTGGCATTAGCGTTGAAATTGGTGTCCATAAACTTTTTTAAGAACTCACATTCACAAACAATTTGATGCACCTGGTCCATCTTTGGCATGGTGATAGAAATGGGCCCAAAGTTTCATTCAGCAGTATTCTCGCCGACGCCCATGATCTTAAAGTCAAGGTTGTAGACTTCGATATTGTACACCAAAGTTCAAGAGCACATATTTTCCAAAATAAAAGATAGATTTAGTTCATATTTGGCTTGGTGACAGATACAGGTACAAGGCTTCATTGAGCAATATCCTCGCTATGCCAGTGATCTTAAGGTCAAGGTCACAGACCTTTAAGTTTCATGTTAAAGTTTTTCTAGAGCTCCTATGCCACACCGAATGATTAATATGGTTTATATCAGGTATTCTGATGGATATAGGTCTATACCACTGCCCATGCCTGTGGCCAAAAGGTCAAGGTCACAGACAATTTCTTGGTCGAATCCAGGAACAGTTATTACACTATTCCTGGCATTTGAGTTGGTGTTTGGTGTTTGGTCTTCTGTCCTAAGCCACGTTGGACCCTCTTGCTGTTTCAAGGCTCTGCTACTCCCAATAATTAGCTTTTACAGCCGAGATTTGGTGTCTGATGACAGTTATTGGACTTTTGTCTTTATCTCAGGCTTATACACGCAAAAAAGAAATGAAGCCTTCTAAAATTTTAAACGGTTACAAAAAGACCATGAACACAAGGGTAGATCTCGTAAATTCATAACATTTTAATTTCATTAAGATATCCAAAATGAGGTTCAACATGTTTAAAAAAAAAGTTGGAACATGGGAGTTTATTATCAATACCAAAATATCTTCTACAGGGAGTTAAATAGAAATAAAAGATTTTTCTACCTGACACAATTACTTCGTGGCAAATGCATAATTTCTGTAACCTGTTATGGTGCGTGCAAATTTTAGGCTCACTTAACCCTTATCCTGATGAATAATCAACATGAAACTTTCAGGTCGGGGGTAAAAAAACCAAATGTTTGTATTTCAAAGTTATTTTTTGGGAAAAATATATCCTTATCGGACAGTGTAGATCCAAGATCAGACTGCACGTTCTGTGCAGTCTGATCTTGATCTACACTGTACGCAAAAGGTCAGCAAGTCGCACTTAGCAGCCTAAAGATTAACACTATGATCAGTAATACAGAGAAGAAATAATTGCAGGGGTAAACATCATTTCTCGAAGGACTATCGAGAACATGTAAATAAAAAATGATTATTTTCTCGAAAGTTTTCAAAAGATGTCATATTTATGGGTTAGTTATAGATGTGTGTATATTGTCTTAATATTTTTGTCCCTAACTCTTCACTGCACCATCTCATATACAACAAAATCGAAAAATTTGATTCTTCTTGAATTCCCGAAATATCCTGAACATTATGATTATACAATCCTTATATTTAAGACAGCGTAACGTACATTTAATTTGAATTGCACAAGCTGTTATTCCAGAGGACAAGGCGATAATTCTCAATCAAGCTTACAGAAGTAGACGAATCAAATTTAATTCGACAATTTTCAAGACGTAAAGTCTCTTATCTTTCTGAAACATGGTAATAATCATTTCAAACTATCGCCTTTTCCGAAGGAAATAAATCTGTCATCTTGTTGCCATTTCAGACTGCAAATGTGTGAGATATTCAAGAATACATGGGGCTGTATTCTCCGCCCGACACGTCCAAATATTATTCTTCGTTCTCAATTCCAGGAATTAACGTCCCAGCCAATCAAAATGCTAGGCTCTGAATAAAGGGTTAGAATAACATTTGAGCCTTGCTCTAGTAAAAGGGGGCTGAATGCATCTCCGTGATGTATTGTACCAATCAAGCCATCACATACTTATTTTTCTTTAACAACCGACTTAATCATGAGGTAGAAAGGTCCTTGAACATACAAAAATTGACCAACAGCGAAATGTTTCGGCCCGGTCAGCCTGCGCGGACTGCGCAGGATGACCTGGGTCGATACTTTTCGCAGATGCATTACACCCTGTTTACACAAATCATGGCTCAAATTTATAATGATTGGTAAATAAATTGACCATGGTTTTGTCTGCTTGGAATCCAGACTGTACTGTTTTTGTGGCTGGGCTTAATCAATTCACATTTAAATCTACTGATATCTTCGTGCGAATTTCGAATTTCAAATCGAGCTACCTGATTAGTCGGAAGTTTTTTTTCTTTATTGAAGTTTTATGCTTTCAATTCTATTACAATAAATATGTGAAAACGTCAGAAAAATGTGAGAGAGGACGGTGTTTAACAGACTTGAAAATCAGGAGGAACAAAGCCAACATTTCCTAGCTAGAACTATACTGAAGTACAATTATATTACATACAACTCTGCTAAAAAAACACCCCAAAAACCAAGGGCCCCTGGATCATAAATCCAGTGTGTTACTGACTAAGTTATTGGACTGAGCAGGGGCGGGGTGGGGAAGGGAAATAATGAGCAATGGCATGCAACAAGTAGTTTCTACTTGTTCCCAACAATATCTTTCCTTTCAATTCTGTCACTGCCAATGAAGACTTAGATATCTTTTGCAGACGGCATAGATCAAGATCACACTGCACAAAACGTGCAGGGTGATCTTTGATCTACACCGTCCACTACCTGTTACAAAATAATGACAACAATCTTCTTCGATTACTGTGGAAATCTGCTGTAACACCTCCATAAAAAGGCGAAGTTGTTCAGTGGGTATAGCGGAAGAGTTAAACTTTGCAGGGGCGTAAAAAAGTTGTATTTCTATGATAATGTGTTATACCCTGTGACTAAAACGTCAGTTGCAAAGAGCATAATTTGAATTCAATCTGACAAATTTACGCATACGGGGAATTCGATTCATTTAATATGGACCGTCTATGACAGTCCTATTGCGATTCAGATTAAATTATCTGGCTCAGTTTTGTAGGTTAAAAATCGAAAAACCTCCAGTTAAATTCAAAAGGACTTTAGGGAACTCCATGTCAGCGAAAAAATTAAATTGTGACAGAAAAAAGTCCTTAAATTGGAACGAAAAGGAGATTCACCTTGGAAAAAAGACTTTTTTTTTTTCCGGGGGGGGGGGGGGCAAACTGGTTTGGCGGGACGAGGGAACTGTTACGGAGCTGGTTTTTGGGCAAAAAGTTTTTAGTTGTAGATTCGATTCGATTGCTCGTAACGAGTGATATCCCCGTCTGCAAAAAAAAAAAATGAATTGTGATAGAAAAAAGTCCTTAAATGGAGACCGAAAGCGATTAACCTTGGATTTTTTTTAAGGAAATACATGTAGATATTCGACTTTCAGGAAACGGGTTTTGGCGCAAAATGGTTTTATTTGCCGATTTGATTGCTCATGACGAGTATATCTCCTTTTGCCACGATATTTTCACATGTACTGAAATATTGAAAATAATGTAATTCATGCTAATTATTCTTATCATAACCATGTACGGCTTTAACCCTTACCCTGCTTAATAAATTAGATAAAACTTTCAAGGCGATAGTAAAAATACCCAACTGATGCTATTTCTAATATTTTTTTCCTGGAGAAAAATATCTCTTTATCGGACAGTGTAGATCCAAGATCAGACTGCACGTTCTGTGCAGTCTGATCTTGATCTACACTGTCCGCAAAAGGTCAGTGAATCGCGCGTAGCAGCCCTAAGGGTTAAAATCGTTCGCTGTATTAATACTTCTCCAAACTGAAAGTATTTGTAGACTACGTTTTAGATATTGCTCAAATGACTGTTTTGACTTTAAAAGGGTAGAAAAAATTGTGAGAAAAGGAGAAAGTGGTGTCTATCAACATTTTATCATTTTCCTGAAATGTTTCAAAATCCTTCATTCTTAGAGTCGAGTGAACATGGGATCGTTTGGAGAGGAGTCAATCTATTATTATACACAGGTACGATTTTGCACGTTCTTGAACAACCAGCTGTAGAAAACAGTAGTGAAGTCTCTGTTGCTCTGTCGGCAGAGCATGGCAAGTAATAGAGGAGTTGTAAGTTCGAACTCCGCTTGGCAGAAATTTATCCCGAGTACTGATAAAAGGCATTGTAATACTAGTCACTTTTCTATCACCGCTGAACATTGTTGTGACTCTTTGTATGTCGGGATAGAGTCGATGACATGGAATGTTGCCCGTAGTAAAGGTTGTGATAATAACTTCATCAGATGATAAAAACTAACACGCCACCATCTGCAGAAAACTTTCACGTCTTACACATTTAACCCTTATCCTGATGAATAACTAACTTGAACCTTTTAAGTCGATGGTAAAAACCCAAATGTTGCTATTTCTACGTTATTTTTTGGGCAAAAAACAATATTCTTATCGACCGGACAGTGTAGATCAAAGATCAGACTGCAGTCTGATCTTGATCTACACTGTCCGCAAAAGGTCAGTTAGCCGCGCTTAGCAGCCTAAGGGTTAAAAGCATCGTTGCAAAAGGAGAAATTGCTCTTGACCAGTAATTTCTTCCTATTTTGCCAACTTGTTTATACATATAAGCCATACTCTGTGAAAAGGGGGCTTAATGCATCTGCGAAAAGTATCGACCAGGTCAGCCTGCGCAGTCGGCGCAGGCTGACCTGGGCCGAAACTTTTAGCTATTGGTCAATTTTATTTATGTCCAAGGACCAGTCTACCTCAAGATTGAGTCGGTTGTTAAAAAAGGTGACTGATATGGATCCATAAGTATGTGATAGCTTGTTTGGTACCATGGATCACGGAGATGCATTAAGCCCCCTTTTCACAGAGCATGGCTCAGTTATACTTTCTTCATGTTCATTTTTCTATTATTTTTTTCTAGATTTTAAAAAGTTGTCTTCTGCAAATTTGTTCAGGAGGCAGCCTGATTAATTAACTCTTTACCAGACGACACGATTTTAGACAGATCCAAATTGAAAGCATTTGCAGACGACAAAATAAATGTGACTCAAAAATTGAGATTTGTTTTGGAAAGGGTAGAAAACATTGTGGGAAAAGGAGAAAATGCTGGTTACCAGCATTTTCTCCTTTTCCCACAATGTTTTCAAATGGCTTTTTTCACAGAGTCATCAAAAGTCGAGATTGTGTTGTAAGGGTTTTAAAAGACGGTGTTGATGGGATATGCAAATTAGTCAAATATTTTGACAAAGTTTAATTTTACTGATAAAGAATTTTCAATCTTCCAATCTTTGCAATCTTGTTTTTATCGAAACTTCTATATTCTGCATTCTAAATTAATCGGAGACTTGGTATATTTGTTTTTGGAATTTCTTAAAGACAAATGATATTTCTTCTGTCGATAACCAATTCGATCTAAACGATTTTCTTTTTAGAAAATATGATTTTGCAAGGTGAAAGCTTTGCCTACCGAAATTGTTTTCTTTCGATCTATTTTTTTTTTCGTTTGTAGGAAAGAAGAAAATGTAGCTTTGTTCAATTCGATTTATCTCTGCCTTAATGAACCGTGACTTGTTACAGTAATAGCAGACGATACTTAATAATATTTTGACCGATGGGGAAATCATTCATTAGTCACAGTATTTTCTTCAAAACTTCCTCTCCGTTCAAATTTGGTTCAGCCTTGCGTACTGTTTTGAAGACTCGATGTGACTGTTCTGTAAATCCGCGGTGTAAATATTCAAACAATCAAATGAGTAAGCCGAGTTTAATTTTAATTCACGAACAATTCAATATTTTTGATGTACAGAAAGGAATTGCAAGAAAAGCCTATAGTATGTCTACATTTGTAAATGTGTAAATCTCTTGAACATTTCGATTTTTTTCATTCTTTATTGTTGCAACACTAATGGTATACCTCGATAAATTTACAAATGGGATACAGCTTCAAAGCCTGTTTACTCTTACGTTGAGACTTCAAGTAATATGATAACTGGATTTATGACAATGTGGGCGTTAGTTACAGAGAACTTAAAGTATTTTACCCCTTATCAAACCATATGCTGTTCAAAAAGTACGCCTGAAAACTGAAACTAAGTTCAGAGCTCCAGATAAGAGGGAGCAATGGTATTCTAAATCCATTATTTCTCTGCGAAACACTATGTTGTGGGTACTCATTAGAATCGTCTCGATGAGACTATTCTAATAAGTGCCCACAACAAAGGGTTTAGTGGAGAATCATTTATATTTTTAATTTTGAACTTAAAATCACTCCCTCTATCTGGAGTAACTTCAATAGGAAATTCCTGAAACCAGTGTGTGGTGGGGGGGGGGGGGGAAGGGGGGAAACAGTAATGTCTGATGTTCACACTTTGAAAATGTGGATTAGCTTGCTTTCATTTTGGAGATGATTCTGGAATCGGCTAAGGCAAAAATTGGGACAGACAGTTTCTTTTCTCATAAAAAACTAAAATGATTAAGTTTACGACGATATTGATGATGATTCTGATGATGATGATGATAATGATGATGATACTAGAGCTACATATGAAAGATTTTATTTTTTTTTGTTTGCAAAAGCCATCAATAAAAAAAGTGAACGAATTCTGTTTAGGATTAGTTTTATTGAGATTTTTAAAACTATTTTGCGCGAGTCATTGACCCAGGAGGACTGGACTATAAATGACACAGAGGACAGCCTGACATTTACATTTCTGGACCAGCGCAGTAGCATAGACAAATAGTAATTTCTGATGAAAACAGTCTGATTAAAAGCTACCAGTCAAAAACGTATGAACTATGCTGTGTGAAAAGGGGGCATAATGCATCTGCAAAAAGTATCGACCCAGGTCAGCCTGCGCAGACTGCGCAGGCTGACCTGGGCCGAAACTTTTTGCTTTTGCTTTTGGTCAATTTTTTGCATGTCCAAGGACCATTCTACTTCAGGATTCAGTCATTTGTAAGAGAAAATGGTTATAATGGATCAATAATTATATGATGACTTTTTTGCTTTAATACATCAAGGAGATGCATTAAGCCCCCTTTTGCCAAAGCATGGCTCGTATATTATAAAGTTCATCGTGAAATGATACGTGTATATATGATTTTTTTTTTATGTAAGAATGAACTTACGACATTGCCTCTTACTCAAACGACAAAATTTTAGACTGGTCCAAATCGAAAGCATTTGCAGACGACAAAATAAATGCCACTGAAGAATTGAAATTTGTTTCGGAAAGGGTTGAAAATATTTTGGGAAAAGAAGAAAATGCTGGTGACCTGCATTTTCTCCTTTTCCCAAAGTGTTTTCAAACGGCTGTTTTCTCAGAGTCGTTAAAAGTCGGGATTGTGTGGTAAAGAGTTAAGAATACGACATTGTCTTTTACTCAACGTTCACAGGTGTTGCAAATTTCCAAAATGACATCAAATTGTTTCTCTGTATGGAGGCGTTAAACCCGTTTCCTCGTGAAACATATGTGCAGCAGACGACTTTCGGAATGATTTGGTAAAATATAGGCAATCAGTATGAATTAATGTTTCAGACATGAGTACACTTAAAAACTTTGTACTTTCAAGAGAAATGCTTCTTACAAGCAATTTCTCATTTTGCTACAATGTTTTCAAAAGTCGTCTGCTGCAGGTAATGTGTTAAACTTTTACCACGTAATCCAGATATTTTATGACCCTGGAAACATTGTGGGAAAAGTAGAAAATGCTAGCAACCAGCATTTTTCCATTTTACCACAATGGTTTAAATCCTTTCAAGAACAAATTCCAAAATAAGAGCAAAAGTTATTTTTTCCATCTGTAAAAGCTTTTTAATTTGGACAAGTATGTACGGTGGCACAAAAGTGACATGGAAGATATAAATTATACTACGTGCGCACGCAGTAGCTAATACGTGCGCATGTATTAGTTATTACGTGCGCACGCAGTAGCTAATACGTGCGCACGTAATAAGTAATACGTGCGCACGCAGTAGTATTACGTGCGCACGCAGTAGCTAATACGTGCGTACGTAATAACTAATACGTGCGCACGTATTACATATTACGTGCGCACGTAATAATCCACCAATCAGAATCATGAGCGGAAGCCATTGTTTCAAGATGGAAGTGGAAGATAGACATCTATTGATTCGTGATAAACTGATTGGTCGATTATTACGTGCACACGTAATAGTTATTACGTGCGCACGTATTAGTTAATACGTGCGCACGTATTAGCTACTGCGTGCGCACGTACTAGCTACTGCGTGCGCACGTAATAACTATTACGTGCGCACGTATTAGTTATTACGTGCGCACGTATTAGCTACTGCGTGCGCACGTAGTATAAAATATATCTTCCATGTCACTTTTGTGCCACCGTAAGAATGACATTTTCTAGTTTAGAAAAGAGTTACTAGAGATCCATATGTACTGTTTGTCCAGCAATACGTTTATCGAAATGTCCCGACTCTAAGATCAACATATCGAGTACAGAATGTGAATACAAAGTGTGTTGTTTCCGGTTATTATCTTCTATACCAATATTGCCATCTGGAATCATGGCTAGCGAGTGCAATACCCTCAAATCTGTGGCAAGTTAACCCCTATCCTTCTAAATAAATTAAGTAAAACTTTCAAGTCGATAGTGAAAACCCGAATAATGTTATTTCAAACTTATGTTTTGGAGAAAAATATCTCTTTATCGGACAGTATAGATCCAAGATCAGACTACACAATCTGTGCAGTCTGATCTTGATCTACTCTGTCCGCAAAATGTCAGCGAGTCATGCTTATCAGCGTAAGAGTTAACGAGGCATAGTTGTATGCATAAAGTGTAACATTGATATGACCTTGCAACACCTCGAACTAAGTTTTCAAAAAAGACCATAAATATTTTAAGGATGAATGCCATATACAGGTGTGGTCTTGCTTAATGTTTAGTGTTTGTAAAGAAGGCAATACACCTAGTTTCTATAATGAGACGTTTATACGTTGCTTCTTTTCATATTTGGACGTTCATTGTGCACTGTACCGTCTCAGGTCTATCATCAGTTTTCTAGAAGAAAAGCTAAAGCGCTGTGCTATTTTACTGTTTCGTCGTCAGCATTTTTCCCTTTTGCACAATGTCTTCTATCCTCTCATGGATTATAATTGACACAGTCAATTGAGTTTGTCCAACCATTTTTGAAAAATATATTTTTTTACATTCTTTTAACACATAAAATATAAACAACTTTCCCAGAAAAATCTGGACGATCCCTTCATTATTTGTCCTGTTCTATGTTGCAAAATGAGGCACAGACTACTGGCACAGTGAACTTTTACCTTCAATTAATGGCCATTTGCGTAAAGTGTCGTCTCGGATCAGCCTACGCAGTCCGCGCAGGCTAATCCGAAACGACCCTTTCCGTTTTTATGTAATTTTCTGTTTTGCGCAAGTCTACTGTAGCAGAAAATCTATTACTATATTGCAAAGAAATTTCTCGTGATCTGATTGGATAATATGCCCCGATATATATATCATGTACACTGGCAAAACCCACGTAAAAGCAGTTTCCCTTTCGGGAGCCCCGTATACATGACTACACTTTCAACGCAACATCGAAAATGGCGGAGTCGATAGGTAAGTAAATTGTGAAGTGTCGAAACTCATACATTGTGCATAACGTTAAAAGGATAACCTAATGGTCGTTTGAGGCAACTAATGTACGTTTACTTTTGCCAAAAAATCATTAAAATGCATAGTTACTTAACTTGAAGTTGTTCAAATCCATGTTTAAATAAAAACACGACAAATGTATATCGCAGTGAAATCTCAAGATTATGCACCAAACTGCACGTTTTACCAAGGTTTCAGTGACGTCACTTCCCAGTGACGTCAGTTTTCATTGAGTTGGAGCACTCAGAAGGGAAATTCTCTTTCGTCAGCGTACTCAATTTTTAAGACCATAAAACAGGAAAATTTAGCTTAACACACGTTGGAATGGTAAAACTTTGCAGTATAATAAATTCGTTGTACGGTCAGGTGGCAGGGGACTTGGAAACTTGTTCACGGCTGTGACGAATAATGTCGCCACCTCGCCTTCGGCTCGGGGCGACATGATTCACCACAGCCGTGAACAAGTTTCCAAGTCCCCTGCCACCTGACCGTACAACAAATAATGTAGTCGTAAAGTGCCGTCTCGGATCAGCCTGCGCAGTCCGCGCAGGCTGATCCGAGACGAAACTTTACGCAAATGTCCAAATGCCCCTTTTCGCTTGTTGCAAGCCAATTTTAAAATGAAGATTTTATAAATCATTGACTTGGAAATCGCTGATAAAGTGTAGATGAAGAACCAAACCTGACCTCTGTTGTTGTCGAAAAACGACGACAGCACAATAGAGCCAATTTGATTAAGTCATTCTGTTACTATTCAAACCGTGTACAAGAACCGCAGTTTGCTTTCCTGCGGTAGACAGTTTTTCAGAACGTAGTGGGAAAAGGAATAATTAATCCTTTACGATCATTATTCTATAATTTAAAATAAAAAGACATTTATGTCCTAATTATGAGCGAAAGGATGCATCAGCTTTGAAATAATTTTGTGGGGGAAAAAAAAAACCTGGAAAGCATGTGAGTAGGTGATCTGTGTGGCCTATGTGACAAAACAGATGTAGCTTTCAAACACACAAAAAAGAGAAATTTGTAGTATGTATCTGAAAATAGCTTTTGTGGTTTTTCGGTAAATTTGTTAGAAGCGTCTAGAACTAACAATGTCTAAAAACAGTAAAACAAATGGTGACATGGTTTAAAACGTGTTTTTGTCAGTCTGTATATACACTTCGATAAATGGAAACTCAATATCTGTTAAAGTAAATCTGACCCGTTGTAGTAAACTATTGAATGCTCCCTCTTGTGTCAGTAATTGAGTAAAGGTTCTGGTTAAACAAACCATTAGGAAATGAAGCCGTAAAACCGCTGATCAGTTTGACTGGGCAAATCAGGAAATTAGGGATAATTACATTTTGTGTAGAGAGATGACCTGGTCCCGTATTCACCAATCATTCTGAATTGCATCCTTGGTCTTTTTCTTACTTTAGAAAGTAACATGATTTTTGATTGGCTATGCTTTAGCCAATTGAAAATGATGTTACGCTGAAATTCGGGGGAAAAATCTCGACAATTTGAATTAACCGTTAGGCTGCTAAGCGCGACTCTCTGACCTTTTGCGGACAGTGTAGATCTAGATCAGACTGCACAGAACGTGCAGTCTGATCTTGGATCTACACTGTCCGATAAGGAGATATTTTTCCCCCAAAAAAGTAATTTTGAAATTGCAACATTTGGGTTTTTACTATCGACTGGAAAGTTTCATGTTAGTTACTGTAAAAGTGGAAATTTTTGCGATGTGGAAATTTTGCGATTTCGCGAATTTGAAAAATTCGCAAACTTTTCTGTTCGCGTATTTTACCACAAGTTTACCAACAATAACGAGTGTCTTGAGTTCGCAAACATTTCTGTACGCAAAATGTCTGTAATAGGTAATTCGCAAATTTTTTGACACGTGTATATATATCCATGTATACAGTATTTAGCAGGATAAGAGTTAAATGGTCATTTTGAATGGTTGGTGAGTACGACTGGAGGTGCTGAAACTGTTCGATTTTGTTATGACAAGTGGAGTAACTGCTCAACACAAAGTGAAATATCAATATGGTATGAATAAAAATCTATCTCTAAACTTCTTTTAAATGGGCCATGCTTTGTGAAAAGGGAGTTTAAAGCATCGTTGAAATGCATTAAATAAAGCAAGCTGTCGCATAAAATACATAGACCCATTTTACTTAAAAAATCGGCCGCACCACGAGGTAGAATGAGGTATACAAAATGATCCTTTAACCTGCGGAATAATCAGAAACAGCAAAGCGACCCATATCAGTCTGCGCAGACTGTGCAGGCGGACATGGGTAGATACTTTTCGCAGATGCTTTAAATCGCTTTTCATTATAAGAGACACATTAAGTATACTCAAGCCGCGTAAAATCATGTGATGTGATTCAGTTGCAGTCGTCAATTTTTGAAGGCATGTAGGCATATGGAGAATTCTTTTAGACGATTAATTTCTCCCGTACTCACAATATTGTTCGGGCTTAACTTGATTTGTCGTATCGTTTTATCATTTGTGGCTTAACTGAGCTACACGTTGCCGTATTAGGCCATGTACTCCAATGGTTTGTATTGCTATGGCATCGAGTGTAAGTATTTGAATTTTGAAACAGCCAGAAAGTCTTTCATGATATGTCCAACACCGTGGTTATCTGCCATGTCTGAATATTATTGTAATGCGTCATAACATATGAATATGTGTATAATCAGCTGTAATTCTTTCCCAAAAAACACTCTTTCAAATGAGCAATGCTCTTAGAAAAAGGTGTTTAATGCATCTCCTCGGTGCATGATAGCAAGCAAGTTATCACATTATTATGGTCCATGAACTCCATTAAATGGGTTGCAACACGCAGGCTAATCCGAGACAGCACTTTACGACTACATTAGATTTTTTCCTACAGTAGACCTGCGTGAAACAGAAAATTACATATAAACGGAAAGTGTCGTTTCGGATTAGCCTGCGCGGACTGCGCAGGCTGATCCGAGACGACACTTTACGCAAATGTCCGAATGCCCCTTTTCACGTGTTGCAGGCCATTTTGTATAACAACCAACTGAATCATGAGGTACACTGGTCCTTTGACATGCAGAAAATTTACGAAAAGAAAAGGGTTTCGACTCGGGTCAGCCTGCGCGGATTGCGCAGGCTGACGTGAAACTCTTAGCAGATGCATTAAACCGTCTTTTAACAGAGCGTGGGTCCAATATATTTGGTATGTTGGTAAGGAGCTCTGGCATTCGTATACTATAGACATTTCTGTATAAAGTCACAGCTTCATTTTCTAACCTTCCGAAAAATAATTAAAGGAACAGTCAGTTTGTAAAGAGGCCCTGAAATTCCCATATAAAGAGTTCACCTCGTTGATTATGGGACAGAATAGATGCATCTTCAGGGTCGTTTGATCTTGACTTACACTGTCCGCTAAAGCGGTTTTAATTGCCCCATTGATTTTCCATGCAAAGACGTTTGGATATCCTTAATAATTTCAAGGTACTAATAAACACATTTGTATATAAGATCTGTTAGTATGGACGAGCAAAGACATGTAATGCCTTGTGCAGTCGAAATATCATACGATTAGCACTTTATTCAGGGCCTGTTTCATTGAATTTGGATCCCCACATTTACTTAATGTCCCTCAAAATTTAAATGTTTGCCTTGTTTTATTCATTTAATGGGTCAAATGTCCCCGGTATAAGGAAATCCAGGGAAAACCCTGTATACTGAGTAACGCAAAACTAAGATAAATGACAAAGGTGACAAACATCGACAACTGAGAGTTTACAGAAAAAACGTGGGTAAGAGGGCAGACATCAAGGGAATTATGATTTAATGAATAATGAAGTTTACAATGGTTTTTTACAGCAAATCAATTAATTAACTTGACTTTTACCTTAGCTTTCATGTCTTCATGCTTTGGTATTTCGAGCACGGTTTTAGACAACGGAAAAGATTCATGATCCAAGCTTATTGATTATTCAATTAATCAGGGGCGTAGCTGCCTGTACGCAAAAATACAGTTGCGTACACGTTGAAAAAATGAATGAATAAATAGATTAATTAAAATAAAAAAATTTCACCAGAGGCCACCAATAACTTTTACAGTTCAAATCAAAGCACTGAAAGCACTGCTAAGTTGGAATGCGGTAAATGCAATACAAGCTTGTTTCTTTCTATGTTTTTTTAACGATGTCTTTGAAACCTTTCTTTCTTATGGTAGTCCTACTTTTCATGAGGTCTATAGATACCTCAGTTTATTTGAAATGAAAGATTGCTTCGTTGGTGATTAGAGTAGTTTGCTTCAAAGTGAAACATTTTCATATTACATGGCTGAAAGTGAGGAATTTTGAGAAACCTGATCGGACATCTGACAATTTTTCACACGGAAAACAAAAGAAAATGTGATATTTTGGAAGAGTTTACAACCTGAACTTCAAGAACATGCCTGCTAACTTTCGACCATGATATTTTTTGCAAAACAAGACTTTTTTTTGTGAAAAACAAATGCCTCTGTAACAGCCAATTATCTGGTGAATGGCTTTGATGTTTGACTTCGACCTTGTCAGATTACTTTGACCTTGTCATCAGCAAATCTCTATCCATGACTGTTACCTTCGTACCAAATATGAACATTTTTATTTAAATGTTAAGTTTCTGTGATAACTTTTGAAGAAAGGATCAAAATATTGACATTGACATTGGACTTGTGACCCTCATTATATGCATATTGACAGGAAGTACATTCTTACCGTGATCTGGGTTAAAAGTTGACTTTGGTCTAGGACATGTGACCCTCATAAGGTGCATATTGACGAAAGGTGTCTACATGAAAAATATGAGCATTGTTCAATGTAACTTGAATAATTTTGGAGTAATAGGGAAATGCTAAGTTTTTACCAGATGGACGCCAAAACGACATTGTAACGCTATGTCTCACTCACCACAAGCGGGCTCGACAACAACATGCTTCCGATCTTTCGATGTGGGACATGAAAATCATATCCGATGCAGATAAACAGTTGTGCAACACTGTTAAGATATGGTCCGATCATTCCAGAGAAAATGGACTTGCGAAGATCATTCAAGTCAAGATTTTTGACAAACCTTAAATTGTGATTTTGAAGTTTTAAGCCAAGGAGCTACTGCTGCAACAAGCACAACTATAGCTGACCCCTATAACATGTATTATGCTGCCTAAAATTGGATGTATACTAATAGAGACTCAGTCTGCAAGTCAACTGTGGACAGACAGACAGAAAGTACAGGCTTAAACAGTAACAAGAGCGCCGAATGCTGGTGCCATGCTCGGCTGTGGGTGCTGGATAGTGAAAAAGATCTAAATCGAAAAAGGGACAAAATTCTTACAAAATGCATTTGGAATTATTTCCCTTGATGGCATGGGTTGCTGTTTTGATAGTGAACATATACTCCGAGTTTCAAGAAAATACAATTAGTAATAATAAATCGCGTGAAATCAAGTAAACGCTACTGCTCTTGAAATCGGCAGTTTAGTTTTTATACAGTGACCTTTCGAGACACAATTTTCACGCCAGTCGCAAACTAAAACTTCATTCCTGCAACCTTTATACACGCGACGATTGATACATCGACTCGATATAAATTGTTCTTGATCCAAAATTAAAAAATTCATCGATATTAAAACTGTTTACTTAACCCCAAGATGATTCTGTGCATCCACCAACTATCAAATGAAGTCAATGCGCGCTGTAGATACTTGATTTCGCGATATTAAGGGAAGTAATGAAATGCAAATAGTTTTAATCGAAAGAGTTTTTTATGTTAATAAATATTCACAAGACTTTGTCTCCCTTCAATGACGTTTTTAACAAAATTATTGACAAAATGTATATGAACTATTTTCTTAAAGTGTGCAATAAGGCCGTTTAGAAAGTGAAACTAGGCCGTTTGGAAACTGAAACTTGTTTTCTGAGAGATAAAGATCACGTGATTACCAAATAAGCAAACACCTAAGCACAGCGACATATTCATACGCTGTCTTTACTTTCTTTTTGAATCTTTTAAAAACAAGTCTACGAAGGTTTTGATGGCTATTTATGCATATTTGTCCCGAAAGTAATACATGTCCCATATTATTATCTTCGGTTATTACAAACGGGTCGTCCATGGCAAGCTGAGATGAAAACCAGTCCCTGGTGTATTCATATCCTTGTGTTGTGTTCTTCGGGTACCCGGAATGAATTATTCTGTTTTCATTTTCCGGTTTTGCTAAATCTAAGTTGGCATGCTTCGCATTCCAACTTAAAAATTAACGCTCCTGTGAAATACCTCTCCCCCTTCTCGGCACTTTGCGTCTCGGGTAATAGGCCCACCTTCGGTATTACTCTTGCATATTCAACTCAACTCAACATTTTATTTAAATTATAGGCCTCTGGCCCAAAATACAAAAATATACAAATATAATATGTATAGGTCCCCTGACCCTTTACAAACAGCATTTATAGACACATGTGCTGAAAAAAAGAAAACAGGGTAACCAGTAATTTCTTCCTTTATCACAAAGTTTCTACCTTTAATAAGGCAACTACCATAAGTGAAACAATATAAAACTGATTGTCTGTGTGTTTTCAAAATGGACAAGAGTGAAGCATTATCATAAGGTATATATATAACGTATATGACTACTTTATTTTGGGCTAGCTACCGTATTTTGAAATCAAACGTTTAGATTTTGTACTCTATAGTAAAAGAGAAAGAATAATGACGATGAAGTATTCCTTTTTGTACAAAAAGGAATATTTCACCGTCATTATTCTTTCTCTTTCACTGTAGAGCACAAAATCTAAACGTCTGATTTCAAAATTTGATCATCATCAGCACAATTATTAGCATCCAAACAAAGATGAACTCATGTTTGTTGACCAAATTGTTAAAATGGGGCCGATTTGCTTCTTGTAGTGATTGTCAACAAATTAGATGGTATTATGATATGTTCAGCATTTCATTGTGTTGCATGGTCAGGATTACTCTTGAAGATCAAACGAGTAAATTCAAAGTTGGCTGGATATAGGGACGGCCATTAGGAGAGGCTAGAAATATTAGTAAATGTTTTTACTATGCAGAGGCAGTTTGTCTCTTTCTTGCGGTGGGTTTTTCAAATAACTTTACATCATTGAACCAAGCTTGACTGTTCGCTGCTCGTACGTACGTCAATAAGGTTCCGTTCGAAATAATGCGGTGAGGACCTTGTCATAGATGGTTGGATATGTCAGAAAAATAGGTAAAATGGTCAACTAGATGTAGCACATTGTCACATTATATATGAGACATGCCCTGGAAATAGGGAGATTAACGCATTAACGAAAAGTATCGACCCAGGTCAGCCTACTGGTAAACTTGCAGGGTCTATCCCGGAGCCTCCGTGGTTCAAACCCTACACCTTCACCTGTGAACCAAACAGGCCTCCTCATGCACATCTTTTAAAGAGAGCGATGGACAGTAATGACATTTTACTATACTGCAAAGAAATTTCTCGTGAACTGATTGGATAATATGCCCCGAACATATATATCATGTACACTGGCAAAACCAACGGAAAAGCAGTTTCCCTTTCGGGAGCCCCGTATACATGACTACACTTTCAATACAACATCCAAAATGGCGGCGTCGATCAAGATTAACATCAAGATTATGCACCAAACTGCACGTTTTTCCAAGGTTTCAGTGACGTCAGTTCCCAGTGACGTCAGTTTTTATTGAATTGGGCACACAGAAGAGAAATTCTACTTCGTCAGCGTACTCAATTTTTGAAACCAAAAAACAGGTAAATTTCGCTTAACACACGTTGGAATGGTAAAACTTTGCAGTATAATAAATTCGTTGTACGGTCAGGTGGCAGGGGACTTGGAAAATTGTTCACGGCTGTGACGAATAATGTCGCCACCTCGCCTTCGGCTCAGGGCGACATGATTCACCACAGCCGTGAACAAGTTTCCTTATTATACTGCAAAGAAATTTCTCGTGATCTGATTGGATAATATGCCCCGAACATATATATCATGTACACTGGCAAAACCAACGTAGAAGTAGTTTCCCTTTCGGGGGCCCCGTATACATGACTACATTTTCAACACGACATCCAAAATGGCGCCATCGATCAAGATTAACATCAAGATTATGCACCAAAATGCACGTTTTACCAAGGTTTCAGTGACGTCAATTCCCAGTGACGTCAGTTTTCACTGAATTGGGGCACTCAGAAGGGAAATTCTACTCCTTCTACTCCTTCTACGCCTTCGGCTCGGGGCGACATGATTCACCACAGCCGTGAACAAGTTTCCAAGTCCCCTGCCACCTGACCGTATAACTAATAAAGTCCCCTGCCACCTTACCGTACAACTAATAAAGTACTACGGCTGAGTATAGTTCTAAGTTGCTGTCTTGGATGTTTACTAAGTACAAATGGTAGGAATACAAGGAATTATTAGCCCTTCCCCACTTGCCCCAAAGGTTAAAAGGTACAGGAGAATCAGTTTACCCATTTGACCGTAAGAAACTTTTCACCTTCAAATTTCATCGTGATTGGTCCACTATTACAGATGTAATGTACCTATTTTTAGACTGTTACAGTTCTGTTGCAGTGTGAAAAACTTAAAGTACTTTTCCATATATATTACACAAGTAAACACAATTATGAGGGAAATCTTCCCCTGGTTGTGGAACTCGATAATGAATATTCACTCTTAAAGTGAGGAAAGTATCAAAACTTTCTCACTTGTAGGAACACCTTTCTTGTTTAAAACACTTCACCAGATAGTCCGGTGCTTTTGACGACCTTGAAAAAGAAGACAGGTTGAAAACATTAAGATAGAAATCATCATGTGGACTACAGTTAATTTGTCTTCTACAAATGCTTTCAATTTGGACGAGTCTAAAAAGTTTGTCGTTTCATCAGGAGATTTAAGTACTAGCAACACGGTATGATGGTGTGCCGAAGGACAGTTTTACGATGACCGTCTCGGTTGTCAACTTGCAGCACTAAATCCAGGCTATACATTCAGCGCTTTAACCCTTTATCACACAATCCCGAGTTTTTACGACCTTGAGGAGGGAGGCCTTTGAATACGTTGCGGGAAAAGGAGAAAATGCTGGTAACCAGCATTTTCTCCTTTTCGCACACTATTTTCTACCTTTTCAAAAAAAAAAAAAGAAAAAATCCTTTATTTCAGCCAGATTAAATCGTTGTCTTCAAGTGATTTCAATTTAGACATATACACAATTTTATCGTTCGGTAACGAGTTAATCCATGTTAGATTGTTAAACAAATGAAATGTACATTTTAATTCAACAGAAATGACACGGGTGTAGCGATTCTAGACCTTCTTGGCCAGAATATCTCACTCAATGTGGGACAGTGTAGATCAAGATCAGTCTACACTTCCTGTGCAGATTGATCTTAGACACTATCCGCAAATTTATCGCAAGTCGTGCAAAATACTAGATGCACAATGAATTTACTAGAAAACTGTGGATGTACAAAATGCACTTTTCGGAAGTCTACCTGTAGACGTTGAAGAATCATCTCCGAATTGAAGACTTGTGTGTTTGGGGGAGAGGGGGTGGGGGTGTACATGTTCGACTTGAACATCTGTCATCTTAGTATATCGTAACATATATTTCAGTGTGGTAATGCATACCATCGGTCCAATTTACAGAATATCAAATAATGTACATGCATATTGTTATGGCAACTTGGTGTTCGAGATACATGCTTTGTACAAGTTCACATACCCGTACATATATAAAGACACTTTTTGAGGTTTTAAGGCATTTTCCCTATTACAGTCCTAGTTTACTTTAAAAGTCAACGTGACCGTGCTAAATCTGTTAATTGTATGATCATTGCACTCCTTCGTGATGGTAGTGTACTTTATGTGTCAACGACTATATTGATCAACGACAGTGTACTTCATCTGTCCATGAAAATATTGACCAAGTATTCTGTATTTTACAGCGTCGATAATGTATCACTTGTATAAACACTTAAAAGTCAGTTAAAACAACAAAGAACGGGTATTTTGATTTTCAGAATTACTGCATATGTATATTTTGTAATGTCAGTTATGGTTTATACGAGTTCCCATTTTTCCAACTGAAAGACCATTTGGCTTGACCCTTAGCATGTAACACACTAACACCCTTTTGCTGTAGAAAAGGTCGTCAAGGGTGTTTCAGATCGTATTAATGCTTATAGTGCTGAATAAATCAACGGACATTTTAACTATAGAAATAAGATCCAAGTAATGGGAGAAAAAAAGTGAAATCCAAACTCCAAACTATCTCCCTTGTTAGATAAAAACCAAGGTAACCAAATTGCAACCAGGTCCTTTTGTTTGGTTTCCTTCGTTTTTATTCTTGCTTTACTAGGAGATCTTGCGATTATTATTATATGACTGATGATGTATACGTATGGTCTTCATAATATTTGCAAATCGAATTTTACTCACTGTCACCATTGCATTGCATCGAATAGATCGAATTTGTGGTTTGATAAATTTTGAAGGAGATATTTCAACCTGAACATTCCTAAATAGTGCAAAGGATATCAAGGATAAAAACCAAGTAATACCTTATTCAGGACCTAGTTAGTACTGGAGAGCTATCAAGTGAAGTAACTTTCTTTTTTCTCTCAATTTCAAGATTTCTCTCTTGTCCAGAATTTCTAAGGAAACGGATAGTGTAAATCAACGACCAGGGACAGTAGTCATGGTCTAAATTGCATTCCTAATCTAATTCTAGAATTAGAAAGTAACGCCATTCTTGATTGGTTAAACCAGATGGTTTAGCCAGTCAGAAATCACATTTTAAAAAAATTTTGGAAATTTTCGAGAATTAGGCTATGAGTGAAATAAAGAATGGTTGGTAAATACAGGCCCAGCCTGGACTTTTTTGTGAAGCTTGATTTTGATCTGGTTTGGCCACGATGGAAACTAAAACTGTAAAAGGTGCTTAACTTTTTACCAAACGACAAAATTTTAAACTGGTCCAAACTGAAAGCATGTGCAGACGACAAATAAAAAGTTGCCCCAATGACGAAATTTGTCCTCGATAGGATAGAAAACATTGTGGGAAAATGAGAAAATGCTGGTACCAGCATTTTCTCATTTTCCCACAATGTTTTCAAAAACTTTCTTCTCCATGGTCGTTAAAAGTCGGGGTTGTTTGGTTAAAGGATTAAAGGGTTAAAGCCCCCCCCCCCTTCCCCCCAGGATAAAAGATTAGTGATATAGTTCGTAAAATATTGTATGTTGAAGTGACATGTATCGTTTGTTCACAAAATTACCCGTAACCCTTTACCAAACAATCCCATGTTTTCATGATCACCAGAAAGACAGCTTTTGAAAGCACTTCGGAAAACGGAGAAAATACTGGTAATCGGTATTTTCTCCTTTTTCCGCAATGCTTTGTTTATCACTTCGTGGACAAATTTCATCGTCTATGCGACACTTTACTTCCCTTTGCAAATGCTTTCAAGTTAAACAAGTGTATCATTTTGTCGTCTTGTAGAGAATGAAGAGCTGTAGACGGAAACAGGACAAACCGAAGTGAAATGTCAATAATATTCGAAAGTGGGATGAACCTAGTTAACTCTGTCAGCGTCACAGGCGAAAAAGGGCTTTTGCAGACGGCATAGATCAAGATCAGACTGCACAGAACGTGCAGTCTGATCTTTGATCTATACCGTCTGCTTGTTTAGTCAACCCTTTAAGATGTCAGTTAACTCTTTCAGTGCCTTAGGCGAAACAGAGCTCTTGCAGACGGCATAGAACGTGCAGTCTGATCTTTGATCTATATATTGTCCGTTTGTTTAGTCAAGCCTATAAGGTAAAAGTCTTTCTCAGGTTCAGAAGGTTATAATTTCAGCAGTGGAAAGAGGTCGTGTTTAAATAGTTGGTGTGGAAACGGTTAATGAGATCGAATAACGTGCGAGTGATAGAAAACACCCCTATTAACCCTTAACCTGCAAGATAACTTGAAAAAACTTTCAAGGTGATAGTAAAAACCTAAATGTTGCTATTTCAAAGCTGTATTTTGGGAAAAAATATCTCCGTATTGACAGTGTAGATCCAAGATCAGACTGCACGTTCTGTGCAGTCTGATCTTAATCTACACTGTCCGCAGGTCAGTTAGTCGCGCTTAGCAGCCTAAGGGTTTGCTCAATAACTCCTACTAACGGCTTTTTCTTGTTGCAGCATACCGCTTTTGAAAACATTGCGGTTAAAGAGAAATGCCAAGCTTTTATCCTTTACCATACATTTCCGCGTTTTAACGACGCGAAAACAAGGCTTTTGAAAACAGTCTTGAGAGAGAAGAAAAAGTCATTGCTAGCATTTTCTCCCTCCTTTGCCTCCAATCTTTTCTATCCTTTCACAGGCAAAGCTCATCAGCTCAACAGCATTTGATATCATTTTATGTCGTTTGCAAATGGATTCTGAATGGTCGTGTCTTAAATTTTGTCGTTTGGTAAGGAGTTGAAGACTTACTTTTCATGGCGCATGTACATCTTGTTTACAGCAAAGCGCCTGCAAAGCATTTCCGGTTAAATGACGTCACATTGTAGGCCAAGGTCTGGCCAAGAAAACCTGTGACTAAAACCTGTGACTAACGTGGTCGATAATGAGTGGTTCGTCTATTTTTTTTTTAATTGACAATCAAACGTTAGGAAAAAAATCTTTCCATTTATTTCAGCAATTAGATATTTTTGAAATAATACCCACATTTAAATACCTCCATTATGCCCTAATTTAGATCTGGTAAACAGCTTGAACTTGAACTTGAAAAAGTGTATACAACCTCGATATCATGTTGGGTGCGGCACCAATCAAAAGTTTTACGCAATACTGTCATTTAAGCGCTACTAAATATGGAGTTGTCATTTTAGAAAATTAAAACTCGTCACTACAGTCATGTCGGATTCTTTTAAGCTAGGTTTAACTTGATAAAGATTAGAATTTCGAAGGGCGCCACAATCTGTTCATGTCATTATTTAAATCTAAAACAATATTCTGCCATTTTGCACTTTTTGAACTGAAAATCTTCGATTCAAGATTGTTGGGGAAAAAAATGATAACGGATCGGTGAACAAATGTTGTAGGTGCACTAAGTGCAGGTTTCTGTCCCAGAAATTGTGGGTTTGAAGATTTCGCGAAATCATTGTTGTGTTTCCGTATCATCACCAGAGGCATGTGAAGTATAGTTACGCGTAACAGTTATTTTATTGTAAGGTCAGTCCAACATTAAGTCGCTGGCAGAGAAATGATTTTCAAAAATAGGTTAAAAGTTGCCAGGTCGCTCGATCTTTGTTTACTTTTTACCTGATTTTGAAAATAATTTTTCTGCCAGCGACTAACACTTAGACCGACCACACAAGCGTAGCTCGTCAAAAGCTTGTGTGGTAAAGGGTTAAAAATTATGGTTCCATTCCAAGCATTTTCTCCTTTTCCCACAATGTTTTCAGAAGCCTCCTCTTTCAGGGTCGAAAAAAGTCAGGAATGTGTGATAAAGGGTTAAATGAAAATTGCACGTTTTGTGTAGTCCGATCTTGGGTCGCCACTGTAAAAGCAACTGCGGTTGGTTCCCCACGGGTTACAAGTTTCTATTGTATGGCACTTTCCACATGATATCAATAAGACAACAGACAATTACATTTTCCTCGACAATTAGCGCTCGTCTCTGCATTAATATGAGAACAGTTGTGATTGGTGTAGTCTTTACAAGGAAATAAGAAATCGAAGAGCGACCTTTGTAGGCTACAACTTGTAAATGAATCTGCTCAAGTCGCGATATAGTGATCATTGTTACAACAATGTTTATATGGGAGAGCATCAAATCGCTTGGGAAAAATACTGCAAAATTCTGGTAAAAAAATCAAGAAAACAAGGAGGGCTACACTGGCCCCCGCGATGAAACTGTAAAATGAAGCCAAATAGTTAGTCCAAAGGTTCGAGAATGAAGAAATGCAGTTTATCAACAGAATGGGAGTGATAGACGAGCCATGGATAAGGAGTTATGAGCCGGAAATCGACTGAAATTCTTTTTTTCCTTAAAGGCTTGACTTAACAAAGGGACGGTAGAGATCCAAGATCAGTGTGGAGGTTCTGTGCAGTCTGATCTTGATCTATACGGTCCAGAAAATCCCTTATTTTCGCCTTTGGCGCTGTAAGCGTAAAAAGGGAACTTTTCAGATTTTTATAACCTCGCCACATTACATGTGCACATGTTGGGGTAACTGGTCGAATGGAAGAAAAAAAAAAAGATTGTCTGCAGGAGGTAATGTCATAAAATGTTACCTTTTTTCAAGGCTTGTATTGCTACATAATTGAACTACTCGTAGATATTCTCGTCTGTTTATGAAATAAACCCTTATTGTGGAACGTCGATGCAAAAAATATCCCTCAAAATATCGGACACATTCAAAGATCAGGGTCCTTATTCATCAACCATTCTTAAAAAATTGTTGATTGTTGTTTGTCTTATTCTCCAAGATTTTGTAAACTTGAAAGTAAAACAGCTTCTGATTGGCTAAACCAAATGGTTTAGCCAATCAGAAGCTGTGTTACTTTCAAATTTAGAAAACTCTGGAGAATAAGACAAAGAATATTCTCAAGAATGGTTGGTGAATACGGGCTCATACTGCATGATTTGCAGTCTAGTGTTTCATCTAAACTCCCAAAAAGCACCAAGCGATTGGCGAAGTATTAGGAGCATTGCAAGAGTGCCACGGGTGCCAACGCTCGACTGCGAGTGCTTTATCTGTGACAAGTTTTAGTCGATAAAGTGACATGACTGTGTCAAAAATATTTTTAGGGTTTCCTGCCCTTCTGTTATGAGTTTTAAGAGAGTAAGCAACCAGCCCAAGTTTGAAGTAAATATATTCATTAATAATAGAGATATATCTTCACTGATAACAAAAATATGAAAAAAAAAATGAGTAAGTTTTTGCTCGACGACAATGCAGACGAGAGCAGGGGCTATCACAATACCTTGGCGTTTTCTTGAAAAACAGCGCAGCTAAAAATTAAACGTTTTCTCGCAGAAGCTATCGTTCCGAGTGGTGACGCTCGACAATTGGTGTTTGGAGACTGTGTAACGCGTTTATAGGACAGCGAGGCTTTATTAGCAGCCATTCGAAGTCCGCATAAGTAGTTCCTATCTCTGACAAGAATAATTCATACGCTCTCAGGGTCCCAAAAGAGTACTAACGAACTACGTTGGGAAGCCAGGACTGTTGGTCTTGCTGCGATATTTCGCGGTATAGAATAAATGTCAACACAGAAGGGGCTTCTTCTTGTTTTCCAATGATACAGGCATCTTTGATTGATTTTACTGTGGACTTTTGTGACTTATTGGTCAACGAGTAAAATGTCACCAAGTGACAAGAGACGGGCATGTGTTGCCATCCGGTGTTATGTTACATACATGTTGTAGTGGCAGTCGATCTGACGCTGTATTGTTGTAGTTATTAGATCACTTTGATTAGCCTTTTTCCAAAGAATCCAGATTTTTAGCCCTTATCCTGCTGAATAAGTTACAACTCTTTACCACACAATTACAACTTTTAACACCCCTGATAGAGAAGGCTTTTGAAAACATTGTGGGAAAAGGAGAAAATGCTGGTTACCAGTATTTTCTCCTTTTCCCACAATGTTTTCTACCCGATCAAAGAAAAATCATTTCATATGAGCCACATTGAAACTATCATCTGCAAATGCTTTCAATTCGGACAGGTCTAAAATTTGTCTTGTGGTAAAGGTTTAAGTAAAACTTTCAACCCGATAGTAAAAACCAAAATAATGTTTTTTCAAACTTATTTCTTTGGAGAAAAAGATCTCCTTATCGGACAGTGTAGATCCAAGATCAGACTGCACGTTGTGTGCAGTCTGATCTTGATCTACACTGTCCGCAAAAGATCAGTGAGTCGCGCTTAGCAGCTTAAGTGTTAATCGACCCTGAGTATGACGGATTTTGAAAATATTGTGGGAAAAAGGAGAAAATACTGGAAACCGGCATTTTCTCTTTTCCCACAATATTTTCTACCCTTTCAAAGATAAATTCCATATCTAAGCTGCAGCTGATTTGTCGTCCGCAAATGTTTTTAATTAGGACAAGTCGATTTTTTTCTAAATTTCAATTCCTCGAAACAATTTGTTCAGTTGATATATCGTTAACAAATTTAGTGAGCTAGTTTCATTAAAGTAGTAGACCCCTAATTGAAAACAGTTATTTCCACTATAATATTATCCTACAAAATTTGCTATGATCAAAAATGAGTATTTTTGTACTACCTTAACCGGGCAACTTTTTCCTTTTTTTCCTTCTTAGAATTATCATTTATAAATCTAAAACCATTTTATTCTCATTACAAAGGGAGATAATAATTATCTCCCTTTTCAGGAAACTAACAAAAGTATCAACAAATAATTTCAAGATAGACATCAAAGGAATTTCTGGTCGGTTAAAAATGTGCAAAAGTATTATATCAGTATAAATCCTTATTTTTTATCAACTAACAGGAAATTTTATTCCATGTTGCACTAGAAGTGTTAGGGGTCTACTACCTTAATCCAATGGGTCCTGCGTTGCTCAGTGGTAAAGTGTAGGACTACTGACCTGGAGGCCCCGGGTTCGAGCCTCACTGGATCCATTGGATTTTTTGTGGGAGTGTCCTTGGGCAAAACACTTCAGAACCCCAGCCTAGTACTGGTGAAACGCATGAATATGTTAGCTTTCGCCGTGACATGACTGAAATAATGTTGAAAGCGGCGTAAAATACCATATAATCAATCGATTGATACAATCAATCAATCAGTCAATCAATTCATCAATCGAAGATATAGTTGCATGGAGATATACCGCGTTTGGTTATCACTACAGAGTTTGTTTTCTCCTTCTATTAGCAGTGTTTCTTTACGAAAATCTTTGTTGTGGATACTAATTAAAATTAAAGGACGGCATGGATCGAGAAGAGAGTGCAACTTGAGATCTTCATCCATGCCGTTCGCAAAACTGCCTGTTTTCGCTAGTAGCAATTACTGTAAGAAAATGTCTGGTCCTAACACATACCATTTTTTTCAAAAATGATTTTAGTCATCCATAAACATTTCATAAACTTGGCACACTATTGGTTAACCCTTATCCTGCTAAAAAACTAAAATGAAATTTTCATTTCGATAGTTAAAACCCAAATATTGCAATGTCAAAGTTATGTTTTAGGGAATAATATCTCCTTATCGGACAGTGTAGATCAAAGATCAGACTGCACGTTCTGTGCAGTCTGATCTTGATCTACACTGTCCGCAAAAGGTCAGTGAGTCGCGCTTAGCAGCCAAAGGTTTAACCCTTAGAGTTCTACCACAGTGTAAGCAAGATCTTTGTTCTGCACTGTTCAATATTATAAGTTTTTACCAAACGATGAAGTTCTACACATGTCCAAATTAAAAGCATTTGCAGACGCCAATTTAAATCTGACTCAAAAATTGAAATTTGATTTTGGAAAGATAGAAAAAACTGTTGGAAAAGAGGAAAATTTTTCGGCTAGTTTTCAGTATTTTCTTCTTTTGACACAATGTTTTCAAGTATATTCTTAACCCTTAGCCTGCTAAAGAAATGAAATGAAACTTTCAAACTGATAGTAAAAACACAAATTTTGCTATTTCAAAGTTACTTTTGGAGACAAGCTAATCTCCTCATCGGACAGTGTAGATCCAAGATCAAACTGCACGTTCTGTGCAGTCTGATCTTGATCTACACTGTCCGCAAAAGGTCCTTGAGTCGCGCTTAGCAGCCTAAGGGTTAATCCTTTAGAGTCATTAAAACTCGGAATTGTTTGGTAAAGGGTTAATTACTGTTTAACTCTTTACCAGGCGACATACCTGTAGACTTATTCAAACAAAAAATAAAGGAGTTAAAGATGACACATTATGTTCGGTTCAAAAGATATTTGTCTTTTAAATGGTATGAGAAAAAGAATGTGACAAGAAGGAAATACTGATTACCAGACTATTACTCAAGCGAACAATTAGAACTACTTTTGCACTTTTTCTTAACGGAAAACTATCATTTTTATAATTTTGGGTGGAATACAAGCCGTTTTTTAGACTTCATTTGGGAGTTTTCATTTATTTGGAAACACTTTTACAGAAAGTGAAAAGAAACAATAAGAATGACACAATGAATAATAGCAATAATGATAATGATGATCAGCTTTATCTTCCATTCCGATTACATTAATGAGCTAAGCTCTGTGAAAGGGAGGCTAAATGCATCTGCAAAAAGTATCGACTCTTGTCAGCTTGCGCAGTCCGCGCAAGCTGACATGGGTCGAAACTTTTTGCTATTTGTAAATTCATCCAGTCTATTTATTATTTATCAATCATTTATGAATTATTATTTTTTCAGTCAATTCTCAGACTGAATGGATGTAAAAGACTCCTCATTATGTAATGTGTTACTTGCTATAATGCATTACGGGGACGCATTAAGCCGCCTTTTCACAGAGCACGGTGCATTACATTTGAGTTTCGATTACATAATTAAGTCTTCGGAATGTTATCGGAAAAGAATCTTTTTCGCGTAAATAAAAGTTCAACTTGTCCAAGAGCAATCGTTAGAATAAATAAATGAAAGTCTAAAAAATTTATTAAAATTTCAAATAGAAAAGCGAATCATGAAGAATAAATTTTTTATAGAGTTGAATGATAATACTAGTATCACTCATTACTACTAAATACTTTTTAAATTACAATAGGTTAGCAAGTATATGTACCTTTATCTTGTCTCAGGCAGCATGCAGTTGTTATACGGTTTGCTGGGATGAAGAGCAGACAGCACATAGTCTTGAAAACTATATTTAATCCTTTATCACAAGATCCCAAATTTTAAATACCAAAAAGACGGCATCAAAAGACATACTGGGAAAAGGAGATAATGCTGTATGAAGCATTTCTCCTTTTTTCCCCATGTTGTTTTTTCCTCTATCAAAGAAAAATCCAATCATTTGAGCGAATTAGTATCCAGCAGATGCTTTCGATATGGCTGAGTGTGATTTTTAACATTCAGGAAAAATTAACGCTTTACCACACAATCCCGAGTTTTAACTACCCTGAAGACGAAGGCTTTTCCCACACTGTTTTCTACTCCATCAAAGACTGAAATCATCATTTTAGAAACATTCAATTTGTTGTCTGCAACATAGGGGTCCGTAGTTTGATTCCTGTCACCCATAGACTATGTATTATAAACAAGGGATTTAACTGTATGCAGCCCGTTACTCGCCCCCGGTTACAAAAAACAACGTATCTTTTCTACCCCATCAGTTATTCTCCTATTTTTTTCAACAGCTGAGAGCTAAAACATTTTTCTACCAGAAAAACACAACTGTTTGTCAGTGGCTAATGCAGTTTGGCTGATACATTCGCTCGAACTTGTAAACTCGCTCAAAAATCTGTGCCATTGACACGGGTTCATACATCCGTTTTCAAGATATAAAATGCACTTTAGATCCAATGAAACGCAGCATTAGCGGCACCCACCCTTTAAACATGTTTAAAAATACTACTGACCTATAGTCTTTATCTTCAATAACGACGAAACGCCTCAGAATTCGTTGAAATTGTGATCCACGTTCTTATTTCGAACAGCTGCAGCCATCTTCTGTCAATGTGACATTGTTTGGAACGAGAAATTTCATTGGTTGATATGTACCAACAGTCGTGCATTCAACCAATGAATTTTCGTACAGCTGCTCACACCTTTTTGTCACGTGACAGTACGGTGACACTGTTTGGAACGAGAAATTTCATTGGTTTATATGCGCGAACGTCAGTATGGAATGTACGAACCCGTGTCAATGGCGAAGATTTTTGAGCGAGTTTACAAGTTCGAGCGAATGTATCAGCCAGACTGCATTAGCCACTGACAAACAGTTGTGTTTTTCTGGTAGAAAAATGTTTTGGCTCTCAGCTGTAGAAAAAATTAGGAGAATAACTGATGGGGTACAAAAGATACGTTGTTTTTTTGTAACCGGGGGCGAGTAACGGGCTGCATACAGTTAAATCCCTTGTTTTAGTCTATGGGTGATAGGAGTCAAACTACGGACCCCTATGGTCTGCAAATGCTTTCAATTTGGTCAAGTGCAAAATTTTGTCGTTTGTCAATGAGTTTTAACTGATTTCGCCGTCTACTAGATTACATATATTTTACTCACATCTATTACACACTGCCTTCTGAAACAAATTTTTCAGCGGGCGATTTTGAAGCCATCGTATCGAATATGGATAAAAAATAGTGATGATCAAGATTCAGTACACTAAAAGGTTCGAAAATAATATGGCAAAAAAAAGAAGAAATTGCTCTCACGACAGTTTTATTTTTCTACATTTTTTTTAAAGTCACATGTTGCAACATGGATAGAAAATCGTCTGCATGTGGTACTGTTTCGAGAAAACGCCGAAGTGATGCTACCTCTGGGTGAAAGAATTTTTTTACCCCTTTACCAAACAACCCCGTGTCAAAGGATCCCAATAAAAAGGCATTTTCGAAAGCATTGTGGGAAAGGAGAAATTGCTGGTAACCAACATTTTCTCTTTTCCCACAATGCTTTCTAAATTGATTTTTTTCTTTTAAATCTACATTATCTACTTGGCTGAGATAAGGGAAAGCCTAAAAATAGATTTTTTTGTCTTGTTTCTCATTTTAAAAGAAAATGTATGACAGTTTTATTCGGAGCTTTAAGGGTTAAGGACATTCGCACGTAGATATCCAGATAAGTCACGTACTGTGTCGATCAAAGCACAGACCAAATTAAATGTAGTCTGATCTGGATTTATGTTGTCTGCAATTCATTAATCTTTATCCTGCTAAATAACTGAAATGAAACTTTCAAGCCGATAGTAAACCCCCCCAAAAATGTTGCTATTTCAAAGATATATTTCAGGGAAAAATATCTCCGTATCGGACAGTGTGGATCCAAGATCAGACTGCATGTTTTGTGCAGTCTGATCTTGATCTACACTGTATGCAAAAGGTCAGTGAATCGCGCTTAGCAGCATAAGTGTTAAATCTTGCCAATAGCACCCAAAAACTTTAATGTTTATACCGTTCTATAGACTATAGTAACACAAGATGAACGTCTACAAAACTTAATTTTTTATTGTCATAATAGCTACAATTAATTCATAATTAACTCATTTTGCACCTAAAAGCTTTTTTTTCAAAGGAAATTACAAGTAAATACATAAGTGTTCTCTCTCCCTTTCTTTGTCTTTCCCTGAGGATAAAATGAGATACATGATCATTAAATTAATTTGGTTGCTTGGACAGCAATATTTATCCTCAAAGTCAATCTTTGATGAACTATCTGATGGTAACAAAAAGGTAAATCGGCCAAAACAAAGCCACTTATCTTTTAAGGGCGATTCTTACATTGCATTGAATTAAATGATCTCTTCAAAAAGTATAGTGGGTTTCAACTTACAATTTCAGATCATTTTCGGTTATTATTGTAGTTTGCGCATTTATTTTCCAACAAAATCTCTCATTCTTTTGCCAACAAAGTCTCGCATACGTTTGCCAACAAAGTCACGCATTCTCTTTTCCTGATCATAGGTATCTATATCGGTGGGATATGTTCGCTTGCCAACAATTTGTCGAATATATTTAGGTTTTCGAACAAAGTACCTCTGAGTGATACGGAAAAAGTCCTCGGGAAATTCTCGTTTACCAACAAAGTCGCGGAATCGTTTTTCTAAAGCAGCAAGAGTGCTAGCATCCAGGCTTCTTTTCCCAACAAAATCACGCATTCTCTTATCATAGCCGTTGAAGCGTTCCTCAGTTTGGTCTTGGTATGCGGGATCGTCGTAGACCTCGCCGAACTCGTCATCAGATGATCGCTTACCGACAAATTCCCGCATTCTTTTGTTGTTTTCACCAAGTTCCTCGTCTGATCTTTTTCCAACGAAATCTCTCATTCTCTTCATAATGTCATCGTCGGAAGTTGCACGCTTTCCTAGAAAATCACGATAGCGTTTTTCAGCCTGAATTTCTTCAGGGAAGATTTCAGAGGGTAATAAAATGTCACCATCGTCCTCGCCGTTAGGAATCGCAGATCGCTTGCCAACAAAATCTCTCATTCGTTTACCAATGAATTCGCGCTGTCTTTTTTCTATACTGTCTGGTTTTAAATCACTTAATTCACTTACTCCGCGTTTGGCTCTTTCATGTAAGTCCAACTCTGAATTGTCATCAGCAGATGCAAAAAGTAGTACACAATACATACAAATAGAAATACAGTGTATCAATTCAGAGATATTCATATTTGTTGCTTTCTTTTAAAGCAAATCTTGAAAACTTTGGTAATTATTCTGCCTCCCACGTTATCTCTTTACTTTTTTTTTCAACAGCTTAAAGTTTGTGAAGTTAATTTACAGTTCTGACAAAGTACAATAGCAAAGACAGAATGACAGACTGGAAGCGATAGTCGATGTTTTTATCGGCTCTAACACACCCCGCGTGTGACGTGGAATACATTAGACAGCAATCGTATCGATAAATTGAATAACAAACAGCTCGCTATTGACCAACTTCTCTAAAGATGTTTAACCGTCATTTTCTTCTATAAGAATAATATTTATTCGAAGAAACTATGAAATCAGAATTAAATCATCTAATTTTCTAGATTTCTACAGGCGTCACGCGCGTTTTTGATTAACACTTTACCAACAATCCCGATTTTAACGACGACCCTGAGAGAGGAGGATTCTAAAAACGTTTTGAGAAAATGAGGCAATGCTAGCTACCCGCATTTTCTCCTTCTCCCACATTGTATTCCACCCTTACTTAGACAAATTTCAAGTTTTGTGCAACATTTACCTTTTCATCAGCAACTATTTTCAATTTGGACCAGTCAACGATTTTGTCGTCTGGTAAAGCGTTAACATTCTGAAATCTCTTATGTTTATGGAGAAGGCATGACACTATCCGAAATGTGGAAGAGTTGATAACCTTTTAGAAAAAAGCTGTAACTTCCCGTAAAGAAAAGCTGTACGTTCAAACTCAAGCTTTTAACTTTAATAATGCATTGCTAAACAGCCAGAAGAATCCTCATGAGTCGCCCTAAGCACCTAGCACCACTGTCATGGACTTAACTTTCGGGATCATGAGTCGCCCAAAGAGTGTCATAGAAATTGTATTTCTCTGAATAATAGTATTATTGCATGGAAACTTTAAAAAGAGTCAATCGCGTCTTGGAATAATTTCTTTTGATTAATATTGTTCTGTAATTCGCTTCCGATTGTCTTCAATTTCCTCTTCTATAAAATGGGGAAAACCGGGGCGAGAAAGGAAGAGGGATAATGAAAGAGAAGCGGGGAGTTGAGATGTTTGATATGGAGTAATATTACATTGCTTTCTAAATCATGCTGGGCTGAGACATTACCGAGTTCGTTTTATCGCTTCCATACAAGTTGTAGACAATTATTTCAAATGTTTGATTTCCGATTGTCTCGCTGACTGAAGCACTATTCTACGTTCAAGACAAATTATTGCCAAATAGGTACGCAATTATTATTATTTACAGTGTACTTCACTTAACAGAAACAATTTATTGTAAATCAACAAACACTTAAGTCGGATTTCGTAGATTTTCAGTACCCTCCAGACTTTTGGGAGAAACAACTCTGTACCCACCGAGCTTTTACAGATGTTGGCATCTCATTGTATGGTTATTTTTATTCGTATCTTGTGTGTGTCCTTTTTAGAAGGTGGCGGATACATTCAAATAACAATTAAAGAATTTTGGACCAATTTTACCAATCAAGTATATATACTGATGCAAATAATCGCTTTATGAAAACAGATTTACTCGTTACCGAAGTTCTTTTCTTCTATCCACAGACAGCAGTTTTAAGCCTGTGTGCATCATTTTTTTTACATTTCATAATTTTATCTGTAATTGCTTGAACAAAGCAAATGGTCGTTGTGCCATATGGCATGCAACACGCAAAAAGGGGCATTCGGACATCTGAGTAAAGTGTCGTTTCGGATCAGCCTGCGCAGTCGGCGCAGGCTGATCCGAAACGACACTTTTCCGTTTTTATGTAATTTTCTGTTTTGCGCAAGTTTACTGAAGAACAAAATCTAACGTAGACGTAAAGCGCCGTCTCGGATTAGCCTGCACGGACTGCGCAGGCCGATCTGAGACGACACTTTACGCGAATGTCCGAATGCCCCTTTTCGCGTGTTGCAAGTCAATTATAGTTTTTTTCTTATTCTGCAAAGACGTAGAAAATCGTATTTGTGATGTGATCTGTTCATTGAGTACGATATTCTCGTCGGCCAAATAGTTTAGCTATTATGGGCATTTCTCCTATATAAACAAAATGGCAGCCGAGTTTAATGTCTAATTCATAAATACACATAAAAACATTATGACAAAATGATGAATTGCTCGTTACGAGCACGTTGTGCTTTGGCCACATTGTTTTCCATGGTGATCTGCTGTAAGACGGAGAAAGATGTCAACGGGAGGTAATGAGTTCACGTCTGGTAGGAGGAAGGTCCCTGATTGGTCACATTCTGAATATTGAAATAAATGGTATTGACTTCTGTCATCTGGTGATGACTTTTAGCTATTGTTGTCACATACATGTACATGGGGCTTTACCGAAATAACACGTGGCGCCTAGCAACCCCCTCCCCCTATATTTAATACTTTACAACACAATCCCGAATTTTAAGGATTAAGGACCCCAAGAAAAGGACCGGCATTTTCTCCTTTTCCTACAACGTTTTCTACCCTTTCAAAGAAAAGTTTCCTTATTTGTGCAACATTTAGTTTGTCGTCTGTAAATGATATCATTTTGGACCGGTCTAAAATTTTGTCGTTTGGTAAAGATTTAACCTAGTACCAGACGACTTAAACTCGTCCATTTTGAAAACAAATGAGCCTTGCTCTGTGAAAAGGGGGCTTAATGCATCAGCGAAAAGTATCGACCCAGGTCAGCCTGCGCAATCCGCGCAGGCTGACCTGGGCCGAAACTTTTCGCTATTGGTCAATTTTCTGTATGCCCAAGGACCAGTCTATTTCATGATAAGTCAGTTGTTAAAAAAAGTGGATATTATGGATCCATAAGTATGTGATGGCTTGCCTTGTACCATGGATCACGGAGATGCATTAAGCCCCCTTTTGTCAGAGCATGGTTCAAATGTAAACGACATGGTAACCCTTATCGTGCTAAATAAGTTAAATGAAACTTTCAAGCCGATAGTAACACCCAAAAATTCTAGTTCAAACTTCTTTTTATGAAGAAATATTTCTGCTTATCGGACAGTGTAGATCCAAGATTAGACTGCACGTTTTGTGCAGTCTGATCTTGATCTACACTGTCCGCAAAAGGTCATTGAATCGCGCTTAGCAGCCCATGGGTTACACGTGATTCAAGTTGAAAGGATAGAAACACATTGATTTCCCTTGATGTTTTGAAAACCCTTTATTCCTCAAATGCATTTAAAATAGATTATTTGGTAGAGTGTTTAAACATACGGATGGTAATTGACGTAATTGTTGTATTAGGTACAACTGATAAATTAAGATAAGCGATGCTCTGTGAAAAAGGGGGCTTAATGCATCTGCAAAAAGTATCGATTCAGATCAGCCTGTGCAGTCTGCACAGGCTGACCTGGGCCGAAACTTTTTGCATCTGACGAATTTTCTGCACGTCAAAGAACTATTGTACCTCATGATTCAATCGGTTGTGAGACAGAATGAATTTTAGAAATACAGAATTATGTGAAGATTTGCTTGGTATCATACATCACGGAGATGCATAAGTCCCCTTTTGCCGGAACATGTCTCAGATATATTTGAAATAAATCGTCGGTTTACTTCCAAAACCTCGTAACTACAGCTTGTTACAAGCTGTAGTTACGAGGTTTTGGAAGTAAAGCGACGAAATATGTCTTGTTATCTAATGTGGCTAGTAGTGAAATCACACTTTAAAAAAAATAACACCTTGTGCCTCTGCTTGGGACTGCACCTACAATATGACGTACTAAATGAGGTAAATCATGATAAAAGTCAGTGTGCACATTATGTAATGGGGGGAAAAAAATCATTGTTAGTCATAAAAAAAAAATGAAACAGGTACCAAAGTGGAAATCTGAGTGGTGTACAAGTGACGACTTTCTTCCCAAAACAGGTTGCCAGGTGGGAGGTGGAGACATTTTTATCTACGAGTCAAGTAGTTGTAGCTATTTACACAATTACTATACCAGTACGAAAGTACGCTCTTGCGGTGGACAGCCAAGAAAATACTCTCGGAAACAGTGATTGTTGCACTGCTTTCTGTCATTAAAAAGCCTTACTTTCACATATTTTGTTTGTGACGAAACTACTTGTAAGCGGTATATAAAGCAACTAATAAAGCGCCATGGAAATAAAATGTTAGAAATAAAGCAAATTGTTATAAGTATCTGCTGCGTTTCCCATAATGGTTTCCATATTATTCAACGTGTTTTGTCCATAAATATCGCTTACAAGTATCGTAACAAATCTTATACAATTTGTGAAACGCCCAAACTATTGTGTGAAACAGATACTGACATCATTTTCTTACATAAAACATGATTTGACGTATTATATTGAGAGGATAGTACGGCAGGTATGTTGTTTGTTTTACAAATATAATCTCACTTTTTGAACAAATAAGGGAAATTGGTGAAGTTTACCCGATACACTGGCATCATGTTCTGCTGACGAAGTCACATGTAACATAGCAAAATTTTCATAGTTTGTAACGCAAATTTAACATGATTACGAATGAAAATAGCCGCCGTTTGAAAAGACTCTTTACCAAACAATCCCGTGTTTTAGGAATCCTGGAGAGGAAGATCTTTGAAAGCATTGTTTTATATATTATGTAAAATTTTATGCTGAATACAAAAATAAAACAAAAACGATATGTTGACGTAATCGATTTATTGTTCAATGCCTGTTTCCATGGTTACAGTATACCACAAATTCTAAAAATTTTGACTTTTGCTTGAAAATGATAATGGCATTGTCAGACAGCTTTGGTTTTGTAATTTATATAAAATCAGATATAGATATTTGTATATTTTTATGTAACATTCAGAAAAATTGATTTTTAGTCATAACTTTGTAGAAAGATTCATTTTATTGCAATTTCGTATTCACAAAAGGACGAACACGCCCAGACGAACGAGCCGGGACAAACAAGCCCGGGCGAACAAGCCCAGGGACGAAAAAGCTCGTTCCCATGCGCACTAGGTTGCGCAAAGAAAATACCGAAAACGTCCTTAAGTCTAACCGGTGAATGTGTAATTGTTAGGCTTCAAGATCATATGGCGTGTACTAAGAGCATTATGCAGCTGTAAATTGTTCAAACGATGGTGTTCGGACAAGATAAGAGAATACGATGGAGAACTAGTAAGACAGTCACTAGATTCCACACAAACCTCCATGCTGCGATACTTGATCAATAAGTCATGCTCTTTGTCAGGTAATGTTTTTTTTTCTTGCAAGCTGTTCAGATTTTTTGACTTTTGACTTTCAGTAAACGAGACATGTTTTCCATGCCGATGTTCTCGAAGCGGGTATGTACACTTAGACACTTAGGGGCCTGTAGTAATAACTTTTTTAGTCTAATTCTGAAGAATTGTCTTTATTTAAAGTAATTCTATCTTTGATTGGTTAAACCAAGTGGTTACTTGTCTTTACTCTTAAAATCTAGAATATGATGCAAACGGGTTCACAAATTTCCCGCCAATAATATGTTCGCTGCCTCCCCTGTGTTGCAGTCGGCAGGAGTCCATGTAGAACGCAATATAATTCCGATCATTAAGTGATATTGTTGCAAATGGCACCTAAAACAATCTAGTCTGATTAATTGATTTTTACCATATAAGTAAGATCTTTGTTACGATAGTCTTACAGTGCTGACGGCCATGTGATACAAACTGCAAATGCTACACTAGACTCGTTCATTCTTTACCAGTCGCTAAGGTAACAACCTATTCCATAGGCACCATGTTAATCTCGCAACGACTTTCAGCTTAAAGTTGGACGCCCTTTACAAGACGATGAGATTTCAGACTGGTCCGTATCGAAACCTTTGACCGACGGTAAGTGAAACGTGGCTTAGATGATAAAAATCGTCTTTGGAAGAGTGTAAAACGTTGTGAGAAACAGACAAAATGCTGGTTACCAGTATTTTCTCCATTTCCCCATGTTTTCAAAAGCCTTTTTGCTTAGGATCGTTTAAGGACGGACCTTTTTGGTGAAGTGCTTGGGTTTATTCCTGTAACTGTTTGCCTGAGTCCGAGTAACTGTTTGTCTGTGTCCGAGCTTTGCGTCATAGGTCTATACTCGTTTAGCGAGCAAAAGATAGGTGGACTTTTCTGACTATGCTGCCCGCCCACACCACAGATAATGAAATTTATCTATGACTGATAGTTTATTACCTAGATTTTCTTTCAATATGATCAATCAGTTGTATTGAATATTAAACACAACCGCTTGGATATAAAGAAAAAACAGACCGACCGACCGACCGACCAACCGATCCATCAGTCCGTCCATCCATCCATCCATCCATCAATCAATCAACATGAAAATATAGAAATCTTTTCAGCACGATGTGAGCACCATATTATTATGGAATCAAAATACTTCCGCTTTTGTCAGTGATTGACATGATACTACATACAAGATGTACATATTATATTATTTCATTCTTCCCGGTAGGATATCGAGAAATGGCAGTGAAAATATTTTTCGATATTACACGGGTACGACCAGTGAAAATACCGATTTTTATATTCTAGTTACCTAGGTAAATTGCGCGCGACTCACAACCAGATGGAAATATGACGTCATTTACCTTACATTTCTCGCGCTTGACGTAATATTGTAATGCGTTGCTATGCGCGAGGGGTACGCCACGGGGAATAATTGAAAAGAACTGTACTGGATTTTGATAAAGCTCCTCCAAGAAAGGGTTAAAAGCATGAAATAAATAGAATATTTGTTTTTTTCGGTGAAAGATCGAAATTTATTTCATCGAGTGAACACCATCGGTAATATTTTCACGAGTGGCACCACTCGTGAAAATATTACCGATGGTGTTCACTCGATGAAATAAATTTCGATCTTTCACCGAAAAAAACAAATATCCCCTATATCTTTTTTTGTCGATCTAACAACTCGAATATATCAAAGTAAAACCTAAACAATGATATTTTTTGACAGTGGAAAGCTTATTTGTTTTTGATTAGGATCTGTAGTAGATTTCTGTCTTTGGCACAAACTGATCACCTCTTGAAAAAAAATGGTGTTGGTGATTTTGAAAAGAGCCTTATGAAATTTGGATAATTGACATGATTTATTGTGAAAAAAAATAATAAATACATTATCACGTGAGCCTTGTGGAAAAAGGAGAAATTGACGTTACAAGCATTTTCTCTTTTGTCTGAAAATGTTTGCAAAATTGGTCTGCTATAAGAGGATAGCAACTTGTCCCATGCTCTGTGAAAAGTGGGCTTAATGAATCTCCGTGATGCATGATACCAAGCAAGTTATCACATAATTATAATTGTGGCTCCATAAACACCATTTTGACTAAATCATGAGGTTAACTGGTCCTTGGGCATGCAGAATATTGACCAATCGCAAAAAGTTTCGGCCCAGGTCAGCCTGTGCGGACTGCGTAGGCGGACCTGGGTCGATACTTTTTGCAGATACATTAAGCCCCCATTTCACTGAGGATGGCTCAATTAATTTGTAATTTGTTAAAGGCTTTTTTTAGTATATAAGGGGTCAAAATTGTGAAAGTTTTTGTGTAGTTCTAAGTTCGAAACTCAAAGCAAGCACAGATGTTTTCTCGCAGTATTACATACAACACGTCAACATATCGAAGTCGTAATGAGTAGAGGAGAAGGAACGAATCATGACGTAATGAATTTCATTAACCATTAAGCTGGTAAGGGCGACTCAATGACCTGTTGCGGACAGTGAAGATCAAGATCAGACTGCACAAAACGTGCAGTCTGATCTTGGATCTACACTGTCCGATAAGGAGATATTATTCCCCCAAAATTAAGTTTGAAATACTACTATTCGAGTTTTTTACTGTCGGCATAAAAGCTGTATTTTACTTATTTAGCAGGATAAGGGTTTTTGAGCTCACAACCTCTGGAGCACTAACTATGTGCCTTATCACTGGACTACTGTGGCTTGGCTTGTGCTACTGAGGCCCTCTTACAGGGCGGAAGTTGACTAAATAAAGAAAATAAAAAAAAATACTGATTCGCATTTGTATGCCTGATAACTTTCAATCAGAGAAAAAATGTCTAAATTACCTAAACTGACAATATAGCGTAACTTATAACAATACAAGACTATTCAACTGTAAACTGTGATGTCTTGTGTGTTTTAACTCTTTTGCAAATGACAAAATTTTGGAAACTTCCAACTCAAAGCATCTATAGACGACAAAGTCGAAATTGGTACAAATGATCTGAAAATCTCTGACAGGATATAAAACAATTTAAGAAAAGGAGGAATTGTTTGTTACGAGAAATTTCTCCTTTTCCACAATGTTTCCAAAAGCTTTTCTCCTCAGAGTTGTTAAAACATAGGATTGTTTGGTGAAAGGTTAACTCTTTCTCTGCCTACTTAATGAATGCGATATTTACTGTAAGTCTGAATGTAGATTTCTACTGCAATCAAAGATAACTGTGGTCGAAGTTTAGTATCAGGTAGCGGAAGATGTAGGTCAAGATCAGACTGCACATTCTGTGCAGTCTGATCTTGATCTACACCGTCCGCAAAAGGTATTTCAGTCGCTACTGGCACTGACAGACTTAGAGCTAATTGAACAATTTATTTATGACTGTTTATCCGGTTCGTTTACCACTGTAATGTGAGTGGAATCTTTCCAAGAAACACGTAGCCTACATAATGAATGAATCACCACAGTAACATCCATAACGATTTTTCTAGCATTGGATAACGATAACAATAAAAGATGATAAAGCAGGAGATATGAAGTGTTGGACTAGACGTGCTAATTTCACGCAAAATTTACTTCTAAATTAGTTAACCCATTACTCCATGATGTAACTTTGGGATTTCTCTGATATTTTTGGGGCGTCTGAGGGAAAGACGATTAAATATATACATATAATTGAATACTTTGGTGTAGGTAGAAATTAGTAAACATTATGCCAAAAACGAGAAATCATTATTTTTAAGAACTATAGGCCTACTTACCAAAACAGTTCAAAAGTCTTGAAGCACATGGACGTCAAAAGCCTTCCACAAGAGTAAAGTTTAAGAATTTTCAGTTATAAATCTTTTTTTTTTTTATTCCTTTTTCTTGAAAATTGGCCAATGATGTTTACGACTGAATACTAGAGGATTTTCGTTGAGTAAAATTTCTTTAAACATGTTACAGGAAATGGAAATATGAAGGGTTTTTTTTTTTTAATGAAAGGTTTCATTTCTTTTGATTCGTAGAATGCCAATTGTAAGTATTAACTTACTATAGGCTTTTCAAACTTTTGAACTACTTTTCTCTGCGAAAGCTTATTGTTTTCTTTGGCAATTAGCCCTATGTTTAGGGTTATGAAAGGCCAAAACCTGGCTTAAACCAAATACGACAACAACTGCAAAAAAAATCTGCGATTAGTTAATTTTTACGCTTTCAGCAAACTCCCTGTAGTATTCAGATATTTTTTTGAAAATGTCACAAAAATCCACGTATTACCGAGACGTTAAAATTGACTAATTTTGTCATTTTGACATTTCTTAACCCTTACAGTGCAAAAGACAACTTCAGTCGCAATTCGAGGGACAGTTTGGGATTAGACCGCACTAGACTTGCAGCGTGATTTGGTTCAACACTCTACCAATGTTTTCCGACTACATGCACTATCTGGCTAATACTGAAATAGCAGTGCATTTGGTCCTAAGTAGCAAATAGAAATGTCCATTCCTGTTTTTTTTGGATGAGAGAGGGGAGTGGGGGCGGAGCTGGGTGGGAGGGAAGCTGTTATACTATTAGTAAAGGTTACATATTACGGTATTTCGAACCGTCTTTCAGTGTCTCTGGAAAGAAAAATCAAAGTACTGAAAGTACTAATAGAAGGTGATGCTAGAAATATGTTAGCAAATAGGTTTTAACAGTGAATCATTTCATTAACAATTACATTCATCTGATGGTTGATAACATCTTTTTCCTCTGATTTATGTAATGTTTTAGAGTCTGCTCAACAGCAATAACCAGTATAAATGTTGATTTTCACATATTCATGCGACTGCTCATTTAATCATACATTTTAGTACACATGATGCCTGTCAACTTCTTTAAACTTTTGTCCCCAGTCTAATCTTATGAACACATCTTCTGCTGTAGGTAATGGATATTCTCCTATATCAAATACAGTATTAAAGATGACTTTGCAGTCTCCTTAAATTCTAACTTTATTGTCAGGTTTTAATACTCAGGTCTCTGCCAACTCTCAGAATTTTAGGAGAAGTTACTTCTCCCTAGCCTGAGAATTAGGAGAAGTTTTTCAAAATTCAGAGAAGTGGTCAGACTTTGAGGAGAAGTTTAGACAGACATTAAAAACAGGATGTAAGCTGAGTTGTACAAGGAAATAATAATATTTTAACAATTTCACAGTTTAATTACATACAAAATCATGTCAATACATGAAATAATATAATTCTTTCTATCTTTTTAATCAATATCCTTATTTGTATAAGAAACTACTTAAATCTTTGCAACTGTGAACACAATAAAATTTTAGACCAGTCCAAACTGAAAGCATTTGCAGACGACAAATAAAATGGGACACAAATGACAGTATCTGTCTTTGAGATCTTTGAAAACAATGTCAGAAGAGAAAAAAAAATGCTGGTTACCAGCATTTCTTCTTTTCCCACAATGTTTTCAAAAGCCTACCTCTTCAGGGTCTCTTAAACTCAGGACTGTGTGGTAAAGATCTAAAACATGTTTATTGTTTCCCCAGCTCAATCCATACACTTTATGGATATAAAACATTGTGGAGAAGTTACTTCTCCTTAGCCTGAGAATTAGGAGAAGTTTTTCAAAATGCAGAGAAGTGGTCAGACTGAGGAGAAGTTTAGACAGACATTAAAAACATGATGTGAGCTGAGTTGTACAAGAAAATAGTAATATTTTAACAATTTCATAGTTTAATTAAATACAAAACCATGTCAATGCAAGAAATAATATAATACATGTACTTTCTATCTTTTTAATCAATATCCTTATTCGTATAAGAATCTACTTAAATCTTAGCAACACAACAAAATTTTAGACCAATCCAAATTGAAAGCATTTGCAGACGACAAATAAAATGGGACACAAAAGACAGTATCTCGCTTTGAGATCTTTGAAAACAATGTCTGAATAGAAAAAAAAAAATGCTGGTTACCAGCATTTTCTTCTTTCAACATAATGTTTCCAAAAGCCTTCCTCTTCAGGGTCAGGACTGTGTGGTAAAGAGTTTAAACATGTTTATTGTTTCCCCAGCTCAATTCATTCCCTTTTTTTATTAAAAAAAATTATGGAAAGAGAACGCATTACTTGCTTGAATAATGGTTTCTCTTAGCACATTTTTGGTTTTTTTTCTGAAATCTTCCAAGCACTATTATTTCCAAAATCCTGAACAGAATTTTTTGCTGAAATTCATTCTTTCTACCAGGTAAGATAGTTTCTGACAATCAAAATAAAAGCATTTGCAGCAGAAAGATATAGATAATGACTCAAAGGATGTAAATAATGCTAAAAAATAATGAAAATATTTTGTCAAAAGGAGAAAATCTTACTACCAGCATTTTCTCCTATTGCCACAATGTTTTCAACTTTCTCATGGTAAGTAAAATCCAGTTTCATAAAAATTTAAGGCATAAGGCTTGTGTCCAAACTAAAGTTTGGCTTTACAAGTGGCAATAGTCATCAAAGGGTTAGAACATATTTTGAGGCAGGAAAAGGCTTGCAACCCCCATTTTCTCCTTTTGCCACAATGTTTTCAGCTTTCTCATGGTATGCTAACCACAGTTTCAGGAAATTTAAGACCTGTCATGACCCAACTTACAAGAGTACTTTGCATCAGTCATAATACAACAGTAAAACCTTCTTGTTCAGTTTTTTAGAGAACTTGCGACCTTTTGCAGGGCTAGTCGATACACTGATATTACTGTCTCTATCAACTTTGACAAGTTTCAGTTTACTTCTTAGTTTACGCAAAGAGCCCTTCAACCACTCAGCTAATTTCGGTGTTGCCTATTCGAAGTTGGAGTATTTCCACTATCAACTAGTCTTTTTAATTCTGTTTTAATTTTGTTCTCTAGTGCAAACTGTACAGGTCTTGGTTTGCAGAAGTTTGGACTGCAGTCATCATTTAACTTCAGTTTTGCTGCGGCACCTTTCATTACTCCAATATTTGTATCAGACAAGTAAGAGTATTTTGACAACAATTACTCTAAAGGACCAACTTGGTGACTCCATTTAATATTCTTCCGATCAAGCTTGAGTTCCATTAACCAGCTTCTTCCAAATAGAGAGACCATCTCCACACATGACAACTAATGGTAGACTTTTCTTTTGATGATGATATTTGCCAGTTACTATACCTGGTCTAGAACTTATCTCCTGTGTATGTTTTTAGCAACACAAAAGTAGCTAAATTTCACATTAAAGTACTTTCATGGAATTTTTCCAAAACAATAATCAAAGAGGCCCCTGTATCTATTTCCATGTCACAATCTTTACCCTCAATCTGCACTGAAACATAGATTTCTGAGCTAGACAATGATCTTAGTGTGAAAAGTGGCCATTCTACCTCATTTTCACTTCCAGACTCCGAAAATTTGATGTTCATTCAGTAAATGGACATTTGTTTATTTCTCTTGTCTCGTTTCACCCTGGGCTGTGAACTTTTGTCATCTTTTAAGAGCCTTTTTCAGAGACATCTTGCTGTGACCTTTACAGCTATGACACTTGGCATTCTTGTAGAAACAATTCTGACTGTCATGATTAGTTTTACCACCCATAAACCACTATCATGTGAACACTTTATCATGGGCCCTTGGGTTTTGACCCTTCAGTGTCCACCAATTCCATACTTACAGCCAAATCAACTGCCTTTGTCAATGTTAATTCCACTGCTGACAATAACTTTCTGAGTAACACTGTTCTGTCACCCACAGACGAAACAATCACTCACCACATCTAAAAATGTCCAAACTCACATGATTCACTTAGCCACATCAATTCTGTCAACTACTTGGTTACAGTTGCATATTCATTTTGCATCTTACAATGAAACATAAATCGTTCTGCAATGATGAAGGTTTCGGGCTCTTTTAAATAATGGTTTTTACTGGGTCTAAAGTCTTACCATTAAACTTTTGAGATGCTACAAAATTACAGAGTGGGCTGTAAGTCTTAGATCCCCATGGAGATAAAAAAAAAAGAATCACTCTTTTTTTTCAATCATTATCATCGATGCTATTTGGTATTGAAAACCACTCTGGACAGCTATTCCTCGTTCTCCAACCAACCAGGTCGACATTGCTGTATTTTACCCAGCGTGTCATATTTCAAGTTATATTTACTGTATACGGAGGGAATGAAATATCTTTGTCGCCACTGTATAAGGGTCCGGACAACAGCAATAACTAGCATAACTGTAGATTTTTAACTTTATTGATTACAATCGTTCTCTACTTTCGGTTTCCAGAACAACTACAACTAATCAAAGTACATGAAATACTTCGACTTGAACCGGATCAAAGAACTAAAATATACTGAAACTGATAGGATTAATTCATAGCTAATTTCCATAAAATCGTGTATCCAATCGTTTCGCATAGAGTTTTAGATGTAAAGTAAGTGTTTGAGGTGTAATGACCGCGGTTTTTGGGAATTTTCGAGTGGTTTTGGATGTTTTGGCGTGTTTCTTTTACTGCTTCATCTGCGATGTACACTTTATAAACTAGGTCAGGTAAAAGCTGCGGAACGAGACTAATTTCAAATTTAGTGCAAGTTCTACGACTTTAACTCTGAAATTCATTGCTTGTGTAATTGGCTTAACCTGATTTTTGAAATCCGCACATTACTTGTACATATTAAATGACACAGACGCGTCCGTTCATTGATCTATGAGGACCTATTTTTCTTGAAACTGAGGTGTAATATGTCATCTTGGGGAAAAAGTCTGTCGGTTGGCATAAGAAGGTGATGAGTCATCACCTTCTAAAAATCTTAAAACTCTTAACGTTAGTACAGCAATTTTACTGAAATTTTCCATTTTTTTTCGGAGGAGGAGCATTATGATGCCAATATAGTATAGGAAAGTTATAAACTACGTATGTGATTAATAAAAAAAAAAACTACACAAAACAGCCGTTTAGTTGTTTGCCGCGAAGTTTTTTTTTTTTTGTTTGCTCTACATCCAGCGGCCGTATATTTACCAATCATTCCAAGTGATATCCCAAGTTTAGATTTAAAAAGTAATACAATATATGGTTGTTCAAACCATGTGGTTTAACCAACCAGAAATTGCGTTCCTGTGTAATTCAGACAATTGTTGAGAATTAGAATTCTGATGCATGCTACAATGATTGGTTGATGCGACCCCTGCTGGCAGGGTTAGTTCCTCAAAAGTGTTGATATTACGTGGATAATTGATTCTACATGTCATGGCAGCGGTCAGTTTATGAAAAGATCTTCGGAATCGGAGCAGTCATTCGGGACACGATGTTTCTCCTTTTCCAAAACTTTTCATCAAGTCATTTGGAATGGTCAAAATAGAATTTTAGATGTTGTCTATATAGCTTTTCCCATACAGTAGAATCGGTACCAGAGCACAAAATCGAAACACGACCATAAGCGAAAAAAGAGAAAAAAGAAACATCATTCAAGAGTATGAGAGATATCGTGTAATTAACCCTCTAAATGTTGAGCAAGATCTCATGCACCTTTGCGGATGGTATAGACCAAAATAGACAGCACAAGACGAGCAGTCCAATTTTTTATCTAGACAATCCGATCTTCTGTGAGATACATTTGAGCAATGCTCTGTGAAAAGGGTCTTGGCGTATCTACAAAAAGTATCGATTCAGGTCAGCCTGCGCAGTTCGCGCAGGCTGACCTGAGCCGAAACTTTGTGCTATAGGTCAATTTTATGCATGTCATAGGAATAGTCTACCTCATTATTCTGTTGATTGTTAAACAAAAGGGATTTCACACATCCATAATTATGTGGCGGCTAACTTGGTACAATAATCACGGACATGCATTAAGCCCCTTTTTGCCAGAGCATGGCTCCTACATTATGACCCGAAATCGACCTTCATTTACGAGTTTGTTTTTTTCTTTTCCCGTTGAGTTGTATTATTTCTCTCATTTAGCAATTAGGGATTAGCCATTTTGCACACAATCCCATGTTTTTTAAAACGACCACGAAGGAGAAGACATTTGAAAACATTGTGGAAAAAGGAGAAAATGCTGGTAACCAGCATTTTCTCCTTTTTCCACAATTTTTTCTACTCTTTCACAGACGAATTCCATCATTTGAGCCACATTTTATTTGTCATCTGCAAATGCTTTCGATTTGAAGCAGTTTATAAATATCATTGTGTGTAAAGAGTTAACCCTTAACTAGCTAAATGAGTTAAATGAAACTTTCAAGCCCATAGTAAAAAGCCGGATAAAGCTATTTCAAACCTATATTTTTAGAGAAAAGTATCTCATTATCGGACAGTGTAGGTCCAAGATCAGACTGCACGTTTTGTGCAGTCTGATCTTGATCTACACTGTCCGCAAAAGGTCAGCGATTCGAGTCTAGCAGTCCAAGGGTTAAGGGATAAAGTAATCGGACACATCAATCTAAAATGTGCACAGATGAATTCCCATGAAAGTGCTCCATCATAAAATCAGAGCAAAAGGACTGTCAGAGCCGAGAACTTCTATCTGGCATCAAATGATCAAATGATATTTCACTCTGTTTCATCTGAAACTGTAAACATTGGTTTTTCTTGTTAACCTTATTTTTCCCACATCCCGCATTCTCGTTACATTCAAATTATGTATGATCCATGCTCTGACAAAAGGGGGCTTAATGCGTCTCCGTGATGCATGATACTGTGCGACTGCGAGTCATCACATGATAATGTATCCATAAAATCCATTTCGTCCAACCACCGTCTGGATCATGAGGTAGTACGGTCCTTTGACATGCAGAAAATTGACCAATGGCGAAAAAGTTTCGGCCCAGCTCAGCCTGCGCGGACTGCGCAGGTTTACCTGGGTCGATACTTTTCGCAAATGCATTAAGCCCCCTTTTCACAGAGCATGGCTCATATATATATTATAAATATATTCTTTATCTTCAAAGGGATTTCTATGTGCCATTTGTTTTAAATTTTTTAATTCCTGTGATGAAGGTTTAGATTCAAATAAAGTAAATAAAATAATACTATTAGATATTGATTACTTTGATCGTACCCGAAGAAAGTACATAACATGTATTTTCCTTTAAAAATTTTTCAGAAGTTTAAATCGTAGTATACTAGTGATATTTCGTGGTGAAAATTTGATTGTGATTGTGATAAATACGTAAGAATGATTTTATAGAATGTATTGGTTGCATTTTCTGCTTAATTTGCAGCATTCCAAAATACCATGTAATTGGCCTCTAATATTATCGTAACTGGCAAATGTTTTTAGCTCACCTGGGCACGAAGTACTAAGCTGAGCTTTTGTGATCGTGCTATGTCCATCGTCCGTCGTGCTTCGTCCAGGCGTCAACATTTACCTTGTGTTTTACTCTAGAGACCACATTTTCAGTCAATTACTCATGAAACTTGGTCACAATTTTTGTCTTGATAATATCTCGGACAAGGTTGAAATTGGGTCACGTCACTTAAAAATGTAGGTTACAGAGTCAAATCTTAGAAAAAACCTTGTGTGCACTCTAAAGGCCACATTTTCAGCCCGATACTCATGAAATTTGGTCAGGATGTATGTCTTGATGATATATCGAACAGTTTCGAAAATGGGCCATGTTGGGTCAAAAAGAATGTCACTGGGCTTAATCTTTGAAAAACCTTGTGTGCACTCTAGAGGCCACATTTTCAGCCCGATACTCATGAAACTTGGTCAGAGTGTTTGTCTTGATAATATTTTGAACAAGTGCAAATTTGGGTTAAGTTGGGTCAAAATGTAGGTCATTGGGATGAATCTTAGAAAAAACCTTGTGTACACTCTAGAGGCCACATTTTCACCCTGATATTCGTTTAACTTGGTCAGAATGTTTGTCTTGATGATATCTAAGACAAGATTAAGGTAGGGTCACGTCGGATGAAAATGTAGGTCACTGGGCTTAATCTTAGAAAAACCTTGTTTGTATTCTAAAGGCCACATCTTTTAGCCTGATACTCACGAAACTTGGTCAGAATATTTGTCTTGATGATATCTTGAACTAGTTTGCAATTGGGTCAGGTGGGTCAAAAAGTAGGTCACCGGGCCAAATCTGAGAAAAACTTGTTTGCACTCTAAAGGCCATATTGTCAGCCTGATACTCATGAAACTAGATCATAAAGATTGTCTTTTTGAAATCTCAGACAAGTTTGACATTGGGTCACAACAGATCAAAAAGTAGGTCACTGGGCCAAATCTTAGAAACAATTGTGTGCAGTCCAGAGGCCACATTTTCAGTCTTATACTCATGAAACATTATCAGAATGTTTGTCTGGATGATATCTCTGACAAGTACAAAAGTAGGTCAAGTTGGTCAAAAAGTAGGTCTTTCACACATACGTGTTTTGAATCATTAAAACCAGGATCTCTTCAGCTTTATCAACCATAGACGACTTTACTCAGGTGAGCGCTTTAGGGCCAATGACCCTCTTGTTCCAATTTCAATCTTTCAAAGGACAATTTATGATTGTTTGTGGAAATACTACCGTACATTCTCAAACTAGTGGGGGAGCAATTTTAGACAATTTTAGGGAATATCAAACCATATTTCGTCTTCATTAAATATGAAGTAAGACATTTGGTGCTTGTTCAAAATTTACTGCACTGAGGTATCTGTTCAACGTCGTATTCCGTTATGTTATGTAAAATAAATAGGCCGTGTTCTGGCAAAAGGAGGTTTGATGCATCTCCGTAATGTATTATACCAAGCAAATGATCACATAGTAATGGATCCATAAAATCCACTTTTGTCTAACAAACGACTGAATCATGGGGTAGAGTGGTCCTTGGATATACAAAAAATTGACCAATAGCAAAATATTTCGATACATGTCAACCTGCGCGGATTACTAAGACTGACATGGTCGAAACTTTTTGCATATACATGTACATCAAACCACTTTTCACAGAGGATGGCGCAAATATAAGTTATCATCAGTGATAAAAGATTCCTTTTTAGAAATCGTTCGGAAGTTTGTCATATGCATGAAATTCTTGTCAGCACAACGAAAATGAGGATATCAGTTTGGACAGCTTGAACCGAATTATGCATCAGATCTTAAATAGCCATCAAATAGGATCCTTCAAGTTATATGAAGCCTATCAAAGACTAATTCATATGAGCCATAAGCTATGAAAAGGGGGCTGAATCCATCTAGAAAAAGTATCGACCCAGGTCAGCCTGCGCAGTCCGCGCAGGCTGACCTGAGTCGAAACTTTATGATTTTGGTCAAATTTCTGCATGTCCAAGGACCAGTTTACTCCATGATTCGGTCAGTTGTTAGAAAAACTGGACTTTATAGATCCATGATCATGTGTTTGCTTGCTCGGTATCATGCATCACGGAGATTCATCAAGCCCCCTTTTGCCAGAGTATGGCTCTATATATTGGATATCCTCTTCGTTATGGACATCAGGGACTGTATCTGTCAACGATTTTTAAATTCATTTCTTGATCTAAATTTGGAACAAAAACTAGCTGTCTCATTGGCCGAAACAGAACACCTATCAGATGGCTTGTTCTGGAATTTCGAATAAGAACAGTATTTAGAATTGTGGGTGAATACTGTCCTGGAGGTCTTAATATCGTTAATTAAGATGGTTATTGCTCGTTGTTGTTTTGTTCAGAAACGACAATAAAGATCCTAGAGATATACATGTATAAAAGTGACTGACACTTTAATACCTCGTGTCTATCTGCGGAAGGGCTTGTTAGGTGACCTTCTGTGACCATTCCGATACGAGTTACTGTAAACAGTTTATTTCGGGTGGGTGGGGCTGGGATAGGTTTTGGTACACGTTGTAAATAAAACTGTTCAGTGTGAATCAGTTTCATTTGCGACTTTTCTGTAAATCCACGGAAAACATATCAGAGACATCGTTGGCATTTGTCCTTCCTGAAGTTGGAGTGCCTGTATAATACGTTTTCTTTCGCAAGGCCTTGGGTTATTATTCCGCTAACTTATAGGTTGCTGTAGATCTTTGTAAGATGCAGCTATGACAAAGAAAATGAAATACCACATTTTAAGCAATCATCTCTTGTTTTAACGACACCAAGAGGGAAGTTCGTTGAAAACATTGTCGGAAAAGATGAAAGTTCTAGTAACCAGCATTTTCCACATGTCCTTTATGATGTTTATGTTTTTCTTTAAAATCATTTGAAAGGCAAGTCTCATCAATGAGATGAGCCACGTTTTATGTTGTGTACGAATGTTTTCAATTTGGACTAGTCTAAAATGTCATCTGGTGAAGAGTTGTTATTCTGACTGTTACCGTGTTAACCCTTAATCTGCTGATATAGTTCAATTAAACATTCAAGCCGATAGTACAAAACTCAAATGTTGCTCATACAAAGGTATCTTTTGGGGAAACACAATTCCTTATCGGACAGTGTGGATCCAAGATCAGACTGCACGTTCTGTGCAGTCTGATCTTGATCTACACTGTCCGCAAAAGGTCATTGAGTCGCGCTTAGCAGCTTTAGGGTTGAGTGCTTTTCTGATAGTTCGCGAGAAATATGAGGCTAAAAAAAGAACTGCACGTTCAGGTTGCATTCTTTTAAAGAGTGTTCTAGGCTAGATAGAGAATGTAAGGAGCATGCCGTCTGATCTTCATATATATATTATGGGCGTGTTGTTGGGATATACCTTCTGTAACTGAACGGTTTTTAAAGACAATATATGGGTACAGTATTTCCGTGCTCATTTTCCCACTATTCTTTAAAGTATCATCTTCTGAAGCCGCATAAAATACAAATGTTACGCATGAATAACAAGTCAAAAATAGAAGGATGCATCCTATCTCTGGAAAAAGGTGCATCAGCGTTTTTGTTGACGAGTGTTTTATGTCGGACAGTCGTAATGTGGATCACTGTGGTTAATTTTCCGAGAAGATATCGAAATAGGAAGGAACCATCCTTTTCTGTTAGTTAACATTAACCATGCTTGAAACTCCTTAAAGACCCCAATTTTCTTCTTTTTTTTTGTTACCAGTAGGCACCTACAAGACTGCTCAAGAAATGTACCATTTAGAAATATGGTGTAATCTATTGAATGCACTTTATTTTTGGAAGAATTTTGGCAGTAGTTGCACATGATTTTTCTCTTAATAGAGTTTACATTTTCTATATCCTTGTACACTATTACAAGTATTAATACAAATTTTCATCGGCACATTATTTAAATTAATATATATTTAAGGTTTTAAAAAGCATACATTCATGTCTAAAGTGGACGTTAAAATTGAGAGAATAGTGACTCTCCACGTTAGTTACAATCAAAATGTTCCATTTTAATACAATGTTGTCCATACCTTTCTAAGAGGACAGTATTATGTCATCCTGTGGCTAGGAGTTGCGCCTTTATTTACCAGACGATTGTGATTCAAAAGCATTCATTCGCAGGATCGTTGAACTCGATTTTTTTTTTTTTTTTTTTGTAAATAATTAATTTCTAATGCTTAACCACACCTTGAGAATTATGACTGAAGAGCTATTGGTCTCGCTAGTTGAGACACTTTGTCTCGGCTGGTCTTTGAATTTAGAGTTAGAAATTATAATTTAGAATGGCCGGTGGATCTCTTTACTACACACACAGACATTAGACTGGTTCAAAATGAAAGCATTTCCAGGCAAAAAAATAACTCATTACATTCTTGTACGCTTTTTTTCCCCAAGCTTTCCTCTCTAAGAGGATATCATAAAAAAAAATTAAAAAAAGAATATTCATCTTCAATATTGTTGTCAAATTTATTTGGACTATGTTTACGTTTACTCGTTTCTTTCCTAATCAAATAGAAGGGGAGGGGCCTGAAACCCAACGAGGAGATGTCATGAAAATAATATAATAAAGATAAAATTATATATGGAAAAAAAAAATATCCCTCAAGATGACATTGTAGCACACGGAGATATTATTCCTTGTGTTTTCTGTTTTTCACAATTTTGCAAAATAATCTGTGTACTTGTGGAAGCGCACTAAGCTATTTTAAGAAACAATGCTAAGTTTAACGACCTTGAAAAAAGGCTTTTGAAAACATTTTGGTAAAAGGAAAAATGCCGGTAACCAGCCTTTTCTCCATCTCCCGCAATGTTTTCTACCCTTTCAAAAAATCATTCATGCCATATACAATTTGTCGTCTGCGAATGCTTGGAATTCGGACCAAGCTAAAATTTTATCAGTTTGGTAAGGAGCAAAGTATTTTTGGGGCCTTAAAGTCACAGAAAGTCAAATAAACGCCATAATTGTATCATAGAAATATAGTTTGTCTGAATGTCATAAAACTTTTGAAACATCTACGTCACATTCGAGAGTAACAGTATATACAACAACAGGACTGACAGGTTTTACGTCAAGACAAAAGCAGAGGGTATACAGGATAATGGTCTCGTGCTTAAAATTGCACGTGTCCCTATGATTTGATGTAAAAGCGAACAGTTTCTAGTCTTTTATACGTAATGTTCTATGTAATACAGGCGACAACGAAACAGGGACATACGTAATCAAAGCACTGACAGAAATGAGAACCAAGCCTTTTATCCACGCAGCCTTAGACAATAATAGATTCATTTCTGTCTGATCAGTTGAATAAAGTTTGCTAAGGTTTGGTACCTTTAACCCTTATCCTGCTAAATAAATTAAATGAAACTTTCAAGTCGATAGTAAAAACCCAATATGGTGCAATTTCAAATTTATTTTTTGGGGAAAAATATCTCCTCAACGGACAGTGTAGATCCAAGATGAGACTGCACGTTCTGTGCAGTCTGATCTTGATTTACACTGTCCGCAAGAGGTCAATGAGTCGGCTTAGCAGTCTAAAGGTTATGATTTGAAACATGATGAAAATGCAAAAAGCATGTAAAACTGTTCACCTACCTTTTCAGAGCGATATATTTTGTCTATCGTGGTGCCGTCTGCTATACCCATGGTCAAACTCCATTAAGATTAAACCGCAAAGAACTGCATTTCTTTGTCCAAAGTTCACCACAGTTTTCTGTTACTTAAAAGCCTGTAAAATTGTAATTCTATGGCCTTTATTTAGTTTTGGAAATAAATTCCTTTGTGTACAGCTTTACTGAAAAGCCCTTGAGACCGATTGCTTGCAGGAATGCCTCAGAATTATAAAGAAATATTTTTTTTTTACTATCAGAAATGTTAAAAAAAAAAACACATACACACACACACGCGCGCGCGCGCGCATACAATATCCGTCAAAAGATGGTTTTCAAAGAGCATGTCACAAGCTGGAAATATGACAAAAATGTAACATAAAACGTTCATGACAAATCGCACTGTTTTACATCGAATAAAGATATTTGAAATTGATTCTAATAATCAATATTCAAAGGAGTATTCGTTTTGCAAATGTTTATGATCACATAGATCTTCTTTTCATCAAGTCTTCAGAATCATTTGGCGGTGGAAAAGAACCCGCACTCATTCATGCAATCATGTAAACTGACAGATATAAATACAAGTTTGCTTCTTTAAAAAAGAAGCCAGGAGAGGTCAGCATCAATGTTTACAGATAGTTTATTGGCTATTAATTTCAATATATTTTGGTACATGTAAACAAACAAGTTGGACATTCAATGAAAACGCCGCGTAGACACTTCTTATGCAGTGCATGGCAGTCACGTGACGTTCTTCCCGCGTTTCCAAGTCGCGTGATCTTTTCCCGCGGTGTTCTTTCTCTTTTTTAACGAAATTCTTTTTTTTCCCTTTTGCTTAGATTATTCTGCTTAATTAAAAAAAAAAAATATGAGAGAGGACGTTTGAAATCAAATCAACAGAACAAATCTCTTTGAAATCCGTCAAATAAAAACAAACCACGTCTATTTCCTATTTCAGTTTTTCGATTTCGGTTTATTTATAAAACCATGACGAAACAGACTGTGTATCAGAATAATTTCGCAAAGAAAATGGATTTAGACAGCAATTTCTGAGGCAGTCTGCCTTCTAAACTCACCACTGTTGGAGAGGTCTGATGACCTCTCCAATTATGTTCTATTTCCTTCTAGTTATAAAACATTTCTCTGTCTTTTTCCCCTTCTTTCAAAGCCAGCTGCACAGTGCAGTCGGCTTCTCTGAACTTCAGATACTTAATTTTTTTTTTTTTTTTTTCATGGAGTCAGCCATATCAAGTTAGAATATAACATGTGATCCGCTTTTTTTTAAGTGATAGAAAAGCTTAGGGTTAAAGGATTTCACAAAATCAAACTTTTCTCGTCATTTGTCTAATTAATGTTCAATATTATCTCACTAATGTGTCAGAATCCCAGGCGATTGATGCCCTAATCCCTAGTGTGTTGATGTAACGAAAAAATGCATTTTCACTTTATAAATACGACACAGAGTTGCGATTTTATACTTTGGCCCCAAAAATTTGCTATGACTTTTCGAGGACAGAAAATAAATCCCACAGAAAAGGTAGATATTTTCTCGTTCATAGATTGGAAAGAAGTAGCATACGGAGTAGATCAAGTTGAGACAAATCTGCTCATGTCGCCGATGACAGTGAATGGGTTAAGTCTTTACCGGAAAACAAAATTTTTACTCATCCAAATTAAAAACATCTGCAGACGACAAATCTGAAAGTGGCTCAAATAAAATGAAGTTCTTTGAAAGGGTAGAAAACTTTTCCCTCAATGTTTTCAATAGGCATCAGGGCCGTTAAAATCCAGGATTGTTTGGTGAACAAAATTATAGACTCGCCTACATTCTAAAGTCCCTGCAGAAAAAAAAATAAATGCTGCTCAAAAGACGGGATTTGGTCTTTGAAAGGGTAGAAAACATTGCGGGAAATTGAAGAAAATGCTGGTTACTTGCATTTTTTTCTCAACACACGGTATTTTCAACTTACTTTTTCTCCAGGGTTGTGAAAATACTAGATTATTTGGCAAGGCTGTTCCAGGCAGGTAAAGAATAGTCAAATTTCGCTGTTTGTGTTGGCCAGAGTATCTGCTACATCTTCACACAGTGTAGATTTGCTCAGTCAGATTTTGATCTATTGTCTTCAAATCACGTCAACTCTTTATCAAACGACAAAAATCTGGACTGGTCCAATTTAAAAGCCATTCGCTGATGACAGATTAAATGCTGATCAAATGATGGAATTAGTCACTTTAATAGTGTAGAATACATAGTATGAAAACGAGAAAATGGTGATTACCTGAACTTTCTCCTTTTTCTCACAATGTTTTAAAAAGCCTTTTCCTCAGGGTCGTTAAACTTGGGATTGTATGGTTAAAAAGGGTTCGTAGTGCGTTCAATACGTACTACTGGTTAATTTGTTGAATGATCATCAACCTTTTTCTAATTATGATCACTATTCTTAGCATCAAGGTGCACTTGGAGGAAAGTATGTACATGTATACAAAACAATATCAAAAACGACATAACGGTCGATCCTTTTATTACCTGAACGACAGCAGCGGCTTTTGGGGGAGTTCAGGTACAGGATCAGACTGTAGAGAACATGCTGTCGTGAAAGTGTAGTCTGATCATTGATACCTCAGAGAAATGGTCCATATATTACTATGTATCCCAGGGCTATGAGTTTGTAAATAGTTTTTCTTGTTTTTTCGATGTTTTAAAATCTGTAACCGCTATATCAAACTTTTATCTACATTCAACAGTACAATTTCGACTATGATAATATGATAATTCAAAAGTAGACAGCAGACAGCAGAGATACAAGATCTAGGCCGTTCACAAAAGTTAGATATTTCGTCACCAGCCTACTTCTAAAGGTGTGAACCTTTATCCTGCTATATAAGAGAACTGAAAAATTCAAGCAAATAGTTCAAAAACCCAAATTTTGCTATTTCGAAGGTATTTTTGAGGAAAAAGATATCTCCTTATCGGACAGTGTAGATCAAAGATCAGACTGCACGTTCTGTGCAGTCTGATCTTGATCTACACTGTTCGCAAAAGGTCCATGAGTCACGCTTAGAATTTTAAGGGTTAAATTTTCAGACTCCTCTATTTCGGAATCATTTACAGACGGCACATTAAGTGATAGTCATAAAATGGAATTTGTTTGTGTTGAAAGGTTAGAAAACATTATGGGAAAGGAGAAATGCTGGTTACTAGTATCTTCTCTTTTGCCTGCAATGTTTTAAAACCCAGGGTCTTTAAATCCGATATTGTTTGGTAAAGAGTTTAAACAAGTCTACGATATGCTCGAGTGAAAAGAAAGCGGGGGGCTGATGGAGAGATACAGAGTTACAATAGAATGCAATCAATGGATCCTGTTATTTGTCATGGATATCCGAGTATTGTTCCTAATTCATTATTGTTTTCTGCATATTGATCTGTATTGATACGCGTAAAGTACGTGCGTTCCGATATGTGTTTGTATGCTGTATGCACGTATATTTGTGGAAGTTAGAAAGAGAGAGAGTGAGAAAGAGAGAGAGAGAGTAAGAGAGAGAGAGAGACCAACTGAACAACGCCTGACAAAAATATATTTCAATCGACCGTCACACCAACTGACTGACCGACCAATAATAATAATAATAACTTAATGAAGGTAAACACATTTAGACACATTTTCAAGTAAAAAAAAATATGTTTTTTTACAATGTTGTCTTCAATGGCAAACAAATAATGAAATCTACAAAAATCCACAGACAGACCTACTGAGCTACATAGACAGGCTATCTGGTCTTAGTACTGTCAGTCTTTAACGAAAACTGGACGACATTTTTCCATTAGTGTTTTAACAACTTTAGAGAGATAAGAAGCTGTATCTTCGAAGTTATCAGTCCATAATAAAATCAAAATGGAGCAACAATGCCAACCATCCTTTATCTACTATAGAAATCTTTATTGCTTGTCACCTGGTAAATGTCAGTCTTGTGCCAACACACCTCAATTAGCTCTGCGTACTACGCCCATATATATATCACAGCTTTTGAAAAACTGTGCGGAAAAGAGCAATTGGGGTAAGAAACTATTGATCCGTTTCCCGCAATGGTATCCATAATCAACAAAGGATGATTTCCTTTCCTTCAGATAATTTAGTAATTTGTATTATTTTTATGGTAGATCTAGATACTGCCTGGATAGAAATGGGTTGAATTCCGCCTTTTACAGAATACATGGTCAATAATCTACGTAAACAAAGTCACAAATAAATGGCTATTTATGACATTTTACGAGCGTATTTTGAAAAGCAATTAGACGATATAAACGTTCTGCAAATGGTTCGTTTACGTCACTGCTCATAGTTTCAAAGTACGTACTCTTAACATACATTAGCGTGTAGGTCGCAACATATGTGTTTTTTGAGGACACTGCAGATAAGGGCCAGACCGTCCAGAACATGCCGTTTGACTTTCGGTAATAGATTTATACTGTCCGATATTAACTCTCTACCAGATGTCAAAAGTTTTAGCCTTGTCCAAACGGAAAGCATTTGAAGACGACAATGAAGATGTGACATTAAAAAATGAAATGTGTTTTTGGAAGCGTAGATAACACTGTTTTGGGAAAAGGAAACAATGCTGGTTACCAGCATTTTCTCGTTTTTCTCACCACTGTTCTCAAAAGCTTTGTTGTCCAAAGTCATTAAATAGAGGATATTTGTTTTTTTCGGTGAAAGATCGAAATTTATTTCATCGAGTGAACACCATCGGTAATATTTTCACGAGTGGCGCAGCCACGAGTGAAAATATTACCGATGGTGTTCACGAGATGAAATAAATTTCGATCTTTCACCGAAAAAAACAAATATTCTATTTATTTCATGCTTTTAACCCTTTCTGGGAGGAGCTTTATCAAAATCCAGTAGAGTTCTTTTCCGTTATTCCCCGTGGCGTACCCCTCCCGCATAGCGACGCATTACAATATTACGTCAAGCGCGAGAAATGTAAGGTAAATGACGTCATATTTCCATCTGGTTGTGAGGCACCTGCAATTTACCTAGGCAACAAGAACATGAAAATCGGTATTTTCACTGGTCGTACCAGTGTATTATCGAAAAATATTTTCACTGCTATTTCTCGATATCCTACCGGAAAGCATGAAATAAAATTGGGTATTGAGAGTCAAAGAGTGAAAAATACGATATTCTGATTCAAGCTGCCCTTAGCCCTGACGGCGCAGAATTATTGAAGAGGACCTCTTCAAGAAGAACAAAAAACGCAGAATATTGCTGATTCAAGTTGAATATTGCTAATTCAAGATTGCTTTGACCGGAATGTGCAACAATGTATATGGCAGTGTAGATCCAAGGTCACACACTATGTTCTGTGAAGTCTGATCTTCATCTACTCTGTCCACACAAGCAATGTCCAGGCCTGAAATAGTTACACATCTTTCCAGTAGTAGAGTAAGTTGAGCTGTGGTGCACAATCGTGAAAGTAAGGTCCAATTTCAATGGTGTTGTTTATCAATGCAAAAGTAGTTTACGCAGATTACATCATTTTAATGAAAATTCATTTAGTTTTGCACAAAGAAAATATATAAAAGCCTGGTCTTGGCCATGGTAAATGTGCAAATAGGCATGTTATATATAGACCATTGAGTTAAAAAGGGAGATAATTTGACCAAATTAAGGGTTAATCTTTAATAAATACATACTTTATAACAGACAGATCTTTCTTAAAATTTCCACACTTATAGTATTTGTAATTCTAAACAATATGAATAAATAAAAATAGCACCTATCCGTGCTTATTTGGTCAGAAAACAAGGATGAAGGTCACTGTGGAGGTTATTTTTTTAAGGAAAAAAAAAGAATAGGAAAAAAGATCAGCAGACATAGTGGGAAGGGAAGAAATTGCTCATCAGGAGCTATTTCTCCTTTTCACACAATAATTTTCAAAGTAGAAACAGCTATACTTCCACAGCTTTAATTTTCCTGATTTTGTTTGCTTGTTTGGTGTATAACGCCATGTCAACAGTATTTTAATTAGTTCACTGTGACAGTTCACAGATCCTTTTCTCTCTCTCTCTCTCTCTCTCTACTAATACTACCCGAAGAAAGTGCTACTTGTTTTAGTGCACCAATAGTATTACTATATGTGCGAAAAGTACATAGGTGCACTTTTGATTAACTATCCATGACTAAAACACATGCGCAGTAGGATGCGCTCGAACATTTGTGATATACATTGTATGTCGTCAAGTGAGTGTATGTTGAACTCTCAGAAATGGAAAGTATATTTGTGGTGCTTGCTTAAACTTATACCAAATAATCCCGGGGTATAACGAATCTGTGGAAAAAGCATTTCCAAAACATTCAGGGAAAAGGAGAAAATGCTGGTAACCATCCTCTATGAGACAAATTTAATTATTTCAGTCACACTTCCTTTGTTGCATGCAAATGCTTTCAATATTGGACTTGTCGAAAATATTGCCGTTTGATAAAGAGTTTTAACTCTAAGGTTGCTAAGCGCGACTCAAGGACCGTTTGCGTACAGTGTAGATCAAGATCAGACTGCACAGATCGTGCAGTCTGATCTTCGATCTACACTGTCCGATAAGGAGTATTTTTTCCCCAAAAATACTTTCGAAATAGCATAATTTGTTCGTTTTTTACTTTTTGCTTTAAAGTTTCATTTCACTTATTTCACAGGATAAGGCTTAATACAGGTTGTATGGCATGTACATTAACTGATCCCGCTAGCGTAATCGTGAGCGTACATTACTTGAAATCAGGGGGTCGCTGGTTCGAATCCCAAGCTCGGCTAATTTCTCTCCGAGAAATGATGATAATCGTTGCGACAAGACTCATTCTTCTCTCACCGCTGACCATTGTCTCGAAGATGTGTATATGGGAAAGCAGCCAGTGGCTTAGGAAAAATATTATTCCAAGTACGCCTACCGATGAAGAAACTTGAGGAAAGTGTGGATAGGTGCATTGGCCGCCGCAATATAACTTAAATAATGTTGAAAACGGCTTCAAAACACCATAAAAACAAACAAGCCGCATGCATTATATATAAGCCGAGGTCTGGCAAAAGGGGAATTAATGCATCTGCGTGATGCATTACACCAAATAAGCCATCACATACTTATGGAGCCATGATAGCCACTTTTTTAAACAACCGACTTATTTATGAGGTAGATTGGTCCTTGGACATACAGAAAATTAACCAATCGCGAAAAGTTTCGGTTCAGGTCAGCCTGCGCGGAATCCGCAGGTTGACCTGGGTCGATACTTTTCGCAGACGTATTAAGTCCCCTTTTCACAGAATATAACTCATATATTTCATTTACGAGATATCTGTAGGAAAACACTCCGACGAAGAAGCGAACCTCGGTCAAACATTCATGGTTCAGACCATATATTGTTGTGAATGACGACGATCAGATCATGTAGCGTTGTAGATGTGACTGACACAATAATTCTATGTGTGTAAAGCAAAGCTTACAGACTGACAGACTGTCACCAAGATGCAAATTAGGGCACAGTTCTTTCCAACATTTATATAGATACGTTAACCCTTTGGCTGCTAAGCGCGACTCACAGACCTTTTGCGGACAGTGTAGATCAAGATCAGACTGCACAGTACGTGCAGTCTGATCTTGGATCTACACTGTCCGATAAGGAGATATCCCCCCCCCCCCCGAGAAAAAAGACCTTAAAAATAGCAAAATTTGGGTTCATACTATCGGCTTGAAAATTTCATTTCACTTATTTAGCATGATAACGATTAAATGGATCTAAAAGCCTCGTTCTGGCAAAAGGAGATTTAATGCGTCTGTATTGCATAAGACCCAAACAAGTCATCATATAATTATCGATGCATAAAATCCAGTTTGTCTAACAATCTACTTTTCAAATAATTAGGTAGAATAGTCCTGTGACATGCAGAAAATTCACGAATAGCAAAAAGTTTCGACCCATGTCAGCCTGCGCGGACTGCGCAGGCTGACATGAATCGATACTTTTTGCAAATACATCAAACCTCCTTTTCGCAGAGCATGACCCATATGTAACGTGAGACCATTTCTAATACCTGTGCAGCAATCATGCCTGTCCAACGATATGCTTCATGTTACCATGCGTACCCCCAGAAGGTCAGGTTTTACTCAACTTCAAAATTTGTTTTATTTTTCGAGTGAAAATGCGTCAAAGTCGTTGAAAGTAAAAGATACCATTTAGTCTTTAACAACAAGATATGTCTATGTTTTACGAACACAGTAAATTATGTACGCTCATCTATATTTTCCGTGACAGTAGTACCGTTGAACTCAAATTCTTTGTTTCACTCAGTGTGCAAAATTCGGCAGAAACCCTGCATGTTTTTTAGACCGCAATACATGCATACTAATAATCCACGGAAAAGAACAACTGAAAATAATTGAATGTTTGTATAAAAAAAAAAGAACGGTCCCTGTCCGCAACTGTAGCTTGTATGCTCCTATAGCCACTTGTGTCAAAAGGTGGGCAGTACAAGTCAACATCTGACATTTGAGAAAATAAAATTCTTTTTTTTTTCACGCACAGACTTTGTAGATGTACATTTATGATTTTAAAAAAGATGTATTAGTCACCCTTTTCACACTCGCAGCATGGCCCATACGTAACGTGAGACCATGTCACTCGTGTGCAATATTCGGCAGAAACCGTTTTGCATGTTTTTAGACGGCAGTACATATTATGCTAACAGTCCAAAGAAAAGAACAACCGAAAATACTGAATGGACCCTGTCCGCAACTGTAGCTTGTATGCCCCTAACGCCACCGGGGTCAAAAGGTGGGCCGTACAAGTCAACATCTGACATTTGTACCTGTGTGCGTGCATGTTTGTAGGCAAGAATATTGCGTGTGTGTGTGTGTTTTTACCGAAGGCCTTATCGTAAATATGTAATTCATCATGCTGTTGTTTTTATGTGTGATGATATATTAATAAGCTTTCTTCGTTAAATTATTAATATCATTATATTATTTTTACTCTGCGCTGTGAATAGGGGCTATAATACATCTGCAAAAAGTTTCGACCCATGTCAGCCTGCGCAGGCTGACATGGGTCGAAACTTTTTGCTACTGGTCAATTTTCTGCATGTCAAAGGACCAGTCTGACCCATGATTCAATCGGTTGTGAGACAAAATAGATTTCATGGATCCATAGTTTAATTTATGTGATAACTTTCTTGGTATTTTCATCACGGCGATGTATTTAAACGCCCGTTTGCCAGAGCATGAATCATATATTAAAAAACTAGTTTCAATACATTTTGGCATGCGACCGTTTACAAATTATTGGGCAGTGAAGATGAAAGATCAGTCTGCTCTGTGCAGTCTGATACTCATCTACACTGTCGAAAAAAGTAACTGAAAACTGTCCCTTGAAATCAAATACTTTTAAACCCATTACGAAAAGCCAAACCGCCATGTTTTAATGACTTTGTAGAAGACGTCTTTGAAAATCATTGTGAGAAAAAGGGAGCATTTTCTTCTTTTCCCACATTTTTTATGCACCTTTCTGAAGAAAGATGCCGCTTTTCTATCAAGCTCAGTTTGTCGCCTACAAATACCTTCACATTTGACCAGTATAAAATTCTATCCTTCGATATTTAGAAGAAGGTGGAAAAGTCATAACTGGTAAATACTGAACACCTCTGGAGACCAATTAGCTCGTTTAAAAACAATAAACGGTCTGCTGCTGAAAAAGGACAACTTGTGGGACTGATGCAAAAAGGAGAAAACACCTTCTTTATTCATATCAACATATCTCATTTCTGCATTAACCCAACAAATTATATATTTTCGGAGGCAGAACGTCGCAGTTTTAACACAATACTGACATGCAGATTCCCATGAAACTCATAAATTCAACAGTGTTATGTGACAGAAATCAACTCTGAAAGACATTTAGCAGACGGCCATTATAAAGTTTCTAGTTCATCTAAACACTTTACAAAACGACAAAATTTTAGACTCTACCAAATTGAAAGCATTTGCAGACGACAAATTAAATGTGTAGCGCAAAACATTATTTCTGTCCATGAATAATGGAAAACACTGTGGGAAAACAAGAAAATGCTAGTCTTCAGGGTCAGTAACGCAAGGGATTGTTTTGTGAAGGGCTACAAAGGGATTCAAGAAAAAAAAATAACAAAAAGTAGAATGAAAGTTTAAATCTTTACCAGACGACAAAATTTTGGACTTGACCAAATTGAAAGCATTCGCAGACGACAAATTTAGCTCAAATGAAGAATTATGTTTTAGATATGGTAGAAAACATTGTGGGAAAAGGAGAAAATGCTGGTTACCAGCATTTTCTCCTTTTCTCACAATGTTTTCAAAAGACTTCTATCCCAGAGTCGTGCAGAGTTGTGTGGTACTGGTTTAAGGGTACACAGTGTGTAGGAGGTAGATAGATATATACGGACAAGGACAGACGGATGGGTACCTCTAGTCGTACATTTCTCTTAACACGTCTCCTGCTGAATAAGTAAAATAGAACTTTTAAGCCGATGGTAAAGACCCAAATTTTGCTATTTCAAATTTTTTTTTTTTTGAAAAATATATCCTTTTCAGACAGTGTAGATCAAAGATCAGACTGCACGTTCTGTGCAGTCTGATCTTGATCTACACTGTCCGCAAAATGTCCTTGAGTCGCGCTTAGCAGCTTAAGGTTTAAACACCGAGACTCACTGCGTGAAATTCAAACACAGATGAAAGCAACTTTAAGCAATCTCCATACTGTCTCTCGAATTACCTGGCAGTTTTGCTCATTGATTCGCCTACACGTTCTGTGCAGTCAGTCTTGATCTACAGTTACTATAATATTCTTAGTGATGCATGGGTTCCCACAGCATCCTAGTGGTAAAGCTTGAAGCCCGCGTTTTATGAAATGTTCTAGCAAAATAAACAAGAGGGCCATGATGGCCCTGAGCTCGCTCACGTAAGCCTTTTGACCAAACATGACCTATTTTCAATCTCTTTTGAGATATTATGACTAACATTCTAATAAGCTTTCATAATCAATGGACTGAAAATTTGACATCTAGCTTGTATACAAGCTTTTTCTAGACTTTCTCTCTGTGATCTACTTTTTAGCCCACCATAGCCCATTTTCCCATTGTAGATATTATCAGAACAAAGATTATGACCACCTTTCATGAGTATTGGACAGAAAATGTGGCCTAGAGTGTAGTCAAGGTTTTTCCAAGATTTGACATGGTGACCTAGCTTTTACCCGATGTGTCCCATTTTCAAATTTCAGCTTATTGATTATCAAGAAAACCATTCTGACTAATTTTCATTAGTATTGGACAGAAAATGTTGACTCTAGAGCGACACAAGCTTTTTTAAAGATTTGACCTGGTGACATAGATTTTGACCCGATGTGACCCACTTTCAAATTCGTTCAAGATATCATCAAGACAAACATTCTGACCAACTTTCATGATTGAACTTAAAATATGGACTCCAGAGCATACACAAGGTTTTTTCAAAGATATCACATTGTGACCTAGTTTTTCAATCGATGTGACAAATGTTCAAACTCGTTTAAGATATCATCAAGACAAATATTCTGATAAAATTTCAAGAGTACTGGGCTGAAAATTTGGACTCTAGAGTGTACACAAGGTTTATCTAAAATTTTAGTTTTTGACTGACGTGACCCATTTTCAAACTAATCCAAGATGTCATCAAGACAAACATTCTGACCAAGTCTAATGAGTATTGGTCTGAAAATATGGCCTCTTGAGGGACACAAGGTTTTTCAAAGATTGGTCCCAGTGACCTAGTTTTTTACATTCTGACCAAGTTTCATGAATGTCAGACTGAAAATGTGGCCTCTATAGCGTACACAAGGTAAAAGTTGACGACGGACGACCCATGACGGACAACAGACGACGGACACAGAACGGTCACAAAAGCTCACCTTGAGCACTTCGTGCACAGGTGAGCTAAAAAAATCCTCTTGAAATAAAAATTTTTGGTTCTTTTTTTTCTTGGTTGAGTAAGTCCATTTAGTTTACAAAGTGCTCTATGGGTTTAATTTTTTCCCCCATAATTATAAACCTTTAGGGCGCTAAACAAAGGAAAAACATGTAGACATTTTCTATACTGGGAAAAAAAAGTGTCAGACAGTAAATTTCAAACGGCGTAGTTAGAGGATCAGACTGCAATCTACACCATCGGCAGAAAGCACCAGAAATTGCGCGTATCAACCTAAATTCCACATTTACGAACAAGGGTGAAAGCCTGAAAGAAAAAATCTAACTTCGAACACAAGTTGACATTTCACCTATGTGCAATGTTGTTAACTTTGATAGAATATTGTGTTTATCTGTTGATCTATTTTTCTTGGTTTCTCAAATGTCCACAGGATACATTTACCTGGGAAAACAAAAGTCGGGCAGGGGTAAAGATACAGGAAAGAGGGGAAGGTGATTGTTTGAGTTCATGTTGTGTTGCCGCCCGTTTCAACATTATTTCAGTCATATCACGGCGACAGCTCATTTATTCATTGTGTCACGGGTTTCACTGGAACTATGTTAGGGCGCTGAAGTTGTCTTGCTTTTGTATACTCCCCCAAACTTAAAAATAATTATATATCTATATATTTTGCACAGATAGAATATGCTCTTTTTCAGTCATAAATGCAGCGTGAAGATTCATCAAAATTATTTAACGTTGAGTCCGATAGCTTAGTGAGTTCCCAGTGCATGATACATTCTACGAGAAATTTGAAACCCGGCTTGATCAACACTGTTTTCGTCACACAATGACGATTAAATGTATCCTTTTCAACAAGTTTGGCGCCAAAATCGCGATGGATGTAGTGTTTCATATAGGTGTGTTAAAAGTGTCGTTAATACCTTTTTGTTTGTTAAGATTGAAGGTTTCACGAGGCTACTTTTTATTAAGGACAAGAACTGGATTCTGGACATAACTATACTTGTAACTTGCACCTCTGGGTTTTCTGCACAAAGGTTGGGTTATTTACAAACGCTTTCACCTTCTTAAAAAAAATAATAATAATAAAACCTAGCCTTTACAAACGGCGTAAATCAAGGTCAGAATGTTCAGAACGTGCAATCTATCCAGAACGTGCAGTCTGATCTTGGATCTACACCGTCCGCTTTTTGATTCTAAACTGTGACCAAAAACTCTCCCTTTTATTTTCGCTATACGACAAAAGATGGAAAAGACGGAATTCTATTTTTTTTTTCTTGATTAAGCATTATGAAAGATAACCCATATCCCGATTTATAAGACCTTGTTTATAAGACCATGAAAAAAGAAGGTTTTTTTTAAAAAACACCCTGAGAGAAGGATCTAACGTTGGTAGTCCATGGTGCGGAAACAAACTGAGGGACTAAAAATTCAAAGGGCTATAACTGTAAGAAAAATCATTGAACCAGAACATGCTGAAAAAAAGTGCAAGTCCTTTTTCAAGGGGAGTTTCCCACTAAGTTTCGTTGAATCCACTATTGATTGCTGAGAAATATTGCGGAAACAAAGTTATGGACGCATGGACGGACGGAAGTACGGGCAAACGGACAACTCAGCGGCTATATGCTCTTCTGATTTCTTTTGTTCCAGGAGCGCAAAAAAAAGATCCTGCAACGAACCACTACAATGAAGCTGTAGTTGTAGGTTTTATTGTTATTTTGACTCGATGAGAGAGGAATTCTTCCCGACGTCTATTCTTTATTTCTATTTTGAGATAAGTACCTAATTGAAAACTGCTGTTCTCGACTTTTAGTGTGACATTTGCTAGTCTGTGATTTGAACCGACAATACAGAGTCGTTGTCTTAATTCGGTCTTTTTTTAAATCATAAACGTACATCTACAAAGTCTGTGCGTGAAAAAAAAGAAAGAGTTTCCTTTTTTAAAAATCGCTGATCCTGCAAAAAGGGACTTAATTGTAAAAGAGTATCTTGAAACAAAAAAGAAGATTGGGGATAATCTACTAGCAGAGAGAACAGGTAAACAAGAATTACAAACCGATCTTTCAAAGTTTTTTAAACCTATTACTGAAACACAAAAAGCTGCAACAAAGAAGATTACTGAGGGACTTAAACCTAACTCGTGACCTCCCTGAAACAGTATGCTGCACACACCTCCCGAACCATAATTGTTAGCTTTTTACTAGACAACCGTGAGTGGGTGTTTTGGACTCGTCCATTTTGAAAGTATTCGCAGACAACAAATTAAATATTACTCAAACGATGTTATTTGCGTTTGAAAGCGTAGAAAATTTTGTGGGAAAAAGAGAAAATGCTTGACCAGCATTTTTTTTTTTATTTTCCGCACAGTGTTCACATTTTTTTTTTTTTTTCAAAAGCCTCTGTCTTCACGGTCGTTATAACAAGGGATTGTTTGGTAAAAGATAAACAAGAGGGCCATGATGGCCCTGTATCGCTCCACTGGCTATTAAGTAAAAACACTACAAGCCAAACATTACAATATTCAGCAAATTGATTTCAAACACGAGGACATGCAAACATTTTTCTATCTAATCCTACGAGAAAGTTGTGATCCATGGGCAAAGCCAATTTTGATCGCTAAGCTATAATTATTTGAATCCTGGTGGAGGTCCACAATATAAAGCTCCATACCAAATAATTCAGTTCTTGAATGTTATAAACAAGAAGATTTTCAAATTTTTCTCAATGAAAAGCCCTGTAAAACATGAAACCCATGAGACAGGGCTAAATCTAATAGCCTTAGTCTTTATAATGGTTAGTAACATGATGACTTAAGATAGTTTTCATTACAAAAGCCCATGTAAAACTGGTGACCTTGTGTTCCGTGGTGTGGGGACAAACTTGGGTCAAGGACTATAATTTGGGCCCTCCTTGTAGAGGCCCACTAGATAAAGCTACATGCAAAATTTGGTAGACCCCATGGCTATTATTTGAAGAAACTTGGTAGAGGCCCACTAGATACAGCTACATGCCAAATTTGGTAGCCCTAGGCCTTACAGTTTCACAGAAGAAGATTTTTGAAAATTTTCTATATTTTTCAGTTTTGTTGCCATGGCAACCAGAGTTTTTGAAGGAATAAAATTCTGTCATGGGATTCTGAAGAAGACCATGGCAGGATCATTTCTTTGAAGTTTCATCAAAATTGGATAAGTAGTTTCAGAGATGTTTGAAATAAAAGTTAATGCACGCACGGACAGATGGACGGACGGACCCTCAGTGCCAGTAAAAAACAAGTATATACATCAATCTCAGTTTGAAATATATCTTTTTAACCTATTACCAGACAATCCCTACTTTTGATGACCCTGAGAAAGAAGGCTTTAGAAAAGCATTTTCTCCTTTTCTTACAATGTTTTCTACTGTTCACAAAACAAATTTCAAATTTTCAATCACTTTTATTTTGTCGTCTGCAAGTGCTTTCGATTTAGACAAGCCTAAAAAATTATCGTTTGGTAATGAGTTACATGTGTGCTAACAATTGTCATAATAAATCACTAAGATTTTTTTTCAAACTTATTTTATTAATACTTTTTCTAAGCTAGTAATCATCAAACAGTAGACATGGTGTATTAATATGAACACTTCATAGTTTGTAAACACAGTCAGATATGTGGAGGATAATTTTTTGTTTTGGTGTATGATTGAAAATTCTTTTATTGAGTTGAAACAAATGCTAAAAGCTCCCCTTGAGCACGTTGTGCTCAAATGAGCTAAAAAGTTAACATACGGATGGACGCACAACGGACAACGGGCCATAACATAAGCCTGCTGGCCTTCGGCCAGTGGAGCTAAAAAACTTGTCTAGCACCAATCATGTATCACTGCAGCTTGATAATCAAGGGAGGTAAATAGTAACGAACTTTATCTTTCATAAAAAGAGTTATTTCCCTTGATTAGTGTTTAAATTGAAGTGATAATATTTTGAAGCCCATGTTAAACTTGCGATCCCTGGAATGAAGGCAATTTTGACCCCAGACCTACAATATGAAACTAGAATGTGTGGTTATAAACAAAAGATTTTTTAATCTTGCCCAATAAAAAGTCATGTAAAACAAGTTTGCTGAATAAAAGGCCCTGTAAAATATGTGATCCATGACACAGGTTTATCAAGTTTTCACTATAAAAGCCAATGTAAAACTTGTGACCCCTGGTGTGAAGTCAAACTTGACCCCCAAAGTTAAAATTTGGGCCCTCTTGGTAGAGGCCCATTATATAAAGTTACATGCAAAATTTGGTAGCCCTAGGCCTAAATATGGCTATGTACAAGTAGATTATTAAAGTTTCCTTATATAAGACCATGTAGAACTTGTGACCCCCTGGGGTGGGGCTACATTTGACCCCCTGGGCTATAATTTGGGCACCCTTGATAGAGACCCCCTAGATAAAGCTAAATGCAAAATTTGATAGCCCTAGCCCTTATAGCTAGATGCGAAAGATTTTCCTACATAAGCCCGCCCATGTAAAACATGTTACCCCCCGGAGCGAAGTCAAATTTGACCCTCGGCTATAATTTGGACACCCTTGGTACAGGTCCACTAGATAAAGCTACATGCCAAATTTGGTCGCCCTAGGCCCCATGGCTAAGTCAAAGAAGAATTTTAAAGTTCTCCCTATATAAGCCCATGTAAAACTTGTTATATAAGCCCATGTAAAACTTGTTACCCCCGGGCAGGGCCTAATTTGACCCCAGGGCTATAATTTGAACAATCTTGGCAGAGGTCCACTAGATAAAGCTACATGCCAAATTTGGTAGCTCTAGGCCCTATGGCTAGGTAGAAGAGGAATTTTAAAGTTCTCCCTAAATAAGCCCATGTATAACTTGTAACCCCCGGGGCGGGGCCAATTTTGACCCCAGGGCTATAAATTGAAGAAACTTGGTAGAGGTCCACTAGATAAAGCTACATGCCAAATTTGGTAGCCCTTGGCCTTACGGTTTCAGACAAGAAGATTTTCAAAGATTTTCAAAATTTTTCAGTTTTGTTGCCATGGCAACCAGAGTTTTTGAAGGAATTAAATTCTTTCAAGAAATTCTGAAGAGGACCATGGCAGGATCATTTCTGTGAAGTTTCATCAAAATTGGATGGGTAGTTTCAGAGAAGAAGACGTTTTAAAAAAAAGTTAACGCACGGACGGACGCACGGACGGACGGACGGACGCACGACGGACAACAGGCCATGACATAAGCCCGCTGGCCTTCGGCCAGTGGAGCTAAAAAAACGGTGATCAACATGAATTTATGTTTAATACATGTTTTAATGTAAAAACATAGTGCAAGGGAGTAAATGCTTGTGACGAGCAATTTCTCCTTCTCCCATAAAACTCTAAAAGGGAGGCAGTTCATAAAAGTTATTTACCTGGATCTACATGTAATTAGTTAATGGAGTCACTGAATGACCTTGGACAAATTGCCAGTAATTCCACACGGGAAGACGGGTAGAACTAATTAATAATTTTGTTTTGAAGTAATTATACTAAGCTTCTGTTTACTGTGGCAAAACCGGAAGCACAGATGCAATGATCGTCAACAACATGTTTCCCTGCTATGAAAAGTAGATCTTCGCAGTTGTAATGTTTAACGCTTTATCATACAATATGACAAAAATTTCTTTTTCCTGTACAAAAATTTAAGCCTAGCATTCATTTTACTAATAATTAAAGCTACCATAGGGTCGAAGCTCAAAGACTGTTCCGGTATGACACCAAGGTATTTTATAGAGTTGCCCGAGGATAGAGCCGTGAGGCACTCTACAGATAACAGTAGATGGAGATGACAGTGTATGGTTAATGTTGGTGTGTTGAACACGACCTTTAAGATAGGATTTGAACCAATTTAGAACATCTGTGCTAAAACCCAAAAGCCGTAATTTAGACAATAAAAAAAGTATGATCCACAGTGTCAAAAGCTTTCTGAAGATCAAGCAAAGCCATCCCAATATAAAACCTATATCTAAATTAAACCTAACTTAGTCTGTTTAGTGCAACAAACATGCATCTTAAGAAAATGATTTACTAAAACCAGACTTAAATTTATATAATAAGTTTTTGTCTTTTAAGTACCCTTCTACTTGATCATACACTATTCTTTCACATTCTTTCAATTATTTTTGAAATTGTACTCAATAATGACACAGGTCTGTAATTTGCAACATCAGTTTTGTCATTCTTTTAATGTATTTGGACAACACGGGAAGCTTTAAGATTGTCTGGTACAATACCCTGAATTAAAGATAAAATAATAACATGAGTTATAGGACACAACAATAACTGAAGCACAATCTTTGACAAAACGACAAGGAATATCATCTAAATGAGTAGCCTTGCTAGTACTCAGATTATTCAGATCTTTAAAAACACTGTTTTCAGTAATAAAAGAAAAAAGCAATATTTAGGACAACACCTTGGTCACCATAAAACTTACCTACAAAGTCCTTGCTATACTGATCCAATGCAGAGGGTAATTTTGTAACAAGAATAGAAGCTCAGTGCAGCAGTAAAAAGTCATTGAAATGGTTTGCCACTTCAGTTTTGTCAAAAAATAATATTACTTCCACTGTTTGGGCCAATATAAGAAGTAGATTTCTCACTTTTCTTATAAGGCAATCCAATGACCTTTAAGAGCTTTCCACGGGGTTTTTGAATCTTTATGGTTGTCACTTATAGATTTCTTTTGATAATCTTTTTTTGGCTGCACTAATTTGATATTGAGTTTCATTTCTCAAATGCTTAATTTTATCAAAATTTTCATCATTGTTTTCTTCTAAGAAAGTTTGGTATGCTTTGTCCTTGATTTGAATGCTACATATTTAGAAATTCACTGGTGACCCAAGGTGATGTCCTTTGTTTAATTATTAATTCCGTTACAGGGGCAATATTGTCAATGACATGCAGAAATAATGATTTAAAATTGGACCATGCCTCAATAACATCATCACTCAAGAGCACAGATGACCAGTCAGTATTTATCAAGTTATCTAAACATGAAAATTTTTGAATTTTTTTTGAATGATCTTCTTTGACGTTTTTGTGCTTGTTAATAGCAACTCTTGATTCTTTTCCTGTACAAAGTACAACAGAATGGTCACTAATGCCAACAGGTAAGACACCACTCTGAGAAATTTTGTGCTCATTGTGGCGCCGCATGAGCGGCGGCACTATATTTTTATTCGGTTTTGAAAAGTACCTATGGGGGCAGCCATATTGTTTACTCGACTTCCAATCGTTTCGTAACTAGGTCATTTCGTACCGAGGCCATTTCGTACCTTTTTTTGTTCATTTCGCACCCACCTATACTTTTTATTTTGGTCATTTCGTACTCACTTTGATCATTTCGTGCCCACTTTGGTCATTTAATACCCAATTTTTAATATCAATTTGGTAATTTAGAACCCAGTTTTAATACTATTTTCTTGCCGAAGGACAACTGCTTTTTGTACATAGCTCCAATTGAAATTATGTTACGTCGAAGAATGGCTATGATTGTGTGTTACCATTATTGGTTCTTTCTTTTTTAAGTTTTGATTTGCATTCTAAAGATTGTTTAGGACTTCTCAGTTCATTTCTCACCGAGTTCTGCATAAATTTTCTTTGGTCAATTTGAAATGCGTTAAAAATTTTCTGGAGAGAGGCACATTTTCGTTGTGTTCTTCATAAATGATGTTGCAAAACCATGAATCTTTCTTAGGCTTTAACTCTTTACCAAACAACATAATTTCAGACTTCTGAGAGCATTTGCAGACGATAATTCGAATGTGGTTACCATTTTCTCCTTCTTCCACATTGTTTTTAAAAATGATTCTTCCGCAAGGTTGTTAATACTCGGGATTAACACAATACCTTAAATGGTGCAAACTTTAAAAATCTTCTTGTCCAAAACCAGATGGCCCAGAGTTTAAATATTTGTCATGTAGTATCACCACGTGGACCTCTTCGAAGTTTGTTCAAGTGATGCTCTTGGTGTAAAAAATTAACCCGCTGTAATGTGCCCTATTTCAGAAACAACTGATTTGCGGCGCCATTGATGTTACGCATCAATATTTTCTTGTCAGATACTAAAATAAGATCAATGATAGAAGATGGTGTATCACAGACTCTGGTAAAATCAGAAATAATTTGTGTAAAAATAAAGGCATCATTAAATGACTTCAAAGATTTATTTAGTACACGTACATTGCTGCTTGATTTAGATACATCAGTGTTAGGATCACCCAACGAAATGCATTCTTTTTAACTACAACATCAATTAGACATGCTAACATTTTCTATTAAATCATAAAAATTTAATTGTTTAGGAGGTCTACACAGACAACCACATACTATAAGTTCTGTTTTTTGAAGTAGCTTAAACCGAAGAAGACTGGAATATAAGATAATAACTTCAATATGGATGTAAGATACTGATAAGAATAATGTGTTGAATTGCTTGAATATGTATCTGGAAAGGAAACCCAAATTTATCCATTCCCGAAACCTAGATCTATGGCATTAAGGCACATGCGAAAAAGAGAAATCTGGATTCGAGTTAACTTTGTTACATCGGTCGATCAGTGCATACATGAATAGTGACACTTATTTTGTTGTTCTGATTTGAAGGCAATCCCATGAGGAGAGACTGTGTTTTAGTGTGTTTTCTTCCCAAAAGAATATCAAGAAAAACACCATTATAAAGTGTATTTTGTCAAGCTTATGTTTTTGCGTCTGTGTAGGTGCCATGTATTAAAACTGATTTCATATTCTGGTCTCCATACAGTGGATGTGTGCATTCTAATGGTAAAACAGGCGTATTCTCCGATTCTTCGAAAAGCGTAGTGTGATAGACCTTTTTTGTCTTTCAGCATTGTTATGCAACTCTAACTTATCACGGAGATGCACTTAACCCCTTTTGCCAAAGTATGGCTCATATATGGCCTGCAACACGCGAAAAGGGGCATTCGGACATTTGCATAAAGTGTCGTCTCGGATCAGCCTGCGCAGTCCGCGCAGGCTAATCCGAAACGACACTTTCCGTTTTTATGTAATTTTCTGTTTTGCGCAAGTCTACTGTATCACAAAATCTAATGTAGTCGTAAAGTGCCGTCTCGAATTAGCCTGCGCGGACTGCGCAGGCTGATCCGAGACGACACTTTACGCAAATGTCCGAATGCCCCTTTTCGCGTGTTGCAAGCCATATTTTGAGCTAAAAGAAATAATGCAATTTGTGGAATCAAAGAGACAGAAGAAATCTGCCGTAGCTTTGCATGAGAAAAATAAGTTTAGCGAACTTGGTCCTCTGCAGCACTTTCAGCATTGTATCATATCCTTTAGAGACGATTCTTGCGCCTTGCCATGAATCATTTTTAAAACATCGCTCCAAAAAGAGAAATTAGCCTAGTCCTTTTTTCCACAATGTTTTATATATTCAGGTATCAATACTTGACTCATGGTCATTCTCCCTATTCTTCTCGTACTATGACGTTTTCAAAAACTCTGATGCAAACTTGTTCTATGTAATGGGCTGATCTTATGTGGAATCTATTGCAACTAAAATAATGAGACGTATGTAGGCTCGAGGGATTTTCCCGACGAGATCAAACTGTGATGTGAATGGCTATGCATCTCATGTTCGCATGCAGGCATTAATTCTTTCAGCGCATATAGCATAGCACAGCATTTTATTTTCGACTTAAAGCATACAGCTCATTGCAAGACAATACAAATCAATTCAATGCATACGTGGAAAACAATTAGATATGAAAACATGAAGTTGTTAGATTGATTCACAAACAAAATAAATGGATGAATAAATTTTAACAGTCATTTCGTGTTTCTCTATTATTTCAGATGGATAGATATAATTTCAATAGACGTTAATTCAGATGGTAGATGATTATGAATGAAAGAGTATTTCATATCATCGTATTAAAGCATATGGAAGGGAAGTACATGAATATAATGTGCACATTCCCACTAAATTACTCGATGGGAGGAATGGAAATTTCCAGTCAGCACTAGAACAAATAATACAACAATTTTAGAATTATTGTTTCTGTGATTGGGCAGGGTAGATCGAGGATCAGACTGCAAGTTTTGTGCCACCTGATATCCGATCCAATCTACACGTGACGGAAACTACATGGATGCATAACATATGAAAAATAAAATATAATGTGCTAAATTACTAGATGGGAGAAATGGAAATTTCCAGTCAGTACTAGAAGCAAGAATACGACAATTTTAGTATTATTGTTTCTGTGAGCGAGCGGGGTAGATCAAGGATCAGACTGCAGTTTTGTGCCACCTGATCTCCCATCCACTCTACACGAGACGGAAATTACATAGATGCATAACAAATAAAAAATGAAATAGAAAAAAAATGAGAAAGGTAATAATGATAGAAAGACGATGGCAGCTACTTGCAGTCACAGTTTTAACCCGTATCCTACCAAATACGTAAGAGAGACTTTAGAGACAATAGTAAAAACACAGATTTTGCTATTTTAAAGCTAATTCGTGGGGAAAAGTATGTCATCTTATCGGAAGTGTAGAATAAGATCAGAACGCACTTTCTGTGCTGTCTGATCTTATTTTACTTCGTCAGTAAAAGGTCGGTGAGTCGCGCTTAGCAGCCTAAGGGCTAAGTATCTGATGAATATTTATTTTTTCTCCTAAAAAATGCCTTGCGAAGAAACGATGATAAATTTGATAGTATTTTCTTATTGCTTGAGTTGAGTAATTCGATAAACTTGTACATACTTGAGTTATTAATATAGAATCTAGGGATATATTTCAGTCGAACGTCTTTAACAATGGGGCAAATCAACGTAAAATGAAATTCGTCTTCAATATCATTTACAGAGCATAATTCACAAATTCTATTCTTTCTCTCGGTTTTATTGTGTCTTCCTGTTTCTATCTTTAGATCATGTGATGATAGCCGGTTTTTTGCAGTTATATTTCGTTGATGTTTATTTTCAAGAGTCGATGTAAAACTGGAACTTTCATAACTTGTTTTAAGATTCGTGAACAGCTGCATGGACGAGCTTTGTGAAATGCTGGCTCGCCAGTTACCAATATAAATTTCCTTGAGACGTGTTTCAAATAAGGGAAAAATTTTTCTCGAATGATTGGTTCGGGGAAAAGCCATATTTCATTAAAACTTGTATTTTCTAATAATGTTTTTACTCGATTAGTCCAGTAGTTGACAGTAGGGTTAATACGTATTTCGGCAATTTGGTGGTCGAGTAAAGTAGATAATATACAATTTCCTCTTTTCTCTTGAAACAATTTTAACCAGTATTTTACTATACGGATACGCCTGTTAATAATCAAAGGAAATCGACCAACTTCAGCTAAAGGAGCCTTGGAGTTTGTTGACATTTTAACGTTAAGAATTTGTTTACAGAATTTTCTATGAACTCGTTCTACGTTCTCTGATTGGCTGAACCCCCAGACTTCGCAATTATAACTTAAGACGTAGCTGTCAAATAGATTAAACACTATATATGGTGGTATCTCATATCCTTTTGTTATATTATATAGAGAGCACATAGATCTAAGCCTCTTTCCTACAAGTGTACTTGTGGCTTGTTGAAAAGATCCGCCACTGCTGAATACTACACCCCTACACCCAAAACCAAATAATTAAAATAAATTTTGGACTATTTAGATTGCCCCCCCCCCCCCCCCCCCCCCCAGTGGTGAAAGCAGGGTGTGAAAAGGAGAAATTTCTTGTTACTCCTTTTCTAATACTGTTTTCCAAGGCTGTGGACTTAAGGGATATAAGCGGTAGCAGGGCCCAATCTATAACCATAGCACCCCGCGCGCGCGCACACACACACACACACACACATATATAATCCAGCACTTTCAGTGCTTTGATTTGATAAAGGATATTTGATTGTGGGCATCCCTAGGGAAAGTGATTATGAACAATTGGCTACTTTTCACTAAGAAAAACTCTCTCTTTGCTTTAAATTTTCTATCCCATGTACAATGTGAGATGCTGGTAAACAAAATCAGATCGTAAAAACAATATGAATAGTAATGTTTCTTTTATTTCCTATTCACGGCACTGTTTTGGACTATTTTCTTGTTTTCCATGCGACTGTTCTGTTTCAAGTCATTTCTGTTGTCAGTCATTTTAGTATATTCAAATGCAGTGGGAGGGAAATGAATTGAATACACGGTCAAATGTCGATTGACATTTTTAGGCCACGCATAGCTTGTACAATGGCAGTTGATCTTACGTCTTTCTCGCCCTCATTCAGTTTTAACTGAACTTTTGCATGGTTGCGTCGCAGGCAGATCATTTCTACTGGTACCGTACTGGAGTATTTGAATGTCCGATCAGAAATACTCATCTAGTTCGATGCCCTGCATCCCCTGCCCCAATCATTTTATGACGTCATAGTGACCAATGGTCGCTTCAATAAATCAACAGCTCTGCAAAACTAACCTTATGTGACCCTTTATTCTTTGTCTGTCGACAAAACTTTAGCTTTATTCCAAATTGGAAACATTTGCAGACGACAAATAAAATACTCTTCAGATCGTGAAAGTTGTCTCTCAAAATGCAGGAAACACTGAAGGAAAAGGAGAAAATGCTGGTTACCAGCATTTTCTCCCTTTTCCTCAGTGTTGTCGAAAAGCTTTATTTCTCAGGGGCGTTAGCACTCGAGATTTTGTGGTAAAGGGTTAACTTTTATTACATAATATGGAGTAGTCGTGCGGTTTCATGTCTAAGTTTGATCTTTACTGCGACTTGAGCTCTTGGAAAAGATATTCTCATAACAAATTTCGGCGTTAGACCAAGTCGTTGACATGTACATGTCCGTTGTATACAGATATAAAGTGGGACCAAGCAAGTGCTCTTTTGCAAGTATTATTTACAGAGAGAGAGGGGGGGAGCAGGCAGGCTCGCAGACAGACAGACAGACACCGGTTTGGTAAATGGTTATGTATGGTTAAGAGTCAATTCGGCCTAACTGACTAACGGCGGAGTCACATATTTTCTACATCAATTAGATTGTCGCACGTTCTGGTCTGACCATTAGTTTTTGGAAACACGTATCGAATACTTCGACACACTCTTGAACGAATCTTAAGGAGTTTTCTTAGCCACTAGAAAGGTATCATAACATTAACGAAGAGATTTTTAAACACGAACTTATGATCAAGATAACGACTCATATTCTCTACCAGATGTTTGTGGCCTTATTCTTTTGCATCTTGAACATGTTTTGCTGTGCTCTAATGACACTCAGGTATTCTCAACAAATATCATACAGTTTTCCTTTTGAAATTGATCCCTGGTAAAGGTGCTGTCCTTAAAAGGGATAAATCATTTACAATAAAGTAAAGCTCTACAGAAACAGAGAAGTTGGGAGTCAAATTCCTGCTAGAAAAATATTATTCTTTTAAGTGGCCGCATGGCAGCCGTGGCGACCAGATTTATAATAGAAACTCTGGGAAATCATGCATAAGTGCACTTGCAAACGCGATATCACCGTAATAATGTTGAAAATGGCGTTAAACACAAAACAATCAAACACATTTTCACTCCGGGCTAAACTCTGTATATAATTAAGCTTTGAAAGTACAGAGAGACAGGTTTATTTTACAAATCATTCAGTGAAAACTGAACGTTTGAATGGCTTGACCAATCAAATTTTGTGCCAGATTTTCAAGCTTTGTCATTTCAGCTGATTTACCGGTATAGAATACTTGTGGGTCATAAGTATAAAAGTAGTCACATTTGCAAAGATGATATCAAGCACTTACATGGTAACGGTTTACGAATCTCAAGGAACGAATGTGTTGATGCACTTGCCGCAATGACATATCAAATACCGTCTTAAACAGCATTAAACACAAAACAACGAACACACAAATTCTTAGGGCGCCAAACAATTACATACACAAATCCAGTTGATAAAAAGAAAACTTGATAATGCAGTTTCAATATTGCTTGTTTAAAAAGAATGTCACATACCATCGGATAATGTACATCAAAGCCCCAATAGCGACTAAAGTTAAACAAAGCAGAATTTAAAAAGCATTTAGATCCAAATCATACCATTTAAAAGTAGGCTACATGTATGGAAATGATTGTGAAGATGAAAATATGTTATTGCAAATTCGGTCCAAGCGTTGGTCGCTGGTAGAAAATGAATTTTAAAACCAAGTAAGAAGTAAACAAAAGATAGAGCGACCGTGCAACTTTCGACATAGTTTAAAGATTCATTTTTTCTGCTGGCGACTAACACTTGGACCGATCATATCAAAATCGACTGTATTCTTCACAACAGTTTACATACTTTTAGACGGTATGATTTAAAATTAAATGCATTTTAACACCTGCATCGTTTACCGCTAGTGGGGCTTCAAGCAGGTAAGTTAATATGCTTTGTGAAGTTTGGGTCCGTATTTATCAACTATTCTTTATGCTAGGTTCCCACTATCACGATTCGCGCCACGATTGAAATCGTGACCTTAATCGTGAACAAGTCGTGATGATCCTATCAGGTCGTATCAGAACTTGATGTTACTCGCGGCAGTCGTGTTAATCGTATGAAATTTTTTGGCTGCCAAAAGTTTTTCTACGATCAACACGATTGATTTTTAATCGTGGTCATCGCATCTAATAGTATTGAATCATAACAAAACTCAGCAGATCGCATCAAATCGTGCTTCTAAATCGTGTTGATCGGGACCAATATTGGACAAGGCAAAGGCCACGGTCTGTTTCGATTTGCCGCATAAAAGTATACGATAAGTTCTCCTATTTGATCCCTAACATGGGGACAATCGAAGTATGAAATGTGGTCTCCTTTGCAGCAGCAGTACAAGGTGCTGTTGAAAACGAAAATACTCCCTTCAATATCGATCACTCAGCCTCTACTTCTATAAGTTTTCCATCACCAACGATTCTGGAAACATCTTCAGAAGCCCTCCCAAAAGTCTGTAACCCTGGATCGGTCGGGCCGAAAGGAGAGATGGAGAATTCCAGAGAACTGAGTTAGTACCACACTTTCTCTCTCCAAAAAAAAAAAAGAGTAATTTCGTTTATTTCATGCTAAAGATATGCAGCAAAAAATGATTGAATACACTTATTTTTTCTAAGTAACGGAATATATCTTACGGGGTGCAGGAAAGGTAAAAAAGAGTAATTCTCATTTTGAAAACAAAATCTAATCTAGATAAAATGAAAATTGTGGCACTGTATATATCTTCAGCTCAACTAAAAATCATGTTAATGTCTATTTGTTATTTCTATCATCAAGGTAACTTCAATTTTTTGTATGACGGATCTAGAAGGCTAGAATCAAATTGTTGGATCCACTTCTGTGAGCTATGGTGGCGGCCAAAACTGTCCGAGTACTGCTCTCCTGACCTATGCGGGTTACTGTTATTACTGGTCTGGCAACTGCTCATCTTCTTCCTCTCTGGTGATGTCACATTATCAATCTCCTCAACAATCAGTCTTCAAGAAAAACATTGAAGTCTATGGACAGTCGTGGCCCATATATACACATCGGGATCCAATCGCAGCTCTCCCTCGGATGTGATCGTGAAACGCCTCGCAACAACAATCGTATCTTAGCGAAACAGAGCGCATCGGTTCGCAATAAATGTATCTGGACTTATCCACACGTATCTGCATGTATTACATCGTCATAACTCGTGTCCCCCGCTCGTAATAATCGTATCGAATCGGGAATTAATCGCAAACTTGAACGGGACAATCTTATCGCATTGGAATGGATCGTATATGAACGTAAGAGCAGATCGTAATAGGTCTTGTGAACTGAAATTGACCAATCGCAATTATATCGCATCCAAGCGTAACTCATCGTTTCCTAACGTATCTACTCGTATCATCTCGTATCCAAACGAAAAACTTCCTCAAAGTTTCACGATTAGCTGCGGATTGCGAATCGTGGCTCTCGTAACTAATCTCGCGACAGTGGAAACCTGGCATTATGGTATTTTCCGTCAGATTATTAAGAATTTTCAAAATTTGAAAGTGACGCAATTTTTTTTTCCGTAAACAAATCAGCCAGTCAGAAATTGCATTAATTACACTCCAAATCTAGAATGAGACTAAGAATGCAAATCAGGAAAACGGGCCTAGGTTGGTCTTGATACACACACCATCCGCAAATGGAGCTTTCCTTTTGATATGATTCCTTCAACTATATAATCAAATCAGCAATACTCGAATACTTTCAACAAATTTGTGTAATTTTTGAGGATGGTATAGATCAAGATCAGACGTCACAAAACTTTCATTCTGATCTTGAATCTGTACAGTCAGGTACATGTACATTACAACACTTTGACCAAAAAAAGAATTGAAGTTGCATTTTCCTTCTTTTGTCTGTTTTTTTTTTTTTTTTTCTTTTCTTTTCGAAAACATTTATAAAGCAGTTGAAGTGTTCATGATTTTAAGCCAATCTTTCATCCGTAATGATACCATTATAACGATATTTTTGTCATTTCATGAGCTGAATGTTTAATGAGGGCATTTTTAGCTGCTAATATTTCTCGCATTGTGCAATTTGTTATCCTCGTTATTTTTGGGATTTCAGTTATGTAAGTGCACTTTTACCCAACTCTTTATCAGACGACAAAACATGAGAGCTGCCTGAATTGAAAGCATTTGCAGACGACAAATTAAGTGCTGCTCAAATCAGGAAATTGTCTTAGAAAAAGGTAGGAAAGTAGTTAAAGTTAATCGAAATTGTTGCTATTTCTGAAAGTTGCATTATTAACGATTTACTTAACAATCCCTGTTTCTCAACGACCCAAGGATAGATGGGTTTTGAAACTTTGTTGGAAAAGGAAAAATGCTGGTAAGCAGCATTTTCCCCCTTTACCCACAAAGTTTTCAGCTCTTTCAAAGGCAGAAATTCTCTTTTGACCTTAAGTTTATATTTCGTCTGTAAATGTTGTCACTTTGTTCAGTTCCAATGTTTCTCGTTAAGTCTAGCCTTCGTTTAAGAAATTTCGTCCGAGAGGAAAATTCATATCGCAAAGGAGTGGAAGCTTGATTTTGCTGTATCAACGACTACACTGTTCTCGTAGGAAAAATTCAGGACCGCGGGACATGTTCGACCGCTGATTTCGTACGGGGAATATCCTATACTTTAACAAATACGGCATTTTTTTTTATATACACATACACATGGAGCCTGGGAGAGGAAAATGATTATACCACCCAATTTTATTCAATTGTAACCCAATTAAAAGAATATTTATATTTCGGAGAAAGTTACGTCAGGTCAAAATTGTAAACATTAGGGAGAATCGTGATAGTTTAATCGCTAGAGTCATTTGCATACCCCCATTAGAAAGCCACTTGTTTTTTCAACATGGAAAAATGGCGCACTCGTCTATTTGATCATGTCTTTTTTCCGTTCTCTCAGCAATCCAAAACCGCTAAATGATCATGTTCGTACATGAAATTTACATTTCTACTGTCATTGAAACCATTTCACTGTACCCTCGATATAAAATTCCATTATTCTCAAGTGATTTGCTGTTGGGTTGTAGCGACAGTATACCTGTGTACAGTATCCCGACTCACGATCTTAAACATGGCGGCCCGTGTAAATCGATTAACAACGGCAACAACAGCCACGGTAATAAGCAATCTATCGCTGAAAAATGCCAAAGTAATTGATAGACAGAGTTAGAGAATACATGTACAAATTGTTTGCAAAGGGAAATGTATTTAGAAAGATTCCAACGGAAAACTGTGATTAGTTTTTGCTTTCTAAGTGCTGTCCTACGATTTTCAGAACGGTGAAGCGGTGTACTTTCGGCGAAGAAAATGTACCGTGTAGGTGCTTATCAAGCTACGTGATACAGCCGAGGGACTTGATCAATGGATCACCCGAAGTATGCCGAATGTATTCCGACTCCACTCTCTTGCTTGCGGCATGGATATGTATGGTGAGGGTCGTACACAGTCATGTGACAAGCATATGCAATATCCTCGATTGAACAAGTGGATAGCCGCGAGATCCAAAATTGCATTTGCTGTCCATCGAAATGTATGCATTCTCATGAAGCCACAAGAATGACTATAGTTTGATAAAATATCGACAAAATGGATTATATTTGGCTTAAAATGAGTAGTTTAGTAACTTTAACATAGATACCTATCTGTTTTGTTAACATTATTCAGGTTGAGGGACGAACAGATCGACTTTTGAACCGATTTAACTGATTGGCTGTGCTTTAATCAGATCTTTTAGAACCAAAGAAAGCGACAGTCGACATCGTTCACTTCAGTCAAACTGGGACAAAAAAATGGTGGACCAAACTCATGCCAGGTGTTCTTGTCAGTTGAACTGTCCAAGTGGAAAAGGGATTGGTTGCGAAGATCCGATGCTGTTTTTTATGGTTCCTCACGTAACACATTATCGCATTATAATACAACAATAACATGGCCGCTCTGATGTTATCAATAACTTTATATACAGTGATTATGTCCCCGTATTTGTTTTTAAGAATTACACAACTCAGTGACAACAGCGTTCTCATAAGGTGATATTTTCGAGTTTCCTTTCAAAGATCGAAGTAATGTCAAAATCATAAATATTATAGCAGAAGGGCATGATGTGTAGGTTTGATGAATTATTTTTCCCGGCATTTTACGTGACTGTCTTGCTTCAGACTTTTTGGGGGGGGGGGAGAATTTGCACGTAAGAAACGGCTCAGACTCCTTTTGCCTCAATGCTCCCACGTGTTTGCATGTATCAAATATTATTTCATGCTGATTACTCATGTTTTACATGTATGTCTTCAAAAGCTTTTGATGCAATTTTTTTTAGGGGGTAATAAAATAATAAAGTCGAGTCTAAGTGCACTTGGAGTTCATTGTGAATTAGTATTAGTAATATATTCTAAAAAAAAAAAAACCCTGTAATACCCATTTGTTGATTTTTTGATTAATTGATGCCGAGTTATTTTACGAAATTTCATCTGTAAATTTTGATAAATGACAACCACATGTTTGAGCTGTATGAGCTTTTCCCATTTAGAAATGTTACGTTTTGCCCTTACAGTTTATTTTAGAGCAAAGCATTGCTTTTGAGAGAGAGAGAGAGAGAGAGCAAATCACGGAATTACATTATGGCATCTTGGTCAGTTCATATCTTTGAAAGGAGCGACTTTAATTTTTACCTGTAAGTGCTAAGGTACTGGATATATAAATTTGGCTGCATATTTTTTAAACAGTTTCACGTTCGCACACACTCACAAAAAAAAAACATTTGATCTCTATACGGTGTGGCATTTTCTGCAAATATTTATTGGTTCGAAGCCATTTCGTGTTTCATGCCCTGATAGTATATATATATATTTTAAAGCCCCCCCGCTCCCACGCCCATCCACTACAATGGAAAAAATTTTAGTATTGCAGAAAATGAAGCTGATTAGAAGCACTTTCCTCTTCTTACAACGATTTCAAGAACGTTCCAGAAGTTTAGTTTCACATCTTCGAATATTTTTCCTTTACGTCGCTTGAACTTTTCAACCTCCAGAAAGGTGCTTGTATCAGACGACTTTGTAAATGTTGAGGTAAAATATTGATAGAGTTGGCCACATTGCTCTGTGAAAAGGGGTTTATTGGATCTACAAAAAGCATTGACCAAGGTCAGTCTGCCCAGCTCACGCCGGCTGGCCTTTGTCGAAACTTTTTGCTTTTGGTAAATTTTCTGTGTGTCCAAGGTCCATTCTACTTCAGGGTTAAGCCGGTTATAAGACAAAATGGATTTATGGATCCGTAATTATGTGATGACTTTCTTGATATAATTGGCTTGCAACTAGCGAAAAGGGGCATTCGGACATTTGCGTAAAGTGTCTTCTCGGATCAGCCTGCGCAGTCCGCGCAGGCTAATCCGAGACGGCACTTTACGACTAGATTAGATTTTGTGCTACAGTAGACTTGCGCAAATCAGAAATTTACATAAAAAAGGAAAGTGCCGTCTCGGATCAGTCTGCGCGGACTGCGCAGGCTGATCCGAGACGACACTCTACGCAAATGTTCGAATGCCCCTTTTCGCGTGTTGCAGGCCATATAGCATCACGGAGATGCAGTAAACCCTTTTTGCCCGAAAGCCGCCCATTTATGCATGCTCAACGAGCTCTTTACCTCTCAGTCCCGAGTTTGAAACGACCCTCAGAAAGAAGCCTTTTAAAAAAGGAGCAAATACTCGCTAGTAACCGTCAGCATTTTCTCCTTTTGCCACAATGCTTTTTTACCCTTTCAAAGATAAACTCTATAATTAGAGCCACATTTGATCAGTCGTCTATATATACTATTGATTCAGACCGGTCTAAAATTCTGTTTTCTGGTAAAGGGTGAAGAGCATCTTTTGCCTTTGCCACACTGTTTGCTACAGTGGTGTGCTTCACAACGAAACAACTTGTCTACATGAGCTAATGTGCTAAATACCAGCTTGTGTCGTAATCGCCCACTAATAGGTTAACTCTTTGTCAGACGAAAAATTTTAGACCAGTCCAAGTTCAAAGCATTTGCGGACGATAACTTCAGTGTGCATCACATGATAGTACTTGTCTTTTCAAGGCTTGAAAACATAGTGGAAAAAGGAGAAAATGCTGGGTACCCAGCATTTTCTCCTTTTCCCATCATGTTTTCAAATGCTGTCTTCTTCAAGGGCGGTAAAACTCGAGATTGTGTGGTGAAGGGTTAAGGACAAGTTTGACCTTACAATGAAAAGAAGAGAGATATCTCTGTCGCTTGTTATCTACAGTCCTGATTCAATAAAGGAACTCGGGCCTGAGGGGGAAGCGCTATTGAAGAGATTCATTTAATCAAGTATACTGCCCGTCTGTTGTTAATATCCATTATAGCGTGGTCATTATAACAATTTTCCCTCGAATATCTTCTTACAAACACGTGTGCACTGTCTTTGTATGAATTGCAGAACAACTGGAGCTTCGAATGCAAATTATCTGCATCAATTCGAATTCAGCTTTCTTTAACTCTTTACCAGACAGAAAAAATATTTAGACTTGCAGACGACATATTATAGGTGACCCAAATGACGAAATTTGTCTGTGGAAGGGCTGAAAACATTGTTTAAAATGGAGAAAATGCAAGTAACAATGTTTTCTAACGGTTGTTAAAACACGAGATTGTTTGGCGAAGGATTTACACTTTTCTGTACAAGTTTGATCCCTAAAGCCTCTTCATTTTACAACTTTGGAAAACACTCCGGGGACAAGACTATTTGTTGTAAAAAAGTTTTTGATATGTTTAAAAATTTATATTTTCCTTTCCTTCAAACGAATAATAATAATTGGCTTGCATCAAGCGAAAAGGGGCATTAGGACATCTGCGGAAAGTGTCGTCTCGGATCAGCCTGCGCAGTCCTCGCAGGCTAATCCGAGACGGCACTTTACGACTACATTAGATTTTGTGCTACAGTAGACCTGCGCAAAACAGAAAATTGCATAAAAACGGACAGTATCATTTCGGATTAGCCTGCGCGGACTGCGCAGGCTGATCACAGACGACACTTTACGCAGATGTCCGAATGCCCCTTTTCGCGTGTTGCAAGCCATATAAGTTATGCTCTGTAAAAAATGGGGTTTAAAACATTTCCGTAATGTATCATACCAAGCAAGTCATCACATTATAATGGATCCATAAAATCTATTTTGTCTAATAACCAACTGCTTTACGAGGTAGAATGGTCCTTGAACATGTGGAAAATTTACAAATAGCTAAGAGTTTTGATCCATGTCAGTCTGCGCGGACTGCATATGCATTGAGCCCCCCTTTTTATAAAGCATGGCTCATATGTTGTTTGTTTTCGGTCGGTCTAAATTTAAAGATACATTTATACTCGTTTTCAGGTGGTTGTCAGCCAGTTTTCAACCTATTTCATCATTCTTTTATGAAACTATAATCATTCTTGTATCTTCATGCCAAATGTTGCCCCTGATGGCTGCAAGACTGCACAGAATATGATGGATAGAAAATGCATTTCTTGTTTTGGAGGCCTTCAAAGTAATCACTGTAGGCGTTTCCGGTTTTAAATGAGGACAAATCCCTTTTGTTTTTCTATCACTTACATCATATATATATTGTTAATTGATCTATGTTTATACAGCTAAGCAATTTCACACACTTTCAAGTTTTAACAGCGTTTTTCATCTCTAGCTGTAAGGATTTATCTTGAAACAGCTGTACAGGGAAGGGTTAAACTCATTACCATATCGGCTATTTTTATACCGTCCACCAGAAGATGCAAATGACACAAATGAGAAATAACGTTACTTAAACGGGGACTAAGAATAGATTTTTTGTAAATATGGAAAACTTAGTAAGAAAAAATGAGAAATTGTTTTTAACAAGTACCTGTTCGTTTTCCAACGTTTTCCAATGCAATCGTCTGTAACATAGGCACTTTTTTGTCTTGACAAACGACGTCCTCTATGACCCAAAGCATAAGAGCGATGCTTTGTAAAAATGGGGTTAAATGCATCTGCAGGAAATATCGACTCAAGTCAGCCTGCCAAGTCCAAGCAGGCTGACCTGGATCGAAACTTTTTTTGCTACTGGTCAATTTTCAGCATGTCAAGGTACCACTGTAGCAGTCAGTTGATTCAGTCAGTTGTTAGACAAAATGAACTTTATGGATCTTTGATTATACGATGACTTGCTTGTTATAATGCATCACGGAGATGCATTAAACGCCCTCTCTTGCCAGAGCGCCGCTCATATACAATAGGGTACATTATTAGTTGTACGGTCAGGTGGCAGGGGACTAGGAAACTTGTTCACGGCTGTGGCAAATCATGTTGCCCCGAGCCGAAGGAGAGGTGGCGACATGATTCGCCACAGCCGTGAACAAGTTTCCAAGTCCCCTGCCACCTGACCGTACAACGAATTTATTATACTGCAAAGTTTTACCATTCCAATGTGTATTCAGCGAAATTTTCCCGTTTATGTACTCACGAATTAAATACGCTGACGACATAGAATTTCCCTACTGAGTGCCCCAATTCAATGAAAACTGACGTCTCTGAAACCTTGGTAAAACGTGCAGTTTGGTGGAAGAACTTGATGAAGTCACTGCGATAGAAATTCGTCATATTTTTATTTAAACATGGATTTAAACAACTTCAAGGTAAGTAACTATGTATTTTAATGATTTGTTGTCAAAGAGTATAAGATCATTAGTTACCGTAAACGACAATATGGTTATCCTTTTAACGTTACAATGAATGAGTTTCGACACTTCACAATTCGCTTACCTGACGAATGGATGCTCCTTTTAACCCCGTGTATTTGTTTTAGAATGACAACAGACGATAATTTTGTAACTGTATTCATTTATTTTAAAAAAATAATCCATTCTTTCCGCTTTAATGACAACCATCAAGGCAAACTAGAAATATAGTACGGTGCAGGCTACTTAGTATGTTTGTCTTGTGGGCGGCTCGTATCAGTCGACGCCGCCATTTAGGATGTTGTGTTGAAAGTGCAGTCATGTATACATGACTACACTTTCAACACAACATCCAAATTGGCGGCGTTACATACGCGTTGTCTGCGCATGTCATATTCTTCAAAGATTCGACCTGTCTGCTATGACGCATCACCGACCCCAAATGCTAGGGAAAAGTAGGGCTTATACCGAAGCTATTACCCAAGCCTGTAGGGGCTGTTTTAATAAATGGCCGGTGCATAGGTTACATGCTAGCTGATCAAAGCTGAATGAATTGCACCAGGTAGCATTATATTGAGTAAACGTTTATTTGATTTTGAAATTCAAAGCACAGGAATTTGACATTCTATAATGAAAAAATATAATTAAATAAGAAAAAAATATTTCCCTATATATAAAGAACCCAAGGAATGCAACGCCTCGATTACCGGCGACAACACAAAAATGCCCTACCCACCCAAAAGCACCAACGAAACGAAGAGTGATCACAATTTCTTTTACCCTAGTAACAGATAACACCAAAATGTACCTATGACATCCAGCGATCCTTAAGTAGACACCTTTTCACCGGAGATATCCGTCATTTTTTACAGCTTTTTTGACAATTACAAGCCATCGAGGAAGCCATTCGCTGACGTCACTATTTTTTAAGGCCCGCAGATAATATTACTTTCGTTTTCATATTTATTTTCGTTTTAAAATATATTTATGTGCATCGCATGATACTACATATTTTTCTTGAGGTAACTAGCAAAAATGTTTGTCGGTATTCTTTTTTTAAAGAAGGATATTTCACTTGTATGAATAGGGAAAAACCCATCAGGGGATGTAACTCTTTTGACATTAGCCTTATTCGACTGATCATTTTTCGTGAAGTACGGAAATGAAAATATCAACAAATTAACAAACAATCCATGGTTTTCACGACCATGAGGAAGAAGCCTTTAGAAAACATAGTGGGAAAAGAAAAACTGATGGTTACCAGCATTTTATGCTTTTCCTCAAAGTCTTTTCTACTCTATCACGGGGGCCGTAGGGGCCGGGAATATTCTGGCTCATTTTTCGAGTGGGGCCGGAGAATACACATACCCCTCAGCCACAACATTTACTGCGGGCATAATGTAGTGACGTCAGCGAATGGCTTCCTCGATGGCTTGTAATTGTCAAAAAAGCAGTAAAAATGACGGATATCTCCGGTGAAAAGGTGTCTACTTAAGGATCGCTGGATGTCATAGGTACATTTTGGTGTTATCTGTTACTAGGGTAAAGGAAATTGTGATCACTCTTCGTTTCGTTGGTGCTTTTGGGTGGGTTGGGCATTTTTGTGTTGTCGCCGGTAATCGAGGCGTTGCATTCCTTGTGTTTCTTTATATACAGGGGAATATTTTTTTCTTATCTAATCATATTTTTTCATTATAGAATGTCAAATTCCTGTGTTCAAAGTAACGGTTGTCGTTTTAAAAAGTAGTCCGGTTCTGTACGCAGAATGCCCAACTTAGATAGATGTGTATTTGTAGAATGCCATCTAGCGGGAGATAATGCATGTATACGGGGCCTTCAAAAGGGAAACTGCTTTTACGTGGAATTTGCCAGTGTATATGACTTGTATGTACGGGGCATATTATCCAATCATATCGCGAGAAATTTCTTTGCAGTATAATAAAGGCGATGTTTGTCAAAAAACCAAGTGGTCTGTAAACACAGTGTAGGACCGGAAGTATGCATTGTATGTGACTTGGGATTCTGTACAGTGACGATGTGTCACTTGGTCTTATAAATTGTGTTCACGCGGTAAGTCACGCCGGTGCTTTTTTTTTTTTTTTTTTTCATTAATTTTGATAGTTATTATAAAATATTCATATCCATTTATTTGTTTATTATGTATAGAGCATATCAGAAACACTTGTATAAATGTGCGGTGTGACCTTCCTTAGAGCAATGGGGATACCTTGATCATTTGACCGTGATTTTTAACACCCAAAAGACAGACCGGCACTGTACAGAATCCCAAGTCATATACAATGCATACATTCGGTCCTACATTGTGGTAAAAGGAGCCGAGAGTCCTTTTTATGGTTATAGGTTACAGTGTGCTAACACAGTGGTAAAAGGAGATGAGAGTCCTTTTTACGGTTATTGGTTACACAGTGCAGGACCGGAAGTATGTATTCTATTTGACTTGGAATTCTGTAAAGTGCCGGTCTGTCTTTTGGATGTTAAAAATTGTGTTCACACGGTGGTGCTTTCTCATTTGTTTTGATATTTATTATAAAATATTCATACCCAGTTACTTGTTTGTTATGTATAGACCATGTCAGGTACACTATGTGCACTGTGAACCTTCCTTTGAGCAATAGAGATGCCTTGATCAGTTGACTGTGCTAAAACTATTGATGATTTTGTCCCAAAACGACGCAGTTTTTATTCGATTACTCGATGTTAAAAACCTGATTTCTCAACATAAAAAGTATAAAAATTTTCTTTATTCATATTTTTGTGAAAATATGTCAAGGTTTAGTAACAAAGTCGATTGGAATCATCATTATCCTTCGTTTAAAATTGCACGTTGAGAAATTTTCGGTTGAACAGTCGCCTGAGATCTATTAACCGCTTACAAGTGACTGTTCTGTTTTTTTTCCTCAACGTACCATTTTAAACCAAGGATAAGGAATATTGCAGTAGACTTTGTAACAAAAATTTGACATGACTTCACAAAAATATGAGTAAAGAAACTGTTTATACATTTTCCGTTGAGAAAACGGTTTTTTTTTACGCCGAGTAATCGAACAAAAACGGCATTGTTTCGGGACAAAATCATCAGTACTTTTAGCACGGTCAAATGATCAAGGCACCGCCATTGCTCTAAGGAGGGTTCACAGAGCACATGTATATGTGTTCCTGATATGGTCCCTACATATCAAACAAATAAATGGATGTGGATATTGTATAATAGCTATCAAAATTAATGAAAAAAAAACACCAGCTTGACTTACCGTGTGAACACAATTTTAATACCAAGTGACAGACTGTCACTGTACAGAATCCAGTCACATACAAAGCATACTTCCAGTCTTACACTGTAGGTTAAATGTTGTCTGTGGCAGTGATATCTTGTTACGCTAGCCCAAGGGTCGTACACATGTTTGTATATAAGCTTCCTTTGCCTGTGTATATGCTTAAGATATAAGTTCGATCCATTAGAAAATGGGATGGGGGAAACGTTTTAATTAACCCTTCAACAAACTACACCGTTTCGTAACTACCCTAAGACAGACGGCTGGTTACAAGCATTTCCTCTTTTACTCCACAATGTTTTCAATATATTCATTGGCAAGTCTGTTTTATCATTTTGGCAAATTCACTTTTTTAGCAAGTGCTATGAATTTTGAACTAGTCTAAATTTTGTCGTCTGATAAAGAGCTACTTAAGGCGTAAATCCACGCACGAGAAGGGGCATTTTACTGTTGAAGAAAATGACAGTACTTAGTCTAGTTCAAATATTCAGGGGAAGGGGATGAACAACCTTTGCCGGCCCCTGCCCCGCCTGCTCACTTGCAAGATTCATTCCTCTCTCACCACTGAACATTATATCGACATGCTTGTTGGCGAAGCAGCCAGTATCATGGAAAGAGCACAATCCACTACCCTGTTTGTAATATGATCTACTGCACTACCTGTGTCTGCTGAAGCGCTTCAGACTTTTTTCAAGCGTTCAATTTCCTCTTCTGAACGGTCATGATGTATTTCTTTGATTCGACTCAGTTTTGCATAACTCTCCGTTTTCATAATATGGTAGAATTCTCCTGTTCCGTGGTTTTCGAATTTCTTGTCGCTGGTTCAGTTTCAAGTCATTTGAAAGTTAAACGTTATTTTTCAGGATCCCAAGAGAGCAATTATCCATGCTTTCATGGAGTTGTTTCTACCAGTCATTGTGCATTATATTTTCCCCATGCCACTGGCTGCTGTACCGCGTAGCCATCGAATGACCTATCGCAATAATTATCACCAGTCCATGGAAAGAAATTTGCCAAGCTCGGGATTCCAACCAGCGACCCCCTGTTTTCCAGTCGATACGTTACTCATTGAGCTAAGAGGCTAAGCGGTAGAATTTGTCATGAAACAGTAAAATACGCTCTGGGAAAAGGAGACATTGCTGCTTATCGGATTTTTCCCTCGTTTCAAACAATGTTTTATTTTACAAGCGTTCTTCCTCGTGGTCGTAAAACCAAGCTTTGGTAGAGAAAAAAAATCGACACTAAAGAAAACCTTAGGTAATCTTATTCACATAACATGGAAGTAGTTATCAGTGTGTTTCAATGAAGGTCACTCGGAACTTTTTGATGTGTCTAAAGAATAAGAACACTGTATTTGTCTGGTCAAACAGTCTATATGCACGTGAAAGACAGCTGTGAATGACGGTTGTGAATCGTGTAATTGACATTTTTGATCAGATAAAATAGAACTGCACAACCGTTAACTTTTCAGTGGGGAAACTGATTCAGGGGTACAAGCAAAACTTAATGGATATTTAATATATGCATAAGAATCCCGCAGAAGAAATCCATGGCAATTCAAATAACACACAAAAAAGGCCTTCATCTACTTATCAGTCTATTCAGATTATCAAAAAGTTCTTCGAAACTTCTTCACGCGTCTAAAAGATAAAGAGGTCCATTTATCTGGTCTTGTAGTCTACATCCATGTGGAAGACAGTCGTGAATAAAGTAGTTGACAGCGTTTGTCCGAAAACAGCAAGGCAAAACACTGACATATACCGGTACTTTGAGCCGACTGACATATGCGAATTACCCTCTCCCTTGCTTACTTTTTGCTTCGTAACTGGAAATCGATCGCTAGAATCCCGGTGGAAAAGGTGCTGAGCCACCAGCTGGTTTATTAATTGTTACCGAATGCCTACCTGCCTGGAGCGCTTGCATAAAAATATTAGGACTCGGTATGTAAATGTACATGGCAGCGATGTCTCGGAAGCCCTTCAGTAGTGGCGACACTTTAACAAGGAGGATTTAAAGTTTAAACCTTGCGATTCCTTAGTTTTAGGGCTCTAAAGAAGGCTTCAGAAAACATGGTGGGAAAAGGAGAAATGATGGTTACCAAAATTTTCTCTTTTCCGACTATTTAACTTCTCATTTGAACCTTTCAGCCTTTAACTTGCTGTCTACAAATACTTTATTACACGGCCGAGTCTTCATTATTGTCCCTTGGTGAAGGATAAATAAGTGGACATAAGGTGTCTATTGCTACGACAGCAGAACATTTACAAGGTATGAGAGAATTCACAAATTGAGCCATGCTCTGTGAAACGGGGGATTAATGCATCTGCAAAAAGTATCGATTCAGGTCAGCCTGCGCACTCCGCGCAGGCTGACCTGGGCCGAAACTTTTTGCTTTTGTTAAATTTTCTGCGAGTCAAAGGACTAGTGTACGTCATGATTCAGACGGCTGTTGTTCAAAATGGATTTTATGGATCCATCATTATGTGATGACTTGCTCGGTATCATGCGCCACGGAGATGCATTAAGCCCCCTTTTTACAGAGCATGGCTTATGTATATCTAAATAGCAAATTAACTTGCTTGAGTATAAAGATATAAAGGGCATTTAATCTATATTTGTCTTTAAATCGATCATGTGTTTATTTCCCTTGGAACATGGAATATCCGCAAGTAATCAAAGCGTTGAGAATGCTGAAGTGGTATTTGTCAAGGAAGCCATTGTGTGGAATTAATAATTTGAAAGAAAAAGAGAAGTATTATTCAAATATTTGCTTGAAAGTCAACCTACTAAGCAAATGAATACCTTTTTGGTTGAAGGGAGAGTACTCATGACAAAGTTAGGATTATCTGTGTATTGGTGGTTTCCCTTTGATCATTAGGAGGAGTCAGGAGTAACGTCCCTTGACAGTAGGATGCATGATGGATAGAGAAAGAAACCAAGTGAATATATCGAATAAAATTAAGTTTGTACCTGAAAACTATGATTTTGAAATATCTTTGGCCGTTAACATTTAATTCCTAACATTACAACCAATTATTTCGATCTATAAATATTCATGCCCAATCAAATGGAGTAGCGTGCAATCATGGGACGAACAAGCCATGGGACGAACTGGTTTTGGAACGAAAAAGCCCAGGACCAAGCGATCAGTAGACAAATCTTGTATCATTGCGCCAATAGACCGCTATGAGCGAGTGAGGCTATTTTCAATCAAAAATTAGTATTTCCAAGATCGATGGCCTCAACCAGTGTATTTTAACATGCCATTTCCAATTACATATCTGAGTGCTACCGAAAAACTCATTTGCATGAGAAAAATTGAGTTTAATTGGGTTTATTTCCTTCGGTTTTGCACAAAATACGATACATGGTCTTCAAAATTCAATACTGAACTCATAGTGGTATTGTCTTCGACAAATACCACAAAAACTATATGTAGTTACTCTCAGTACATGTAATTCTTTCCGAGACTTCTAATGCCTTATCGTAGTAACAGATTATCACAAGATAGAAATTTTTGATCACCTATCCACGCGTTCATAAAGATATGTTGTCAGCAAACTGCAAACAATCCTTTCAAAACCACTGGCTGTATTCTGAAGCAAACCAAGATGAGAAAATGTTTCTGCAGTGAGAGAAATGTTGTCAGCACTGCAATCCTTTCAAAACCACTGGCTGTATTCTGAAGGACGCCACGTGAGAACAAGTTTCTGCAGTGAGAGAAAAAATTAAATTCAGATGCGATAATGCAATGTCCTTCATCATTCCTTCGACAGTTTTGTTCAAGGCCTTGCTCAAAGTCAAAACCCCAGGAGGACAAGCACTATGTCTTATCCCTATAGGTCATCTATGGTTCAGCTTGTCCTTGTTTCCATTCTAATAAACAAAATCCGAAAAAGGAAGACTGCAAAACTTTCTAAATACATGTATTTATTTCTTAACAAAATGATACTGTAAGAAACTATGATTCTTAAAAAGTTAAAAGAGTTTTACATCCAATCCATTTCATTTAACCCTCTACTACACAATCTAAATTTTTAACAAAGAAGAAAGCTTTTGATAACAATGTGGGAAAAGGAGAAAAAACTGGAAACCAGCTTTTTCTCCTTTTCCCACAACGTTTTAAGTCCTATCCAAGACAAAAATTACTACTTGAGCCACATTCAATTTGTCATCTGCAAATGCTTTGAATTTGGTCACATCCAAAATTTTGTTTGGTAACTAGTTAATTCTTTACTTCTCATCAAAATTTTACACTCATCATTTGCAAATGACAAATTAATTGTGACCCAAATGATGGGATTTGTTTCTGAGGGAGTAGAAAATGCTGGTTACCAGCTTTTTCTACTTTTTCCACAAATTTCCCTGAAAATTGCAGCAGCAGTCCTGACTGTTTGCATACTACACTGCTTTCTTATGGCATGTCCACTAAAGCTAGTTATTCAATATTATATTCATACCTAAACACATATTCAAATGAAATAAAATTTAAGTTAAACTTCTCCCTGAAGCCTTTACCAAACGCTAAAATTTTAGACACAACCAAATTAGAAGGATTTACGGACTTATTCAAAAGTGGCTGAAATAATGAGATTTTTCTTTAAAAGGATAGAAAATATTGTTGGGAAGAGGAGAAAATACCGGTTACCAGCATTTTCTCCTTTTCCAACAATGTTTTCAAAGCATTCTTCTTGTCAATCAAACTGGGAATTATGTGGTGAAGGGCTAGTATCATTTAACAAGCTACCAATACAAAATTCTAGACTGGTCTGATTTGAAGGCATTTAAAGACAACAATTGTGGGAAAGAAAGACAATGCTAGTTATCAACAATTTCTTTTTTTCTCACAATCTTTCCCAAAGCCTTTTTCCTCAGCATGGTTAAAACAATAAATTGTTTTGCAAGGGGCTAAACTAGCCATCAGAAATAGGCATCATGTAATGCTCTTTGTCATTTTTTGTTCCCTCTTTAAACTTCAAAATGGGGTTCAATGTCATTGCAATATAAAGCAATTATTGACATCCCCTCGCTTTTTGAAACATTTCTAGCAGCTAGCCATCATCACTCACACAAAACACTTTAAAACATATATCTAATATCATCACAGAATCACTTAAAATATCCAAATAATTCAGCATCTTGTAATGCTCTTATATCATCCCTTGTCCCCTTTCTTAACCTTCGTCCGAGGGGTTCAAGGTCATTATAACATTTGGGAAACACTTTGGCAATAATTGACATCCCCTCTTCTTTTGATACATTCCTAGCCATCCTCAATGATAACAGTGCTTTATCTTTTACACATTTCTGCAATATAAAAATCGTAAGAAACAGATGGTAATATTCTTTCAATATTAAATATTTCAAGATTTTTCTAAATTGAAAGCATTTGCAGACAACAAATTATATGTGTGTCAGACAATGAGATTTGTTTTAATAAGTGGAAAATGTGGTGGGAAAAGGAGAAAAAGCAGGTTAATGGCACTTGCCTCTTCCCTATCGTGTTTTAATATTCCTCCCCCTCAGTTTTGTGAATTGACACACATTCTTTTGAAATAGAAATCCTTATACATTTACCAAACAATCCCAAGTTTTAACGACCCAAGAAAGAAGGCTTTTGAAAACATTGTAGGAAAAGGAGAAAATGCTGGTAACCAGCATTTTCTCCTTTTCCAACACTGTTATCTACCCTATCTAAGACAGAAATTATCATTTGAGCTTTGCTTAATTTGTCGTCTGCAAATGCTTCCAATTTGGTCAAGTCCAAAGCATTGTTGTTCGGTAAAGTTCAGAAACATACAAGCTGAACTCTTTACCAGACAACAAAAAAATATTTTGACTAGTCCATAATGTAAACATGTGCAGACTACAAAACAAATGTGGCTCAAGTGATGGGCTTAGTCACTGAAAGGGTAGAAAACATTGTGAGAAAAAAAGAAAAAAGCTGGGCACCACTGCTCTCTTCATTTCCAACCATGTTTTCTCAGGCCCTCTTCCTCAGGGTCCTTCAAAGTTTGGGTTCATATGGTAAAGGGTTAAGTTAATACAGCAGAAAACCTTAGAACAATTAAGTTAGGTTTAATACATATGAGCCATGCTCTATAAAAAGGGAGCTTAATGCATCTGCGAAAAGTTTCGCGCAGGCTGATCTAGGCCGAAACTTTTCGCTATTGGTCAATTTTGTGTATGTCCAAGGACCAGTCTACCTCATGATTAAATCGGATGTTAAAAAGAGTGGCTGTTATGGATCCATAAGTAAGTGATGGCTTGCTTGGTATAATGGATTGCGGAGATGCGTTAAGCCCCCTTTTGCCAGAACATGGCTCATATATACATGTAGACAAACATTAAAGTAAAAGGAGAATTAACCTATGCTTTTTCTCATGTTGCCAAAATGTTTAAGAAGACAAAATTTTAGTATGTCAAATTGAAAGCATTTGCAGCAAATGGTAATAAAATAAAAGTGATAACAAAGATCAAAATCTGTCCCCGGATGGGTAGAAAACATTATGGGAAAAGGAGAGACCAGCATTTTCTTCTTTTCCCACAATTTTTTAAAAAGCCCTCCTCTGCACAAAAATACTGTTTTAAATAGTACAGACAACATTGTGCAAAAAGGAGCAATTGTTTATAACAAGCACCCCCTCCTTTCCTCACAATTATTTCCAAAACTGTCTCCAGCAGGGGTATAAGAAGTTGAATAGTAATGGGTGCCAAAAGGTGTAATTTTCGCTTAATCAATTGCTCTTTCTCTTAGTTTTCAAAAGGTGTCCATACCAGGTCTAACAAGACCACCACATGCAGGTTCCAACACTCGGCTGCAGTTGCTGTAAGAAACAGATTTTTAGTGAAAAGCAAAAAGCTGGCCTGACTGTCCTGACCTGCCCTTGTTGTATGGGTTCCCTTATTGACAGTTCACAACCAGTCTGAGTTTGAAGTAAATATCTTCAGTAATGAAGCAGATAAAGACAGGGCTATGAAAATACCTTGAATTTTCTTCAAAAACAGCTGAGCTAAAAATTTATATTTGCACATTTAAGGCAATGCTACTAGCACAGTCATACAGAGAACTTCAGCAAGTATATTTTTGCTTCTTTTCAACCATAGTATTTTTAGAAATCATCATAACCAGTTATTCCAGTGTATCTTTGTAAATTTTCACCAGCGGAAGCTAATAACTCCTTTAATTTGTAATGAAAGTAGAGTGGTTATTGAACCATAAATGTTACGTTGAAAAAAGCAAAACTAAAAAAATGCGACTCGCTAAGTTAAACACTTTAACAAATGATAAAATTTTAGACCCATCCAATTTCAGAACATTTGCAGACAACAAATTACATATTGCTTAAATGGTTAGATTTGTCTGTGACAGGATAGAAAACATTGTGGGAAATGGAGAAAATGCTGCTTACCAGCATTTTCTCCATTTCCAACAACGTTTTCAAAAGCCTTTTTCCCAGGGTCATCGGGATTGTGTGGTACAGGATTTTAAAACAAGAGGGCCATGATGGCCCTGTATCGCTCCACTGGCTTTTTAACCCTTTACCACACAAATCAAAGTGTTAATGACCCTGAAAGAGAAGGCTTTCAAAAACCTCGTGAGAAAAGGACAACATGTTGTCAGCCAGTATTTTCTCCCTTTCCCACAACATTTCGTACCCTATCAAAGACAGAAATAGTCATTTAAGCTACATTCGTCTTTTTGCAATGGCTTTAAACTTGGTACAGTAAAAAAAATTTGTCATTTCTTAAAGGGTAAAATTAAGGTATCATGCGCTTAATTGGCATTGACAGAGGCATACAGCATAAAAAGTCTGTATGGTATACCATAATAAAACTTACTTTGAAAACATAACCTCAACCCGCCCGCCAAACAAAAACAGTCATATCTTTTTAAATGCAAAGATAATGTCAGTGAATACAAGCAGGTTTATTCGTTAGCATGAAAGGTAAAGTTCTGAAAAAATTTGAGTGATAGAAACCTTACTTTAAATTAAACATTCCATTCATGTGAGCATAACCATTAGCATCAAAATAAATCACTCTCCGAGAGAATAGAACATTTCCTCTCCAAAAAACTTGAATACCAAACTCCAATAATGTATAAGTGCAGTTTGATAATGAAGGGAGGTAAATAGTAACAAACTTTATCTTGTATATCAGGAGTTATTTCCTTTGATTACTATTTTAAATTACAGTCACTATATAAGCCCGTGTTAAACTTGTGATCTCCGGGGCAGAGCTAATTTTGACCCCAGGGCTATAATATGAAGGAATTTGATAGAGGTCCATTAGATAAAGCTGCATGCCAAATTTGGTAGCCCTGGGCCTTATTGTTTCAGACAAGAAGATTTCCAAAGATGTTCAATATTTTTCAGTTTTGTTGCCATGGCAACCAGAGTTTTTGAAGGAATCAAATTCTTTCAAGAAATTCTAAAGAGGACCATAGCAGGATCATTTCTGTGAAGTTTCATCAAATTTGGATGGGTAGTTTCAGAGAAGAAGTAGTTTGAAAAAAAAGTTAACGCACGCATGCACGGACGGACGGACGGACGACGGACACCGGGCTATGACATAAGCCCGCTGGCCTTCGGCCAGTGGAGCTAAAAAATGCCAAACACAAAAAGTGTGTAAGTTTAAGTTACTGTCTCAAATTTTCATAATATCAAATTCTTGAGGATGTCATAATAATTGTACAGCTGTTCTCCATTATCCATACCTTACCTCAAAGGCCCAACAGTGGCCAAAAAACACAATGCAGGTGGGTAAATACATTTAAATTTAAATCATACCATTTCAAAGTATGGAAAATATTGTGAAGATGACAATCTTTTATTGTGTGGTCTAAGTGTTAGGTGCTGGCAAAAAAAAAAATGAATTTCAAAATCATGCTATAAGTAAACACAAAATACAAAAGAGAGACCTAGCAGGTTTTAACCTAGTTTTGAAATTAATTTCTCTGCCACCAACTAACACTTGGACCGACCGTACAATAAGAGATTGTCATATTCACAATGATTTTCATACTTTTATATGTTACGAGTTCGATTTAAATGCATTTTAACAACTGCTCTCTTTACTTTTGGCAGCTATTGTTACTTTAAGGATTACAATCTCACCTGATGTTGTTCCTTGATTTTGAAAGGTGAAATGGAGCCAGTTGCAAATGCACCCAAGACTGAACAGTGAAATAAATTAGCAGCTCTTATCTGTAAGGACACAAATATATCTCATAAAGGGCAGCTAAACTATTATTATTAGAGTGGCTCTCATAAATTCAATCACTTTTGTGGATAGTGTAGATAAAGATTAGACAGTACCAAATGTGCAGTCTGATCTACAGTCTGTCACCTTGATATATTCTTGCCCAAAACAGCCTTCAAGTACAATATTTGGAATTATTTTCCCTTCCTGAATTATTTCGAGCTCAAAGATTTAAGAAGTAGTCAGAAGATAAAATTTTACACATGTCCAAAATAAAATCATTTGCAGACAACAGATTAAACATGGTTCATATAATGGTACTTGTCTTTGAAAGTACATGCAATGGAAACCAGGCTATGCTGACCAACAATATATGTATTTGCAATACACCTCTGGCATTTTGACAAACAGATAAATTAAGGTTAGCTTTGAAAAAGGTATCTTCAAGTGCCCTGCGACCGGACCTGACAACAAATTTATTACACTGAAAAGTTTCACCATTCCAATGTGTATCCAAGTGAAATTTCCCTGTTTTATCATCTCACATATCGTGTACACTTATGAAATCAAATTTTCCCTTCTGAGTGCCTCTACACACTGAAAAGTGACACTAATGAAAAACTGACGTCACTGAGAACTGTGTAAAATGTACAGTTTGGTGCATGAAGTCACATTCCACGTATTTTCAGATAAACATGGATTTACACAATTCTAAGGTAAGTAACTACTAATTTTATGATTTATCAGCATAAGCCATTAGTTGCTTCAAATGACCATTAATTTATTTTTTTAACATAACAATGTACAACCTTTGACACTTTACTATTTGTTTATCACATGACAACGTGGAGGCTCATTTTAACCTTGTGTATTTGTTTTAGAATGACAACAATGATAATATATTTAACAAAATTCGGTTATTTTTAGAATTAATCCATTTCTTCCACTTTGATGACAACCATCAAGGGAAACTAGTAACAGTATGAAGTATTTGTCTTGTGGGCAACTCATATTGATCAATGCTGCCATCTTGGATTTTGCATTGTAGTGTAGTCAAGTCTAAAGGGCTCCTGACAGGGAAACTGCTTTTTCCTGGCTTTGCCAGTGTACAGGAATATATTTTCAGAGCATATTATCCAATCAGATCATGAGAAATTTCTTTGCAGTATAATAAAGTTAATGTGCCTTTCACAGCACTGAAATTGCTTTTGTGGCCATCATAGATCACAATCAGACTGCATAAAACATAAGGAGATACTGTTGACAAGAGCAACCTTCAAATGGCAATTATTTGGATCTTATATCTTGATCCAAAAATGTCTGTTAGGTTTATTTAGACCGCTAAGGCTTACTGTACTAACCTCTGTACAGGCTACATGCTCTGGGTTCTTGTAATCAAAATGGGTCCGACACTTATCAAAGGCATGAAGAAGCTCGTGGGCTATCACACTGCAGGTCGCCTCTATACTTCTGGTCGTATTTTCACAGATAACTATCTGAAGACAAAACAACAACAGAAAAAAAGCATCAAGATGACTATGATGGCACCAGTAGATGGCATTGCATTATGAAAACTTACATGGTCTGTATTCACCAACTATTCTCAGACTTATTCTGCAAGGTTTTTTAAATTTAAAAGTAGCACAACTTCTGATTGGCTAAACCATCTGGTTTAGCCAATCAGAGGTTGTGTTACTTTCAAATTTAGAAAATTCTGAAAAGTTAAACATAAGAACGTTCTTAACAATGGTTGATGAATACATACCCAGTCAACTTTATGCTGAAGATTTCTTTCCTTTGACCATTTTCACCATGTCTTTCAGCAGAGTGAGCATACCCCTCTTTTGAACATTGTGGCAGATAATTTTCAGCAGACTCCTCTTTCAAACATTGTGGTGGATGATGAGTATTTTCTTCTTTTGCAAAAATTGTTTTTAGTCATGTATAAAAACATTGTAGGAAAATGAGAAAATGCTGGTTACCAGCATTTTCCCATTTTCCAACAATGCTTTTTAAAAGCCTTCTTCCTCAAGGTTAAGAAAGTCATGATTGTTTGGTAAGGATTTTATAGATGAATACTTTTCATACATTCCTATGGATTCGCCACCATATTTATCAAGCAAAAGATAGCTAAGTAAAGTAAAAGCCTTTTTGGGTGGTTTTCGTTTTTTTGTGTACCTTCTTCCACAAAGTATCTCACAATTCATTCCAACCACAGTGTTAAAACCAGTTTTTTGTCCTTTAAACTGTTTTAAAAAGCTCATTCTTCCAACAGAGAGAGGAGGAAGAAATAGAGGGAAACACATGGAAGAGAGGAAGAGTATGAAGGGGAAGAGAGAGTAGGCAGTAAGAGAGGTGGAGTGTGTGTCTGAGAAAGAGGGAGACTGAGAGAGAGAGAGAGATGCAAAGAAAAAGGCTGACTTGCAAAGAAATTGGCCTAGAACAAACCTACTCTGCTTTTGCAAATAGTCAAAGTCAAGATCAGACTCTACAGAGAATGCAGTCTCAAGATCTGAACTCAGATCTACACTATCTTTTATGCCATAAAATATTCTGACCAAAACAGCCTTGATAATTGTATACATTATATACATTGTTATGTATTTAGGCCACCATCTTAAACTGAAATTTGGCCTTATAGGGATAAATAGTAATTTCCCCGAACATGTAAGGCCTTACTGATTACATATTTATACACACACCTGAGTCATGCTCTATGTGAAAGCGGGTTTAATGCATCTGAAGAAAGTACTGACCCAGGTCAGCTTGCGCAATCTGTACCAGCTATCCTGGGTCTAAACTTTTTGCTAAGGCCTAAAAAAAAAATATCTGTGTTTAGGGTTTCCCTACCCTACCTAGAAAATGCTGCGGACACTAAACTTTTTACGCTACAGTTGAAGAAAAAAAATCTGTCGGTTGTGATTTAGGTACATAGTCCATGTAAAAAGTTTCTGGAAAAAAAAGAAATAAATCCCTACCTACGGCATCTCAAAAGGAAACCCTGAACACAGATATTTTTTTGTTAGGCCTAATCCCTATTGGTCAATTTTTCTGCATATCTCATGATTCATTAGGTTGTTATACAAAATGCATTTTATGGATCCATGATTTTGTGATGACTTGCTTGGTATAATGGATTATGGAGATGCATTAAACCCCCTTTTGCAAAAGCAGGGCTCACTTACTTGGTTATTTACTGGGTCTAGTCCACCTGATATTTTCAGCCTGCATGGTTCACATGAAAAATGCCTATTCCCAACTGTACTGAAAGGAAGAGAAAAAAAAGGTCACTTTTACATATACTTAGACAATTAAACACTTAATGACTTCACTTTAATTGTCTTTATAAACAGCTTTTGATGCATCTATGCTACAAGTAGCATAAACTGAATTCAAGTTTCAAAGTTTGCCTAGTTAACCCTATGTTTCAACAACCTTGAGATGGAAGGGCTTTGAAACATAATAGGAAAAAGAGAAACTTCTAGTTACCAGCATTTCCCTCCTTTTTCCACAGTGTTTTCCACCTCTCAAAGACAAATCCAAATATTTGCGCCAAAATTGATTTGCTGTCCACACATCTCCAATTTGGAGGAGTATAAAATTTGTTGTTTGGCAACAACAGTTATAGGGGAAATAAGTACACCATGACACTCTTTGCCAGTCTGCATTCTTCTTTTCAGTCTTTTCTTTCTTAAAAAAATAAAACAGAAAACCTTACAAAGAACACAAATGTATAAACTACTCACCATCCATGTGCTTTCATAGCTCTCGTCATTATATTTACACTTGGATCTGAAAGTAGTAAGCGTATTTAACTCTTTTCTGCATGACAAAAGTGTAGACTTTTCCAAATTGAAAGCATTATGCGAACAGCAATAAAAGTGTGACTCAAATGATGAAATAAGTCTTTGACAAGGTAGAAAATTAAAATGCTAGTGACCAACATTTTCTCATTTTCCCACAATGATTTCAAAAGACTACTTCTTCAGGGTCCTTAAAACTCAGGATTGTGTGCTAAGGGGTTAAGGAGGTGTAATTCAGCATGTAAAAGATACTTTACCCCTTACAAAATACTCACATATTTTTACGGCCCTGAGGAAAGAAGGCTTTCCAAGACATTATGCAAAAAGGAGGAAATACTGGTTCCCAGCATTTCCTCTTCTTCCACAGGGTTTTCTATCCTGTCAAATGAAATCACCACAATGAAAAAAAACAAGAGCTTTGTGGAGCGGTGCATATACGCTCGAAGGGGCTTGTCAGTGAAATGGGTTAAAATGAAGGATGTTCAGTAAAAGAACAAGACACTGGACAGTTAAGGATCACATGAGACCATGGAGTTATTTTGAATAATAAGGAAAATAAGTCTTGATCATCTGTACTAGTTTATTGAAAAAAAAAAAACATTTAACCCTCTACCACACAATCATAAGTTTGTACCACCCTATGAGTGAAGGCTATGGAAAACGTGGAAAAATTTTAATCACTTTGTACCAGTACTGATTGCATGATCACAATCAGCATGGTTAATGCTCTTGAACACTGAAAATATGTACATCATGGTAATTCAAAATTCGATGAAATACTAACAACCACTGACTGTAGTCTCATTTTTGAGACTCATTTAGTTGCATCATTCATGTTATTGTCTCAAGGGCAAATTAGTGTGCACCATGAACATAATTCGTGTATTTTTTGTAAAACACTATAGGGTCTTATATAATCTGATATATTTCTTTAGAAAACTAGTGAACACCCACAACAATGCAACTTTTGTCGAGTTTTCTTACCATTTCTTATGCATCTGTTGATATTGATTTTACACATTTCATGGTTTTTCGCGCCGGAAATGTTGAGTGGGTTGGACATGTAGCGCTCAAACAAAGTTGCTTCTTTTCGAACATTTTGATCTTCTCTTCGGGGAAAGAAGTAGTAACCGCAATCGTCGTCCGAGTCAATTTGTTGATTACTTAAATCACTTTGACCAGCCGTGTTTTCCTTGTTGACATCCGAAGCCATGTTGGATCGGTACGTCTAAAATACGAAAAGGACTCCTTTTCGCGAAAAGAAGTCGAGTTGACTCCTTTTCGCGAAAAGGACTTAAGATTTCACGAAAAGAAGTTTGCCCTTTTAACCACTTGACTCCTTTTCTCGAAAAGGACTTTAGATTAAATTATGAAAAAAAGTCAGCTTCTTTTTTTTTGCAAAAAGAACTTTACATTCCACAGAAAAGATTCTGAAATAAGACTTCTTAGCATGTAAAAGTAGTGTTTGTATGGTGTTTTCAATATCATTTTAATTATATCGCAGCGGCAAGTGCACATACAGGTCAATGCTTTCTCGGAGTTCCTTTTAAACAGTACTTGGCATAATATTCTTTGCAAGGCACTTACTGCTTTTCCAGACCACCTTTAATGAAAAAAATGTCAGCGGTGAAAGAGGAATGATTCCTGTTGTAATAAGTGACCATCAATCCTTGAAAGAAATCCGCCAAGCTGGGGATCCGAACCTGCGACCCTCGTCGCAAGTCCTATGTGCTACCGTGCTCGGTTTTACGAAAGGAACTTTTCACTTCTTTCCGTACTTCAGGCCTACCCATTTTCACTCAACAAAAAAAGAATCCTTTTCAAAACAGAACTCCTTTTCACAAAAAGGGACTCCTTATATTCGCAATAGGAATGCAGGACTTTAGAGCTCACGACAAGAAGGTCCTCTCCTATTCGTGATAAAGATATATATTGCTTTCAAGAAAAAGACATAGGATTTCACGAAGTAGTTCAAAGCATTGTTATTATCTAATAAAGATGGGGAACATTACTGGTGTACCAATCGTAGTTTAATTTCGTTTTCAAATGAGTTTATTGCAAAAAACCCATAGCCTATCCGGCTGAGGGATTGTAAACAAATTACAGTAATTTTAACAGTAACGTCGCTAAGTTTATTTATAAGCATCGGATTTTAAAGAGGTTCACACCAAAATCAGCCGCAATATGCATGTCCATACAGGTCGGGGGGTGGGGGGGGGGCCGTAAGGATTGAATTGCCAACAATGCCGTTTTTCAAGCCGCCTCTATCTTGTATAATTCTATAGGCTATAATATGTTGTTATTAGGTTCTTTCCCTAGAAATGTACCTTTTTTTGCCCCTGAAATCATTGTGGAAAAAAGAAGTCATAGTTCCTTAGTCGTAACGAGAAATGGCCTTTGTATGCATAGTTTTCTGCCCAGAAATACATTCAGTTTTTCGCTGTCATTTCGCAGGTAGATCCTTTTCAAATCCATCAGATTTTAGGTGTTCTTAACTGTACCTATCGACAACATAGGCCTATTAAATTTAAACTTTACTCTCAAATTTGATAATGAGTCAGGTTTCATTTTTAGAACTGTCCTTTATCTAAGGTGAACATTTGCCCTGCAACATGCAAAAAGGGGCATTCGGACATTTGCGTAAAGTGTCTTCTCGGATCAGCCTGCGCAGTCCGCGCAGGCTAATCCGAGACGGCACTTTACGACTACATTAGATTTTGTCCTACATTAGACTTGCGCAAAACAGAAAATTACATAAAAAACGGAAAGTGTCGTTCCGGATTAGCCTGCGCGGACTGCGCAGGCTGATCCGGAACGACACTTTACGCAAATGTCCGAATGCCCCTTTTCGCGTGTTGCAAGCCATTTTGCAATGTGTTCCAGAGCCACTTAAAAAGGATATTCATACTCAGCCAAATTGAATCCTTTCAAATTCCATTGGCTTTTATATAGAGGAGCCGTCCTCTGGCAAAGTGGGCTTAATGAATCTACGTGATACATTATACTGTGCAAGTTATCACATAGCTATAGAACCAAAAATCCATTTTGTCTAACAACCGACTGAATGCTGGGGTAAAATGGTCCTTTGACATGCAGAAAAAGGAGCTATAACGAAAAGTCTCGACCCAGGACAGCCTGCGCGGACTGTGCAGGCTGACCTGAATCGATACTTTTCACAAACCCATTAAGCCTCATTTTGCCAGAGCATGGCTCATATGTTTTTGTCCATTCTTAACTTCATCTTTTATAATTCAGCCATGCTCTGTGAAAAGGTGGCTTAATACATCTGCCAAACGTATCGATTTAGTCAGTCCGCGCAGTCCGCACAGGCTGCCCCGGGCCGAAAATTGGTCAATTTTCTGCATGTCCAAGGACCAGTCTACCTCATGAATCAGCCAGTTGTTAGACAGAATTGATTCTATGGATGGATCCATGATTGTATGATGACCTGCTTTGTATAACGCATCACTGAGATGCATCAATAGTAGATATAAAGAGAGAGTTCTGGATTTAGCCACCTAAATCTAAACATATGCGCGGTTCAATTAATTAACCATCTCCCTCTTTAAAATTTATATGGTTGAACTTTTTAAACCCATGGTTGACACCCCATCAAATTACCCATATCATCAACCATTTTTAAAAACCACAACCACCCAAAATTCACCCACCCCCTGCTTAAATCCAATCTCAACCATCTCTATGCTTTAATTGATAATTCAACCATCTCTCTGCTTTAATTAATAATTCAACCATATACCTGGCTAACTCTAAAATCTGATCATGTGTATGATTAAATTAATATTTGACCATCCCCCTGCTTAAATCTAAATCCAACTATCCCCTGCTTAAATCCAATTTAGATCAAAGGTCAACAAAAACTAGGTCAAGGTCATCAAAACTAGGACGCTCCTCTCACACCCACCCATCCCTCAAAATACACCCCAACGATCTGTATTTTAGCCCATATACCTATATGAGTGAAAATCCCTATCTCTGATAAAAAATAACCCCCACCACATCTATGCTTATACTGCTGTACAACATCTCCGATAACGCGTCTCATATTTTCATACATATAGCTATAAGAGCGAAATTACAACATTTTTTACTCTGACATGCGATATATATTCTGCCCTATACACAGTAAATTTTCTAAGATCTGCGTCTTTATCTTAGTGTGTCCCCAAGCTAATGTATCGATATTGTTCCGAAGGATATAGCGTTTATCATCGTTATTACTTAAAGCGACTTTATAGGTTTATATCTTTTTGTATGGGGCCTAAGAAAAATTAATTAAGTTAAAAAAAAAAATCTTATATATAAAAAATAAGTGCAGATATGAATTATATCAAAAGTGGAGAACTTTATAAAGAAGACCTTTCTATAGATTACACAGATAAATATAAAAGCAAAGAGTATGCTTTTGTTAAGATTCCAATAAAGTACAGATACCCAAATGATGAAAATGGTTCGTTGTTTATGCGTACCCCTATTTTATTTTCATATGGTGTTAATGCAGGATTCGGAGATAGCGTAGAAGGAAAAGATCTAAAAGATTACTCCTTATCTTTACTATGTTATAACGGTGAAAAGCCTACGAAAAAGGAAAGAGCTTTTAAAGAAGATTTGGAAAAACTAACAGATTTCTTCCGAGAGCATGGAATGGATAAAGAACTAAGAGAAGATAAGATTAAAAATTTAGACGCAATTAATATTTTAAGATATAAAGAGGATGGATCGGCTATGTTATACCCAAAGCTTTACGAAAACAAACAACATAAGACCTGCTTTTACGATGAAAACAGCAAACTGGTAGACCCTCTTTTATATAAGAAAGTTGCCTGTAAGTTATTTTGTATTTTAAAAGTAGAAGGAATATTTAAATATAAAAACATCGAAACGATCCAGATTAAAGTTATATCAGTAAAAATAATGGAAAAGAATGTAAAATTACCAGGAAAGGAAAAGGAAATTTTACCTAATATCATAGCTGAATGCCCGAGTTCTGACGAGGATGAGGAATAAGTAATTTTAAATATTTAACTTCAACACACAGAAGTTAAATATTCAATGTGAAGTTAAATAAAAAAATCAGTAATAAAAAAATAAACATGAGTATTAAAACAAGAATAGATATCTTTGGTGATAAATTAAATGATATGTTAAAAAATAAACTTATTTACACTCCCACCTGTGAAAAGGTATCAACTCTTTGGGATTATAGAAAATATATATGCTTTGATAAGGCAACAAATGAAAATCATGTTGAATTACTCAAGAACTTAAAGCCTACTTTTTACTATGAATGTAGTAAAGTAATAAAAGATCGCGGTTCCATTAAGTTTATGCTTTGGTTAAAGACAGAGGATGATTTTGAATGGATTTTTAGTGGCAATAATCATGATGGGGTTTATATCAGCTTTTTAAGAAACTAGTTTTTTATGAAGATTTTATACCTAATGATGCATATATTGAAGGTGAAACTTTTTCCCCAGTTCTAACAATATCCGGCGGAAATATTGACCGGAAATGTTTTTGTAATGATGACAAATGTTCTACATGCATTGAAGCTTTGTTTCCATTCTTCGGATATCGATTTATAGAAACAATTCAAGGTAGCTCATATAGAACTAATATTCCATATGTAATTAACTATACTGTAAAAATAGAAACTACTAATGAAGAAAAAACATTTAAATCAGAAAAATGTATTATATGTTGGGAAAAAGATTCTGAGATATTATTTTGTAATTGCGGACATATATGTATTTGTGATGACTGCGACACAATATTTAATTTTAACAAATGTCCTGTTTGTAAGGTTAAAACAGATATCAAACGTAAATTATAACTTTTATAAACAAAGTTATATTTTTACAAGTCTATCTCTATCAAAATAGATATGTAAGCGTGTATTACATTACAGTTGTGTGATCTTGAGATAAAGTTTACGATGTCGCATTGTTTTACCTCCAACGCCCTTGGAAAAACCGTACAGCTACAAATTTCGTCCGCTTTTTTAATAATAGAGTAATCAACCTGCTCCATTCCGTTTACTGTAATATTAACTTTTACCTCTTCTTCTGGGACATTAGGATCATCTTTAACAATCGTTAAACTTCCTCTTATAATTCTACCCGACGCATTCATGCAGTAAACCCCCAAAGCACGCTTTTTGCCTGAATTACCATTACCGAATGAAAACTCATAATTACCATCTCCCATTTTCTTCAGCCCACACAGTTATAACAGGTTTAGGACCTATGAGAGGAGGAAGGGATACTTTTTTATCCACATAGTATTTTGTTGCTAAATCTCTCTCTTCTACGGGAGTTGCAGCGTTTTTTAGAGAAAAACCTTGGAGATCTATGTCAGCCACCGCTGTGAAGCTTCCATTTGGATTTTTTACGACAGCTCCACCGTTATCAACATAATTTTTATTGGCAGCGGCATCACGGAATACTGGATTTGGCAATCCGGTAATTGAGTGATCATTCACATCTATTTCACCAGCCATTAAAAAAGATCCATCTTGTTTTTTAGTCAAAGCTTTTTCGCCCGCGGTAGCCGCCTCAACAACAGTATCTACATAAAGCTTATTTGCAACATCACCATCTTGTAAAGGGTCTCTAACATAGCCAATTCTTTTTCTGTTCATATTAATGTTTTCAACTGCTACATACTCTCCAAATCCAAAATAAAAGGGTCCTTCAGAATGATCTACATATTTTTTAGTCGCAGCATCTTGTGCATTACTGGGATATGCAAGATTAGTTAACGAATACTCCTGCATATTTATATTTGCAATAGAGGAAAAGGTACCATCTTGGTTTTTTGTTAAAGCTTTTTCACTTGTGGTAGCTACCTCAACGACTGTATCTACGTAAAACTTATTTACAGCTTGATCATTTTCTAAAGGGCTCCCAACATTGTTAATTCTTCGCCCTCCCATAGAGACATCATCAACTGCCATATACCTACCACCTCCATAAACGAAGGCTCTATTGGCAGAATCTACATATCTTTTAGTTGCTGCATCTTGTGCATCTGCGGGATCTAAAAGATTAGTTAACGAATACTCCTGCATACCTATATTTGCAATAGCGGAAAAGGTGCCATTTCGGTTCTCTACTATCGCTTTACCGCTTCTATCCACATATTTTTTAGTAGCAGCTTCGTTCGGTTCTGTAGGCGCCTTAACATTTCTTATTTCATTGAAACCCATATTTATAAATCCAAGGGCTTGGTATCCACCATTTTCTTTTAATAACCCCCCAGAATTTCCATCCACATAATGTTTTGTAGCAACATCTTGAGAATTTACTGGATTACTAACCCTTGTTAATGTATTACCATTCATGTCTATAGAACCAGAAACAACAGTTGTTCCATCTTTACGTAAAAAATTATTATTTATGTAAGCGAGTGACACACCGTCACCGCTTGTTTTATCATCTTTCATTCGTCCAAATTTATCAACAGGCATTTTTAATATTGCTAAAAAAGTTTATTCAAAACATCTTGAAACTTTTTACCCGAACCTAACTCTTTAAGAATGTATAAACATTTATGCCCACAAAATACCTCCCCAGCTTGTTGTAATTGATCAGTATTGTACTGTATAGGGCTTTTTAGATACTCTTGAATTTCAATAGGTGGTTGTATGCCATAACTATCAAAATAAATTTTAGTTTTACCATTTTTATACCAAGCAACCCAATGTGTGCCAGGTCCACCACTTTTATCAAAGTTTACTGTACCACATTCTTTTTTATTTGCTTTTCTCGGTAACGTATCTAGTAAAAAAAACTCCTCTAAAAGAAGGAATCTCTAATCTTTTTACCGCATCTTCCAATTCAAAATTATTTAATGGTTTATTTGGTAAAATTACCTTTTCAATCGAAATATTTAACATTTTTTTATAGTTAAATATTTCTAATGTCTTTATTGTCAACCCATGAATTAAATTCATCAGAATAACTCTTCCACTTTACAAGAGACTTCCTTTTTCCTTTTTTAATAACCTTTTCTATCCTATACAGCTCTTGTCGGGTTTTCTGCAGTTCAGGTTCATAAAAGGTACCTTTTATTTCTTCTCCATTAAGATCCTTAATTTTATATGTTACAGGTGATCTATGTTTTACTTCAGAAACTGTAAAAAGCTCCTCAGTCCATCTTGTTGTATAACCTTTCTCAAAAGTCTTTTTCTTTTTAGCTATCCTTACTCTGTCTCCAACGGAAAACTTAGGATTTATATCATCTATTTTGAGATGATCAGGGTAAAGATTTCTCCAGACTTTGGGTTCATTTTCTTTTTTACTCGCATTTACTGGAGTCATCTTAATAGAAGAATGTCTCGTGTTATTATATTCTTTAACAAGACCTTGTAACACATCAATGTAGATGTTTGTAGAATGAGCAGAAAAATACTTCCACATTTTTTCTTTCATTGTTCTAATCCATCTCTCAACAACGCTTGATTTTTCTTCATTCTCAGTGGAATACAATTCAACCATGTCTTTAACTTCCTTGTTATAAAACTCTTTACCCTTATCCACCCACATTTTTTCAGGTTTTCTCTCCTTAAAAATACTTTTTAATGCTATAGCAACAGATTTCCCTGTTTTATCTTTTAATGGTATCAACCATCCATATTTTGAAAAGATGTCTATGACAGCGAGAAGGTATTTTACACCGCGATTAAGCTTAGAAAATGCTTGCATATCTACTAAATCCGCAGCCCATATCTTATCTATACCGTTTACTATAACTCTCCTTTTCTTAAATTTTCTTCTTACAGGTTTATGTAATTCTTCCGCTAAATTTATCATGCTGAAATTTTTTTTTTAACTCCCATTCCAAATTTCATCTTCGTTCCAATGAGTTTACTTACCAAACCCCTTTCCATTTTTTCTCTAATAATAGGATTGTAAATACCTTTTAACTCTGTTAACATATTTTTATCGCACACTGCGTTTCTTGTGGCAGTATCATTATGCTGAAGATAGCAAACATCATGGTGATAAGCAGCTTTATCAACTCGGTTTATCGGTTTACTCCATTTCTTTGGTGTTAAATCTGGATTGAGTCTTTTCTTTAATTTAGTGCCGGGTCCTGTAAAATTATGCCCAGAGAGGTGCATTTCAACACGTAAATTATTTATAGCTTTATTTAGTAATGATCCGCCCTTTGTCGTCTTAACAAACTGAGTTTTAGTTATTCCGCAAACAACACATTTTCCTCGTTTCATATTTCTTCCATTTTTAGCAACAGCAAAGTTTATGTCACTTGTATCAGTATGTTTTTTACATTTAACACAATACATTTTTATATATAAAAATTAAAAAAGTTATATAAAATGGATGTCGTAAATTTATCATGGAATGAAGTAGTATCAAAGAGATTTAATCACTCTCTTTTACCAAAAAGTATCAGAGGTTTAATTATAGGCAAATCAGGATGTGGTAAAACTACTCTATTGTTAAATCTTTTACTTAGACCGGGATGGCTCGACTATAATGATTTAAGTGTTTTTGGAAAAAGCCTTTTTCAACCGGAATACCGAATACTAAAAAAGGCTTTTGAAGAAAAACTACAGAAAGAATGTATCTTAAGATTGTTAACATGCGTGATGAAATACAAGAATTAAACATACCCCCTACAGCCTTGGTTGAAGAATGGATTAAAACGATTAAAAACAAATCGGATATAAATTGTAACTTTTTTGAAAATGCGAGTGATGTGCCTGATCCGAGAGAGTTAAACTCAGAGAATAAAAATTTAATGATTTTTGATGATTTACTTTTAGAAAGGCAAAATAAATGTGAGTGTTACTACATTCGGAGTAATGTTGACTGCTTTTACCTTTCACAGAATTATTTTAGACTACCAAGGCAAACTATTAGAGAAAACGCTAATTTTATTTGTCTTTTCCGACAAGACCTAAAAAACATTAACCATATTTATAGTGATCATGTAGGTGATGATATGTCAAAGGATGAATTTAGGGAATTTTGTAAAAAGGCATGGGAAAGACCACACGGCTTTGCTATCATTGATCTAACCAGTAAAAAAAATGATGGGAAGTATAGAAACGGCTTTGACATTTTTTACATACCTAAGTCAGTATAAAAAATATTATTTACTCAACTAAATAATATTTTTACTTTTTTATAAAATGGAAGATCTTTTAGAACAAATTGTAAAAATACAGAACATAAAACATCATTTCAAATTATAGTAAGCGACACTAAAACACGTTTTAGAACAAGGTTTAATCCTCCAATTCAGTTGGAAAAGGATAAAAAATACGAGATAGCTTTAGTAAACCTTGAAACTTACTACTCTTTCCCAAATATTGATGAAACAAACAATGTATTCGTTTATTCTCCAGACAATGGTACCTCATGGATTAAAATAAAAATACCTGAAGGAAGTTATGACCTTGTTGACATTAATGATACCATTCACCAGGAAATAAGAAAAACGGGTCATTACGATGAAGTTAATGAAGAGTATTATATTAAAATTTCTGCAAACACCAATACTCTAAAATCTGTTCTTACTCTAGAAGATGGTTATCAAGTAGATTTTAATCAACCTAACTCTATTGACAAAGTATTAGGATTTACCCACACTAAATATACACAAGGATTTCATGAGTCAGAGAATGTAGTAAACATTCTTAGTATAAACAGTTTGCTTGTTAACATAGATATTATTTCAGGAAGTTATGTTAATGGTTCAACAAAAAACACTATTTACTCTTTTTTCCCAGATGTTGCACCAGGATATAAGATAATTGAGTCGCCACTTAATTTAGTATACTTACCATTAACAATACATGAAATACACAGCCTAGAGGTAAATATTACAGACCAAGATGGCAATTTACTAAATCTTAGAGGTGAAAATTTAACAATTAGATTCCATATTAGAGAAGCGAGATAAAATAAAAAAGAATTATATATAAAAATGACAAGTTACACTACTGTTAAAGTAAATATATCAGAAGGACAAAAGCAAAAGCTTCAACATGCTGTTAAAGGTGGTTGTCCAGTAAGTATTCGTTTAGGCCATGAAGATTTACAAGGTAATGATGTTTTAGCATTAACCAATTCACAAGCAAAGAAAATGGCTAAAGCCTATGAGGGGGGTAAGGGTATAACTATTAAAATGTCTGCTAAACAACTTAAACATAATATGAAAATAGAGGGAGGTTTTCTTGGAATGTTGGCTGGGCTGGCTGCCAGTGCTTTACCGATGTTAGCAAAAACTGTTTTACCAGCGTTAGGTGTTGGTGCTCTGTCTGGATTAGCTCAAACAGGGGTACAAAAAGCATTGGGTTCTGGTCTTTATCTTAAAAAAGGAGGTTGCGTTTGTCAGGTGGAAACTGATGGATCTGGATTATACTTAAAGCCATACAAAGGTAAAGGATTAGGGTCTTTTGGTGATGGATTGTATTTAAAACAAGGTGGAAAAATGTATGATGGAAAAGGACTTTTGCTTGGACCTAATAGCGCATTTGCTAATATACCTATTTTAGGAGCTATCTTATAAAAAATATTAATATAAAAAAATAATACATAATTAAAAAATGATACGTAGAAATAGTTGTGATTTTCGAATTAATGAAAATATAAAAGAAGTAATATGGGTTCCTTTCCAAAATTTGGAATATCCACCTAAAAATATAGCAGATAATATGTGGGAAGTATATTCACAAAGTGAAATAATACTACAACCTGGAAAAAGTGTAGGATTGCAACTTGGGCTTGGGTGTATTTCAAGAGGTTGTGGTAATTTTGCAAGTATACTTAAAGATATTTATTCTTAAAAGGTCTAATACACGAGGAAGACCCAAAATTTGGTACAAGAGATGATATGTTTGTAATTATAAAAAATATTTCTGATAAAAAGGTTACTATCGCAAAAAATGAACCTTTATTTTTTGTTTTTTATGATGATGGACATCATGATTATATAAGTAATGATTAAGTTATATTGTAATGTTATAAATAATAATATTTAAATATTATTTATAACAAAATAAAAATGGATATACACAAATTTGGTATAAAACCTAATATTACTAATCAACATAAAACTATATTTTGGAAACCTAACTTACACGTTGATTATCCTCCCATCAAGCAAGATTCTTTAAAATGGAAAATTTATTCTCAAAATGTCATTAAGATCCCTTCTAAAGATGGGAAAATAGTAACGTTAGAATTTGGTTATATAACTACACAAGGAGTTGTAGTGATATCTGTTAGTAATAAATGGAAAGATAGTTTAACCATTTTTAATGGAACACATCTTGATAACAAGACTAATGATATCTTAGTCTACATTTATAATTTCTCACCAAAAACGATTGAAATACCTGAGGGCGAGTTATTTTGCTATCTAAAATACTTGCAATCCTGAGATAAAAAATTATAATTTTAATAAAAAAATGACAGATATAGATCAAAAACATCCTAATAAAGTCTATCCTTTGTTACCTAAAGAAAGTAATACACCTTCAGCCCCATCTATTGAAATGATGTCACAAGATGACAAAGGTCATTCCTACCGTTTACAAAAGATATCCGAAGTACAAAAGTTTCTTGAGAATGAAGTTCAAAAAAGAGAAGCCCTAGCCAAGAAATATTTTAGAGCCGCAAGAGTTGTTGATAATATTGATACAGCATTGATCGGGTTAACAATGGCTTCTGGTGTTGGGGGAGCCATATTATTAGGTACAGTTGTAGCGGTACCAGTAGCATTGGGTTTAGAAATTACAAGTGCAGGAACCGGATTATTATCAATGTTAGGTAAATATGTAGTAAGAAATTCAAAAACAAAGGGAGAAAAACATCAAAAGATTCGAATGATAGCTGATGCTAAACTTGATACAATTGCTTCACATATATCAAAAGCTTTAGTTGACAATCATATATCAGATGAAGAGTTTAAACTTATCATGGAAGAACAAGATAAGTATAAGAAAATGAAGGATGAAATAAGAACAAAAACTAAGAAAAAGATATCTACTGAAAATGAAGAAAGTTTAATTGAGAGAGGGAGACGTGAGCAAAGGGAGTCCTTTCGGAGGTTGGTTGAAAAACAACATGGTGGGGCGCTTGAATATTAAAAGACCAAAAATAAAGTTTTCATGCAGCTTTAGTTATGAAACGTGATAAAAACTATGTTAAAAACTATGTTAAAAACCATGTTAAAAACTATGTTAAAAACTGAGATAAAAACTATGTTAAAAACTGAGATAAAAAATTATTTTAGTAATTAAAAAAATGTCTTTTTTAAAAATCACTGATCCTGCAAAAAGGGACTTAATTGTAAAAGAGTATCTTGAAACAAAAAAGAATATTCGGGATAATCTACTAGCAGAGAGAACAGGTGAACAACAGCTCCAAACTGATCTTTCAAAGTTTTTTAAACCTATTACGGAAACGCAAAAAGCTGCAACAAAGGAGATTACAGAAGGACTTAGGCCTATTAAAGAGGGTATCGAAAAGTTACCTAAAGAGGGTATCGAAAATTTACCTAAAGAAGTTATGTTTCCAGCCTATCCTTCTATCAAAGCTCCGGATGATAAAGAAGGTAAAGCTCCTAAAAATTATGGGGAAATTGCGAGTGGGTATTTAAGAAGGTTTGCTAGTAAGAACGAACCTGATAAAATATATGGACTAGTTGACAAAAATGAAAAATGGTATATTGGCAGCAAAGAAGTTGATATTGAAAATAATGATTTTATAGTTGATGATAAAAGATATGAAGGCACCCCTGGTCTATGGGAGCTAGTCACATCAAAAGAACCAAATAAGAGAAAGTATACAGAAGATGATTTTAATGAATATGCAAGATTAATGTTACAGACCAACACCCACCACCGAGACTACAACCCAAATAATAGGCTTAGTGGTAATAAATCATATAAATGGAAGAAGATACTTAGGCCTATTTGGAATACTAGAGAAGAATATATAGGAGAGGGCATCGTTGTTATCCGATCTGACCCTAACGCATTAATAGAAAGACTAGACCTGTTGTTGGCAAGTAAAAAAGCAGGTAACACAGGTGTAAGAAATGAGCTAGTGAGCATTTGTGATGAATTAAAAAGACAAGGTGTTTTAAATTCAAACGCTTATAAAAATTTAATGTCTATACTATAAAAAATGATCATCAATAAAAAACACGGATTTAAAAAAAATTATTCATACGGTGGTACCGGAATTTTTGATAGCATTTCTAGCTTTTTAGCGAGGCTTTTTACAAGTAGCGCGGCTAAACAAATAGCATCTTCTGCCCTTGATGTGGGAAAGAGTGTAGCTAAGGAAGGAGCAAAGAAAGCTTTAGAAGTTGGAAAGAGTGCAGCTGTAGAAGCAGGGAAGAAATTAGTTACAAAAGCTTTAACACCAAAATCAAAGAAAATTTTACAAAAATATAGCACAACGCCGAAACCTGTTGATACCCCTAAAACACAAAACATTAATACATTAATAGATGGAAGTGCCATAGCTATTCAAGACTTAGTTAAAAAATTAAACAGTGGGGCGGGTATTAAGGTAGTATAAATAAAAATATAATACAATTATAATTTTTATTTAAAATTATAATTGCAATTATAAAAATGGACATTTTAAGAATTACTGACCCAATTTTAAAAGATGATAGTATTGATGAGTATGAACACCATGAGTATACACTAATCGTAGGTACACAACTCAACAACTCGGGAGGAGATATTAGAATTAGTACTGAAACCCAAGATATTTTTACTCATCCTAGTGAGAGTTATTTACTTATAGAAGGCCGATTAACAAAGGCTGATGGATCGGCTTATGTAGATGCTGACCCCATTTCTCTAACAAACAACGCCCTAATGCATCTTTTTAAAAATATTAAGTATCAACTTTCAGGTATGGAGATTGAATCCTTAACACATCCTGGTCAGGCTACTACAATGTTTGGGCTGCTAAAATATCCCAAAGATTTTTCTAAATCACTGGGGTTAAACCAGTTGTGGTATAAGGATACAACAATCGAAGCAGAAGATAATAATGTAGGATGGAAAATAAGAAAAGAATATATTATTAGTAAACCTGATCCAAAGGGGTCTTTTAGCTTTAGAGTTCCATTAAAACGTATATTTGGTTTTTGTGAAGACTATGATAAAATTTTGTATGGTATGAAGCAAACATTAACATTGACAAGAAATAATGATGATGATGCAATCTTTAGAGCTGGTGGTGATGCAGGTAAAATTACATTAGATACAATATCATGGTTTATGCCACACGTGCTACCTGCGGATAAGGAGAAGATGGAACTTTATAAACTTATCGAAAAAAAAGAAAAAATTCCAGTTGGATATAGGATGAGACAGTGCGACTCTATCAGAGTTCCTCGGTCAAATACCTTTACCTGGAGACTTTCCGTTAAATCATCTCCTGAGGTGCCTCGTTTTATCATTGTTGGTTTTCAAATTAATAAAATTGGTGACCAAGAGACAAACCCTTCAACATTCAATCATGTAAACACTGAAAATATTTATGTTATGTTAAACTCTACTAGATATCCCGCGATCGATTATAATCTTTCATTTTGTAGCCAAAAATATAGTAGGGCGTATGGTGATGCCGCATTATTCAGATCTAAGTTTTATAATATGGATGAATTGGTATCAAACCCTAACATTACCCCCTCAGATTATAGAAATTCATATCCTTTGTTTTTGTTTGATGTTTCAAAACAAAGTGAAAGGTTGAAGTATTCTGTTACTGATATTCAAATTAAAGCAAAATTTAACAATGTTGGTGGGGTGCTCGCAGGCACCGAGGCATATGCTGTTATTATTAGTGATAAGTTAATTAACTTCCAGTCTGATGGAAATAAAATGAGTGTAGTGTATTAACATATTTTTTTTTCTTATATAGAAAATGATAAAGATTACCGATTTAAGAAAAATTCTTAAAGAAAATAATATAGATTTTTTCTCATACTGGGATAAAAAGCGGCTACTTGAGTTGGTGAAAGAACATGGGTTATTCCCAAAGGAGCCCCCTGAGTCCTCTGAGTTACCTAAAAAAGAAATAAGTAAGGATCCGAAGTTTGAAAGATTAAAAACTATTAAGAATAATCCTAAAAAAGTCAGTATAGAAGATGTTGAAGCTAGTGAAATAATAATATTCCCATCAATTTACAAGGCGGGTAAATTTATAGATCGTTGTCCTCAAACAGTTACAAAATGGAACGGAAGAATTTGGAAGAATAAATATAAGATTAACATTCAATAATTTTATTATGACACTCCATAATAAAGTTATTATAAATTTAAGTTAAGAATTTTTATTTTTATATATAAAAAATGGAAAATTATAGTACATATACTGTACAGGATTTAAAAAATTTAGCCAAGTCTAAGGGAATCCGAGGTTACTCTGGACTTAGAAAAGCTGAATTAATTACACGTCTAAGGAATCCTCCACCTCCTAGTCTTGCCGATCAATTCAGGAGGTTCACAGTAAAAGGCTTAAAACAAGAAGCTAAAAATCGAAGAATTAGAGGATACTCTACACTTAGAAGGGCTCAATTAATCGATCTCTTATTAAATCGGGGGGCGCCAATATTTGATTATGATATTGGTAATTTTGAAGCCCCTGTATTAAAACCAACACCTTACTCACCAAAACCAAAACCAACACCTCCCATGGTACCAACTCCACCTACAGCCGCAGCTGAGGAGTTGATGAACTATTTAGATAGTATTAGAAATATTCCAAAAAAAATATCACCGAGTTTAGAAGCTTTAAAAGAAAAATTAGATGTGTTATATAAGAAACAAGCTAAAATAGATAAGTTTAGTAAGGATAAAGCTGAAATAGAGATTATAGAAGGGCCATCAGCATTTAGAGGATTTACCAAAGAATATTTTATAGAAGGTAAAAAAGATTATAAACCGGCTGATTTCTTTGATTTAGTAAAAGATAAAATAACCAATGTTATGAGAAATAATCGTCGAACAAAAGTTAAACTTATTATGACGTGTATGATGAAACATTCTATTGATCATGATTTAAAAGAGATGTATTTTCATTCTGGTAGCCCAATTGTTAATTTAGATAATAGTGATGTGGATAAAATATATGCAGAAATGAGGGAAGAGATTTTAAATGATATAGCATTGGAGGAAATGAAAGAAGATTATTATAAAGTTCTTTACATAATCGATTTAAGATTACACACTGTATCATATAACCCAATAAAAGGAAATTCTTGGTTCCCAACTCCTCCTAAAATAGCAAATACAAAAAGTGTTATTAATCCAATAAATAAGAATGATGATATGTGCTTTGCTTATTGTATTCTTATGGCTTTGGACCCAACAATTGTACATCCTGAAATAGTTGAAAGACTAAGACCATTATTAAACACTATAAATATGGAAGGGATTAATTACCCTGTTTCCCTTCAGGATAGAATTAAATTTGAAACCCAAAATCCATCAATATCAGTATCAATTTTTGGGTATAATGATTCCACTGGTGTTTATCCACTTAGTTTAAGTAAAGAAGTTTATAATAGAGACCATCATATTAATCTTTTACTTCTTGAGAAGGATGGTAAAAAACATTATTGTTTAATTAAAGATATGAGTAGATTGTTATCTAAACAAATATCTAATCATAACGGTAAAATTTATATTTGTGAAAGATGTTTAAATCATTTCCAAAAAGAAGAAACTTTAAATAAACATTTAGAGCATTGTGGTGAAAAAGATGCATGTAGAATAGACTTACCTGAAAAGGGTACCAAGATATCTTTTAAGAATTTTTATAAACAACTGAGACACCCTTTTACAATTTATGCGGATATGGAGTCTACATTAGAAAAGAAAAACGAAAAGAAAGGCAGCGGGACAAAAGTAATTAATGCGCATAACATTTCAGGGTATTGTTTTTATGTTAAATCACATTATGAACATTTTTACCCTTCAAAGCTTTTCCAATATTCTGGTGAAAATGCATCTAAGAAATTCATAGAGGATTTAGAAAATGTTATAAGAGAAACAGATAGTGTGCCTTCGAGGGAAGTATTTTGTATAGTTGGGGATAACCCGAATTTTAGGGAAGCAGAAAACTGCTGGATATGTGGGGGGTCATTTTCAAAATGTAAAAGAAAGACAAAGGAGGAGAAGAAAGATAAAAAGGAAATATGTCCAGAATGTAAAGAACCGCTTAAAAAATGTAATGGCATGAAAAAAGTGAGAGACCATTGCCCTTATACTGGAAGGTTTGGAGGAGCCGCACACAGTGCATGTAATTTAATATGCGGAAGACCTACTTTTACACCTGTATTCTTTCATAATTTTAGTAAGTATGATGCGAATTTATTTATAAAAGACTTAATGAGTACACCTGGTGAGACGAGTTGTATACCAACAAACAAGGAAACATATATAAGCGTGTCTAAAAATGTGCCAATAGAATACACTGCTAAAGATAAGAAAACAAAAGAAGAAAAAAAGAAAACTAAAATGCATGAGATTAGATTCCTTGATAGTTTAAAATTTTTAGGTAAACGTTTAGATGAATTAGCTAGCACTCTAGCTAGGGAGGACAAGACTAATCTTATGAAATATTTTGAGGGGGAAAAGCTTGAATTGGTCTCTCAAAAGGTATATTTCCATATGAATGGTTCGATAACCTTAGTAAATTAGAGGAAACAAAGTTACCTAAACAAAGAGAATTTTACTCAAAGCTTAAATATAGTGGAACTGGGAAGGAGGATTATCAACATGCATTAACTGTATGGAAAACCTTCGAGATGAAAACTTTTAAAGATTATCATGACTTATATAATAAGACTGATGTTTTACTGTTGGCGGATGTCTTTGAAAATTTTAGGAATGTTTGCTTTGATAATTATGGATTAGACCCATCATGGTTTATTACAGCGCCGGGGTTAGCTTGGGAGGCAATGTTAAAAACTACTGAGGTAGAATTGGAATTATTATCAGACCCTGATATGATTTTATTTATTGAAAACAGAATAAGAGGAGGCATCTCAACCATTTTTAAACGATATGCAAAAGCAAATAACATATATAAGGGTGAAAAATATAAACTAAATGAACCATCTAAATTTATTACTTATTTGGATGCGAATAATCTCTATGGATGAGCAATGTGTCAAAAACTTCCCATTGGTAATTTCAAATGGATGGATGAAAATGATTTAGAAAATTGGCAGAGTCATCCTTGTATATTAGAGGTTGATTTAGAATATCCTAAAGAATTACATGATTTACATAATGATTTTCCGTTGGCTCCTGAAAGATTAAAGACTGGTAAAGTTGAGAAACTTATACCTAATTTATATGATAAAAATAAATATATATTACATTATGAAAATTTAAAGTTGTATTTAAGTTTAGGTCTAAAGCTTAAAAAGATCCATAGAGGGTTAACTTTTGATGAGAGTGAATGGTTAAAACCTTATATCGATAAAAATACTACACTAAGAGCAAAAGCTAAAACCGGATTTGAAAAGGATTTCTTTAAACTTATGAATAATTCTGTATTTGGTAAGACTATGGAGAATATTAGAAATAGAGTAGATGTAAGATTAGTTAGTACCAGAGTAAAAGCAGAAAAATTAGCCGCTAAGCCGAACTATTACGATATAAAAATCCTTGATGAAAATTTATGCATAATTCAAATGAAAAAACCGCGTTTATATTTTAATAAACCTATTTATGCAGGGATGTGTATTTTAGATTTAAGTAAGACATTGATGTATAACTTTCATTATAATTATATTAAAGATAAATATGGTGAAAAAGTTAAACTTCTTTTCACTGATACAGATTGCTTAATGTATGAAATAGAAACAAAAGATTTCTATAAGGATATTAGCGTTGATGTTAAAGAATGGTTCGATACAAGTGATTACCCACCTGATCACCCTTCAGGAATTCCCACCGGATTAAATAAGAAAGTTGTAGGTATGTTTAAAGATGAGGCAAGTGGTAAGATTATTGAGGAGTTTGTGGGTTTCAGGTCTAAATTATACTCTTATAAAATGTGTGATGATGATGAGGAGGAGAGTAAAAAATGTAAGGGAATTAAAAGGCATGTAGTAAAAGCATTTATTAAACACAATCATTATAAAGAGTGTTTGTTTGAAAATAAGACACACTTAAGGAAAATGGTGGTTATTAGAAGTCATAATCATCAGTTGTATACAGAAGAGTTGAATAAAGTCGCCTTAAGTAATAACGATGATAAACGCTATATCCTTCGGAACAATATCGATACATTAGCTTGGGGACACACTAAGATAAAGACGCAGATCTTAGAAAATTTACTGTGTATAGGGCAGAATATATATCGCATGTCAGAGTAAAAAATGTTGTAATTTCGCTCATATAGCTATATGTATGAAAATATGAGACGCGTTATCGGAGATGTTGTACAGCAGTATAAGCATAGATGTGGTGGGGGTTATTTTTATCAGAGATAGGGATTTTCACTCATATAGGTATATGGGCTAAAATACAGATCGTTGGGGTGTATTTTGAGGGATGGGTGGGTGTGAGAGGAGCGTCCTAGTTTTGATGACCTTGACCTAGTTTTTGTTGACCTTTGACCTAAATTGGATTTAAGCAGGGGATAGTTGGATTTAGATTTAAGCAGGGGGATGGTCAAATATTAATTTAATCATACACATGATCAGATTTTAGAGTTAGCCAGGTATATGGTTGAATTATTAATTAAAGCAGAGAGATGGTTGAATTATCAATTAAAGCATAGAGATGGTTGAGACTGGATTTAAGCAGGGGGTGGGTGAATTTTGGGTGGTTGTGGTTTTTAAAAATGGTTGATGATATGGGTAATTTGATGGGGTGTCAACCATGGGTTTAAGAAGTTCAACCATATAAATTTTAAAGAGGGAGATGGTTAATTAATTGAACCGCGCATATGTTTAGATTTAGGTGGCTAAATCCAGAACTCTCTCTTTATATCTGCTATCAATCCCCCTTTTGCCGGAGTGCGGCTCATATACGAATTATTTGTTTGCTAGTTTGTTTGTTTGTTTGTTTGTTTGTTTGTTTTCAAAAATAATGCATGTTCTGCTCGTGCTTCCATGTGGATCAAGTAAATGTAAAGGCTAAAAGCTTTTTCTGCTTTCAGTTCTGGCGGCCATCTTGGTAGAGCGGAACTTTTTATAGTTACTTTACTGGGTGAACAGTGAACTTACCATAAAATTTTGTCCGACAGATCTAGGGCAGAACTTGTTTCAAGCAAAGGTTGACGACGGACACATTGTAAAATAAATGCAAACAATGCTTTGCGCCTCTTGCCCTTAAAAAAGGACAAGATCAACCTTATCAGGATATGAAAAAGGCTATGTATATACCATTGATTCTTACAGTTAAATCCCAACAACGAAGTAAGAAGGTATACTAAAATCAAGTTGTCCGCCTGTCACTTTTGTGTTCTGTTCTCCTCCTACAGTTTTCAGGCAAATTTACTGTAATGTTAATGGAGGCCTTCCTATAATGAGAACTCGTGCACATGCCAGTTTTAGTAGCTTTAATCTAGACTAAAACTGTACAAATAGAAATTATTTATACGGCTTGTAGGGGCTTATCAGTAGACAGGAGCCAAATTCCATATCAGCCATACCACTGTGACAGAAATGTTCAGAAATTAATTTATCTTTCTTTTCCTCTTGTTCAGTTGAACTGACACTCCATGAATAAAAACATTATTACACGTTAAAGACCAATTCATGCGTTCTCAAGACGATCTGGTGCTGTTATATTTCATAACGGATATATAGGATCTGACATGAGTTGGTGTTGAGATATAGAGGATATTTGTTTTTTTCGGTGAAAGATCGAAATTTATTTCATCGAGTGAACACCATCAGTAATATTTTCACGAGTGGCGCACCCACGAGTGAAAATATTACCGATGGTGTTCACGAGATGAAATAAATTTCGATCTTTCACCGAAAAAAAACAAATATTCTATTTATTTCATGCTTTTAACCCTTTCTTCAAGGAGGTTTATCAAAATCCAGTACAGTTCTTTTCAATTATTCCCCGTGGCGTACCCCTCGCGCATAGCGACGCATTACAATATTACGTCAAGCGCGAGAAATGTAAGATAAGTGACGTCATATTTCCATCTGGTTGTGAGTCGCGCGCAATACATGGATCCGTGGAAATCGATATTTGACCAATCAGGTCATCGCATTTATTTTACCCGATGTGCAGCCTTGGTGTCTGCTATTTTGGCTCCCAAATAAACGACTGTTAACGTTGGAGGGATGCGATAGTATTTATTTATTTTGTGTTATAAACATTCGAATTAAAGAAATGGGTTAAAATATGTGCTTTGCGGACGTGTACCGCTGACGTGAGATCACGCAGAGGCTATAGACAAGTTTGAATTATGATAATGACTGAAAATGGGATGCATGCAAAGAGTTCTGATCAGCGCTACATTACACAATGGATTAATTAATGCTACAGATTTTTCCCCTCTTAAAGAGACAAAAAATACAGCAGAAAAGGTAAAAATAGATCTATATGAAATACTAATCAGAAGAAAATACTTTTACTTATCTAACCTTGTTCGATAACCTATGCACATCCAAAAAGTGGCCCTTGTCATGTTTCAGACCCTTAGTGCATGAAGAATATGCTGAATTTGTAGATATAGATCAGATTGCAAATAACATGCAGTTTAATCTTGGGTTAAAACTATCAGCGATTTACAATAAGCATATTGACGTGTGTTCTTCACTACATATTCCTCATTAAAAGTAGCTTTCAATTATGAAAAGTCGAAGTTCAGTTCTGTACTGGTGTACTGGTTGAAGTTCAGCTCGAAAGGCAACTTATGTAAATTAAATAAACTTTTGACTTAGTCGTATTAAAGTGGATAAGCACATCTGCCATTTCAATGGATGTGTCGGTAAACTGTTAATTGATAAGAAGTGTGTTTGATTGCAAACCAATTTGCCGCTCTAATCAACTTGACCACCCCATGTCTTCCGTATATCATAAGATAAAACAAACTACCGTCACTGATATTAACAAGTTTGTTAATTGACAGCATACTTAACGCATATTAAAATCATCAGACAACCCTTTTCCATTAATCTGAAACTGAAATAAAGTTACACCTCTCTGTGGAATCAGACAATCTATAAATTTTTCGAAATGCTTGTAATTCAGTGTTATTTATGATATGATGTTGAGATGACTACTAGCCTTGTAAAACAATAAGTATCTTTAATTCTATTTTCTGTGGCAAAACGGAGGTTTGTTGAGGCGTTTTATTCTTTCTTATTGAAGTACAAAACTTTGCTAAAACAACTAGATCTATTACATTGTCCGTAGCCCCTGTAATTCGCCTTTTTTGTACATATCATTGTGTAAATTAATTCAAGAATTTTTAATTTTTTTTACCGAGAATTTGTCATCGGCAGAAACATACTCATGTTAGATCTAGATTTTTTTTTCGGAATTTTATCGAGAGAAACAGTCGTGACAGCACGATTTTAGTAGCCTATCTGCTATATATGTATTTACTGGTGTCTTCCCATTTGTCCCACATTTTGAAAACCAATAAGGCATTTACCTGTATGGGTTAGGGGTGATATAAGGGTAAGTGTGAATATAGTCTGTATCAAACAGAATAATTTGGTAGGCTGTAGTTTTGCACAATGTGGAACACAGACCAAATTAAAGAAATATCTCTTCGTGCAAGCACTTTTTCCACCTTTTAGAAACCACAGAATAAATACCAATGCAACTGCCTTCAATTATAAGTTTACAAACATACCCCCACCCATATTTCTTATGGTTGTAGTTAAAGGAACTTTGCAGTTACTTTGAATCACATATAGAATTTAGATTCTTTCATACAAATTTGCCTATAACTACTAGTATTGATACAGACTATAGTTGTAAATTAGCCCCAGGCTAACCTGCAGGATTACCTGCACCCTTACCTGTGCGAATTCCCATTTGTCCCACATTTATATTTTGGTCTAAAAATCAAAATGTGGGACAAATGGGATTAAACCGTATTTACTGTGGTTGTTTGGGAGCCCCTGGCAACAGTAACCAAGGAAGTCGGTTTATCTTATCACCACGGATCCATGTATTTACCTAGGTAACTAGAATATAAAAATCGGTATTTTCACTGGTCGTACCTGTGTAATATCGAAAAATATTTTCACTGCTATTTCTCGATATCCTACCGGGAAGCATGAAATAAAAAATTTTATTAAATGAGTCAAGGGAAATTGTTACTAAGCGAGCTTTTGGAGAGCTTAATAACATTTTTTCTTGACGAGTTTAATAAAATTTTATCTCAAAAGCCAACGAATGTCAGATTCTTTTTATCACATAACGATATATTTCACAAATTATAGATCAGAAGATGCAAAACTATATATAGATGCACCCGCGGTAATATCCATAAAACGTTTCACTTCTATGAAATATTTACAAAATGACATCAAAAAATGACGTCACACAATTGTGATATTAAGGAAGTGGACCCCTAATGGAAAACAGCTATTTCCACTATAATATTATCTTACAAAATTTGCTATGATTAAAAATGAGTATTATTGTACTACTTAACCGAGCCACTTTTTCCTTTTTTTCCTTCTTAGAATTATCATTTATAAATCTAAAACCACTATATTCTCATTACAACGGGAGATAAGAATTACCTCCCTTTTCAGGAAACTAACAAAAGTATCAACAAATATTTTCAAGATAGACATCAAAGGAATTTCTGGACGTGTATAAGGTAAGAAAATTCGTAATGGGTATATTACACTGAAAACAAGGGAGGTTATGTGATAAATCTCCTTTCTATGGTCAAGTTTTTTTTAAACCATCATAGTGGGACTATGTCATTCAAATCCAAGCAGGCAGTTCCTGCTCGTCTGCGACATCTCTAAATGGTAAACACGGAATCGAAGGTTCAAGCTATTCATTTAATCTGAAATTTTCTCTTTCTTATTTGATCGACATTCAATTTCTGCATTACACAGACCATCTTTCTATAACTAATTGGCAACGCAGCGCAGCGGGTCCGTCCCTACTTTTACTGCCCCTACCGTCTTTGGAATTCGGCCCTAAGTTCGCTCGCTTTCTAGAAGGCCGCAAGATGTGAGTCCACACGATAACGGAGTCCTTTTTGCAATTAAGACAATCCTTTTCAAAACTTTCGAAACGGGAAAGCATAGATAGGGGCACTTGTCGCCGCGGCGCGATATAGCTGAAATGACGTTTTAAAAAAAACATACAAACGATCTTTCAGTGAAAAGAAGTCCTAATTTGAAAAGGGTTATTTTTGTGGAATGTTAAGTCTTTTTCGCGAAAGGAGTCATCTTTGCCGACTTCTTGTCGCAAAATCTTACATACTTTTCGCGAAATGGAGTCAACCTGACTCCATTTCGCGAAAAGGACTTCTTTTCGCGTTTTAGACGTACCCGTGTTGGATAGGTCTAAACGGGGCACTCGTCACATCTCGGCCGATTCCGTACCTACATCTGATGGCTCCCCACTCGTCACAACTCGGCCGATTCCGTACCTACATCTAACCTCGTCTGTATAACGGTCGTTTCCATTTGAACTAGTGATCACGTGATCTTATACATGGCGGCGCCACTGTAAGCCGTTTAGCATCGACATAAGCAACCTCGACGAAGTTATTCACATCTATCTGTCCGTCGGTGAAAACTTCAATCGAAATTGATAAACCACGTTAAAGAATAAATGTACGAGCTATTTGTCAACTGAAATATAGTTAGAAAGATTTCGATAGAAAATTGAGACTCATGTTTTCTTTTTTAAGAGGAGCCTTACAATTTTCAGAACGGTAAACAGACGTATTTCCGGCGATGAAATGTACCGTTTAGGCGCATATCATGCCACCAGATACAGCCGAGGAATTTGATGGCTCCCATCACCCGAGATATGCCGAATGATGGCTCCCATCACCCGAGGTATTCTGAATGCTAAACGGGGTATAGGCCTAAAATACGCAATGGAATTTTTTTTACGAAATGGACGAAATGGAAATCGTTTTCACGAAATGGAAATCGTCTCAGTCTTAATTTGATACTTACTTAATATGGGATCACATTAATCATGTGATGATATCATTTCAATATGTTTTTAATGAATATCGCATGACTGATGCACTTTTTCCTCATAATTAAGCCTTTCAATGTTCTTTTTACCCGTCAGTTGGAAATTTTGGAAAATGGCGGACCAAATGGAAGTGTTTGATGAAATTGAAAATAAATTGAAATTTAAAAATAATGAATTAAAAATGGGTAGATTTTATATTCTTTTAAAAAAAAATGAAAAGAACATAACACAAACTTATTGGTATTTGGTAATTTTGTTTGTTCGTACTAGTTGGAAATTTTGATACGAAATAGATCTAGACGAAATGGAAATCTGATCGACGAAATTGAAATCGTCACGTCTCGAAATTCATACTTACTTAAGTTGATGTCAAAATAATCTTTTCACAATATCAGTTCAATATCCTTTTAAAAAATACTACACGACATATGCAATTTTCCGCTCAAGGTTCATATTTCAGTGTCAAAATTGTCTTTTATACCATGGAAATTTGTCGTTTTGACAAAATGGAAACTATTGACTTGAATCAGTGGTTAGCCCTGCTGAAATCAGGCTTAAAAGGATGCATTGCATAAGTTGCGACGTTCTGTATCGAGAGCCTTTAGTTTCAATGTTCAAATGATAGAAAATAATTTCCATTGCTCGATAATTTTCCATAATTTGAAATTGGAATCCAGGCCACCACCACGTGGCTCCAGGTGCTCTCGACCGTTGGCCATTTTTTCCCAACACATATTTTCATTCAGTTTATTATATTACAATTTTTACAAAATGGCGTTCATAGCATTAAATTTTAATGATTATACGCAGATAAAATTTGATAAAACTCTTAACTCTTTACCAAACGACAAAATGTAAGACTTTTCCAAATTGAAAGCTGTTGCAGACGACATTAAAATGTTTCTCTAGCATTGAAATTCGTTTGTGGAAAGGTAGAAAACATTGTGGGAAAGGAGAAATTGCTTGTTACTAGCATTTTCTTCTTCTTCGAAATGTTTTTAAAAGCCTTCTACTTTAGAGTAGTTAAACCTAGGGATTTTGAATGTTACTCAATTATTTGTTAATTCCGTAGTTTATCAAGAAAATATTAACAAAAAAATGAACACATCCAGATAAAACTCTTTACCAAACGAAATAATGTAAGACTTTTCCAAATTGAAAGCAGTTGCGTACGACAAACTCAATTTGTTATCATTGAAATTATGTGTTTCTCCTTTTCCCATAACGTTTTCAAAAGTCTTTCTCTGTATGGTCGTTAACAATCGGAATTGTGGGTGTTACTCAAATATTGAAATTTGTTTGTGGAAAGTTAGAAAACATTGTAGGATAAAAAGAAATGCTTGTCGACCGTATTTCCTACTTTTTCCACAATGTTTTCATCAGTCTTCATTAATCAAGCAAGCGTCTCTTTGACGCTGGTGTGCGTACTCGTTCGGCTCTTTTTCTTTTAACCTGTTGAGGTTTTCTCCTGGCCGTACTATTTGGAGCGAAAAACAGGCTATTTTTTTCCTCAGATGAATTGTTTTTAGCCATGTAATATTTATCCTGTACAGGACAGTGATGCATCATAGCAGACAGGTCTAATCTTCGAAAAATATGACATGCGCAGACAACGTTTGATAGGGAACGACTAGACCGAGTTGGAAGTCAATATCTGCAGGAAAGACAGAGATATCATTTAAAAAAAAAAAACGAATTTTTTCACAATACAGACGACAACACGGCAACGCTGTTTTCCAAGAAGACGGATGAAATGACGGGTGTAAAACGTGTTCCTTAGCAAGTGAGGGAAGCTGTGTTATCTTTTGGGGACTGTTTGAGTGTCTGTGACCGTGCACCGTGGTCCGAAAACAGTCAGAAATCCTTTTCACTCTGACTTGCTTTTGAGATAGCCTCATAGGTTCAAAGGACTTATTGATTGGAGTTGTATAAGAATCCCGAAAGACAAAAAAGGTCTGTCACACTGCCCTTTTCCAAGAATTGAAGAATACGACTGTCAGGCTGGAGCCCGCATAGGGTAAAAGCTATGGTAATTGATAAAGGTAGATAAAAAAAAAAAAAATGAAAAGAAAATTGCCAGTTTTTGTGAAAAAAAATGTTTACATATGTATTAGATATCTAAGAATTAGGGAGTGTGAAAGGAGAAAAAAGATGAAACGAAAAGAGAAAAAAAAAATGGTGGTTTCCCAGGTTCGAACCCTGTCGACCAAGATGACAAAGGTAAAAAAGATTGTGGTACCCACCATCTATCCAAATGACCTAGCAAAACGGTTGCTCGTGTCGAGAAAAATTAATCTATTGATCGAACTTTTACAATAGTCCGTTAACTAATCTTAAACCCAGTCCAACTTAAACCACACTTTGTCCCTTCCAGTCTTTATCGACATACTGAGGTGTTTTTCGGCAGATCAGTGCAGCGATCGTAGTTTGCGCTCCCTGATCAGTGGAACAAGTTTAGGTATTATTTAGAATGTCAGAACTATATCCCCATTCAGAATTTACACTGTTTGCGGCGGTCAGTCCTGCTTTTCAGTGATTTTCGGAGATACGACCACTAGAACTAGATGTATAACCAATGCATAATGTGGTCCGGCGCATAAAAGTGGTTTTCGGCGAAACAATTACTAGGGCAAATGAGGTATCATCAGTGGTGTTTTCCGGCACATTTAGGCACCCCCTCTCGGAATTTTTCTTGTTTGCGGCGGACAATCCTGCATTTACATGGATGTGTTTTTCGGAGATACAATTACTAGAACTAGACGTACCATCAATGCACTGTGTTTTTCGGCATATAAAAGTGGTTTTCGGCGGAACGATTATTACAGCAGATGAGGTATCATCAATGATGATTTCCGGCAAATTTCTGCGGTTTTTGGTCATTAAAGGGTAACATCTTATCCCCATACCCCTAATGGCCAGATAACCTTGACCAAACGACACCCATCCATCCATTTGGTATGCTTTCTTTCTTCAGTTTTGGTGCTATGCTTCGGTGAATTAAAGTGGTTTTCGGCGAGTATAGATTGATAACTTCTTACTCCAATACCCCTTGTTAAGATATAACCCGCCCTTTTGATTTTGATTGTATGGTGTTTAACGCCGTTTTCAACATTATTTTAGTTATATCGCGGCGGCCAGTGCACCTACCCATGCTTTCCTGGAGACTCTTTTACTAGTTCTCCGCACAATTTTCTTTCCAGCCACTGGCTGCTTTCCCACATAACCATCGTCGAAACAATGATCAGCGGGGGGAGAGGAATGAATCCTGTCACAATGACTATCATCAATCCTCGGAGCGAAATTAGCCGAGCCTGGGATCGAACCCACGACCCCCTGTTCTCAAGTCCTGCACGCTACCGACTGAGCTTCCGGGACTCGGTCCACCCTTTTGAGCATGTATTTTGCTATATTTTTTTGGTATTTTCCGGCATTTTTTTTTTGGGGGGGGGGGGGCGTTTTCCTGCGTTTTTCGGCGTTAAATCGGTCATTAGGTGTTTTTCAGTCTTTCTAGGGACCGGTACAAACTTATCTACATGTAAGTCACTCATTACGACCCCCCCCCTCTCTCTCTCTCTCTCTCTCTCTCTCTCTCTCTCTCTCTCTCTCTCTCTCTCTCTCTCTCTCTCTCTCTCTCTCTCTCTCTCTCTCTCTCTCCTGCGAACCCTATATTAGTGTATTGCCTGTTATTAAAGTACAAATTGATCTACAAGTAAGTCACTCATTAGGCCTACTACCTCACTCTCTGATATTTTTTTTATATCATACGCGGTACGTTTGGCTTTTCTACATTCTGTTTTTCTGTAGACTTAACAAATATTTGTGTTTTTATTTTTTCATTTAGATACATTGCCGAGAAAACTTTCATGCCTTATGGTAAAACCTGTTTATTTAAATAACTAAAGGGGGCGTAACCATTGCACGGTTTGGAAGTTGTGGCTCAGCCCAAGTTTGCTGGCTTCTTGTTTGTAATTATGAACTCTGTGCATATGTTTTCTACGTAAATTATGGCAATACTATATCCTTGAACAAGTGACCTTTTATTTTTTTAAGTTTATTCATAGATCCAATCTTAGAGCAGATTTTAAAGACTGATTGGGTAGTGATGAGTTCTATATAATATCAAAAGTATTTCATGAATAGGGACAGCTAATATGTTCATGTTTCATCTGTCAGGATTTCCACAGACAATTTAACGGTCTGACCGTATAGCCCAGAACATGGTATTTATGACCATTGAAATCACTTTGAGATCACCTGTTCTACTATTTGTTTTCGGCGAATTTCATTGGCTCGTTCATCAATCAACAACCAAGCAATGTCTGCATCCAGGTGTGTCTATTACAACAAAAGTTGAAATCAGTCTCTCACAATTATTTGTTAGGACGAACCTGTGAAGTTTTATCATTTACACTATTTAGAGTAGGAACAGATTATTTTTAAAGTCTCTACAATCAGTTGATAATTATCAACAGCGTACCTGACAATATCGGTTTTTGACACCCGGAAGTACAGTTATTGAAAATCACAGGTGCGAGAGTAGAATGTAAACATGCCGAAAAAAGAACGGTTAGAACTGCTGGCGAGGGTCTGGGGTACCCCAACTCCCTTCGAAATCGATTTTTTCGATAAAGGAAGTGAGGTCGTCATTGTATCTTCATATAGGGACATTGTACCATGGTGGATGAACATTTTTAAAGTTATGTATCCAAATGATACGTTCAGAGAAAAGGCCGAAATTATTAAGATCAATGTTGGCCCAAAAGTGGTTCTTAAGTTGAACAAACGCACTGGCACAATGAAAGTCGGTGGTAAGGAACATATGTTGTGGATGACAGAAGAGTTCCCGAATGTGTTAGAATGTGGTAATGACGAATCTGAGCCGCTCGCAGATGCCTCAGACACATCTGTAACAAGATTTCTGCAGCTAGATAAAAATACAGAAGAGGTATATCCATTCAAAGATGCACTAAGACATCATATCAGTTAACTCTGTTCCAAACGACAAAACTTTGGACTTGTCCAAATTGAAAACATTTGAAGACAACAAATTCTGTTGCTTAAATGGTGATGTCTGTATTTTACAGGTTAGAAAACATTGTGGGAACAGGAGAAAATGCTGATTACTAGCATTTTCTCTTTTTCCCTTAATGTTATCAAAAGCCTTCTACTTCAGGGTCATTAAGACTAGGGATTGTGTGGTAAAAGAGTTAACTGTTTCTCTGCAGATTTAAAAGTTTCTTTTTTTCAAAACACACAAGAGACAATTTAATTCAGTCATAATATAGAATGGAGAAGTGGACAGTGTAAATCAGAAATCAGACTGCATGTTCTGTGCAGTCTGATCTTGATTTGCTTTGTCCACAAAACCTTTTTTATATCATCTATGGTAAGGAAATAATTAGCCCATCATAATAGGGTCACAGAGTTTCATAAATTTCATAACAATGTTTTCTACCCTATCAATTAAAATTTGCACCATTTGAGCCACACTGAAATTGTCGTCTGCAAATGCTCTGAATTTGGACAAGGCTAAAATTTTGTCGTCTGGTAAAGGGTTAAGCCAAGTTTTTTCTGAGGTTTGATGATAGTCATTGTATCAGGCTTCTTTCATCTTTCACAGCTAAAGGTTTTTTCCATGATTTTTATGTGGGAAAGACTTTTGTGCAAAGTACACTTTGTAAAGGAAACTGCAGGAATGCATGAATAGGTGCACTGACTGCTGTTATATAACTGAACTACTGTTGATAGCAGTGTTAAACACCAAAGAAAAAACTCATTAAAAGAAATACTTTCCCTTCCTATTAATTTAAGTCATTATCTCCTGATTCATGTAACAGAAGACAACATTTTGGACTTGCCCAAATTGACAGAATTGTCGGATGATATATTAAGTGTGGCTAAACTTATTCAGTTTTTCATTAAATAGGAAGAAAATGTTTAAAAAGGCAAAAACTTGGACAATCTTTTTCACCTTTTCCATCAATGTTTTCAAAAGATTTCTTCCTCATGATCATTAAAACATGGAATGGTGTAGTAAGGAGTTTAATAGTTTGCAGCATTTGGATCGTAAGATCAACATGATATAATGAAAGTCTAGGGTTTAATACCAAAATTGTTGTTGCAAGAGAAGAAATTGCTTGTTATAAGCAATTCCACCTTTTCCCTCAATGTTTTCATAGGGAGTTTGCTGGCCTGAATCTGAGATTGATTAACCCCTCCAAAATCCCCAAACCAGGTCATTTTTCCCAATTATAGCTCTTAAAATTCTCAAAATAAAGATGAATCATTCTTAACATGGTTATAGTATTTGCCTTATCAGAAGCAGACTTGAGTTTTGTATTGAGACTGTTCTTCATGTTCACCAACAGTTTTCAAGAATGTTCTCAGTTGTACTCTGTGGAATTTTCTAAATTTGAAAGTAATGCAGTCTTTGAAACCGAATGGTTTCACTAATCAAAGATTATGTTACTTTCAAATTTAGAAAATCATGGAGAACAAGACTAAGAATGTTTCTGAGAATGGTTGGTGAATATGGACCCATGTTTTCAGATTATGGAGGGACTAATGTACTAGGCAAAGCATTTTGGCCACAAGTATTTCCTCTAATTTTAGAAGACTTCTTCCATTTATCTGGCCCCCTGGTGAGGTTTTATATATTTGAGCCATGCTCTGTGAAAAGAGGGCTTAATGCGTCTGCGAAAAGTATCAACCCAGGTCAGCCTGCGCAAATCGAGCAGGCTGACCTGGGCCAAAACTTTTCGCTAAGTCAATTTCTCTATGCCAAAGGACCAGTCTACCTCATGATTCAGTCGGTTGTTGGACAAAATGGACTTTATGGATCAATGATCATGTGATGACTTGCTTGCTATCATGCATCACGGAGATGCACTAAGCCCCCTCTTGCCAGAGCATGGCTTATTTCTCTTTTATTTCAATATGATAACTTTGTTGTATTTTCTCTCTAATAGTCTTCTGTAGACATTTAAGTTGTACAATTACCACATATATTACTTTGTGTTTTTTTCATTGAATTGCTTTTTTACGCAGCCATTGACAGTTTCAGTCATAACTCTATGACAGATCACTAATTCAGATATTACTGGGTTTCACCAGTGCTAGGCAGGACCTCTGTAGTGCTTCCCAAGAAAGCCTGTGCCTTCAGTGAGAATTTCAGTTTTTGATCATTTTTTTATTTTCTTTTTACACCCAGGTTGAAGACCTTATCGACAGAATACCAGAGGGTGGAGGTATTATGATGAATGATTTTATCATGCAGTTGTGGAAAAGTCTGATTGATGATTGGTTGGGCTGTGGAGCAACCCTCTATATTGTGACTCCAAGGATAGATGAAGAACGCTTATTTCAGCTGTTTTTACTCATGATAAGGAATAAAGGGACTGGATTTCATGTCACCTTGGTTACTCCACTTAAGAACCAGGATGGTGTTAAGTTCATAAAGGTCCTGAACACAGCCATGAGAATGATGAAAAAGACTAGGACCCCTAGAAGTCAGAAAAGACTTGTTTCAGATGTTAAAATGCAGTGGGCAATGTCCAATTTGCACACACATCATGAAAACTTTTCCACCAATTTCATAGCAGGATTTAAAGATGATGAAGCAGAAGTGTTGAGTACTACAGCTCATTTCCACAAGAGTCACTTTCATTCCAATCAGAGGGACAATGTTACCTATATCAGGATAAGCACAGATGAACTACGAAGAAACTACTTATTTCCTCTTGGACTGAGCCCTGTGAATTATTAAATGACCAGGGGCAGTATTCACCAAACATTCTACATATCATGTATTTAAAAAGTAAAATTAACTTATAATTGGCTAAACCAAACTCTGTTTGACTAAACAATTTCATTTAGCTAATCAGAACATGTGTTCATTACAAATTTACATAATTCTTGAGAATTAGACTAAATACATGTATGTTACTGAAAATGGTTGGTGAATAATGGGCCCAGAAAATGTGTCAAGATTTACTTGAAAAATGACACAAAATCTGAGAGTATACTATTATCTTGAAAGGTATTCACAAATGGATTCATTTTCCAAATGTAAATCTATAAATTACAGCAGTGACTTGCAGGATATGGATTAACCTTTATTAACTCTTTACTAAACAACATTTTTTTGCACTTGTCTAAATTCAAAGCTGTTGCAGACGACAAATTAATTGTGGCTTAATTTATGAAACTTGGCTCTAAAAGGGTAGAAAACACTGTGGGAAAAGGAGAAAATGCTGGTTACCAGCATTTTCTCCTTTTCCCACAAGGTTTTCAAAAGGCTCCATCTTCAGGGTCGTTAAAACCAGGGATTGTTTGGTAAAGGGTTAATCAATCCTGACTTTTTACAACTGTTGGAAAGAAAGCAATTGAAAACATTTTGGGAAAAAGTGAAAATGGTGGAAGCTGGCATTTTTGTCCAATGCTTTTTTTTTTTTAACCCTATCAAAGGCTAGTTCCATCATGTGAGCCATCTATCATTTGTTATCTGCAAATTGTATCAATTTTGATATGTCTAAAATTTTGATATTTGGTAAAGACTTCAGCTTTTCTGTCTTTGTAAAGTTTAGCATTGATGTTATGAATGGCATACTTTTAGCATTTACAGTTTAAGTAAGCCCAGCTGGGCTAGGTAGCTCATTGGTTATCATATCTGTATCGTGATCTGGTGGTTGCAAGTTTGATACCTAGTTGCTTTAAACATTTTTGTGGAATAAAGTTAACTGTGGTGATGCATAATATATAGATGTGTAAGAGTGCCATGTCTTTTTCTCAATCAGTTGCTGGTTTTCTAGAATTTTCCTATGGGGAATAATGCTCAAGTGAAAGCTCCAAATGATGCACTTACATTTGCTGAAACAGACACTGTGGTATAATCTTGGAAACCCACATGAAGTATGTCTTGGGTATTGTAGCAAGGAGACAGTAGCCTATGAATGAAAAAGATATAAACCTGTCTAAGAGCTGTATAAAGTTCTAGAAATGATGTTGGGATGTCATATACATGCATCTTACTCTGAGTAAGGTAAATGAAACATTGTCTACCTAGGTTCATATTAACCCTTTACCACACAATCCAGAGTTTTAACGACCCTTAAGAAGAAAGCTTTTGAAAACATTGCAGGAAAAGGAGAAAATGCTGGTAACCAGCATTTTCTCCTTTTCCCACAATGTTTTCTACCCTATCAAAGACAGAAATCATCACTTGAGCTACATTTATTTTGTCGTCTGCAAATGCTTTCAGTTTGGGCGAGACAAAATTTTGTTGTTTGGTAAAGAGTTAATTAATCAACCTTTCTAAATTGCATTCTTAGTCTAATTCTCAAGAATTTTCAAAATTTTTAAGTAACAGAATTTGTGATTGGCTATACCAAATTGTTTAGCCAATCAGAAATTGTGTTACTTTCGAAATTTAGATTTTCAGTATGAATATTATTTAGAAAGGTTGGTCAAAGCTGTCCTTGTTCTTGTAGAAGCACACATTCCTTGGAAAAGCAGGACTATGATTACGATTTTATAATTCATCTCTTTTTTGGAAGTTTGGTTCTTTCCTTCAGAGTGTTGCCTCATGTTTTACATAAGCAATTCACTGTACACATATTTACATTCCGCTTCATTTTATTTTGTCAGATTTGATATGATATCAGCAGTTCTCTGCCTCAAAGGCTTATTGACTGTTGATGTTTTTATAGAGTGACACAATTTTTATTACATCCTGAAGATGTTCTATGTTTGCTTTGGCCAGTAAAGCAGTTGTATGCTAAGGTAGATGGTTTCAACATTTTCTCATTACGCTGTCACATAAATGATTTCTAGGCAGTTACATAGAGGATAATCATCTGTTTGACAGTATATCGAAATTTCTTTCATCGAGTGAAAAGCAAAGGCTATATTTTCACGAGTGGCAAAACCACAAGTGAAAAAAATGGCCTTTGCTTTTCACTCCATGAAAGAAATTTCGATTATACTGCCAAACAGACGATTATCCTATTTCTGTTATGCTCCTTACTTTAACCTTGCTTTTCACGTCTAATTTTTGCTTATGGAGAAAAATATGTGCATTTTCAAGTGAAAAAGATCTATTCAATGTAGTCGGATATGGACTAGCTGTAATAATGATGTCATGAATGATGCTGACTACGTCATAAAACATGACATTCAGTCGCTAAAAATTCATTCATGTTCCATAAATATCTGGTATGTCAGAAAATAAAAGTTATAACATTCACCGGTGGATTATAACATTCACTGGTGAATTAAAGGGATATAATTCACTGTTAGAGTTCTATAAGTTACTGAAAAGCATAAAAGAAAAGAATATATCAATAAAAGAGTGCAAGCTATTGGTCATTTTCCTCTTTACCAAAAGACAAAACTTAAGACTGGTCCTTATTAATAACTTTGGCAGACAAGAAATCAGTTGTGGCTCAAATGATAAATTTGTGTTCAGTAGGGTATAAAACATTGTTGGAAAAAGAGAAAATGCTGATCACCAGCATTTTCTCTTTTTCTCACAATGTTTTCAAAAGGCTTTCTTTCTCTCATTCATTTAAAATTTAATATTTTGGAAAAGGGTTAAATCTTACTGCTTAAGTATAGTGGAACAAGAAGTACAGAAAGTTTTGAGAAAGTGACAATGGGCTGAACTCTAAACTATTCTTAGTGTCCAGAGAGTATTTAGTTAACTCGTTAGTCATAACCTCCAGAAAATAACTCTTTAACTCCTTACCAAACAACATAATTTGAGACTTGTCCATATTGAAAACATTTGCAGACGGAAAAATAAATTTGACTAAGGACTGAATTTTTTTCAAGAAGAGTAGAAAACATCATGGGAAAAGGAGAAAATGTTGGTTACAAGCATTTTCTCCTTTTCCCACAATGTTTAAAGCTTTCTTTCACAGGGTTGTTAAAAGCCGGGATCGTGTGGTAAAGGTTTTTCTCTTTATCAAAAGACAAAATAGTACACTTGTCTAAATCGAAAGTATTTGCAGATGACAAATAAAATGTGTCTGAACTGAAAATATTTGCCTTTAGCATGGTAGAAAATATTGTGGGAAAAGGAGATAATTCTGGTTACCAGAATTTTCTCCTATACCAACAAAATTTGCAAAAGCCTCCCTTTTAGGGTTCATTTTAACTCAGAACTGTGGTTAAGGTTAAATTATGGATAATTAACATTAAGGTTTAATACATTGTTCCTTCATATAACAAAAAATGTTGCAAAAGGAGAAATTACTTATGACCCATTTCTCCTATTGCCACAATGTTTTTAATGTGGCCAGTTGTAAGACAATCTAATCGATCAGCTGTAAGTCTTCTGAAGGAGGTAATGTTGTAAAGGCAGAAATGGGAGAATGATCCAGCAGAAAAAATTTGAGCCATGCTCTGTCAAAAGAGGGCTTAATGCATCTCCATGATGCATGATACCAATCAAGGTATCACATAATTATGGATCCGTTAAGCCCATTTTCCTTTAATAACTGACTTAATCTTTAGGTAAACTGGTCCATGGACATACAGAAAACAGACCAATAGCAAAAAGTTTCTGCCCAGGTCAGATTGCTTTTCGCAGATGCATTCAGACCCTTTTTCTCAGAGCCTGGCCCAATGTATGTGTGGTGTATGTTTTTGTTTTAAGGATTAAAGAATAAATCTATATTGAAATGAAAATACATTCTTAGTTACCAGTGATCTGTCTGTAATTATCCGGAGTACAATTAGTATAAACATATTTATTTTACATCTATTGAAAAACAAGTTTTTATGACTTATACTAATCATTCTCGATTCTACTTCCTGGGAACTACATCAGCACTCCTGCCAAATGTGTGGGCCAGTGAACAGGCCCAAAGTTGACACCCACTCTTGGGTATCAAACTCGGAACCTTATGGTTTCGAGGCCGACGGTCTACCTCACAACCACAGACACAACACAGGAGTGCAATTCTGTATATTCAATAAAACCTGTTACTCAGTGGCCACATCTGTTAACCTTTTATCACACAATCACGTTTTAACGACCTTGAAAAAGAAGGCTTTCAAAAATACTGCGGGAAAAGGAGAAAATACTGGTAACCAGTATTTTCTCCTTTTTCCACAATTTCAGGGTTATTTGATTTGTCCCCTGCAAATGCTTTCAATTTGGAGGAGTCCAAAATTGTGTCATTTGGTAAAGGATTAAGCATGCGAGCTGTATCAGGCAAGCGATTCTTTAGTTTCAAGGAGAGGTAAATATGTTGAAGTGTCCCTGTACTGAGCCAGCATCTGTCTGTAGAAAGCACATCTAAGTTTCCCCGAGGTGCTAACTCAGAACAGGTTGCATTGTTGTTTCATTAAAGATGCTCCGAAAAGTTGGTCCCAGACTTCAACAATTTGAGAAAGATTTAAATTTGTATATGCAAATGCTTTTGATTTTGGTAAGTCTAAAATAGCGCCGTTTGGTAAAGAGTTTTTAAAAAAGTAGCCAGCTTTGTCTTGTTGCACACTTGTAACAAGCTACTTTGTATACCCCTCTCCACCCCTTATACGTGGCAATGGTTGCAGAGCTGACATTTTGACATGGACGCATACCCTGGTTGACACGGTTACAGCACCACATTGGTCATGAAATACGGACGCACCTACGTAACTATCTAAATAATAGTGAAGATAAAGGTACACTTGTGTAAACATTTCATTAACCCTTGGGATGCCACTGCAACCTTAGTTGTTTTTGCGGAAAGAGTAGACAAAGATCAGTCTGAACTTGGATCAATACCGACCAATATTTCTTTGAGAAATTCTAACAAAATCAGCCTTGAAATCGTAATTCTTTTCACTGACTAAAATGTTTTACTCATTTTAGTGCTGGAAAGGTTAATTTGTCACGGAATTAGGTAGCAAGGATACGTTTAACCTCTGATCTCTGATTTGCAGTATTCTGCTTACTGCGACGTTTACTTCTAAAGAGTAAAAAGCCATGGTAGACCCTCGAAATGGATTTGTTTTTATTAGAAATGCACTTTAAATGAATTCGTAATGAAGAATTATTGAAAGTACTAGCACATGTTGAGCACTCTGGTACAGGGATTTAAAGGTGCGTAATTAAAGGTCAAGGTTTAGGGTGGGCCAGATTACAGCTTTCAAAACAACCAAACAATGTATGTCCTGCATTTGTTAGCTGAGAGAAGCGCTGGCATTTAAGAAGAGGAAAATTGTAAGCTTCTTGACATTTGACATACAGGCCATCAGCATGATCAGATACGTGACATTCCTTGTGTGTATTGGGCTGGCTTTTGGCGCTTCTTTCCAGTCAAGAGGTATGTATATATATTTAATGTTATTTAAACATGATTACATGCATGTCCATGGCATCATCAAAATGTTTATAGTAAATGGTGTTGAATATCAATTTCGAAATCAAATTTGCATTTGTTACAGAAGTTCACTAGGGGCGGTACGCGGACAATCAGAAAAAAACTCCGGACAAACAATTTTGCCAAATCCAGAGTTATATTATTGTTTAAAGTTGCATTATATAATGCTGCATATTGTAAACGCTGCAGTCCAAATGATGAAGCACATTTGCAAAATCACAGTCGTAGTTCTCCAGTTTTACATTCTACACCAATCTGTTGTCTTTTTTTTATTGTTGTCTTTGTTTTTTCTAGCTTTTGATCAAATTCCCATTTTATCTCTTACTGTAACCATGTCATTCTAAATATCATTATTATACCACTAATTGTGTACCTGGAATTTGGAGAAGAACCATATAAGCTTTTGCTTTCGTTCTGATCCATTCCATCAGTTATTGTTGTTATTCTATGTGATTGTCTGTAAAACTTTGTATGTATTTGATGAATAAAATATATTTAAACTAAATCACAGTTTACAGCGCCTTAAAGTTCAGCCAGACACCTTGTTATGATTGCAGTGTTCGACGGAAAGTTAGGACGCACTGCTGTCAATAGGGTATATCCCCGCAACAATAAGTGAATCCTGTATGCCATGATTTTTAGTAACAGGAAATCAGTTCTTAAATCCGGCGTTACTGACTACTTCCACAACTCGCTGTCCTGTTCTTATTGCATCGTGGAAAAAATTCGCAGTACTCTCTTAAGTAGTTGTGGTAATGATCAGTTTCAACATTTTGAGAAATTATCTTCCGCTAATTGGCATTTTTCAAATACATACCTATCCGATTTGGGCATTCTGGGCACAGAGCCGGACTACTTTGCAAAACCGACAACGCTACTTCGAATTTTAAAATAAACATTTAGTCAATAAAACGCTACCTGGTACAATTCATTCAGCTATGTAACCTATGCACCAGTCATTTATAAACACAGCTCCTACAGGCTTTGAAAATGACTTCGCTATAAGTCCAGACATTTCTTATTAATAACTCAGGAAAAACCGGCCTGCGCAAATCCTTGTTTCCCCAAACTGTAGAAACTGTTTTCAAAGATGAGCTGTAAAACAATAGTACTTGTAAAAACTATTTTTCCTGAAATAATTAATTTTTTAAGAAATCTGGAGTGAAACACGAACTAGATTTTTCCAAAGAGGTATTGTTTATAGCCACTTTCTCCTTTGCTACTTTATTAGCGGCGAGTTTTAGTTTACACACCGCGTATTAATATTTATCCTGTACAGGATAGTGATGCGTCATAGCAGATAGGTCTTCGAAGAATATGACATGCACAGACAACGCATTTTGAGATAAATATATGAGCCGCGCTCTCTGAAAGGTAGCTTAATAAATCTGCATAAAGTTTCGATCCAGGCCAGCCTGCGCAGTCCGCGAAGACTGACAGGGACTGCGCAGGCTGACATGAGTCAACACTTTTTGCTAAATGTAAATTTTCTGCATGTCCAAGGACCATTCTACCACGTGTTTCAGTCTTTTAACAAACAGGATTTTCATATGATTACTTGCTTGGTATTATGCATCACGGAGATGAATTAAAGAAACCTTTTCGCAGAGCGACACTAATATATACTCGTATTTCTCTTTTCAGAAAAGAGGCAGGTAGCGTGCAGTAAGTATCGTTTTCTCATGTTGTTATTTTCTCTCCCTTGCAACTTTAACCATTTGAGCATTTTGAGTTAGTAAAGACAAGAGAAAGCTATTGAATTACAAAAGCTATTATTTGGAGAAATATCTCTCGAAAACTGGGTCCGTATTAACCAACCATTCTTAGTAATGATCTTTGTCTTATTCTTCAAGATTTTCTGACTGTGAAAGTAACAGAACTTCTGATTGGCTAAACCAAATGGTTTAGCCAATCAGAAGTTCTGTTACTTTCACATTGACAAAATTCTGAAGAATAAGACTAAGAATGTTCTTAAGAATGGTTGGTGAACACGGACCGCGGGCTGTCTGTTCTGCGTCTGTCATCTGAAGCAAGTAATTCAACTCTCGGTACTACAAGGGTCTATGGATGGTGAAACAATTCCATTTCGAACAGAGACAATGTTCAACGGTCGTTGCCGAATGTCTTCTTGATCTCTGTACACATGTATCTCGTAGAGATAATTCCTGCTACAAACAGTTATATCGACTACATTTGAAACAAAAAATGTTCGTAATAAGAAACTCTTTCGCCAGATTTTAGGAAGATCTACGTTTATGTATCAATCCATAATCCGTAACGATTAACCTTGTTCTACAAGGATTTGTTCCAAATCATCTGCTACAAATTTCTTTATGGACATGATCTATAAAATTCTATGACTTCTACTTTACAGCCGAACCAGTTGTAAGCAATGTGTGTCAGCAAGGACTGAATGGCCCCTTACATTTCCCCCATCCTACGGACAAAACGAAGTTTTTACAGTGTGCCCCAGGGGGTCGCATGTTTATCATCAAATGTCCCGATAATGAAGTTTACGATCAGGATACCACATCCTGTGGTCTCCCAAAGCCTGTAAGTGAGATTTCTTTGTTTAAATCAAATAAACTACACGTGCTTCGCCAGTGGTCGTGCAGCCATGAAGTACACTTCATTGCTAACGAGTCAAAGAACTGAACAATCAGCAGGACAAAAATTAGGGAGAGATATCGAGTTCATTTGTTGTTTATTCTCAGAAAAGTATATTGACATCGAAACTGTAAACAAACGGTGATCTTAAAGACTTCCTCTCTGTATAAAAGCCTTACTGTTCTCGTTAAAAATCTTAGTTTTGTTTATGCAGGTCGTGACTGTACCACCACCCACTCTCCCACCCCAAACTGTGGCTCCTGTCACACAAGCACCAGTGTCAAACCCATGTACAGCCCAAAATATAGCCAATGGAAATATATTCTTTCCATATCCTGGCGACGTCAGCCGATTTATTGAATGCACTTCTCCAGGTCAGTCATTAACTCTGGCATGTCCTACGAGACTTGTATACAATGCGGCAAAACAAGGATGTATTCTTCCCGCCGGAAGTACTGTAAACACTGGCGGAAGTACTCAAACCGGAACTGGAAGCACGATTAACACAGGAACTGGTAGCGGAACCGGCACGGGCACTGTCGGTAAGTTTGGCGTAGTCAAGCTATGCATTTTTACCCATCAATAGTACATGTATACGGGAAAAGTTTAAAGAAAATTCAGATATTTTTTTTATAAATACATCATGTTGACCCGTTCAGTAAAGAATCTGCGATGAATGTCATTTAGTCTATGTAGTATTCTAGTATTTAACCAATTATGGAAAGAGACGGGCACAGAAGCGTTGGAGAGTCAAGAGATTCTTATTTCAAAATTTTCCAAGATTACCCAACATGTTTTATGTAGTCTGATTGTTGATCTGCTCTGCTGGCTACGGCAACGAGAATCAGCCTTTGTACAGAAAGGGTTAAAAAGAGAAATTCAATTAATTTACCTCAAAATGAATCTTACAACTAAGGATTGTAACGTATGCAAGACCAAGAAAGCTGCTGGCTAAATACACCGAAATCGCCAGGCCTGAGTACTAAATGTAGAAAAGAGATTGGTGCATGCAACATTTCAAGGGAAAGGCTTCAACCATACCAGCATTAAAACGCAGTTTGATCAATTACTCTGTATTGATTGAGCTTATACACAAAGTATGAGCCATGTTAAATGATGGTAAGAGCTTGGAAATGAAGGCAGTGCGATTTTATACATCAGCTTGCAAGTCACTTGAAAAACTAGTAGATTTTGAAAACTCATCTAAGCCATTATGTTTTTGTTACAGCGGGAGGAAATCCTTGTGCGGCAGCCATGACAGCAAACAGAGAACTTTTCTTCCCCCACCCAGACCCAACCAAATTCTTTCAATGTGATTTAGCTGGTAATGCATTCATCAAGCAATGCCCTGCAAATCTTGTATGGAATCAGTCTATTTCAAGATGTGATACACCTTATAATCTTGCTCAAACGCAGAATGTTGGCTAGGAATACTTACGATACAGGACTGAGAAGCTGATTAAGTAAATACCAAATATGCCGCAATTGTTTTAGAACATTTCAAGAACAATGTCAAAAGAAAAAAAAGACCAGAAATCACCTCATCTAGAAATTTTTTATGTGTGTGTTTGTATACCAATAAACGTTGTACCCATTTGCTTAATACACCGGTATTCGTCTTATTTCACCTTCATATCTGTTTGCTATTATGTGTTTCCAGTTATATGATCCGTCCATATTTTGGCAGCCATTCTGTCAAAAATTAGATACCTCATTTTCATCAGAAGTTTTTGGGTAAATATAGCGATTTTTTGTCAACTCTTTGAATTCTTTCTAATGTATGAAGTTGACATAACATAAGCCTAATTTCTTTGGATAAAAGTTAAATGTTGTATGGAGTGTATAAGGAATCCTAAATTCACTCTTTACTAAAGGACAATTTCAAACTTGTCCAAATTGAAAGCATTTGAAGACGACAAAATAAATGTGACTCAAGTAATAATGATATCTGTTCTCAAAAGGTTGTAAAAGTTGTGAAACTGTTTCCCACAATGTTTTCAAAAGCTTTCTTCTTTCAGTCGTTAAAAGATTGGAATGTGTGGTAAAGGCTTAACTCTCTACCAAACAACAATGTTTTTACTCTTTACAAATTTAAAGCTATCACAGATTACGAATTAAAGCACAAAATGATGAGGTTTGTCTCTAAAAAAGAAGCAAACATCGGAAAATAAGAAATGCTGGTTACCAGTATTTCTCCTTTTCCCACATTGTTTTCATAAGCTTTCTTTCTCAGGGTTGTTAAAACAAGGAATCATTTGGTAAAGACTTAACTGTTTACCAAACAACAAAATTTAAGACTAGTCCAAATTGAAAGAGCCGAGCCCCGGTAGCTCAGTCGGTAGCGTGCAGGACTTGAGAACACGGGGTCCAGGGTTCGATCCCTGCCGCTACGACCCCTGGCTCGGCCAATTTCTTTCCGAGGATTGATGATAGTCACTGCAACAGGATTCATTCCTCTCCCACCGCTGACCATTGTTTCGACAATGATTATGTGGGAAAGCAGCCAGTGGCTTGGAAAGAAAATTGTGCAGAGTACTGGTAAAAGAGACTCCAGGAAAGCATGGATAGGTGCACTGGCAGCCGCGATATAACTGAAATAATGTTGAAAACGGCATTAAACACTATACAATCAATCAATCAACCAAATTGAAAGAATTTGCAGACAATAAATTGAAGTAGGCTCAAATGGCAGAATTTGTCCTTGATAGAGAAGAAAACATTGTGGGAAAAGGAGAAAATGCTGGTTACCAACATTTTCTCCTTTTCCCACAATGTTTTTAAAAGGCTTCTTTCCAAGGGCCATTAAAACCTGCGATTGTTTGATAAACAGTTAAATACTGTTCTGCACTTTTTTCTTCATACAGATCACAAGCTTAAAGTGTTGAAAAACAGGGCATATATATATATTCAAAAACAAAGCTCTAGATATCTCCCAAAATTGTAAAATGGAGAACCTGATGCTAAGCAAAGTAAAAGGTCGGTAATAGAAGCTCATTCATTTTATTGGTGTAATACCTTACATGAAATACAAATACATTCTAAACTTTTTATATCATCCATAATCCAATAATATGGGTTAAAAATACCATACCATATATCTTATAAGCCAAATGTTGAGAACATGCAATTGGGAGACAAAAAGCTATTGACATAAACACATGACACTTCTAGTATATGTATTTGTGTAACTCTTGCAGGCAATAAACTTTTAGACTTGTTGATACTGAAAGCATTCGCAGACAACAAAGCACATGCAGCTAAAATTATTGGATTTATCCTTGACAGGGTAAAAATATTGTAGGAAAAAGAGACAATATTCATTACCATCATTTTCTCCATTTCCCATACATGTATTTATTAAATGCTGTGTTACAATGGGTCATACAACAGAATTGGTTGATAAAGGGATAATGCTCAAGTGATTAAGATTATAACTAGAGTTTTAAATGGAATCAAATTTTTTTAAGAAATTCTGAAGAAGACCATGGTAGGATCATTTCAGTGAAATTTGGTCTAAATTGGTTGGGTAGTTTCAGAGAAGATGTTTGAAATAAAAGTCTATGAATGGACGGACACACACACAGATGCACACACACACAACAGACACAGAGCCATGGCATAAGCTCACTGGTCTTCGGCCTGTGGAGCTAAAAAAGAACAAGTTCATGTAGATATCTATGGAGATATATATATGAGGGGTGTTCGATAAGTATCCATAGAAGTTTCTTGTTTAACAAAAATGACAAAATGCCCAACATCAAATTTGTTACTGAACATGTTGTATGTATCTGTGTTGGCTTTGATTCTACAGGCTATCTACCTATAAGTATCTCAACCCTTAACCCTTTACCAGACGGCAAAGTTTTAGCCTCGTAAAAATTGAAAGCATTTGCAGATGACAATTTCAATGCGATTCAAATGGTGCAATTTTTCTTTGAGTACAAAACTTTGTGGGAAAAGGAGAAAATAATAGTTACCTGCATTTTCTCCATTTCCCACAAAGTTTTCAAAAGGCCTATTTCAGCAGGGTCGTTAAAAGTAGGCATTGTGCGGTAAAGGGTTGAAAAGCTTGAAAATGAATTGGACGTTCTCAATCATGAAATAGAACAGAAAATTGTAATTTTAAGGATGTTTTACTTTTTGCAAGACGAGGGACTGTGTAGATACATGATCAAAGTAAGTCTGATCTTCATCTTGATATAATTATATTTGATGCAAAAAGAACTAAAGTAGTACATGTACTTGCACTTTAAAGGTTAGGATAAGGATAACAAGAGGGCCATGATGGCCCTGTATCGCTCCACTGGCTATTAAGTAAAATTCTGACCAGTCGTTTCAGAGAAGAAGTATTTTTAAGAATTTCTAAATTTCCATATAGTGCAAGTAGCCCCCATTCACCAGAGCCACATTTTTTGACGGATCAAAATTTTACGAACAATTTTTGAAAAAGGTCACCCAAGCAACAATCCTGTGAAATTATTTCAAAATCTGACCTGCTGTTTCAGAGGAGAAGATTTTTAAAGAATTCCTTCATTTCTGTATAGTGCAAGAAGCCCCCATTCACCAGAGCCATGTTTTTTGACGGATCAAAATTTTACGAACAGTTTTTGAAAAGGGTCACCCAAGGAACAATCCTGTGAAATTATTTCGAAATCTGACCAGCAGTTTCAGAGAAGAAGAATTTTGAAGAATTCCTTCATTTCTATATGGTGCAAGAAGCCCCCATTCACCAGAGCCACATTTTTTGACGGATCAAAATTTTACGAACAATTTTTAAAAAGGGTCACCCAAGGAGCATATCTGTGAAATTATTTCAAAATCTGACCCGTGGTTTCAGAGGAGAAGATTTTTAAAGAATTCCCTAAAAAATTCCATTTGGTTGCAATGGCAACCAGAGTTTTTGATGGAATCAAATTCTGTGAACAGTTTTTAAAGAGGACCTTCCAAGGAACATTCCAGCCAAGTTTGGTCCAAATCCGCCCAGTGGTTTAGGAGGAGTTGATGTTTAAAGAATTGTTGACGACACACGACGCACGACGGACACCAGGTGATCCTAAAAGCTCCCCTTGAGCACGTTGTGCTCAAGTGAGCTAAAAAGTTAACATACGGATGGACGCACAACGGACAACGGGCCATAACATAAGCCTGCTGGCCTTCGGCCAGTGGAGCTAAAAAACTTGTCTAGCACCAATCATGTATCACTGCAGCTTGATAATCAAGGGAGGTAAATAGTAACGAACCATATCTTTCATAAAAAGAGTTATTTCCCTTGATTAATGTTTAAATTGAAGTGACAATATTTTGAAGCCCATGTTAAACTTGCAATCCCTGGAATGAAGGCAATTTTGACCCCAGACCTACAATATGAAACTAGAATGTGTGGTTATAAACAAAAAGATTTTTTAATCTTGCCCAATAAAAAGTCATGTAAAACAAGTTTGCTGAATAAAAGGCCCTGTAAAATATGTGACCTATGACACAGGTTTATCAAGTTTTCACTATAAAAGCCAATGTAAAACTTGTGACCCCTGGTGTGGAGTCAAACTTGACCCCCAAAGTTAAAATTTGGGCCCTCTTGGTAGAGGCCCATTATATAAAGTTACATGCAAAATTTGGTAGCCCTAGGCCTAAATATGGCTATGTACAAGTAGATTATTAAAGTTTCCTTATATAAGACCATGTAGAACTTGTGACCCCCTGGGGTGGGGCTACATTTGACCCCCTGGGCTATAATTTGGGCACCCTTGATAGAGACCCCCTAGATAAAGCTAAATGCAAAATTTGATAGCCCTAGCCCTTATAGCTAGATGCAAAAGATTTTCCTATATAAGCCCGCCCATGTAAAACATGTTACCCCCCGGAGCGAAGTCAAATTTGACCCTCGGCTATAATTTGGACACCCTTGGTACAGGTCCACTAGATAAAGCTACATGCCAAATTTGGTCGCCCTAGGCCCCATGGCTAGGTCAAAGAAGAATTTTAAAGTTCTCCCTATATAAGCCCATGTAAAACTTGTTATATAAGCCCATGTAAAACTTGTTACCCTAATTTGACCCCAGGGCTATAATTTGAACAATCTTGGCAGAGGTCCACTAGATAAAGCTACATGCCAAATTTGGTAGCTCTAGGCCCTATGGCTAGGTAGAAGAGGAATTTTAAAGTTCTCCCTAAATAAGCCCATGTATAACTTGTAACCCCCGGGGCAGGGCCAATTTTGACCCCAGGGCTATAAATTGAAGAAACTTGGTAGAGGTCCACTAGATAAAGCTACATGCCAAATTTGGTAGCCCTTGGCCTTACGGTTTCAGACAAGAAGATTTTCAAAGATTTTCAAAATTTTTCAGTTTTGTTGCCATGGCAACCAGAGTTTTTGAAGGAATTAAATTCTTTCAAGAAATTCTGAAGAGGACCATGGCAGGATCATTTCTGTGAAGTTTCATCAAAATTGGATGGGTAGTTTCAGAGAAGAAGACGTTTTAAAAAAAGTTAACGCACGTACGGACGGACGGACGGACGCACGCACGACGGACAACAGGCCATGACATAAGCCCGCTGGCCTTTGGCCAGTGGAGCTAAAAATACATGTACCCTTAATCCCCTGCTATAGACAGATTTTGAAAAAACTGTGAGAAAAGGAGAAATTGCTTGTAACAAGCAATCACCCCTATTTCTACCATGTTTTCCAGACTGTTACATACGACCTAAGTACTTGTCCTTTTAATAATATTCTCTGTCATGAGCAAAAGCTTTTATAAAATATTTATTTAGCTTTTACAAGACAAATGAAGGAACACAAAACCAGATTATGACATTCAAGTACACAAAAATGGCAAAGACAAAGTTAAAATAATATTGGAAAAATTACTTGTAAGAGCACTTCTCAATATGCAAATGTTTTCAAAAGCCATCTGTCATTTATGCATCATGTATGTCTACATGAAGTTCAGAATTCACAAATTCCCATCATTAACCCTTTACCAAAAAATACCGGGTTTTTATGGCCCTGAGAAAGAAGCCTTTTGAAAACATTGTGGAAAAAGGAGAAAATGCTGGTAACCAGCATTTTCTCCTTTTCCCACGATGTTTTCTCCCCTTTCCACAAGAAATTCTGATTTTTAAGTCACACTGATTGTGTCGTCTGTAAAGGCTATCAATTTGGGTAAGTCAAAAATTTTGTCATTTGGTAAAGAGTTAACACAAATAACTTACAAAAAATAGATAGTATATGAACATCAAAAAAATAGAGACATTGTCCTTTGATACAATTTTCTCTGTATTGCGTTATTTAACTCTTTACCAGACGACAAAATTTTAGCCTTGTCTAAATTGAAAGCACTTGCAGACGACAATTTTTTATGTGGCTCAAATGGTACTATCTGTCTTTGATAGGGTAGAAAACATTGTGGGAAAAGGAGAAAATGCTGGTTACCAGCATTTTCTCCTTTTCCTACAATGTTTTCAGAAGGCTTCTTTCTCAGGACCGTGAAAACCCTGGATTGTTTGGTAAAGGGTTAAACTAAAAAGTTGGATGTTATATTAATGAGTCACAACATTCTTTGGCTAGAAAATGAAATGAGTCATGCTCTTTGAAAAGGGGGCTTAATGCATCTGCAAAAGAAATATCAACCCATGTCAGCCTGGGCTCTCCATGCAGGCTGACCTGGGTCAAAATGCTATTGGGTAATTTTCTCCATGTCAAAGGACCAGTCTACCTCATCATTCAGTCAATTGATCCAAACTCATGTGATGACTTGGTATAAAAAATCACAGAGATGCATTAAATCCTCTTTTGCCAGAGCATGGCTCAAACTGTGAAGCATAATGTAAGCTTCACTAAAAATATACCATAATTCCTAGGCAGTGATATTGCACTAAAATTGTGTAATAGCTAATATATATAATATGTAAAGAAAAAACAAAAAAATACTATGGTATAGCATGAAAGGAAGACATACGCATTCCCACAAGTCGAAGTATTTTACCCTAAACAAGCTAAATAAATAAAGTTTTGGACAGTAAAAATCCACATATTACTATTTCAAAGTTATTTTTTGGGGGAAAATATCTCCTTGTCAGACAGTGTAGATCCAAGATTAGACTGCAGACTCTGTGCAGTCTGATCTTGATCTACACTGTCTGCAAAAGGTGAGTGAGTCACGCTTAGCAGCCTAAGGGTCATTACAATGTATACCATTCTTTACCCGACATTAAACTGTCAAATTCAAATGTACAAATCTTTTCATGAACTTTAACTCCATTAACAGATTATTCTTCAGGAATGAATTTTAAAATGACTTGAATGCAAAACCATGTTTTTGTACACTTATGAGAAGATAATTTCAAAATTTATTTCTGACTTCTACAATCCAGTATGTACTGGCGGTAGTCTGTACTTCAAAAATGACAACACTTGTCCTTGTTGACGTAATCACAACATTCCTTAACCCATTACCACACAATCCCAACTTTTAATGACCCTGATAAAGATAGCTTTGGAAAATTTTGTGGGAAACGAAAAAAATGCTGGTAACCAGCATTTTATTCATTTCCCACGTTTTCTACCCTTTCTGATACAAAATTCAAGTATTTGATCATATTTTATTTGCCGTCTGCAGTCTCTTTGAATTTGGACCAGTCTAAAATTTTGTTGTCTGGTAATGGGTTAAATGGGGGACAGAAGTAGTTGCACATTATAATGTCTTCAATTGACTTCAAAATATCATACAAGGGATAAACAGGAGCTGTGCCAATGACAGATGTTTTGTGTTTGCCTTGTACTTTGTCGACATTGCACAGCTTTCGTGCCCTTTACGGTGGTTAATGTATGATCCAGAAATTTTTAAGCAAGAAAAAAAAACAACTAATGGTATTGCATTTTCTGTGCATTTTTGGACAAACTATCACACAAGTGCAACAGATTTGTTAAATCTTTCCCAGGCAACACAATTTTAGACTTGTCCAAATGGAAGGAATTTACCATAAATTCAAAGTCACTACAATGATTTAATATGTCTTTGATAGGACAGAAAACACCATGAAAAGGAAAAAATGCTTAATACTACAATGTTCTCCTTTTTCCAACAATATTTTCAAAAGTCTCTTTCCTCAGAGTCATTAAATATTGGTACTGTTTGGTAAAGGATATACCTACCCTCTCTTTGTAATGAAGGCATGAATGTTGTAATAAGAGCTCCAGATAAGAGGGAGTGATGGTATTCTAAATCCATCATTTCTTTTTCAAAGCCTATGTTGTGGGTACTCATTAGAATTGTCTCGTTGAGACGATTCTAATGAGTACCCATAACATATGGTTTGGTGGAGAATAATTAGTATTTTCAATTTTGAAATCAAAATCACTCCCTCTTTCTGGAGCTCTGTGTAATGTTACATGGTGCACTGACAGCTAAGGTCACAAACCACTACTTGTAACAGTGATGTTCTAGCACCATTGTGAATAAGGCTAAAATATTCTAAAGTATCCATATGTAGGTCAAACAATCTTATCCATTTAAATCTTATCTACATAATCCCGAGTTTTAATGACCCTGAGGAAGAAGCCTTCTGAAAAAAGCCCTCTGGTAACCAGCATTTTCTCCTTTTCCCGCAATGTTTTCTTCCACATCAAAGACAAGGTCAACCATTTGAGTTATATTTAAACTCTCGTCTGCAAATGCTTTCAATTTGGACAAGACTATATTTTTGTCGTTTGGCAAAGAGTTAAGCCTCTACCACACAATTCCATCTGACCCTGAAGAAGATCATTGAAAAAGGAGAAAATGCTGATAAAAAGTATTGTCTCCTTTTCCCAAAACGTTTTTTTTTCCCCTTTTACAGACTATCTCTATTATTTGAACAACATTTTAATTGTTGTCTGCATATGCTTTCAAATTGGAAAAGTCTAAAATTTTGTAGTTTGGTAAAGGGTTGAGAAAGGTTATCTGTGCATTTTCTGCAGGCTTACCTGATAACTTTTACCACATAATCACAACTTTTAACGACCCTGAGGAAGTCAGCTTTAGAAAACATAGTGGGAACAGGAGAAAGTGCCAGTAACCAGCATTTTCTCCTTTTCGCACAATGTTTTCTGTCCTATGATAGACAGATATTATATTTTGGGTTACATTTACAATTTTGTCTGCAAATGCTTTCACTTTGGACAGGTCCAAAATTTTGTCGTCTGGTAAAGGGTTAAACAGTTGGGTATCATAAAGGATGAATAACTATATTCTGCACACTAGCTTGTGTTGAAATAAACCTTAAAACAAGAAAACAATATTTAAGACTGTTTCTTCTTTCCTCCTTTCTGTGGTTGTGTCTTTTTTTGAGCCTGCTCCTCCCCTTCACTACTAAAAGCTATACTTTCTACACAGTTTGTAGGCCCTTGGCCTGATAGACCACCCATCACATAGAGTTTATCTTCAAACAAAATATAGGCACAAGAACAGTGAGCTAATGGCATCTCCTTGCCTGTTGACCAGCTGTCTGTTTCTGTATCATACATTTCTATAATATCTAAAGGTTTCCCTTGGTTTCCTTAAAGAGACAGAGCACATGTATAAGAGCCTAGCTCTCTGATGTATAATACAAAGTATGTCATCACATAATTATGATTGAATAAAATCCATTTTGATGAACAACCGACTGAATCCTAATGTAGATCGCTCCTTGGACATGCAGAAATTTTACTAAAAGCAAAAAGTTTGGCCCTGTTCAGTCTGTGTGGACTGCATCCGGGCTGATACTTTTTATAGATGCATGAAACCCCTTTTCACTGAGCATGGCTCATATCTCTGTCATATATAGCCTGCGAAAAGGGGCATTAGGACATTTGCATAAAGTGTCGTTTCAGATCAGCCTGCGCAGTCAGTGCAGGCTAATCCGAAATGACACTGTCTGTTTTTATGTAATTTTCTGTTTTGCACAAGACAACTGTAGCACAAAATCTAATATAGTCGTAAAGTGCCGTCTCAGATTAGCCTGCGCGGACTGTGCAGGCTGATCCGAGACGACACTTTACACAAATGCCCAAATGCCCCTTTTCGCTAGTTGCAAGCCATATTGGGGACAAAATACATAAATGACGTGTATATTACCTTGTACCACACAGCAAATTTTAGACCCTTTGAAAAACTAAAGGTATCAACAGATGACAATTGAACAAGAGGGTCAGAGAAAATCTCTCTGCTTTCAAAGGCAGTGTATTCCCCAGGTGTAATAAGTGATATATACAAATTGTGGTATGGGGCTAAAGAAATGGAACTAAAAACTCCAAAGGGGCTACGAACCTAAACCTCCAGCACAGACCACTTGTCCCTGCATGACACTGATTGCAAAGTCTCCTCTTGGAGTTGGAAGCTTCTTTCCCATTTTCCACTCCTCTGCAAGAAATATTATAATATCTAATATGGAGATTAAAGTCATTTCTACAGCCTATCTCAAATGTTACTAAATATGTTTTAAGCCACGGCAAAACATTGGAAACATTATGTGCAATAGAGCTATTGCAAGTTTCAAGCTCCTTTTTCAGGATGTTTTAACTGCATGCAAGAAAAGGCAATCCTATTTCATTAAAAAATTCTTTGTACATGTATTGGCAATTTAAACTGCTGCTGCACTATTTCCAAAGAGACAAATTTACTCAATGTTACGAATACTATGAAATTGTTAAATCTACACATCCAACCCCTTAACCCTTTACTAAACAATCCTTTGTTTTTATAAGCCTTAAGAAAAGGGTTTCAGATAATATTGTGGGAAATAAGTATTTTCTCATTTCCCATATTGTTTTCCACCTTTCCAAAGACAAATGCCGTAATTTGAGACACAAATTTGTATACAGCAAAATTTTAATGCTTTCAAATTGGACCAGTCAGTTTTGTTGTCTGGTAAAGAGATAACACATAATGAAATTTTCTAGTAACTTTATGATAAAGATAAAAAGAATGATTTAGACTAATTTCTTAGTTGATTAGTATCAAGAATTACAATAGAAACATTTCATAATCAATGTTATATTTTTGTGTGTTATGGCCAAGTTAAAAATTCTGTTCTGAAGCAAGGTAAATGTGAAATGAAAAAAAAAAAAAACACATACCGGTAGGTGAGGGATAAAAGAAATGTACTAAATAAAGATGGGAAGTACAGGTACCTGTCTCTAGATCAAATACTTCATTGGCATCTGAAAAGCCTTTATTGCCTGGCTGTATAAGTCCACCAATACTAAAAATGTGTTTATCTGTACATGTGTACATTGCAAAAACCCTTTTGGACGGAACATTCGGTAATTTACGCCATTTCTGCTCAGCAAAATCATAAACTTCAAATGCAAGACATGGGTCCTTTCCTTGCCTTCCACCTGTGAGGGAAAACAAAATCAAAGTGCTGACAGTTCTGACTATATTAAAGTAACAATAGCTGCAAAAAAAAAAAAAAACAAACTAGGTGTTAAAGGGACTATTAACGAGATTGCAAAAACGCAAAATGAAAGTAAATTTTCAAACTTGACAAAATAATTTATTTGGTTTTGATGAAGGATATCATGGGAAAGATATGTGAAAGAATTAGGTCCGGAAGCAAGAATAATTTGTCATTTTTACAAGAATTCCCCTCACTTTTTCTATCTAGTTAGCAATGGTATAAATGTAACATGTATTTTCAAAAAAAACTCTCATAATTTTTCAGGCTTGTGTAAACAAAATCCTACAGAAATACTTCACAAATTCAACCTGATATACTGGATACAGCAGACAATGTTGATTAACGATGAAATCATGTCTAGCTCCATGCAGAAGTGTATAGATTCCATAAAACACTGAATGGCTAAATACCATCCTACAGCTAGCATAAACAGGACACAGCGACCGATACTGTTCATGTACACAAGTCGTGTAACAGTTGCAGTAAAGCTACATGAGGTAATCGAGCTATAAATAGATGCTCAGTATGAGTACACATATACATCGATAGGACATGTGTTTGTTAAATTACCTACGCAAAAATAAAACTAATTCCTTAATTTCAGCATGTCATTCTACCTAATTAAGCATATAAAATAAGCTAAACAAATCACTTCAGAGTAAAAAAAAAAAATACAGATAAGACAATGAATTATTCAATCCTGAAGAGCATGTGACAAATACATATGGTGCTACTTTGATCACGTGACAAGTACTCGTGATCGAAAAGAAAGATACGCTCTTCTATTATGACATGATAGGCTTTGCCTCAAGGATGAAAAGTGTTATTTTACCGTTCTGCTTTTTTAAGTATTGACACATGGTTGTATTGTTGACGGAAAAAGGGAAAACTTACAAAAGCTAAAAATTCATCCTCAAAAGAATTATTTGTCCCTTTAAAATAACAATTAAATTTAAATCCTACCATTTAAAAGTATGGTATTACTGTGAAGATGACAATCTGTCATTGTACAGGGGGTCCAAGTGTTAGTCGCTGGCAGAGAAATTGATCATGGGTCTGAACTGCCCCATTTTTTGTGAGATACTTCCACAAACCCAGGTTGAAATACAAAATTTAGGTCTCCAGTATTGTCAAACTGAAAGTATCCACTGGATTCTTACCGAACAATACTAACTCTGTATTGACAAAAGGACTTACCAATAACATACAATTTCTCATTTATTAAGAAAGAAAATGTTGCGTATCTTGGGGTTGGCAAGGGAGGCAATGCCTTCCATTTGTTTTCTTCTATATCGATACTTCGGAAATAATCTTGGGGATTTGTGTCTGTGGCCATTCCACCTACAGCTAGCACTTTGTCATCTGAAATTATAGAGAGCTTTGCAGATTTTAATATCGTGTAACTTTAAAAATGATAAATCATTAAATTAAGTACGCCAATAACTTGAAAATCATCTGACAGTAAATAAGAAACACAAAAGCAAAAAAAAAAAATGCATGGAATTGCCTTAAACCTTTACCACACAATCCAAATGTTTAATGACCGTGAAGAAGAGGTCTTTAAAAATACATTACGGGAAAAGGAGAAAATGCTGGTAGTCAGTAAATTGCAAACTTTTCAACACACAAATATATCCACATATACAGTAGGTTGGGCAATTCAAAACGTTATTTCTTCATACACCGTTTTCCGGAAGACAAAGTTTTAGACTATTCCAAATTCAAAGTACACATACATGTATCTGCAGCTATCAAAAAATGCATCTCAAATGATGGCATTGAACTTTACAAGGGTAGATGCCATTTACTGAAATGGAGAACATGCTTGTTGCCAGCATTTTCTCCTTCTCCCACTAAGTTTTTAAAGCTGTCTCCCTCAGAGCCATTAAAACTTGCAATTGCTTGTTACAGGATAACTATAATCACCCTGTCATTCTCTTCTCTCCTTTTCAGAGCAGTGTGCATTAACGAGAAATTGCTTAAATCACCAATTTATAAATATATAGCAAATAACTGATATGCAGGAAGTCTTACTGTTTCTTTCTGATCAAATCACACTTAATAACAAGTAACCTCAAAGAAATCTCTGAGTTAAAGGTGAAAAAATGATAATGTATAGAACAACAACATATGCAGAATAAGTGTAAAATTCATGTAAAATAACTCTGAGACAAAACTGTAACCTCAGAAAAACAATGAGAAACTAGAACTTGTTTTTCTACAAAAAAAACAGATGTCTCCCCCCTTTTTGGTGTCAGAAGGATTGATATGTCACCAAGGCAACTTAATTGTATGGAAAATGAACAAAGGGAAGTAACTCAGAAAATATACAAGCCAGAGTTATGGTTCTTGTGCATGACACATCATCTAATTGTGCTTTACAAATGTATGATGCTTTATCAAAATATCTCTAACGTTTTTCGAGTTATAGAGTGGACACGAAATTGTACGTAAAATGAGTAAGGAAAATAATCAAGGGAAATAATTCAAAAAATATACAAACCAGAGTTATGTTTCTTGTGCATGACACATCATGTCATTGTGGTTCAGAAATGTATGAAGTTTCATCAAAATATCTCAAACGGTTTTCAAGTTATAGAGCGGCCACTTAATTGTATGGAAAATGAACAAAGGGAAATAACTCAAAAAATATACAAGCCAGAGTTATGGTTTTTGTGCATGACACATCATCTCATTGTGCTTTACAAATGTATGAAGCTTTATCAAGATATCTCTAACGGTTTTCGAGTTATAGAGCGGACACGAAATTGTATGTAAAATGAGTAAGGAAAACTAGAGCTGTCACTGAATGTGACTTAATACCCCCGCCAGCGCTTTGACAGAAAAAAGTGTCAAGTTCAAGGGGAGATAATTCCTCAACCAGGAGGAGTTGACACTTGAAAATTGCGTCTTGCAAATCTTCAATATATGATCAATATATGTGCAAAGTTTCAATACAATTGAAGGAAAACTGTAGGAGGAGTTTGCGGCACAAAATTACTAGTATTTTGTACACAGACGGACACACGGACAGACAGGCTGATTCCAGTATACCCCCAAAAACATTCGTTTTGCAGAGGTATAATAATCAAAAGGAAATAACTCGCAAAATATACAAGCCAGAGTTATGGTTCTTGTGCATGACTCTTCGTCTCATGGTGCTTTACAAATGTGTGAAGTTTTATCAAAATATCTTAAAAGGTTTTCGAGTTATAGAACGGACACGATTTGTGACAGACAGACAGACGGACAGACGGACGGATGCATGGGGAAAAACAATATGTCTCCCGACCCTGACGGGGGAGACATAATGAAAAGGCATGTAGATCTTTACCTCTTACAACAGATGAAATACCCAGTAGGCCTGTTGGAAGACTTTCTAACTCAGTCCATTTCTTCTCCTTGATGTCATAGACTTCAACTGCATTCACAGGTTTTTGTTCATTTCCAACACCTCCAATTGCAATGATCTTATCTCCAACCACCCCTTTAAAAGAATGGTAAACATGGTTTTGTCTTGAATATATATTCATGTTAAGAATTTTTGACAATATAATGTAGCCAACCTTTGGAAACATTCATACATGTACATAACAAGGAATTACTTGTTCTAAGCGATTGCTCTAATTTCCTTGCCTTAACACTTTACCACACAGTTCCAAGTTTTTATGACCCTGAATGAAAGGGATTTTGAAAACATTCTGGAACAAGTGGACCATTGGCTCTAAAGCGCTCACTTGAGTAAAGTCATTTAGGATTGATAAAGCTGAAAATATCCTGGTTGTAATGATGTAGTGAGTGTTATTGACCTACTTCTTGACCCAACATGACCCAATTTCAAAGTTGTCGAAGATTTCATCTAGACAAACATTCTGACCAAGTTTCATGAGTATCCGACTGAAAATGCGGCCTCTAGATTCCACACAAGGTTTTTCTAAGATTTGTGCCATTGTCCTACTTTTTGACACGACATGACCTAATTTCAAACTTGTCCAAGATATCACCAAGAGAAAAATTCTGACAGAGTTTCATGAGTATTGGGCTCAGATATGGCTTAGTGACCTTTTTTGACCTGACGAGACCAGATTTCGAACTTGTCTGAGATTCTATCACGACAAATCTTCTGAACCAAAGTTTTATGAGTAATGGACTGAAAATGTGGCCTCTAGAGCTCACACAATATAATTGCTGGCGACTGCACAACGGATGCCAGACCAAGCATGATTACAAAAGCTCGCCTTGAGCACTTCGTACTCAGGTGAGCTACAAAGGAGAAAATGCTTGTAATCAGCATTTTCTTGTTTAACTACAATTTTTTCTACCCTTTCAAAGAAAAATATCATCAATTGCCCACACCCATGTTGTCAATTGCGAACATTTTCAGTTTGGGTAAGTCTAAATTTTTATGGATTACCGGTAGTTAAGATTTATATGGAGTATTTTTTCTCTTTCTCTAATCTCAATTTACAGCAAAGATCTACATCTGTATTTTATGCATTCATTTATCTCAATTTACAGCATAGATCTTCATCTGTATTTTATGCATTCATATATCTCAATTTACAGCATAGATCTACATCTGTATTTTATGCATTGATATACTAAGCTTCTGCCTTAACTACTTGCCTAATGCATAAAACTCTCTTTTTTATCTTGCACCAGTTCGTTTTTGAAAATATTGTAGTAAAAGGAATTATAACTGGTAACAAGCAATTTCTCCTTTCGCCAGAATAATTCTATATGTATTTGTGTATCATGCTAAAAGTTATCATGATTATCCCTCTTTTTACTTTGCTTTTTTCCATTTCCCACCATGCTTTTTACCCAAATAAAGGCAGATCTTATCATTTGAGAAAAATTTCTTATCTGCAAATGCTTTCTGTTTGGTCCAGTCTGAAAATTTTGTTGTTTGGTACAGACTTTACTGGTTTCCAGCATTTTCTCCTTTTCCTACAATGTTTTCAAAAGCACCTTTCTCAAGGCAGTTAAAACTTTGGGTTGTTTGGTTAACAGGGTTAAAGGGGGGAGGTTTTGAATAGATTTTTAACATAAAAGACTTACCAACAGCAGGCGCAGCTCTTTTAGTTGGCATGTTTTGTAATGTTGACCATTTCTTCTTCACAGTGTCAAACATTTCAAAACTATCGACTGGCTGACCAAGCTGATCACATCCCCCTATCACGTAAATGTTCTTCTTGTGTATGACAGGACTTGAGAATACTCGTGGATAGACCATCTTACGTAGGGAATCAGCTTTGTATACCCCACTGCCATTTGCAGTTGCCATTTTGATACAACGCTGGTTGAACCTGATCTGTAACAGGGGTAAATCAATATTCCTAGGGCTCAAATGAAACGCATGTACTTCTCTTTTTTTTTTCTGCTCAAAACAAAATGAAGACAGAAAGTGTGAGCTCTTTATCCACAATGCTAGATATTGCTACCATTCTAAATTCAAAAGCTAAACATCTGACTAACCAAAATACCGGTAGAACATTCCGACCATTCAGACACCTTGATTTGAATTTCAGAATTGCAATTGAATTTAGAATAACTGGTAAATGTGATCTCCAATTTCCTGGACATCTGACTATAAGGTCATAGAGGAAGTCAAAATATTTTTGATTATCATGTAATAAAAGGCTTTTGAAAACATTTTTATAAAGACAAAAACTGCTGTAACCTGCTTTTTTGTCCACTTTCCCAACAGTGTTTTCACCCATTCAAAGATAGAGAGCCACACTTGATTTTCTTCTGCAAATGCTTTCAGTTTGGACACATCGCCTGCTTAACCCTTTATCACACAATCCAGTGTTTTAATGACCCTGAGAAAGAAGCCTTTTGAAAACATGGGAAAAGGAAAAAATGCTGGTAACCAGCATTTTTTCCTTTTCCACAATGTTTTCTACCCTTCCAAATATTAAATTACAATTTTTCAGTCACATTTATTTTGTTGTCTGCAAATGCTTTCAGTTTAGAACAATTTGAAATTTTGTTGTTTGGTAACGAGTTAACGGTCAAGCAGTTATTCGAGGTCTCAGGTTTGTTTGCCAAGAATGACCAGCCCGCATAGCTCAATAGGTAGAGCTTAGGACTCGTGAACGTGATGTTTCGAGTCACTGGAGGGTGTGGGTTCGATCCCCACGGCTGGCCATCTAAAATTACTAATAGTCTTTCGGATGAGACGTTAAACGGAGGTCCCGTGTGACGGTGCTATACACCAACACGTAAAAGAACCAGGCGTAACTTAAGATGTGTTTCGTCCTGGATCTGCACTGTCCCCCGTAACAATACTAACAGCCTTCAGGGGGCGTCGCCCATATGGGCAACCGGTGGCAACGATAAATAAACGCAAATTCAATCAATCAGTTTGCCAAGAATACCACTTGGGGTTTTTCGCAAAGTGCTTTCACTTCTTTGCCTGATATTTTCTATTCAACTACATAATACATAATATTTAAAATAAAAATGCCAACTGTAATGGACATAAAAAAATCTATTTTCTAGTTTAACCAGTAATCTTCTTTAACCAATTACCACACAATCCTAACTTTTAAAGACCCCGACAGACAAAGCTTTTGAAAACATTGTGGGAAAAGGAGAAAATGCTGATAACCAGCATTTTCTCCTTTTCGCACAATGTTTTATACTCTTCAAAAACAAATTTCAATTTTTGAGGCATGTTTATTTTGTTGTCTGCCAAGCTTTCAATTTGGATTAATCTAAAATTGCATCGTTTGGTAAAGAGTTAAGAAATGGCCTTCTTGATACAGGAGCTAAAATTTGTGGCCAAAATAGATACAGTTCCCAAAATGGTGACATCATGTGAAAAGATGCCCTAAATCCTAGGTTAACCTTTCCTTTACAGGTGCAATCCCAACCTATGAATTATACACTGGATGATTTGTCCAGGTATCGTTAATTAATAGCAAATTCAATGCATGACATTATGGCGGCTTCTGTAAACAGAATACAAGCATGTAGTATGAAATGGCTACACATGGAAAGGAATTGACACCCAACATATAGTTTTTCATATTTATGTCTTATTGAACAGGGTTACAGTCGTTGCAAAATAAGTTAGACAGTAGGAAAATACTGAAGAATGATTTTCAAATTCTTAAAGCGTTGACAAACTTCAACTAGCAAAGAGGATCGAGGGAAGAAAACGACCCGAGTTGAGGACCAGTAGATGACTTTTTCTCATGGTATAAAATGAATAAACAAGGGATATTCAATGATTTAACCTTTTGGATTAAAGAAGAAAACTACCAGAATTTGTCAGTCCGAACAGTTTGGAGACGGCTATTTAATGCAGGATTTAAAGGAAGAAGAGTTTCAATGATAAGTACCATTTCTAGAGTAGATCCTCAGAAAAGATTGCTGTTTTCTATCGAGATATAAAATGGACAGCCAATGAAAACTGGGAAAAAATGTAAATCATAGTAAAGAAATCAAGATTGTTACAGGAAAGAAAGACAGTTTGTATTTGGAGGAAGGACAAGAAATATTTTCAAAAATGTGCAGGTCAGTATGGTGATTTTGAGAGTACTTCAATGATGGGGGTTGTTTTGGGGCTGTTTATGCTTTAATGGTGTGAGTATATTAGTCAAAACAAACAGAACAATGAAGAGCGGTAACTATTCAGACCTGCGACAATTACTTTTGGCCAGTTGTAGCCATAGGCACTCAGTTTCCCTGTCTTTTACTTTTGTACCTTACCTCCTCTATTTCTGCATATCATAATTACTAGTATTTATGATATACAGAAATTAATGTAAATTGTGAAACTTTAAGTCATGGAAACCAAGTGCCTATGGTTGTAGCTAGACATTTCAGAAATGGACTCTGGATTTTCACAAAGAAAATGAACCACAGCAAGTGTCTATAGCCTCAAATACCCTAAAGGCAGAAGATAATTTCAGCTAGAGCTGAAAAATTTGGAAAACTGGCTTGAAAAAAAGCTGAATGAAATTAAATCTCAAGAAGACCTTATAAGCATTGTGCATAAAACTATGACCTTCATAACTATTGTGCATAAAACTAGGACCTTCATAACTGTAGACCCATAAAAACCTATAACAATACTGGACATCAAAATTTTGTAATCAGAAAGGCAAAAGGCCATATTACGAAGTTGTAATCTATATATTTGTGTATTTCTCTCCATTTTGTACTTTTTTTGTCATTATATTTGAGTTAAAGTTGAGAGAAAGTCATGAAATTACTCTGACGTTTGGAACTCAATTATGGCCACCGAGTGTAGTAACGAATACTTCGGGTGCGAAAAAACGCTAACATGGCAACACCACTAACTAATTTTTAAAATATAATAAACTTCTCTGATGAACTTCTCACTGCTTCAAATATAATTTAATTAAAGTAATTCTGACTTTAAGGTGAATATTGAAACATTCACCGGACCTTTACAATTTTTTTTTAGTGAAGCTGTAGCCTTCCTGAGACTTCCGTATCAACCTTTTCGGGGTCAGCCTAAAGACAGACAAGAACCGACGGGAACAGACAGGAACAGACGAGAACAGACACTAAGCTTTTTTTGTTCACTGAAATGCGCTTATTTTAGATTAATTTGACATTAAAGCAAAATCTAGGAGGTACTGTTGTCTCTTTTTATATATTTTACGAGGATATTCAAAGCTGGTTTAATGGACACGTAAGAAAGACGTTTATTGCCCATACCAACACATCTACACCGACCTGTATGCCCCATATGGTATTCTCAATAATGAGATGCTGCGGTGATTTTTTTCATATTTGGACATTTATTGTACACCGTACAGAGGCGACCAGTCAAAAAGTAACATCGCCTTTGGGGACAGTTATCTGTACTGCCCCATATGGATAAACAATTTCTTGTTGGTATTTAGTTCATTTTTAGTCAAAGGAATACAGTCAGTGATTTTACCTCTTATCTTTCATTTACATGGTGGATTATCGTTAGAAATTTCCGCGCAGAAATTGAAAATTCGACGGTCTGCTTGGAGTATAGCTAAACAGCGAAAGGAACCAAAAATTGCGAGGGTCAGACTTAGAAAAAGAGCTAATTCTTTTCCCTTCATTTATATTGAAATTGGCTTTTGCTTTCTTTTTTTTTTTTTTTTTTTAATTATTATTATCATTATTATATGAAAAGTTCTTGCACGGGTAAATCTTTTCCTACTGTCGTCTGATTTCTCACTGTAGAAGCTGTTTCTCTCCCGTTTAAAAGTGAGCTTGGCATTGTAGCATTCTGTATTGAACTATTTGTTTCCTCTTTTAAATGTATTTTTTCGGCGTAGCTGTATGATCTCACTTTTGACCTACTTCGAGTACTAGGAGGAAATGAATTGTTACTCATTTTATGATTGGCCAAATATATGTAAACTACGCAAAAAATAAAGGTCACAGTAGAAATTTACCGACATTGGATAAAAGTGTTTATGACTAAAAAAATCACGTAATGCTCACATTTGCCTATGTAAAGTTGTACTTTATGGCCATACATATGTTAAACTCTAGCAAAACATCCATAATCTATATCATATGGATAAACTAATAGCAATGAGTATTGGCAAGTTTTCTATTTTGTTTAGTGTAAGAGGCTTGGTACCCGTTTTTCCTCGCGTTAAACCGAATACGAACTGCGACGGCAGGCTACCGCTCTACTGTTTTACACGAAAACGGATTGTAAAACAACTTATTACGTTTCTTGTTACAATGAAAAAAGATGTTATATCTTGAATTTGGTGATTCAATTCGCAAGAAACTATGCCTGCCTAGGGGAAAAATCGGTTTTATTGCGTTGTTAACGAAGAAACTGGGTTCCTACTATAATACTCATAGTAAGAGTAGGTGGGTGTGGTCAAGCATTGAGAGGGTGATAAAACCCCGCTTTCTGATAACGACAACTCGTCGATGTTTGAAAGGTGCTTCATTTAAGTACAAAAACATGCTTCCCCATGTTATTGATAATTACGCTTTCAACCATATGCAAAACAATTTAAAAGAGGCTACTGTCAGAACTGTGTTCATCATTTCTCTTCATATAATAGATCAACTACAAACGAATTTAACTGTATTCATATCCAAGTGCCTCTTACGCCGTCTATCTTTTTTTAAAGATATTTCTTGTTTAGTTTACGACGGTCTTTTTTTCCCAAAAACCCTCGGCGCATTCTGCTTTGAATAGCACGTTAATTCATGAACCACGAGGTCTTTATTGCCCGTGCTCGTTGCATAGGTTAACTGGCGTATTCGTTCACCACTGTTCATGAGTGTGTCTAAAAATAGATTTACCTTTGCGTCATTGGAGAGGTCATCAGACCTCTCCAATAGTGGCGAGTTTAAAAGGCAGACTGCCACAGAATTTGCTGTCTAAATCAATTGTTCTTGCGAAATTGTTCTGATACACAGTCTGTTTCGTCATGGTTTTGTAATTAAACCGAAATAAAAAAACCGAAACAGGAAATAGACGTCGTTTAATTTTATATGACGAATTTTAGAAAAGAAAGTATGTTATATTAATATGCCATGGTTGCAAACAGGGATCTTATATACACATATACGATCCCTGTTGCAAATGACCTCAAGCAAATAAATCTAAGCAGAAGAAAAAATAAGAAGAATTTCGTTAAAAAAGAGAGAGAAGACCGCTGGACAAGATCATGCGACTTGAAAACGCGAGAAGAAGGTCAAATGACCGTCATGTAAAGCATAAGAGGTTTCTACGTGGCGGCTTTTTGACTTGTTTGTTTACATGTTCCAAAATATATTGAAATTAAAAGCCAGTAAACTCTTTGAAAACACTGATGCTGACCTCTCCTGGCTTCTTTTGTAAAGAAGCCAACTTGTCCCAAATAATGTTTTCAGAAGGCTGGCGGACATTTTCATTTTGCATTTTGCTTCTCGTTGATTTGAGTGCACTCATGCAGTTAAGCGTTAAAAGGATCGGAGTATGATCAGAGTGTTCATTAAGTCGAATATCTTAAAATCTTTGATCATTCTAAAGTTTATGTGATTTGTTAAAATATAATCTACTGTGCTCATATCCTGATGAGAACAAAAGGTGAATTTACCGTTGCCTGCATCATCATGGAAGCGACCATTTACTACTGACAGTCCACTTTTCTGACACAATTCCAACAGACGCCGCCCGTTTCTGTCTATTACAAGATCTTGATTGTAGCGTAAAGGTGTATCTCGATCACCATCTGATTGCTCATCCTCACCCATGCATTTATCCAATAAGATCACCGCATTAGTATGTCCGGCCGCTGAAGTCACCAGACAAAAACCTTGCCTTTCTCACTGTATTTTATAATTCGATTTTCGAGCTGTTCTAGCAAATCAAAGTCTTGGCCTACAACTCGAGAATCTTTAGGGGGTACATATAGGGCCTACATCACATTTTGACATCTTCAGCAGAACTGAGTAAGCCTTGAGTAATCTTTAAAGGTGAATTTACCCTTGCCTGCATCATCATTGATGCGACCATTTATATCTGTGATGTTGATCTGCATTGGCATGGTTCAAAGCACAGTCTGATCTTAATCTTTCATTGTCTTCAGCGACTTTACATGTCCTTGGACAACCCAAGTCATTGTATTTGAGTCATTCTAATCTGGGATCGTATATACGATCCTGTTCTAATGAGCAAGAGCGTATCTACAGTAAACCTTGTGCTCTTCATCTGAAATGTGGAAAGGATAAGAATCAACCAATATAGTAGCTGATGAGACAAACCATGATGTTGCTGTGAGTTTAACGCTGAATTAATGAAATAGATATGTTAAAGCAGACTAAATTTAATATTGCTGGGCTATTGCTGTCTTGACTAGAATCACAGGAATCTGACATTCTATAGTGAAAATATATGATTAAATATGAAAAAAATACTCCCCTATATATATAAAGTGTTTCTTTACATATAGGAGAGTATTTTTTTTTTCATATTTAATCATATAAGTAGTAATAGCGTCTCTTTAAATGTAAACAAAGATGACGTAATCGGCGGTAATCTTGATCTACTTTCGGCCATGGTGTTACTATATTTAGTAACTCATTTGCATATAAGGAATTGTTGGTGTGTCATGGGTATTCGCGGCGGATATGGTGAGTCCGCCATCTTGGATGAGGATCGGCCATATTGGATAAGCCATGTTGGATCAGTATACAGAGCTGACGTGTATACCTCGTACTGGTAAGTACTCGCGGGCATTGAGGGTCGGGCCCTTTCTTTACCAGACGATAAGTAAGTAAATAATTCACTGCAAAGTGGTCAAAGTGTGGATAGGGATCGGTCATGTTGGATCAATATACAGAATTGACGTGTATATTTCGTTGAGGGTCTGGCCCTTTCCATACCAGACGATAAATAAATAAATAAATGAATTTACCTCTCTCCGATGTGCACTCCTCAAAGTCCAACTCTCAAATGAGACATTTAGTCCAGAACAGAGTCTAAAGTAAAAAGATGCGCATGCGCGAAACTATATTTAGATATGTGATCATCAACTATATTTAGAGTCATTACATCAGCTAGAATAGGGAAAATCCGAACAATGGTCTTTTGTTAATGTCACCATACTGTCTGGTTTTGTTTATTTGGTGACGGAAGCAAGAACAATGGTCTATTCAACTGTCAAAGTTAATCCCCTAACAAAGGCCCAAAAGACAGAACATTGGTCTTTTGTTAATGTCACCATACTGTCTGGTTTTTGTTTATTTGGTGACGGAAGCACGAACAAGGGTCTATTCAACTGTCAAACTTAATCCCTTTTTTCAAGTCATTAACGTGTCTGGCTTCTGTTAACATAGGACCAGAAGATCAGACAATGGCTTATTCAATAGAAGGACCTCGAGCTTATACCCCTAAAATGGATTGAAATTCAGCCAATCAGAATCAGGGATTTTCGACCAATCAGATTACAGGACGCATCGACCAATCAGGGAGTAGATTCAATCCAAGATAGGGCCCAGACGTAAGTATGGGATCATTCTTCAAAATGAAGTTTACCTTATCATACCACGTATTGGAGAAGCATTTGTATCATCCGGAATATTTTCAGCATGGTCTGTATTTATTAATAAACAGATTATGATGTCAAGTGTCAAATGTTGCATCCAGAACCCTACTGGAAATAAGATCGAAAAAAGAAGACATTATTTTGAAAAACAATTTAATAAGATGATAGGATGGACGGGAAATGGTGCTGATTGCTTGTAAACAAACGGGCGCCATCTTGGATGACCTAGTTACTATTTTTAGTAACTCATTTACATATAAGGATGTTTAGACCAGCGGCCATCTCGGATGACCTATTTTTTTTTTTTTTTGGCAGAATTTGACGTGCTTTTTGGACAGCCATTTTGGATGACCCAATTTTTATTTTAGACCAGTAGCCATTTTGGATGACCTATTTTCTTTTTTAAACGACCATTTATTTAAATGTGCTTTTGGGTATAAATTTGGAGAGAAATAGCTTTAAAAATGAGTCGTATAAGCGAGTACCCTAACAGTATACAGAGCTGACTTGTATACTCTATCTAGTAATGATCGCGGGCATTGAGGGTCAGGCCCTTTTACGAGACGGAGATTTTCCCACTTAGACTCATCTTTAACGCCACACCAAGTCAAAGAGCCGATTCCTAACCTTACTACGACCCTCGGTCAAGTCTATAAGGTTAAGTCGGTCTAACGACACATCCATGCTCTTTGAAGTTTCTCAAAAAGAATTACAAAAATTCGGTAGAAAAAAAAAACGGTACCTTCGATGTTGTCTCTTCAACGTCCTGAACTCAAATGACAAAGGAGTATTTCCGATATGACTCGCGCGCATGCGTCAATCCACATGTGTGTCTGAACACGTTTTATAAGCTATTGTTAATGTCGACATACTGTCTGATTTTTGTTTATTTAGGGACGGAAGTACGGACAATGGCCTATTGAGATTCACTTTCAGTATCTGTTTTACATGTTAAGGTAAGGCTTTAGACAAAATGCAGGTGAATATAACATGAAATATAATTTTTCATCTCAACTGGTCAATTAGTATGCAATTACGAATTTTATACATAATAAATAAGTACAATTTTAAATTTCAGATTTTTTACCTAATATCCTTCTTGTTCTGCATACATTCAAATGACAAAATCACAGCCTCTAAATTTTATGGAAATAATTAAATAATAAAAATATTTACCAAATCGATAACTTCCAAATCCAACCTGCAAAGAGGCATTTAATTCCCCAATACACACTTCAATATAGAAATATAGTGCGCTAATTCCGGTAAATATGCTCTTGAAATCCATTTTGAGAAAAAATTTAAAATAGATTTGTTCTTGTCAGTAGCTAAAGCAAGAATGAACAAGTTTTATCAAGTGCTTACATGAAAAGGAGTCTTTCAGGGCTGTTGCGCCCTATACGTCAATATTGGTGGACTTGGATTAGGCTTAATTTCATTTTGAAAAGAACGTGGGACAATGTTTTTACAAGATCTTTAAAATGTCGGAAAAATTCCCCTAAATTGCTGCAACTTATAGCTCGATGGTAGGTAGTATTTTGAGGGAACTACCGAAGTTTTAGTTCTCGTTTCTTTCAACGATTCCATCTCAGAAGTTGTCTGGGTCCAGTCTGGGTTCATCATCTGGGGAAACACTGTATTCAGGCTACTTTTCTTAAATATTAAAGGCCTTTGAAAACCAAATAAAACTGTTAAACCACGCAACCGTTTTTAGCTTCTAGGACAACTGTTTACACTGCCACTTTTTTTTATAAACCATCTCAAACGTTAGAACAAATCCTCAGCTATCATTTGAACCCTAAGTTCACGGTTCGATTTTAACCAGTGTGGAACTAGATCATTAGAACGGATTTAAACCCTCAAAATTAAATATACTCCTATTCAAATAAAACTGGTACCGTTGGAAAGGTCTGATCACGCTGATTCAGAAAATATATACATATAGGGGTCTACCTCTATTAGTTCTCGAGATATATCGGTTTAAAGTTTGTCGTATATGATTCGAGTGATCTCCCCCTTATTATCTGCACTAGCTCCCTTAGTGTTTGACCGATTTCGACAATCTTGGTGTCTAAATAGCATCATTCTTGCTCGTCTATGCAATGGTGAGCGTTTCAGACACCTCGATCCAAGATGGCGGCGGGAAATGACGTCATTGTCCCTATAAAATACTATATCTCATTTAGTTCAAGTCTGACCGGTACCCCATGAGTATCATGGAAAAGGTCTGATCACGCTGATTCAGAAAATATATACATATAGGGGTCTAACTCTATTAGTTCTCGAGATATATCGGTTTAAAGTTTGTCGTATATGATTCGAGTGATCTCCCCCTTATTATCTGCCCCTTAAAGGAATCCAAAATCTTTAAATTGCGCTAGCTCCCTTATGTCTGGTCAGATTTTGATCATTGTTGTACCGTTGGAAAGGTCTCACCGAGACCTACACGATGACATCAACCAACCGGAACGAAACTCACTCATGCGTAAAATGCTTCTAACTCCCTTATGCCTTGACCGATTTGAATGAATTTAGGCTCGTTAGAAAGGTCTAGAACGCTTTCCACTACCCATTGAACCACAATGACTTATACATAGTGACAGATATTACTCTTAAGGTTTTCCTACATCTAAATATAGGTATGACATAATTCTTCTAAATAAAGCGGACCAATAAGAATAGAGATCAGTGATGTAATGACTCTAAATATAGTTGATGATCACATATCTAAATATAGCGGACCAATCAATTGAGAGACCAAGGAAATGATCATAGATCAGAATGTGTATAAATTAGAAAAACAGCCCTTATCCTTCATTCTGATTTCAGAATTACAACTGACAACATGTCTATTTTCAGAGGAAACTTGGGTAATGGACGTGTAGTAGAGGTGACAGAATGGAAGGGGGTGAGGCGAGTGGACTTAAGAGAATGGCAAGACGAAAAACCCACCAAGAAAGGTATCAGTTTAACCCTGATGCGTTGGAAAAACTGGGTCGACACTATAGAATACGTGGATCAGGCATTGACAGATAAAACGGACTACAACTGTCACTTGGGAGGCAATGTATATTGTACAATAACTGAAGGCAGCAAATGTGTGGACATGAGACAATATTGGAAACCGAAAGAAAAAGTAGTACCCACAAAAAAGGGGTTGTGTTTACGACCACTAGAATATCAACGCCCCAAAGACCTGATACCTGAGATTGGAAAGACCCTACCCGAACTAGACGCAGTGGTCCCGTGTTACTTACAGTCGGACCATATGAACCAGATAGGGATGCTACAGTGCCCGGAATGTAACCCCAATGACTGTACAAACTGGTAACCAATCAGAGACTGTTACTAAATATAGCGGACCAATCAGAAACTGTTACTAAATATAGCGTACCAATCGGAAATCAGACTCTTATCTAAAAGGCAAGAAAAGCACACCAAAAAACAGACTCAAATTTATTTGTATATATTTGTGAAGTTGATCATGTATGACATGAATGTACTGTATATACTAATGATTGAATTGTATGATGAAAATAAAATATGAATTGTACTCGATGCTTTATGGTTTGACCCATTGCCCTCAGTCTGGGTTCTAATGATATAAGACCGGATATCAGGACAATACCCCTTTCAACTCCCCAAGGTAATCCCTTTGCAAGTCGTCAGAGTGTCTGACTTAAGCAGGATATCAGGACAATACCCCCTTTCAACTCTCCAGAAGTAACAGACGGGACAGAAGGCAACGGAGAATTTCTAAAAATAACAACCAATCAGCGACAGGCACTTTATATAAATTGGACTCTGCTTTCTTCCAGTTGTCAGTTCTGAAAAGTACTTTGAACTATGAACATGGATCTGTTTATGCAGAGTGATTCGGTACAAGTGAACCAGTTTTCCAAGCCAAATATGATGTTTTATGAAGATAGATTAAGAACGTTTCAAGACTGGTCAAAGCAGATAACTCCAGATCGCGTTTCCTTATCGAAAGCCGGCTTTTATTACACTGGAAGTAGCGACAAGGTTACTTGCTTCGCTTGTTCAGTCAACGTTATGTCCTGGGAATCGACGGACGACCCTTGAGTAGAACACGAAAAATGGTCTCCAACGTGTATTTACTTAAAAATGACTGGCTATAAAAGCGAAAACAAGAACATGGTGCAACCTGTAGGTGACTTTAGATTTGAGACAGCGAGCAAGAACAATCAGACAGCGTCAGGATTCACCCCTTCATTTGGACAAAACGGTGGAAATATCCCATCCTTTGGATTTGGGTCAAATAGTAACACTGGAGCCAATTTATTTGTGAGACGATAGACATGTTCGGACTTGTTTTTGTGGCGGTGATGTTGATAAATGACTTTGAGTGGTGGTGGAGATGTAGGCAATTAAGACGAGAAGCCAGAGAGGGTGCTGAGAGACTTATTGATATTTTAAATTTGTATTTAGAGGAAAATAGACGTCCTTTATATTCTGTTGTATTATAGTTATTTTGTTGTAAGAATGCATTATGCTTGTATAAATTAATAAAAGATGTCAGACTGGAACACCTATTTGTCCACTCTTTATTTCGGCCCAAAGTCCCCTGCTAGTCATTTAGGTCCAGAGAAATTATATCAGTATGTAAAGGCCCAAGGAAAAAACACCATTGGTAGACACAGAATAAGAAAATGGTTACAAGATCAAGAGTCCTATTCCTTAACGAGAGGGGGCCAGATGCCGGTTTAAACGGTCCAGAGTTATTGTGAAAGGTGTAGACAGTCAATGGGATATAGACATGATGGATATGATGGACTTGTCCAAATATAATGAAGGGTTCAAGTATGTCATTGTTTGCATAGATATTTTTTCTCGATTTGCACATGCCCAACTGATGCCAAGTAAAAAGGGGATCGATGTCACGTACGCTCTGACACATATATTGTCGGGGGAGAGGAAACCCAACACTGTACGCACTGACAGAGTCATGGAGTTTCGAAGTAAGAAAGTCAATAAATATTTACGCGGTCAAAACATTCACCATCTTTACGCCCTGAACACAGAAACCAAAGCAAACTTTGCAGAAAGATTTATAAAGACCTTAGAGCATAAACTATTTAGATACATGCTTAAAAACAGAACTCGGCACCGTCACTGGAAGACAAGGTACATATTCAACATGCATTGAATGAAGGGTAAAAATGATGGGTACTGCGCAGAAACACACACGGCGTACAAGTACCATGGCTGCGTGTTTCATGGCTGCCCTGTGTGTTTCTCAGATAATAGAGAAGAAAAGAGTCACCCCCTAACCCACCAGTCACTGGATGAATTGTATGCCCTGACTATGAAAAAGAAAGCTTATTTAGAACAATTAGGCATGAAATACGTGTGCATTTGGGACCATGAATTTCAAAAAGAACGACATCAAGATTCAGAATTGAGAACCTTCATCAAACAGTTAGACATGACAGAGAGATTGGACCCTAGAGAGAGCTTCTTCGGCGGGCGTACCAATGCGAGTCAACTCTATCGTAAAACGGAAGAACAGGAAAGGATCAAGTACGTGGATTTCACGAGCTTGTATTCTTGGGTGAATAAGTATTGTCGGTATCCCGTGGGTCACCCTAAAATCTTGACCAAAGATTTTGGGAATATAAAGGAGTATTTTGGTATTGCTAAAGTCAAGATATTACCCCAAAAGAGGACTGTATCACCCAGTCCTCCCGAACAGATCAAATGGCAAACTGAAATTCCCTTTATATTCCCAAAATCTTTGGTCAAGATTTTAGCGTGACCCACGGGATACTGAGAATCCTGACCCCTGCACCTGTTTGGACGACGAGAGAGTTTTGACTGGTACATGGTGCACCCCGGAGATACACACAGCTCTTACACTAGGGTACCAACTTAAAAACATATACGAAATATACCACTGGGAGGAAACCACTGGACAGAGGCTCAATATGCGCCAGACAGAAATCTTTACGGATAGTCAGGTCAACCTATTCTTTCAATTATTCTCGGATCCCTTAAAACAACCTCTCAACTTTCACATATTAACAGATAACATGCTACAAATTGAATGGATATACAAACAGGACTGCCTACCTGAAGACAACAACACAAACATATACTTGGCGACCTTTACCATGTGCTGGGCCAGGCTCAAATTGTACAGTGTGCTCGAACAATCAGACAGACGAGTACTGTATTACGATACAGATAGTGTCATTTACCTGAGTAGACCTGGAGAGGTAGACCCACCCTTAGGGGACTACTTGGGCGAATTGTCCGATGAATTAGACAAGGGTGAGCACATTGTAGAGTTTGTGTCTGGCAGTCCAAAAAACTACGTATACAAAACAAACACCAACAAAGAAACGTGTAAAGTCAGAGGATTCACACTGCACTACACCAACTCACAACTCATCAATTTTGAAAGCGTCAAACATATCGTTACAGACACACACGGCACCTCACACATCACTGTCACAAACCCAAGCAAAATATGTAGAGACAAAGGTAAACGAAAATTATACAACAGAGCAGAAGAAAAAAAGATATCAAATGGTATACACCAAACGTAGAAGAATAGAGAACTATGACACAGTACCTTACGGATATTAGAATAGGGAGAATGGTGTGAGAATGAATGTGATTGAAATATTGATGTTTCTGGAAGCAAATTTACATGTTACTGTATGTAAAATTCAATGTTACTGGAAGTAAATTTGCATGTTACTGGATGTAAAAATCAATGTTATTGGAAGTAAATTTTGATGTTACTGGAAGTAAAATTCAATGTTATTGGAAGCAAAATTGTATGTTACTGGAAGTAAATTTTGATGTTACTGGAAGCACATTTGCATGTTACTGGAACCTGTTTTTGCAATTTTACATTGAAATATATAGGGAAACTTGGGAATTGCAAAAACAGGTTCCAGTAACATGCAAATGTGCTTCCAGTTACATCAAAATTTACTTCCAGTAACAACAAAATTTGCTTCCAGTTACGTCAAAATTTACTTCCAGTAACATCAAAATTTGCTTCCAGTAACATCAAAATTTGCTTCCAGTAACATGAAAAATCGAATCCAGTTTTCCCTATATATTTCAATGTAAAATTGCAAAAACACGTTCCAGTAACATGCAAATTTGCTTCCAGTAACATCAAAATTTACTTCCAGTAACATGCAAATTTGCTTCCAGTAACATCAAAATTTGCTTCCAGTAACATCAAAAATCGAATCCAGTTTTCCCTATATATTTCAATGTAAAATTGCAAAAACACGTTCCAGTAACATGCAAATTTGCTTCCAGTAACATCAAAATTTACTTCCAGTAACATGCAATTTTGCTTCCAATAACATTGAATTTTACTTCCAGTAACATCAAAATTTACTTCCAATAACATTGATTTTTACATCCAGTAACATGCAAATTTACTTCCAGTAACATCAAAAAATGAATCCAATTTTCCCTATATATTTCAATGTAAAATTGCAAAAATAGGTTCCAGTAACATGCAATTTTGCTTCCAATAACATTGAATTTTACTTCCAGTAACATCAAAATTTACTTCCAATAACATTGATTTTTACATCCAGTAACATGCAAATTTACTTCCAGTAACATTGATTTTTACATCCAGTAACATGCAATTTTGCTTCCAGTAACATCAAAAAATGAATCCAATTTTCCCTATATATTTCAATGTAAAATTGCAAAAATAGGTTCCAGTAACATGCAATTTTGCTTCCAATAACATTGAATTTTACTTCCAGTAACATCAAAATTTACTTCCAATAACATTGATTTTTACATCCAGTAACATGCAAATTTACTTCCAGTAACATTGAATTTTACATACAGTAACATGTAAATTTGCTTCCAGAAACATCAATATTTCAATCACATTCATTCTCACACCATTCTCCCTATTCTAATATCCGTAAGGTACTGTGTCATAGTTCTCTATTCTTCTACGTTTGGTGTATACCATTTGATATCTTTTTTCTTCTGCTCT